>JARGCV010000081.1:4810000-5410000 GCA_034064705.1 Bothrops alternatus | reverse complement strand
TTATTGTAGCCTTCCCCAGATCTGTGCTTTGCAATAATCCTGTCTCTAAGCTCTGCAGGCAGTTTCTTTGACCTCATAGCTTTTACTCTGCTACAGTATGCATTGTCAGCTGTGAGGGCTTTTATAGAGAGGTGTATGCCTTTCCAAATCATGTCCAATCAATTTAATTTACCACAGGTTGACTCCAATCAAGGTGTAGAAACATGTCAGCAATGATCAAGAGAAATGGGAGGCACATGAGCGAAATTTCAAATGTTGTTGGAAAGGATCTGAATACTTATCCCAATGTGATATGTCAGTTTTTACTTTTTCATAAATTTACAGACATTTCTAAAATTCTATTTTCACTTTGTCATTATGGGATATTGAGTGTAGATTAGTGAGAAAAATGAATTTCAACAACTGTAGAATCAGACTACAACATTACAAAATTGACAAAAGTCAAGACGGTCTGAATACTTTCTGAATGCAATGTGTATCTCTCATGAGGTGTATTGAGTATGCAGCAAGTATTCTCTTCAAGAGTCTGTAGAAAGCTTTCTTGCCAGATATAAGAATAATATACTTTAATATTCAGAAAGCTTTTGAAAAGATAGCTTTTTCAACATGAATTTGATGGTGGCCGTGAGAATAGCTGTATCTGACTTGGATGTATCTGGTTGCTTTGGTGTTGTAGGATGTTATGATTTTATGATAATTTTATTTTGATTATGTTTTAATTTGTTGTATTTAATAATTTGATAACTTTGGATTATTTTAATTAATATGTATGTTTTACTTTAAGTATTTTAGAAATCTATTATTACAAAATTTAGAAGCATAAATGAAATATGAATCATAAGCCTCATATAGATTTAAAAAGTATAGATGTAACCATAGAATATCACTTTATTATATTATGTGAGCTAAACTTTTCATCTTTATTAGGTTGTGATTTGTTCTGATTTCTAATTTGGTGAAAAAAGTATGCTTTTAACATGCATTCTAAAAATTCAGAAATGAGAGGAAGGGAGTAATAATCCCTAATGCTTATAAAATCTTTCTGAAAAAAAAAACTATGGCAAAGATTGTGTAGGACCAATAAAGTCTGCAAGTTGTAGTCACAAAATTTGTTTAAACAGCTAATTATTCACAACATGGAATATTGGTATGAAGCAGGAACATAAATTTCCAGAATCAAGTTTATTTTATCATTACAAAATATATTGGGAGAGGGAACTATTATCCCTTAGATCAGAGATAAGGAACCTGTAGTACTTCAAATATAACTAAACTATAACTTTCAGAACTGTCATCACTGATGCAGACCTGAAAGAGAGAGAACATTACAGTAATATTTTATTCATATTTAATCCATATTGATGTTCACTGAACACAAAAAAGTCACTGCACGCATGCAATAATAACTGAACATGCGCATGTGTGCTGGCCTACCTCTCGTGTGGCCTGGTTCTGAATAGGCCACTGGCCAGTAGTGGGCATGGTCCAGGGGTTGAGGACCCCTAATATATAGGATGTATTTAAAGTCAGACCCATAGACTATTATATAAATTATGCTAAATATTTGAATAGGTTGCCAATTTAATCGATTCTTCTAAATACATCCTTACTTATTTGATGATCTTTAAACATTCCAAAGTGTAGAAGATTTTCTCTGACTTTCAAATTATTTTCATTGCTAGCATAATATATAGGTGTGTAGTGTTTGATATACAAGCATAATAACTGTCTAGAGAACTGAAGACAGCAAGGCAGCGCAAGCAGGATAGTGATTCATAGAGCAAATAGGAGAGATATAATACAGATATTTTGAACCAATCAGTATGCAGTAAGAATGTAAGCTTACTGTATTTTCGATAAAAGACTTCTGTGTGGTTGCATGAAAGAGTGAATTGCTTATATAAAATGAATTGTTTTAATGTTTTCAAGTAGAAGTATTCTAAATATCTCTCTCCAAAATTTCATTGACAGCAAGAATCTTTTTACCACTTGTATTTTGTATTTGTTACCCAAAATAATTATTTTAAATGACATATTTAATTGCCATGGAGTGTTTATTCACACACAATATACAGTAGTTAGATATTTAAAAGCAAGAATTTAGTAACTATAGTAAAGATGATCATTTTAACAAAAATGAACCAGGTGCTTCTGTGAAGAAAAAAAAATTAAGGAAATGGTTTCTCGTGCAGATAACACCAATTCTCTTATGTTACATCAATAAATCATCTATACATGTATACAAATAATACATCTTTTTTTAAAAAAAAGCTTCCCCTTTAACCATTAGGAGGTATATAAAAATTATTCTGTCAATCATTCAATCAGGCCAATAAAAATAGCACATTCAAAGCATATCCACCCACCTCACTTAGTAAAAGAGGCATAACAACATTACAAAATTTACATGTGTACTATCAGGTTTGGTGAAATGTGAAAGGATCTCAGGGAAGTATTTAGTTCATTCTTACCTAAATTGTTATGGCAATAGAATATTTAAAGATATTATTATTGGGAAATAATAATCATCAGTTTTTCTTAGACTTCGCTAATAATTAGATGGCATTCGTTGATTTTTGTGGGATTCTTTGGTAGGTATATAGAAGCCATGTGATGTAGTATTGCATATTCATTTACATAACACACTTTTGATCACTTTGTCCTAATATAAATGCCTATTATGGCTTGAAGGTGGATGTAACAAAGGAGAATTTGAAGGATTTGGCTGATCCAAATATTTGAGGATTGCATTTAGAAAAGACCATTGCTCATTGCAATGCTGTAAGTTAAGTGTCTCTCCAAATATTTTTATAACACTTTATATATTAATAACATCGCTTATGTCTCTGAATTCAGCATAAATTTACAGAAACAAAACTCAAAGTGGCATGTCATTGCTTTTTAATGGAAGATTTGTTGATACAATTAGCATTCACATACCACCTGCTTAGTGTTAACAGAGTAATTTGCACCAGAAGCTTGCACTATTAACTGGCAAACAGTTAACAGGACAATTTATGTTTGAACAGCATCTCTTTATGCTCTCAAATAGCCTCACTTTTCTATGCCTATTCTCCCAGATGCCTATGACAGGCAGATGTTTTCTTTCTGAGGCTGATTAAAGTAAAATAAAATATAAAATAAAATAATAAAAAATAAATAAAATAAAATAAAATAAAATAAAATAATAAAATAAATTGCAGGAAAACTGAAGGATAAAAATATTTCTGAATCAAAAATAACATTTTCAATAAAATATATAGCCATTATAACACTTTTTAACTCATTTCATTTAATAAATTTTACCTTCCTCATTTCCAAATCTCAATCACTATTATTATATATATATATATATATATATATATATATATATATATATATATATATATATATATATATATATATATATATATATATATATATATATATATATATATATATATATAAAAAAATTTTACTAAAACAATCGACATTAAACATAAGATCATTTTAAGAAGCAATCGTCATAAAACCTGAAATACAACACTAAGTATTAATCTTTGTAAACGTCTGACTTGGTACACATTCTTCACTCTTCACTTCAAGCCTCAACTATACGCCTGTTACATTTTATTTGAGTGGTGTTTCTCTTATCTATAGTCTATCCACTGTTTCTAGTCTATTACATATTGTTCGTTCGAACGATCCTTCAAATATGCCAAAAAAATTTCTCCATTTCTGCCAAATGTATTACTTTCAGAGTCCAAACTTCAATAGGTGGTGTTTCTGGCTTCTTCCAGTATTGTCCCACCTGCAGTCTAGCTGCTGTGACCTAATTCAGAATTATTATTAAACCTCCCCTTGAATGCATTTTGAATATACTATCTGAAATGTTTAGTAGGGAAAAGTAGTGGTCAACAAAATTTCTATAGAATTATCTTTGTCCTGAAAAAATATCAAACCCACATTTG
Source organism: Bothrops alternatus (assembly GCA_034064705.1). Taxonomy (NCBI): domain Eukaryota; kingdom Metazoa; phylum Chordata; class Lepidosauria; order Squamata; family Viperidae; genus Bothrops; species Bothrops alternatus. Next base: position 5,406,050 of record JARGCV010000081.1, on the reverse strand, counting down.
CTTCAACATATTGATTTAGGGCACGTAATCAAAGAAAAAATAGAATAATTTTTATGTGGAGTACTATTTAGGACATCATGTTGGTTATCTCTGATATAGGAGATTATATTCATTTATAGTCACCTATCTAGTCTTTCTCTTCCTCTTGAAATTTTTCTAACTGTAATAACTATTCTTATGAAAAGCTAACTTTGGACTGACTGCATTAAATAAAAACATACAAATAGATCGTATTATTTTATATCACAGTTATTAGTTTATTTTTACTAACATTTCTACTTCACATTTAGTAATCTAAGAAAGTTTCACATATCACTTGCTTGTTCAGCTCACTATTATACAGTATATAATCAGTGTCAGGGCTTTTTTTTCTCATAGAACGCCCAGAATGGAGTTCCAGCACCTTTTTTGGATGGAACCTTGTAGGGTAGGCAAGGCAGGTTGTATGATGTGTGTGAGTTCCGGCACCTTTTTTTTTTTTTTTTAGAAAAAAAGCACTGGTCAGTGTTAATGATTCTCTAAATTTGTTAATAAGAATTTACTACAATGGAAATGAAGTTTAAATCTGAACTATTTGAATTCTATATTTGATTTCCTTCTGCACAGTATCTAATTAGCAATATAAAGAAAATAAAATACTTATTTCTTTCTCCTTCTTAAATAAACACATACATACATACATTCAAGCCTCTGACATATAGACAGCTTTGCTCCACTGAACATTTTCACCCTAACTTATTTTCTTACCTTAAGAAGAGAACTTTTGCCATTGGATGTCACTCATATATGCTGTTCTTTTATTTGCACTCTATATCGGCACATTCCAGAGAGAAACTTTCTATTTTGACATATTTGAGAGTATATTCTAACTATTACAGTTTTTTTTTTCAAATAAGCTGTCATGCAAATTGTCTTCTTATAAGTGTATCTCTATAAAATAGCAGCTCATCTTCACTGAACTGGAAAAAATAGCTTATGATTTTCATTTCACGGAAGAAGAATCATAATTTTACTTTGTTCATAGTTCTGATATTACATTGTTCATGTATGAAGGTTACTTACATAGAGTAAAGTATGTGTTATGCTTAAACTTAGGGCAATTGTAAATCTAGGTTTTTCACCCTTATTCTGAATTGACTTTCTCAGCAGTCAACTCTCAGACACAGTATAAGTTGATTGAAACCAATTACAATAGATCTACTTAGTGCAATCAAAGCAATCAAAATCTTTATATAGCTCTTTACTCCAAGTTTTAAATCATGGACTCTTTGTTTTTGACTTTCTGAGTCATCGATGGATATGGCTGTTCAAGGCCACATAAACCAAATGGGATGTCTTGGAATACAGTTTCTTTCAATACCTATTAAGCAGAATATTTGTAGCTCTAAATTGAAATGAAGGGTCCTTGATATTCTCTGCGCTTAGTTGTTTTCTTGCAGACATTACATTACCCAAACTAGGTAATATAATCACTGGTTTGGTAATGAAATTTCTGAGAGAAAACAACCAAGCTCAGAGGGTACCAAGGACCCCTTGATTCATTTAATCTTTCAAAAGCTCTAAGAAAAAAAAATACTTTTGCTAGTCTATACAAAATATAGAAACAATGTGCCAGTCTAGTGAGAGGAATTGATTATTTTAAAGTAGTATGGTTAAGCATTTCTCTACTTAAAACTCACCCAATGCTTCCTTTGTAGGCACACATGTTCAAATATTTTATAAGCTTTCATAAATAAAATAAAAATACAGGGTGGGAGGCCAACAATGACAATATAATATGGAGATTAGAAAAGTTATATGAGAAAAGTTAAAAAATAAAGTTGTTCGGGATAATTTGAAAATATTCCTGTAAAGGAGTCTGAAGGACTAACAATCTAGGGATAAATTAGAATCATTATAGGGAACTGAATATGTGTCTGTAAGAGTCCCTTCCAACTTAATGATTTGGGGCACTTGGCCATGTTTATTTTTTTTCCATTTCATCTTTGTAGTACAAATAGTACTTATAATTAGGTATAAATTGATCTATGTGGTTTTTCTCTCACCTAACTAACAATCTACATATTCAAAGAAAAAAATACATATTCCAAGCATGCAGAAAAAATTCAAAATGTAATATTGTCTATTATCAACAAGAAACACAAATCGTATCACAGGGTCTATTAAATAAAGGCATATACTTTTATTATAGTATAAGGCTAAGAAAAAGGCTGGTGATGTGTATTTGAAGGTATGTGCCTTTGAATCAGCACTGATTTCTGATGATTGCCTGGACAATTCTCTGCAGGTTTTTGGGCAACATTTCAGAAGTGGTTTGGCATTTTCTCCTTCCTTCTCCAAAACAGAATAACTGGCTTAAGGTCACCCAGCTCATTTACTGCCTAAACTAAGACTAGCAATCATGGACTCCCAGTTTCTAGCTTGATCCTTTAATCACTACACCAAACTGGCTCACTACAGCATATTACAATGTTTTATTTACTATAGCATTTCAGCTGGAGACTTTGATTTTTAAACAACTTTCTGCTTATTTTTTACTAATTGATATATTTTCTCTCCAGTTGTATAAAGGAGTATGAAATGTCCTATTCCCCTGAAAGCTTCTGATGCCCATGGAATATATTTGAAAATATCATGTTTCTACTGATCTTATTCTCAATTGAAGCATAACATTATTTATCTTCTGGTTAGGCCATTATCATTCTCAAGAATGCTATGAATAATAATAAAAAATGAGAAAACTTGTGATCATTTTAGATATATTTCCTTAAGTAAGCAAAGAACCAAAATGAGCACAGATGGACAAATAATCATTGGGACCAAAAGCAACTTGTGACTTCCTGTCAGCTTTCCCATTGAGTTTCCTTGTGGAATGTGGCAAGAAGCATCAGAAATCTTTCTTCCTCCCTTTACCCCTGTTCCTTTCTTTTTCTTTAACTGATGAGACATCATGCCTCCTTATTCCAAGGTGAACAATATTCCAAAGGAAGAGCGCCATCACAGAGTTGCCCATTTGCCCATCTTTTAAAAAGATCTTACTGGCATGGGCAACCTATTGTTTCTTGGCTTAATTTTACGTGATCTTGTGTGTGAGTTTTGTAATGTCAAATGGAACAGGAGACAGAAAAAGATTATTTATTTACTGTATCTGTAACATTTATATTGCTGCCTACTCACTCACAGTGACTCAAGGTGGCTTACAGGAAATAAAAGCACACTATAAAATAAATAATAATAAAGCATAAAAATAAAATAATAAACCCCCCATCCCCACCTTGGTGACAACACACACACATATAACTGCCATTTTATAGGTTTTATAGATTTTATGGCCTAATTTGTTTAATTTATTTTTAAATATTTTAATTTTGTACATTTATATGTTTTTTAAATTTTAAGGCTGTAAACCGCCCCGAGTCCTTCGGGAGAGGGGCGGTATAGAAATTTAATAAATAATAAATAATAATAATAATAATAATTAATGGGCTCCATCCCAGTCTGGGTTCTTAGGCCCACTGACAGAACCACATCTTCACGGCTTTCTGAAAGAGTGTCAGAGTGGGGGCTGTCTAATTTCCGGAGAGAGGATGTTCCTGAGGGATGGAGCCACCATGGAGAAGGCCCTTCTTCTGGGTCCTGACAGATATATCTCCTTAGGGGATGGGACCCCCAACATTCCTTGCCTCCCCCTCTAATGGGTCATATGGATGTGACCAGCAAGAGATGGTCCCTCAGATAACCTGGTCCCAAGCTATGAGGGGTTTTAAAGGTGACAACCAGCACTTGAATTGCACCCAGAAGCAAATCTGCAACCAATGCAAATAATAATAATAATAATAATAATAATAATAATAATAATTTATAATGATTATTAAATTTGTATGTAGTACAACTCAACAATCAAAGAATTTACAAAAAAGCAAGTAAAACAAAAAAAAAAGATGGTAAGCAAAATGAACTAAAGGGTCTCATTCTGCCTTGTTGAATATCTGGGTAAAAGCCATTTATATCTCAGGGGAAATTCATTCCATAGAGCAGGCATTGCTATTGAAAAAGTCCTGTAAGGTATTATTATTTAATCAAAGGTCCTGAAACACAGCAATCCCACAGTATTGAATTAGCTGGGCAGATGTTACAGGTGGTTCCTCAAGTACCAGGCCCAATGATAGAAAGGAAAAACTGAGAAAGATGAAAAATAAAGCAATGCATCATGAAAGGAATGACTGGTTTCTGGTTTCAGTCCTGTCTACTAAAGAATAATCTCTAACAGATAATCTCTAACAGATAATCCTTTAGAAATGTAGGTTAGACAGACTTTTTTTTTAAAAAAAAAAACCTATAGCCTAGACATAGACCCCCAATAGCATAAAAAGACAAATGACCAGCCAAGCTAATATGTCAGGGCAACAAAAGGCATAAACCCTTCTCAGCACTGCATCAATACTCTCCTGTGCATATATTTTCACTTCAGTTTTATTGCTCTGAATGGTGTCATTAAACCAGATAAAATCCCTTCAGATCAATTCAAAAGTGTGCAGTTCTTTTTAAAAGCAATTGGAAAGAGCACATGTTATTTTACCTCACAAGAGCTCTAAACTGACTTTTAATATTTGTTTTGGAGTTTTTCTTAGCTTTATGTGTGTATGATTGCTGTTTGAGATTTGAACAAAGAAAAATACGTTTTTATTCCTTTTAGAGACAAAATTATAGGTCTACATTTTTCCTTTTGCAATTTGGGGAAGATTTTTCGTAAGTACTTCATATGTTTCACCTTAGAACACACACACAGACATGAACAAACAATTTTTAAAAGATTTTATATCACTTTTACTATTTTTATAAATAACTCAAGACACTGAATATACCAAATACTCTGTCTTCCCCCTCTTTCCCCCACAAGAACAAGTGAGATGAATTAGACTGAGAAAGAGTGACTGCCCCATAAAAGTCTCCCAGCTGGCTTTTATGCTTTGATGGACTCACAGTTTCCTGGTTTCTAGCCTGGTATCTTAATCGCTACATCAGCCTGGCTCTTCTAAGGTTAATAACAGAATAGTAGAATTGCACACAATTCATACTTCTATTTTTTATACCAAAACCTTCAAAGCAGGGTATGAATGGTAATGGACAATTGCAGAGAACAATAAGAGATCATGCCAACAACCACCATGTTTTTACAAAGAAAGAATAAGATATGGCATAGGAATGTCCCATAAGCAGTCAATATAATACTTCATCCAGCAGTTTCAACAGCTGCTGGGGACGTTTAGTTATATAGCTATATAAGAGATCTTTCTTTAGTCTTTATTTCATGAACTCTGCTTAATAAACCTGTATGATCAAAGAGGAACATTGTTTAAATTCTGGAATGAATTTTTTCCTCCTTTCTTATCCTCTCGGAACTTTTCCAATATATACTTAGTTAAATCATTTCAATAATTTCACTCACCTTTGTATATTAGATACATACTATAACTTATTTTCAATTTAAAATCTAATGATAGTGAAAAATCATTACAGATACAGATACAGTAATTTTATTTGGAACTGGATAACCTAATAGCTAAATCCATCTTGGCAACTATGATTAATTCAATTGTGTGTAGTGTGGGTAGGCTCATTTTCATATTTTTTTAAAAAATATAAATTGAATATACTTTTAAATGGACTATTGCATCAAGTTTTTGAAAATAATTTCTTAAATCTTCTACATAAATATTGCCTTGACAAGGCATTTGTTGGGATCTGGTGATATTTACTTTACTTAAGGCACACAGTGGCCTCGATTCCTACCTTGGACAAATGGTTACAAAAGCTGATGGAATTAGCAGAGCTGGCAAAAATTGACTGTTCTGATAAAAGAAAAGAGCATAGTACTTTTGTTTCTACTTGGAAACCGCTTCTGGACTTTGTGCTTGAGGTGGAAAAAATGATATTATGATTTTGGGTTTTACCAATTAGATTGATTCTGCCAATACAGAAATGGCTAGTGCATACTACTATAGAAATGTAAAAAGTCGAGATTTGATTTTAATATCTGATTTTACTGCAACAGAGAGCATTGGAAGTCAATGTCTTTTGTTCCTTCCTCTCCCCTTCTTCACACCTTTTTTGTTTCCCCCTTTTCTACTGTTGTCTCCTACTATTTGTCCTTGTATTTTCACATTTTATATTATAAATAAATAAAACTAATAAAAAAATTAAAAAATAAAAAAATAAAATGAATTGGATATATTTTTAATGGGCTATTTCATTAACTTTTAAACTCTTTTGAAAATAATTTCTTAAATATTTTACATAAATATTGCCTTGGCAAAGTACTTGTTGGGATCTGGTGATATTTAGTTTACTTAAGGCACATAGTGAGAACACAACCACAGGCAGAATTTATTATAAATTGATTTCTTTATACATATATTTCTTTATACTTTGTTTTTATAAAGGTTGGTTTACTAACATTTAATATATTATATGTTAATAATATATTATAAGATGTTTATAAAATTATTTGTTATCCAAAATGTGAATGCATTCTTTGATAGAGATACTGAATACATATACGCATAAAGATAATAAGTGGATCTGACAAACACAATGGAATTTTCCTCTTGCAGTGGATGGTTGCTACACATTGAAATAATAGAGCCATTCTGTCCTACTGGGAAGTTTTAGATAGGTGTTTATAGGAAATAAACACATTTACTTTTTGTCACTGGTGTGGTGGCCGAATATATAATTAAGAAGCTAGGAATGCAATTTAAATGAGAATTCTTTGAGAATATGAGTACACCAAAAACTAGTAATGAAGAAATTTTTTCTTTACTTTGACAATGCAAGATCTAATTTTCAAGACAAATACCTGATCTTTCAAGGTTAGGACATTTCAGGACAAAGTATTAAGCTTCCCCAATTAGCTTTTCTATACCTTAAGTTTGACTCCTATATGCAAAACATCATTTGTTTTGCCCATAGAGATGGCACAATCTTCTGTCAGACAATACTTATATATTCCTGATTGGCAGTTTCCAAAGGTTCCCACCCATGTCAGGAAAACATCACTCATATTTCTTTCTCTGGGTAAATTTTGAGGTTATATAGTTTTACTGAATCAACCTTTTGTGTGAGTCCCTTTCCATTTGACCCTTTCTTTTACTTCATATATCATGTGTCCTTAAGTAATGCAGATGGGGAGGAAGCTAACCACCCAATTGCAAGAACACAAATGAGCGGTCAGATGAGGAGACCCAAACTCATTAGTAACCTCACACTGCAATTGACAAGGGCACACATTCAACTTTGCAGCTACTAAGGTAGTTGGATGAGCAGGCACAAAAGCAGCCAGGGAAGTTACTGAAGCCTGGGAAAAAGCCTCCTCATCAGTCAACAGGAGTGCTGATTTATCAGCAGCCTATCAAGTATTTAGAAAGTGAAGTTTGGGCAGCACAAGCAAAGGACAGCTAATGACTTAAAAGCCAATCATAGACACATCCCAATCAATATCTAAAAAGCCACTTACAACAGGCAGTATAAATACCACACACAGAACAGCATACACTCTGCTAGAGAGAAGCTCTCTGAAGATGGGCTCCAGCTCAAGTCCAAAAGCTCAGAGAACAAAATCTCTGGTCCTGGTAACCGATTTAGATCCTGCAACATTATCCTGGAAAATGTATGTTTTCCTACATTCATGGGATATGCTTGTTTACACAGGTCACAGGATTTAATTCAAGAGTCCAATATGCAACTTCAGGAATATATTACACACTAATCTAGTTTTGTTTATTTAGAACAAATTAAGCCATTCCTATAATATTTAGTACAATGACTTTTTATCTCCAGGTTTAGTCAAACCATTCTGTACCCTTCTAAAATAAAGTATGTAGTAATACGTTTCAGGCTATGGGAGTGAGACCCTCCCTATTCTTTTCATCCTTATAGTTAATAAGCTACCAATTGATCCCAGATGTATTTATTGCTAGTTGAAAGTCTGAAATACTATTTCAAACAATGGTATTAATGTCAGCATAGAATACCTTCAAGGAAACATTAATTTAAACTGTATTACAAATATTCTAAATGTGCAGAATGGTACATTATTTTAAAAAGGAGACAAGCAGAAGAAAAGATAATTATTTTTCATTACATTTAATGAGAAATAAATTTGTCTTTTGCCCCACCTCGACATTTCTACTGAGTAATTAAACATTTTTAATTTCTTCTTTTCCAATGGGTATATCAACAACTTCACTAAATCAATATTGTACCAGCCAGTACATTTGCAGAAAAGAATGAATTTAATTGTTCTAATACATTTTTACTATTATTTAAAGTTGAGTAATGCATGGCTTTCCTTCTAGGTTATCACTTCCCATATAAGTACGTTGAATATAATCCTGATCCTGCTTTCATAGAAATTCTCAGAACTTTAGTTAAAAAATACTGACAGTTAAAATGAAAGTGTAAACATCTACAGTATTTCCTAGTCTTGGGAATAGCTTCTTATATATCAGATACACAGTAAGACTATTGGTGAAATAAAAGATTATATGCATAACAATTAAATAGTTAATCTAGTTTAAATAGTATTTTAATAATATATAAACTAAAAGTATAGCTAACATTTGAAATTTAATATACAAATTTTCAAAGCAGTTTGCCAACAAAAAGTGTATTAGAGAACAATTCTGGAAATATTATATAAAGATATAATACTTATATAAATACTGTAAATAACAAAATTATGCACTATATTCTAAATTCTAAAACTTGATTCTGTTAGGTAACATGAAAAACAATAAGCATACATTTGGAAAAATGAGTAAATGTACTGTTTTATAATACAATAAATTACAAAAAAATGCAAACTTCTTTGTGAAAAAAGCTTCAGAAAGCCAAATCATGATATGTTTACAACAACTAGAAACTGAGTATATATATATTTTTTTAAAGCCTAATCTCCAAGAAAGAAAGAGACAGGGAAAAAGAGCAAGACTGAAATTGAGGAATTCACTAATAAGAGGCACAAACAAAGTTCCTCTTTTCATTGACAATGGTTTAAAATTTACAATCATGAAGGTGTAGGTTACTTAGCTATAAAACTTGATACATTGATCAAGCGTCCAGTTTTGAAGTATATTTTTCCTCCGAGCCCCACACAATCACTCCTGGAAATTTTCATGTAATGAACTGACAATTTCCCCCCTTAAGTCAAATCCTAGCTTCTTAATCACAGCAGCTGTGAAAAAATTCATTTTGGAAACTAGTATTCTGCTCCTTCAACTCTATGTTACAAAACTTTATTAATTTGTGATTAAGTATGACTTGTATCAACTATTCTTATTTCTGAGAAAGTCTGTACAAGTTCATGCTAAGGAGCAGTACCATGGACTGGATCTGTATATTACAATGCAAGCTCAGTTGTTTTTATATACAAAAGTCATGTGCATTGACAGTGTTTGGTTCTGGTTTATCTTTGGTATGTTTATACTTCATATTAAATACATCTACTAATTATTTTGCAAGTAGCCTTTCATAAAGACTTGGAATGGTTGAACATTGATTCTGACATTATTCATGGAATGCTACACCAGCACATATTTATTTAATACATGAAGGTAAATTTGTCAAATTTGTCAATTAAGGAAAGACACCTATTCATTCAGAATCAATAAATATTGATACCAATGATTAGGATAGCAGTGGTGCTTTAAAATCTAATTGAGAATCAAACAAGATACTGTAACTGGCTTTTTAAAAGAAATATTTATCAATTTTTTTTATCTTAGCACCATGAGATCAATATGTTGATTGGCACATGCAGGAATTAACTGTGTTAGTGTTATTTCTGGATAAAAATATTTAAGAAGAATATATTATAAGACTTTGACCTTTAAATAAAATTTCCTACAAATATCCAAACATACAGTACAATCTCCTTTGCTCTCTCTCTCCCTCTCTCCTGCCCTCTCCCTCTTTCTCTGTCTTGCATCTCATTTTTTTCCTATTCTTTTTGGCTCCTACATGAAATCTTTCAATTATGTCTATGTTCTTAATCTGATCATTTACATATTTGACTTTTGAAATGCCTTGTTATACTTTCATATTGACATATACCTAGAAGCTACATAATATCCACTTCTGTTTACTTCCCATATAAACCTTCATGATATTATCCTATCCTATGAAAACAAAAGATCCAACAGTGAAATATGATAAAGTAATATTGAAGATAAATAAAATAAAATTATCACAAAGTTAGGATTATAATCTTTTTTATGATATTAATCTGGATATATTTTTGAAGAATTGGTTTTGTAAGTACCTGATAATGGTAGGGTATATTGCCATTTATTCTATAATATGCAATATAGGTCTGCATTAATGTGAAACTGATGGAAAAATTTTTGAAGGATTTTGGAATGGCATATAAATATAAATAAATAAAGGATAATATAATTTTAATTCTTTCTCTAAAAAGTTATAGAAAAGCTGATCAAATATATTTTTCAAAATAAGAAAGAGTTCAAAATTCATGTTCGGTTTTAATTTCTGTCAAAAATTTCAGTCTTATGTAATGATTTCCACAAAATCCATGCTATTTGAATTTTCTCAATTAATATTTCTTTACTGATTTATATCAAATTGAAAACAGTTGGTCCCTTTTTACTTCCTCTTGAAGAAGAAAGTTCTTAGCAATACTTGTCAGGAAACTTCTGGGAGGACTAAGCTTGTCTCCAAAGAGATATCAAAGTAATTAAACAACAATTTAATGGCTCTGTAAAGTCTACAGTTTTCTTTTAGAAGGCATAATTCATATCACTTTCTAGGCTGATCAGGTGACATTAACAACAGCAGTGATTGTTTCCTTCTTATTTTAACACATATGCTTTATACTATATTGCCAAGTTTATTTGCTTGGATTTCCAAGAAGGTGTTGATACCTTTAACAGCTCCTGCAAAACCTTCTCCTTTTATAAAATTTCTGCTTCTTTTGAACAAATTATATTCTTCAGTTGCTCCACTCCATTATATCAATCAATCTATCAAAGTTCCATAATTACCTATTAAAACATATTTGAGATTTTATGTGTTAAGGCTTATCTGGTTTATTCCTATCACCTTAGTACTAATATAAAAAATATATAAATACAAAGGTAAAGAAAACAAAATGAAGATTTTCTAAACTAATATTCTTTTTCTCACAGTTTTATAGGTTGCATTTTATAGAAACCCTTACAATTCCTTCTACAAGCCCTTACTTTTGAATTTTGTTGTCATTGGGTTCAGTTTTGAGCCTTCCAAATAAAATAAACAAAATTTCACTTGGAAATATTATGAGTTCTTTGAGATTCATTTCATCCCATTCTAAGGCTCTAATTCAGACAACCCAGATCATGATCTAGAAACCATAGCTTTCCTGTCCACGCTGTGTGTATAGTCAGACATTTACTTGTAATATATATATTTATATTTCCAATCTTCCTTCATGGACTGGAAAAATGGAATATAATCTGACCCCCCAGTTTCCTTAACTTCCATTGTGACAAATTTTCACTTTCCAATATCCATTAATACAGAGATAACATAAAAATAATGATTTATAGCAGAGCAGCCAGCCCTTATACCCAATACATTTAACCATAGTGAACAAATTGAAAGTATTATAAAAAATAATGCATACTGACTCTAGAAAACAATCACCAATACATAGGGGTATGCACATTTTTCTCTCTCTGTCTGTCTCTGTCTCTCAGTGTCTCTTTCTTATCTATAAATAAGGAAGTGTTCCATTTCCCAACTGCTTCATGTTTTATAAGCTTAAAATAAATATTTTAAAAAATTTACAACTTCTCATCACATCTTAAAAAGAAATGACACCTACTCCTCCTGGCTATCTCCATCCGTAATGACAATTGCAAACCCTGACTCTTTCCATCCATCCAGCATACTATACCTAATGAAAAGAAGCTAAATAAAGGGGTTTCATAAGGCACTTCCGTAGACATCAGTCAAATCAGACGTTTACAAAGAATAATACGTAGTGTTGTATACCAGATGCTATGATGTTTGATGCATACAAAGATTTTATGTACAATGCTGAATGTTTTAATAAAGGAATTTTTATATTAAAAAAAAACATTTTCAGTTATCATCAAGCCTAGACTGGAAACCAGTTTAGTTCAATTCTGATTGAATGTAGGAATGTCTTATATCTCAGAAATGTGCCTTATATTTTTATAACTTTTTCCATAACATTTTCTCCCTAACTCAGCTGTGTAGGGTAATAAATTAATACAGCTTGCTTCTTTGGCCTTTTGCTTGCCAAATTTTTATTCAGTCCTGTATCCTGGAAACCTCCTTGAAAACCACCAAATAGCTCAGCAATGTAGTTTGTGTTTTCTTGTATTATATTTTGTTCTGAGGGAAAAATATGCACATATTCACACAGACACACACACACACAGAGAGACAGAGAGAGAATGTACTAAAAGTCAAAACTCATAGGCCAATTACAAAGTTTTAAGGTGTTTTTTTCAGAGAAAATGTTACTATACTCAGGAACGTTTAAAGGTCACACATCAAATTAATAAGTATATATTTAGAAGAAAATGGCAACATTTTTTAATATTTAATGGGTTATATAAATTATAATAAATTGCTTATGGGGCCTGACTTTTTTTATTGCATCAAACTTTTGATTTTGTATATGTATATGTGTATATACATATCTACATATACATATGTATACACAAACATACGTATATTGACACATACCTATACATGCATCCACATCAACCCAAGTAGAAAACATCACTTCTATCCCAAAGTGATTTTGCTTTTTCCAAAAGGCAACTGGACTTTTTAGTTTTTTCCTCTGAAAACATTTCAAACTTTTCACTTTTCAGTGAAAGACTCTTCAGTTCCAACTGACTGGTGGGGGAAATGGAAGGATTTATATTCAGAGTGGTTATTAGCATTTTGAGAGTTAGTCATTAGCTGTCTGGTATGGATGGAAACTTATTGGGACTGCTGAAATGTTAAATGTTAAAATTTAACAGCCCTCCATCAATAGAGGGGACGGCATACAAGATCACCAATCTCCTGTTTTCAATGAAATCATTTCAGCAGTCACAAGAAGGTTCCACATCCATTTACAATCTGATTCAGGTGATTCTAAGGAGAGAGATAACCCCCAAGTGGCCTCAATGATTCTCAGACAGGTAACGATGAGCTAGTTAAAACATTGTTAAATAACTGACTAGAAAGAGGGATGAGTTACAATAATGTATACTGAATCACAAGATATCATTCAATGTTTATGATTTCTCAACTGTTCCTCCTCTCCATCTCCTTTATCTCTTCTCCATGTTGACATTTACATAAATCCAATGTCTGATAAAATCTTAATCATTGCTAAAATTATTAGAATGGAATGTTGCATATTGAACAGCAGATTTCTACTTTAATAGAAATTTATAACTTTTGAAAATGTTCAAAAATATACAATTCACTAGTTAATTCTGACTTGCTTCCAATGCTTGATTTTAATTATGAAATGTATTTTTTTTCTTTCATTGCTTTTAAATTGCATGTAATAAAGATTTTCATCAATTTATTCTTAGGGAATTGTCCTAATGAGAACCTAATGTGAACAGATTTCAACTTCTTACTGGAAATGAAATAGTGATCTTATTTTATTTTTTAAAAAATCCTAGTTACTTTGCCTTAAAAAATCCATTCCTATTTAAATTCTGTAAACAGACTCATCAGAATATTTGTTAGTCAATCTCTCCCATAATAAAAGAACAGATTTTACCAGTCATTCATGCCCAATACAGAACAATAATGGGCACTATAAGACTATTGTTCCGACTTCTGATTCTGGTCCGTGACGTTAGCGGCCGTGTAAAGAGAGTTGTCTCTTTGCCGGCCGATTCTTCTTTGCTGTTAGACCCTGAAGAGGGTTGAAAGTCACTCTGGAGGGGCGACCACTGATGAGGAGCCTTCTCATTGACTGTAGGAAGGCGGCAGCTCCTCCCACAGCTTGGGTTACTCCTTAGGGCTGATGAAGCAAAGATCCCTGTAAGATGACCGATCACACAACTGCACCATCCAAAAGTCACAAGAACATCTAAGCGTAAAGAACCACCATGGATGATCCGGGTGAGACCTTTCCCTTCCTCTCTTTATCCTAGTTTTTCCTTTTTTTCCTGTAAAAAGCCTTTTTGGAATTATTTCCCTGCTTTGAGAGAGCGGCATTCATTAATGTGGGAAGAGAAGCCTTGAACAAAATGAAAGAATAATTAATTTCATTGACTATTTTTTACTTCTATTTACTTTGGGGTCCCGAAAAAATTCTTATTATTGAATTTCATTACTTGACCTAGTTCATATGTGAGAATTTTTTTTATTTTTTTTAATGTTGTTTTGGGTGTCTGAGTAAAGATTGTATAATCTACTGAGGACATCTTGTGGTGAAATTTAAAACTACAACTGCCTTCTCTTGTTTGATGCTGAGGTTAGTTTTGACCTTCATATCATCACAAAAGGGAAAAGATAAAGAAGTTAAAACAGCTGCAATTGTTAAAACAGCTGCAATTTAGTCCCCACTAAAAGATAAAAGGATTGCTTCTAGCCATTATTGAAATGGAGAAACCCTATTTACAACTTAACTGTAAACCTATACTGGAAAAAAATCATGAAGCCACTGAGGAAGTATGCGCTAAAATAAAAGAGATTATTACAGAAATAAAAAGCAGAAACCCTATTTTAAATTTACAAACTGAATCCCAGATTTCATCTGATCATCTTGCAGACCAAAAAACAATAGAAGAGGAATCAAGCAACACTAATGAGGATTTAAAGTCATTTTACATACAACCTATTGAGATTTTTGATGAACAAAAAGTAACTTTAACTAAACTATATACAACTTCAAAAGCAACAGGAATTGATGCAAAATCAACTACTAACTACAAAATGGACATAACTGAGTGTCTTACTCAGCAGAATCAAACATTGAGACTTGAATCTCTAAAGCAACAAGGGATTAATTACAAAGGAGTCAGCTTCCCTAAACAGAAAATGGGATGGGTTTTTATTTTTATCCAAATGATACCATGAGGAATAAAGAGAGACTTATTTCTTGACATAGAAGCTCTGTTATGGAAACCTTCTTGGCACAAAAAAGAAGCCAGAATAAGAGTTAAAAATGAGTTTTAAAATTGTATGTAATGGATTAAAAAGGCTGTTTAGACATGGATTGATCTAAGGTTTAAGACTCAGACCTATAACAGAGAAGAAACACTTTTGTTTAGTAGAATAAATATGTGAAATAGAGTAAGATTGTATTTTCTGAATTAATATGTTTATTCTATGTATGATAATTATTCTGTAATATTATGTTATGAAAAGAGGGAAATTGGGGATACCCGAAGCATAAATATTAGGCCTATGTATGGTTAAATTGAAATATGGTACCTGGAATTTTGTAAAGTTTAAATACAGGACTGGGATTTATATAGTTAAATGGTTATCAATAATTTTATTGATTATAATAATAATAAAGTTGGAAGGGACATTGGAGGTCATCAAGTCCAACCCCCTGCTCAGGCAGGTAACCCTATACCATTTCAGACAAATGGCTGTCCAGTTTCTTCTTAAAAACTTCCAGTGTTGGAACATTCACTGCTTTTGGAGACAGGTTGTTCCACTGGTTAATTGTTCTAACTGTCAGGAAGTTTCTCCTTAGTTCTAGGTTGCTTCTCTCTTTGGTTAGTTTCCACCCATTGCTTCTTGTCCTGTCTTCAGGCGCTTTGGAAAATAGCTTGACTCCCTCTTCTTTGTGGCAGCTCCTGAGATATTGGAACACTGCTATCATGTCCCCCCTCATCCTTCTCTTCATTAAACTAGACATACCCAATTCCAGCAACCGTTCCTCATATGTTTTAGCCTCCAGTCCCCTGATTGATTGAACTTTATTAGAAATGTATTAATCTGAATATGGTATATGATTTGTAGGAATTAGAGAGGGATTCTTTAAAGAGTTAACTTGAGTTATATATAAATGTTTTGGGGGATTTTGGGATAATTTATTACCCGATCACCACGTTGCTTCCTAAGCACTTTGTTTTAAAAATTTAAAAACTTAATAAAACTTATTCTATAGAGAAGACTATTGTTCCAATGGTTTTCCCCACCCCACCCCGCAAGTCTGACAAAGAAAATAAATAATGCTGGTTGTTAGATATGGCACAGCCAATCAACTTTATACTAATTATACAGTTAACAAAAGTGTGTAAGAAAAATACAACTTCAGCCACATAAATTTTACTGATTCTATAAAGACAGGAGGAACTGGGAAATAACAATAGTATTTTTCATGACCTAAAACAAGTTACAAAATAATAAAATACAGTATACACAATTTTATACAATATCACATTACATTCCAATATAATAAAATATTTGAAATTCCAAGCTTCTTTGACCTGAATGGCACAATAGTTAAAACTATCTTTCTACCACTGTTTGAAAGTGGAATTTCTAATCAATATCATTATAGTCTGAAATAAACATAACATTTTAGGTTGTATTTGGGAAAATAAAAAAACAAGTATTCCAACATCTAAGGCAGGGCTGTCAAACTGCCAGCCTACGGGCCAGATGTGTCATGGTGAAACCACGGCCACCCCATTGCCAGCAATGGAAAAAAAGTCACAACACATCACGTGACATTGCGAGTTTGACAGCCCTGATCCAAGAGACTGTCAGAAAGGGGGATCAACCCACACTCCAAAGCACCTGAAAACAAAACAAGAAGCATGGATTGAAACTAATTAAGGAAAGAACTAGTCTAGAAATAAGAAGAAAATTCCTGATAATTAGAATAATTAATCAGTAGAATGGCTTGTTTTCAGATGTGAGTGCTCTATCAATGGAGGTTTTTAAGAAGAGATTAACAACTGTCTGTCTGAAATGGTATAGGGTCTCTTGCTTGAACAGGGGGTTGGGACTAGAAGACTTCTGAGGTTCCTTCCAACTTTGTTGTTCTGTTAAGTTAATATGTGTACATTAATGAATTATTTAATATTTCTTTCCCACTATCTTATTACAAGTGAGAGGACAGTGCTGCTGCTTGTAGTGTACTGTTGTTTTAAGTCACCTTTCTGACCAACACAGTAATTCTTGACTAAATAACAAATCAGTAATAATTTTTGATCATCCCTTTGGTCACAATTATAGCTTTCAGGCCATATCTTCTCATCTGAATGGATTTACTTCTATTGCATCACTCAATCTTGCTTCATTGTTCCTCTTCATCAGGGCCTGCTAGCCATTTCACAAGCTTGTTGGCAGCTACTGGCTGCAGAAATATTATTCTTTTCCCAACAAATCTCCATTTGCATAGTTCAACTCTGCGTGATTACTAGGAAAAAAATTCAGTCATCCCCTCTCCAGGGCAAAATATATAGGAAAAGTCATTCACTAAATTTCTTCTCTCACGAAGCAATTCTTAGTAATGAAAGATAAAGGGAAAGAATTATATTCACTTTTCTCTTTTTGGCTCATCTTATAGCCAAAGCTGCCTGGAAATCTGCTTTGGCGGGAGTTGCAGGAGAATTGGGTGAACTATTTCTTTAGTATAAAGGGAAAACCTATAGATTTTTCTGGCTTCTCATGCTTCCATTAAATCCCAAGAGAAGGCATCATGAAGGAATTATTTCCAATGTTTTTGTTTTACGTCAGCAGCAGTGCACCTTTTCTATGCTTATGTATTAACTAAATAATAGCCATTTATGCCTACTGTACTGATAACAGTGATGATGAACCTTTTAGAGACCAAGTACCCAAACACTGGCCCTGCCCCCACTCCATCCCCCTTTCTGCCACCCTGCCTGCCCACAAGGCCACTCACGGCCTCCAGGGCCCACCGCAGATCACCCAGGCACCCAGCAGCACTATGGTGGTCATGCCCTCTGCCCATGCCCTGCAGCATCAACTGCAGGGCAGTTGATGGGGTGTGAGGGCAGAGTCTTGTCTATGCTGCCTGGCTGCCATGTCCTTGGCTGCGCTGCTCTGCATGGGCCACACTCAGGGGCAACTCTCCAAGGAGAGGAGAAGGTCACGGGGGGAGGTGAGGCTGAGGCAACGGCATGTGTGCCCACAGAGAGGACTCCGAGTGCCGCCTCTGGCACCGTGCAATAGGTTTGCCACCACTGACTTATAACTTCAGAAGAAATTGAATTACCTATTTGAATTATATAATCCTAGGATAGCATGAAATACAACTTAGTTTCAAATATTATAACATAGCAGTTTTAAATTATAAAAGAATATAAAACAATAAAATTTTGTTTTTATTTTATAAACATTTTATTAATTTTATAGTTTTACAAGCATAGGTACTTAATAAACAATCTAGGCCCATTATTATACTATCCAATGCTTCCTCTCTTCTTCTGGTAGTACACATTTTCCCACATTAGGCAAATACAATACTTATAGTTGTTAATACACATACAATTGAATATCAACATCTTTGTTACATTTTCCTAATAATATCAATAATGTCAGTTTAAAATATCTTTTCTAACCAAAACATGTGTCAATTGCATTTGCACTTAAAATCCATTTGTTCAATCAAAATCCTGTTTTTCGCACTTTTTTAAAATTTTGATTTCCCATCAATGTTCAAAGTGTTGCTATCACTTATAGTTTTCTCATAACAAATTATATTTGGGTAACCAAAAGCTTCCCTTATTCAGACCCTCTTAGCATTTTTATATTTCCCTTCTCATACCAAAATATAGTATTCTAGCTGCAGATCCTATCTTTCTAGTTATAATAATACTTCTATTTCTAATAATTATCTATTCTCAGCCATGTTCAAACATCTGATTAATAGTATACTATCCCATCTAATGGGTCAAAACCTCTATTTTCTTCTGTCTTACTCTAGCTTTCTTCCTTTGCCAACTAACTTTCAAGTCAATGCATTTGAATCATCAAGTAATTCTTCCTCTATTTTTGTGTATATTGTGTGGAATAAGAAAGACAATTTGATTAAAGTATTTTTGGAAGGACGCTTAGCCCATTGATATTCATTAAACAGCCTCCCTCCTTCTCCAATTTCCCACAATTCTCCTAACAGCTCTATCTTCCATTCAATCAGCTCTTCTTCCTTATTCTCAAGAGTGTTCTGAGATCTTGCCAGGTAAGATATCTTTTTCATTTCCGGTATTATCACTACGTCTTCTAATTCTTCATTTGTCTGAGTCTGTCTGTTAGTTCCTTTCTTTAGATTCTCCAACTTTGGATCTGCTTCATCTGCTTTTCCTTTTATTTTCTGGGTTAATGGTTCCTTCTATTTTCTGGGATGTAGTCATTTTCTGAGTTTGTAGATTTAGACTAAAAACTGTTCTTTTATCTCATTTGTGTTATTTTTAGTCTCATCATGAGCTAAGTCAATTGTCTCTTATATTGATTTTAACATAGAAAGAATTTCTTTCTGAAATTCATCAACATTTTCTTGTTGGTATGTCAAGCTGGGAACTTTGGGGACAGGGGTTATGGATAGTTAGGGATAGTTTTTTACCATTTGAAGATAAGCATGGAACATCCATTTTGTTTTTGCATGTAGTCTTCATAGTCCAATCTATTTAGGGATTTAAAAAGTTTCAGTCAATTGTCATTTGAACTCCTAATTATCCAGCTGGTCTATCAGTTCATTATTAAGTCTCCCCTCAGTAAATATAAGTAAAGTTCAAATTTTTCAAAATTTTCTTTCCAATGAAAAACACATCATTTCTGTCCAGGGAGAGAAGAGCAATTTAAAAATTGTTCATCAAAGGTTTATAGTCCAAAGTATTCCATCATCTCAATCAATAATGCATGTTTCTTCTATAGGGAAATAGCTCCATGACACAGCTCTAAAAGTTAGTTAGTATTTATATACATAGTCCAGGCAGGCCAATTTCAAAATAGCTTATTGTCTCTGCCATTCAGATAAGCAGCCAAGAGGGTTTTTTTCCCCTTTTCACAAGCTGCAGTCTTCAAAAGTGAAAGTTTCTGAAAACAACAAGAATCTTATCTGAGTCTGGGCTTCCAGCCAAGTTTCCTTTAGGCATAATAAATTGTAGTGCTGTAGTTCACCACTAGATGTCATTGATGCTGTCTTCCAGCTTTTTACATCCACACTTATATTACAACCTTTTTAAGTCTATTTTTTTTAAAAAAGTCTCAAAATCACTTTTAGTCCCCAAATTTCAAAGTTACATCTGTGTATTGCTTCCAAATTAGTCTTGTAATTTACTTGATTTTTCCCCAAGCAATTAATTCACTGCTTTTCTTTTCCTGGCATGGGAATTCGCCTTTCCTCTCTTATCAGGGAGAATTCTTTGCTTTGGGTGGGTTTTTTTTCCCAGGAACAAAGTCTTAAAGTCATAGAGAGAGGATAGGGTCTTATCCAGTTTCATCCACATTGCTTGAAAGTTGCTGGTTAATGCTTATTTTCTTTGGTTGTCAGAAGCTTCTGACTGGCCACACGAATGGAGCCAGTCTTTCCCCTGCCAGGTTGGAGGGCTTCCTTGGATCAAATGGAAGGGCCGCCACCCTCCCACAATCAACGAGGGTCCCCTCCTTCTCCATCACCTCTTTTGAGTGACTTTCAATCCTTTTTAGGGTCCCCAGCACAATTGAACGTCATACTGAGACATCAAACTAGAAGTCAAAACAATAAAATATTTTAATTAAAAGCCAGATAGTTCTGCTGATAGATTGTATTTATTTAATAGAATATTCAGAGACAGATTTTCATTCTTTTTCCCACTGGAGATGTTTTTTATTGCTTGATTCTTTATCTTTCCTGCTTGCTCTGTAATTCAAGACTGATAACTCCCTGTAGGAAACACAACTTGATCAGAGAACAGCATGCCTTGCTACCTAAACAAATTAAGTTTTAGTCATTGCTGATGTTGGCTCTGTCATAATGAAAATGCATAATTAATGCATTTCATTCAAGTGCTTTAAAAATACAGCTACCTGAAATAATTTTAAAAAGAGGGAGATTTAACAGGATGCCATAAAACCCAAAGGGACTGTTTGAAAATGAAAGTTGGATCTCTGATATTCTTGGCTCTCTCTAGTGCCTTAACCAGTACACCAATCTGTCTCTTCCTTGCCACTGCTATATTAGAAAAACAAGGCTGTATGGCCTATTTTGATTCCCTTTCTTCTCCAATTGCTATGTCCTAACTAAATTTAAAATGGAAGAAGAAATTATTTCTGAAACATTTTTCTAAATAATTGCTGCCTGTACAATTAATGCTAAACCATGCCAAACTGTTTTCTAAAGCTGTCTGACTAGAAGCTGTGTTTCTACAATTAAAGTGGCAATTGTCTTGAAATCTAATCTGAAGGTATCGACCAAGAAAGGTGGGTTGTTGATGATAGTGATGTTCAGGATTTTGTTTGGGGGGGGGATGTAAAAGATAGCTTTCCAGGGAAATAGGCAGGCAGATGGCAAGCAGAAATTCCTTTAAGATAAATGTAATAAATGTCCATGTGTTATAGTCAGCATTTCACAAAACCAATATGATCTTCATTTTTAAGATAGCAAAAGCCCATTTAAGTGCCTTGCTTCAGGTGAAAAAATTGCATCTGGTATAAACTATAATGCAGTGCACAAATGGGCAAAAGCTGACAAAAAACTACCAGAATCCCACTAAACATATTTATATATAATATATACCATGTGTTTAAAGGGTAAAGTACCCAACCATGCACATGTCTTTGAAAAGTAGTCTGAAGGAAATTCATACTTAGGATCCTGAGCTTTCACTACCACTTCATAGTGGATGGACGACACTATTCCTTACATTCATTTTTATGGCGTTTGAACTAGTTGTCTTTATCATTCTTTATCACCAAGCTAATGGGAGGAGCATTTAAATACTTAATAGTGAAATATTCACATCTCAAAAGCAATTTCTTAAGTAATAGAGGTGTTCAAATTGCTTCACATCACAGAGATTATATAAATTGCCTTTTTGAGGCACTTTGTCTTATCTTTCAGCCTCATCTGGCTTTTCCAGAAAGCTCTTATGGTAAATAAATATGCTGACTGAAGATGTAAAAGAAGCTCAGAAAGTGCAACAGATGAAAACAATGCAACTATCTTGTTTTTAAATGGGCAGGTTACTGATACTTTGGTAGGGTCACTTTGCATAATTCTTCAAGGTAATGAAGTTTTTTTGAAGGCTAACTCACACTCTGATGCAAATGACCAAGAAAATGATAATTAAGTCTCTATCATCAATGCATCAGCATCATGATTACTAGCCGGCTTAGGAAAATACCTTAGAATAGTTTACTGAAGCTGACCACAAACTGAACATAAGCAAGAAATGTGATGTGGCTGCAGAAAACACCAAGGCTTTGTAAGTGTTTTTAGTATCCTGTTCTCTTTTAGCAGAGAATATATTATCCTAAATAGAATTGCAGGAACACAAATGGGTCATCCTGAACAGAACAGTTATGGTGGTGTTGGAAATAAAATCTGATCTGGTTCCAAGCCAAGAGAAAGACACAGGACAAATGAATTTGAAGCAGGCTGCAGGAAAGGAGGTCTCCATTTATTTAGTGGGGGCTGACTTTCTACAATGGACACATTAAGGTTGGAGAAATTATTTTGCTCTTATCACTATGATGTAGGCCTAAATGCTCTTATTTATGTTTGGCCCAATTCATTCTTTGTCTTTCTCCAACAGTGCTCTAGGCCAGGGCTTTTCATAGATTGTATCTGTTAGAGAATTATAATTTCTCTATTGGTGAAAAAATAAATCAGAAGCTCTCACAGTTGACTGCATTTAGCTGATTCAAATGACCTTTTTATATTCATATCAAAATATTTACAATACCATACATTCTTCTTTACCGCAACATAGCTCAATGAAGACTTCTTACAGAGAGATACAGAGACAAACCTGAGAGTGGAAATCCAGCTCCTAACTCAATACCTTTTGCACAGACTCAGTAGCACTTTCTTCACATTGGCTGACTGAGTTACCACATGACTCTTCCTGCTCATGAATATTCCAACACTCCTCCCTTCATGACAGGAAGAGACCTCAGACCTATTGACTTAATACATTCTCCATAGTGAACACCACCCAATGGTTTAGTCATCATGTCTGCCAAATTATCCTCAGAAGAACAATGATGTAAAGTAATCAATTTTCCTTTTACAGCTTCCCTGACATTACAATACTTAATGTCTACATGTTTACTTCTGTTCTTCACCCTGTCACCAGTTGCCATTTTTATACAGGAAGCATTGTCTTCAAATACCTTTACAGATTCCTTTACATTAATATTTAAATCTTGCAACAACTGTACATACCATGCTACTTCAGAACACAATTCAGATAAAGCAATAAACTCTGCTTCCGCTGTTGAAATAGCAACAGTTGTTTGTTTTCTGTTTTGTTTCCATCCAATCAGAATCCCTCCAAACAATATTATAATCCCAGAATTTGATTTCCTTGTGTTTATGTCATTTGCATAGCCACTATCAACATAACACTTCAATTCCTCAGTAATCTGTATTTGAAGACCCAAATTTATAATTCCCTTTAAATATCTGAGAACCCTTTTTACACCCATCCAATGTAACTTTGTAGGTGCAGCACTAAAACGACTCAAAATGCCTACTGTGCAACTATGTCTGGTCTGGACCACTGTGATAAATATAACAAACTCCCTATTGCTGAGTGATATATCTCTTGATCACAGGTTTCACCTTTGTCCACACTTAAAACTATTATAAAAATCCGTACTCATGGATGTGGGAGCAGTATTGCAACCTTTCATATTATATTTCTCCAATAACTGCTCAATTTTTCTCCTTTGATTGAGAATATAACCACCTTTTTCATTTTTCTGTATCTCTACACCAGTGTTTCTCAACCTTGACAATTCTAAGGCATGTGGACTTCAACTCCCAGAATTCCACAGCCAGCAATGCTGGCTGTGGAATGCTGGGAGTTGAAGTCCACATGCCTTAAAATTGTCAAGGTTGAGAAACACTGCTCTACACCAAGATAATTTTTTGTTTCTCCCAAATTCTTTAATTCAAATTTCTTTCCTAATTTATAAGCAAATTCCTTGACTTGTGATGAATCCTTTGCAATGAAGTAAAGATCATCCACAAATGATAACAGTAAACAATTCCCTCCTTGTAACTGTTCGGTATATATACAATTATCAGCTTTGCAACTCTTAAAACCAAGACCCTTTAAAGCAGTATCTAAACAGATATTCCAGTTTCTGGCTGACTCCTTCAGCCCATAAATAGCCTTGTTTAATTTATACACCATCTTAGGCTTTGCAATTTCATATCCTGGTGCTTGGATCATATAAATTTCTTCCTCTAACTTAGCATTGAGGAATGCAGTTGTGATATCAAAGTGCCAGATTTTATTTATTTATTTATTATTCAATTTATATGCCGCCCTTCTCCTAAGACCCAGGGTGGCTCACAGCAATAATACAATAAAAAATTTAAAAATTAATTGCATTCACACAACATAAAAACACAATCAGCTCACAATCACTGATGGAGGGACACTCCTAGGGCCCAGGGGCAGAGCACAGCTCATACGCCCCATGCCTGTCGGCATAGATGCGTCTTCAGCAGTTTTTGGAAAGCTAGGAGGGAAGGAGCAGTATGAACCTCTGAGGGAAGCTGGTTCCAGAGGGCTGGGGCAGCAACAGAGAAGGCCCTTGCCCTAGGCCCTGCCAGATGACATTGTCTAACAGACGGGACTCATAGGAGGCCAACCCTATGCGCCCTAACCGGTCGCTGGGATTCATGAGGTAGAAGACGGTCCCGCAAGTATCCTGGTCCATTGCCATAAAGGGCTTTATAGGTCATAACCAACATTTTGAATTGTGTTCGGAGACCAATAGGTAGCCAGTGCAGCTTGCGGAGAGCTGGAGTGATATCAGCATGTCTTGGGAGACCCAAGACAGCTCGCATGGCCGCATTCTGGACTACTTGTAGTCTCTGGACATTCTTCAAAAGTTGCCCCATGTAGAGAGCATTACAGTAGTCAAATCTCGAGGTGACAAGAGCATGGGTGACTGTGAGGAGTGACTCCCGGTCCAAATAGGGCCGCAACTGGCGCACCAGGCGAACCTGGGCGAATGCCCCCCTCGCCACAGCCGAAAAATGATATTCTAAACTTAGCTGTGGATCGAGGAGGACACCTAAGTTGCGGACCCTCTCCGAGGGGGACAAAACTTCTCCCCCCAGGGTAATGGACAGACAGTTAGAATTGTCCTTGGGAGGCAGAGCCCATAGCCACTCCGTCTTGTCGGGATTGAATCTGAGCCTGTTGGCACCCATCCAGACCTCAACAGACTCCAGGCACCGGTTCATCACATCCACTGCTTCGCTGTAGTGACACGGGATAGAGATATAAAGCTGAGTATCATCAGCATATTGATGATAACTCACCCCGTGTCGACGGATGATCTCACCCAATGGCTTCATGTAGATATTAAAAAGCAGAGGTGAGAGAACAGACCCCTGAGGAACTCCACATGGAAGAGGCCTCGGAGCCGATCTCTGACCTCCTACGAACACTGACTGTGACCGGCCAGAGAGGTAGGAGGTGAACATCCATAAAACGGTGCCCCGCACTCCAAGCCCCTCCAACCGGCGCAGAAGGATACCATGGTCGATGGTATCGAATGCCGCTGAGAGGTCAAGAAGCACCAGGATAGTGGAGTAACCTCTATCCCGGGCCCGCCAGAGATCATCAATCAGCGCGACCAAAGCTGTTTCCATGCTGTAACCGGACCTTAACCCATACTGCTGAGGGCCAAGATAATCAGTTTCATTCAAGGACCGTTGGAGTTGGAGTGCCACCACCTTCTCAACAACCTTCCCTAAAAAGGGAAGGTTGGAGACTGGACGATAATTATTTAAAACTGTCGGGTCCAGGGAAGGCTTCTTGAGGAGGGGGCGCACAAGTGCCTCCTTTAAGGGAGCCAGAAAGTACCCCTCCCTCAATGAAGCATTAGCAACAGCCTGGACCCAGCTCTGTGTCACCTCCCTGCTAGCCGAAACCAGCCAGGAGGGGCACGGGTCTAGTAAACAGCTGGCCGAACTCATAGCTCCAATGGCCTTGTCCACATCATCAGGAGTTACCAGGTCAAACTCCTGCCATTCAACAGGACTAAGACGGGCCTCTGTCATCTCGACTGACTCATTGTCAGCCAACACTGCATTCCAATTGGAGTCCAAGTCAGCCCGGATCTGAGTGACCTTGTCTGCGAAAAAGATGTTAAATTCTTCGGCATTGCCCTGCAAAGTTTCTTCCCTCCTCCCCGTATCCAGGAGAGCGAGTCACCCTAAACAGGGCAGCCAGACGAGATTCCGCAGACGCGATCAATACGGAAAGATACTGAGATCTTGCCGTAGTGATCGCTTCCAAATAGGTCTTAATATAAGCTCTCAATACACCTCCCCTACCCACCCTCTCCCCCCGACTTCCCAAAGTGAATACAGGGTAAAACACAAGAAAACCCACTAAACTAAACCAAACTATTATATAAATCCTAATAATAATTTAACTATATTTTTGTTCCAACATATAAAAATTTAATTGTTGTACTCAACTTTAATATTGGTTATATATAAGAATAATATGTTTAACAGAAATAAGAGGGGATGCTTGGGTGGCACCTCTGGACCACATTTGGAGGGGGTAGATTGAGGAGTGAAGGTGGAGGGAAGTAGGTAGGGAGGAGAGGAGGGAGGAGAATGAAGGATAGAGAGAGAGGGTGGGGGGATGGTAGTTGGTAGGGAGGAAGAAAGAGAGGGATGTGGTGAAGGAGGTGCTGCCGAGCAATACCCATAGTTATATTATGTATTTTATAAGAATGTACATTTTGTTTTTTATGGGAGAAAGTTGTAAAAGATTGTATTAGTTGAGTGGTATTCTATTTATTTTTTCTTTTTTGTTTATATATATATATATATATATATATATATATATATATATATATATATATATATATAAGCTCTCAATTTGGTTCGATCAGATTTGGATCTGCTTTCCCTCCATTGCTTCTCTAGACGTCTCTTCTGGTGCTTCATCCCCCTCAGTTCTTCGGTAAACCAAGGAGATCTCCTGGGTCTGCTACCACAGAGAGGTCGCAATCGCGCAATCCGGTCTAGACCCCCCCTTAGTGGCCGTATTCCAGGCCATCACTAGGGACTCTGCCAAACTGTGTACGAGCGAATACGGCAATTCCCCAAGTGCCCTTTGAAAACCAATAGGGTCCATCAGGCGTCTGGGGCGGAACCATTTAATCGGTTCCGGCTTCCTGCGAGAGAGGATTGGTAAACTCGTAAACTCAAGCCTCAGCAGAAAATGATCTGTCCATGACATGGGCAACACTTCTAAGTCCCTTAGCTTCAGATCATAACTCAACTGTTCCGAGAGGAAAACCAGGTCAGGTGTGTGTTCCCCCTCATGGGTTGGGCCCTCAATTACCTGTGTCAGGTCCATGGTTGCCATGGAGGCCATGAACTCCCACGCCAACCCAGAGGACTCACCGAGTGACGGCACGTTGAAATCCCCCAAGACAATAAGTCTGGGGAACTCAACCGCCAACCCGGCTACCTCCTCGAGTAGCGTGGGCAGGGCTGTAGAGACACAACTGGGAGACAAGTACGTGAGCAACAGACCCACCTGTACACCTAGGTCCAACCTCATAAGGAGGGACTCACAACCTGATATCTTGGTAGCAGCGAGTCTGTGCAGTCCAAGTGTCTCCTGGGGTTGCGGCTGATGCCATACCTGAAACCCAGCTGGGCACATCTCAGAGAGGGGAACTCCTCCCTCTGGGGTCAGCCAGGTCTCAGTCACACATGCCAGGTCGGCCTCCTCCTCCAGAATTAAGTCCCAGATGAGGAGAGCTTTATTTACTACCGACCTGGCATTGAGCAGCAGCAGCCTGAGTCCAGGGTCCGGATTTCACTCATTACCAGTACCCCGGGAGAGGTTCAAGGGGTCGGAACAAGAGATCGCTTTCAGACAGTGAAGCCTTGTTCCCCGAGAGCATCCTACCCCAGGCCTCCTGTCATATCTGCCTCTTCCCCATAAGACCAGTATAGACTGGCCCTCTGATCCCTCAGAGCAAGGCTCCTCCACTTCTCTAGCTTCCGTAAATACCGACAGATCGGCCCTTCCATATATGCTTATAGGCCACTGCCAACATCATTGCTAATCATATACTCTCATTTTTCACAGTTGGCGCAAATACTTCATCGTAGTGCACATTCTTTAATTGTGAAAAACCTTGTGCCACTAACCTGGCCTTATACTGTACATCATTATTTGGCAATACCTTTTTCTTATATACCCACTTACAACCCACAGCTTTGGTTCCCTGTGGCAAAGTCACTGATTTAAATACTTCATGGTCTCCCATGGATTTCATCTCTTTACCCATGGCTTCCTTCCATCTTTCTTGTTCAGCTTTTTGTAATGCCAACACCTCTTTATAACTTCTTGGCTCATATCACACATTGTAAACCTTTACCTTGCTGGCAGAATAACTGTCAGGAGGAATTCCTTTATTACATCGCTCTGACCTATGTGGTATTAACTGCTCCTGTGTGTCAAGTCTATCTGGCTTCATATCTTGTTCAGCCTCTCCTCCCTGAACAATGATATCTTCAATAATCATTTTTCCATTATTATATGAGTTATTGTCATTAAATAGATTACCGTCATTAAGTGAGACATACCCAGAATTTGCATTAATTCTGTCCCAATTTTGTTCTGCAAAATTAGCGGACCTTGTAATTACAATTCTTTTACTTCCATCGCTAAAGCGATATTCTTTTGACTTTGGCTTATAGCCCACAAACCTGAGCTTTCTTGCCTTTTGTTGTCCCTTTCTTCTGATTGCTTTTGGAATATATACCCATGCAGTACTTGTAAAAATTCTCAAATGTGCCAGTGATTGCTTTCTCCCATATGGAGTATTATTAATGGAGGAACTCCACAGCCTGTTAACTATATAATTGGCAGTCAATATGGCTTCTCCTCAATATGACCTGCTCATACCAGAGTCCTCTAATAATGAATCTTTCATTGTTTGCAAAACACCATTCCTTCTTTCAGCTACACCGTTCTCTGCTGCTGTGTAAGGATTTGTATGTCTGTGTCTTATCCCCAACTGTCCCAACCATTGTTAGAATTTAGTTGACATAAATTCAGTACCTTCTCTCTACAAAATTTACCCACTGTTTGAACTGTTGTAGCACCTCTATCTTTCCTCTAAGCAAGTAGCAAAACGAATACCTGCTATAATCATCAACAATTACCAGTGCATATTTTGCTCCTCCCAAACTGGCTTGCATAGGTCCCACCAGTTCTGCTTGTTTCTTCTCTGGAGACTTGCAGCCTGGACCCCCTCCTCAGGAATTTCATCTCCTTGTGGCTGTTCCTAAAATGTTGCTTTTCTTCTTCATTAAGCAAACATGCCTTTAAAGCCTCAAAATTTAATTCTTACTCTTCTTTACACTCAAATATCACAAAAACTGTGTCCCAGGTTTTATCTAAACTGTTCAACACCAATAAAACTTCTGGGACTCAGGGAATTTAATCCCACATTGTTCTAAGTCCAAAAATAAACTTTGCATTTTATTTAAATGCTGTTCCACAGATTCACCTGGTTGCAAACAGGCCCTCTAAAGTTTTCTTGACAATTGCACTATATTGCATGCAGAAACATTCACGTGCACAGCTCTCAACTTCAACCAAATCTCCTTTGTAGTCTTTAAATTTGCAACATTTAGAAATTGTTCATCATCTAAATTCAAGATGAGATAAGCCATTGCTTGATCATGACTTTTCTGATCAGCAGCTGCAAACACTTGTGGTAGATTTTCTACGATATACCACAGATCTTTTGCTTTGAGCAAACATTCCATTTTAGCAGCCCACACAATGTAATTCTTCTGGCCTAAATGAGGCACAGAGTTTTCCTCAAATTCCATTGCAGCCATTCTGCTAATTCTGCCTTGTTCTTATACTTTCTAAACACAGGCAATTTCTTCCAGCTTTAAATTACAATGCAGTCCTTATTAAGCTCTGGGCCTATAACCTGTTAGATAATTTTAATTTCTCTATTGGTGAAAAAAAATAAATCAGAAGCTCTCACAATTGACTGCATTTAGCTGATTCAAAATAACCTTTTTTATTCATATCAAAATATTTACAATACCATACATTCTTCTCTACAGCAACATAGCTCAATGAAGACTTCTTACAGAGAGATACAGAGACAAACCTGAGACTGGAAATCCAGCTCCTAACTCAATACCTTTTGCACAGATTCAGTAGCACTTTCTTCACATTGGCTGACTAAGTTACCACATGACTCTTCCTTCTCATGAATATTCCAACAGTATCACTTTTAGGACATGACAATATTCGAGTACCACCAGTCGCCTAGCAAGGTGTCAAAAACTTGATGACTGAAAAAAAGGGGCGGGATTTTGGGTTTTACTGATTAGATTCATTTGTTGTTATAGAAATGGCTAGTTTATACTATTATGGAAAAGTAAAAAGTTGAGATTTGATGTTAATGCTTCATTCTACTGCAGGAGAAGAAGTCAGAAGTCAATGCCTTTTCTTTTTCCCTTCTTCTCCTCACTTCTTTCCCCTTCTTCCTGTGTTATACTATTTGCTTTTGTATTTTATTCCATAATCTAATAAAATGTTACAAACCATTTTAAAAAAGGAAAAAAGTACCAGTTTTAATTTCTTCGGTGGCAGTTCCTTTGCTCTTTCTTAGGCCATTCAGAGGATCCCCGGCAGGGCAGGCTTCCCAGAGCCCTGGGCAGTGGAAGGCAAGTTCCCAGCTTAGCCCAGGCTTCCCAAGGGGGCTTCTGGCTGCACTTACCTTCTCCTCGAGGCTGCTGCTGCTTGGCTCATTCTCCTTGGCCAGGTTGCTCATTTTGTGTGCAGGAGGGCAAAATGTGTGGGTCAGAAGGAGGCCTAATCCCTTTCCATGTGAAGAGACCTGGCTTTGTAACCAAAGCATCCTCAGTGATAGGATAGGAAACTACCAGGAAAGTAAGGAGGAGGACACAAGGGGATGGCAAAAAGGCAGCAGGGCTGGTTATGGCCAAGTGCTAAGGCAGGACTTCCCTCAGACTCTCCCTTCCTGTCATTATAATCCCCTTCCTTCCTTCCTTCCTTCCTTCCTTCCTTCCTTCCTTCCTTCCTTCCTTCCTTCCTTCCTTCCTTCCTTCCTTCCTTCCTTCCTTCCTCCTCTGCTTTTTTTTAAGCTGCCAGAGGTTCCGGGCAGAGGTGGCAACAGGCAGGCAGTGGTGGGCTTCACATTTTGACCCCTTCCCCTGCCATTGCCTCTGCGTGGCTCTCAGCTCACCTATCTCAGACCTGCACACATGTTTGTGTGTGTGGGCGTGTGCACTGGGGAGGATCTCACCCCTTGCAACCCTGCACCCTCAATAGAAACCTTCTGTGATGGCAGGCTGCAAACTAATGAAAGCTGTTTTTGGAGTACTTGTTTCTTTTTCTCAACCTGCCACTGAGTGCATCGTGCCCTGCACCCCTCAGCTCCCAGCCCCAGCCCCGTGGAAGGCTGCAATAAGTTCCCATCGCAGCTTCTCTTATCTCTCCCATTCTTTTCCTCCCCAATATCACAGCATGGGGCTGCAAGAGATGAGACCCCCCATGTGTGCGCGCACACACACACACACACACAGAAACACATGCATGGGTCTGGGAGAGGTGAGCTGAAAGCCATGCAGAGGCTCTTCAGGCACAGAGGCAATGACAGGAGGGGGGATCAAAATGGGAAGCCTCCCACCAGAGCCTCGAGCAGCTTAAAAAAATAAATCAGCAAAGTGTTCAGAATGTGGCCTCAGGAATGCCAGGTCTCACATGGCCACCACCACCTTCTATGCAGTATCCAGGGGGCGGGGCGGGGACAGGGCTCAGGCAGTGAGGTGGCCTGTCACTGGTTCCAGGGCTGCCCTGTGGATCTAAGGCTGAGCGTGTTCTGGCTTTGATGGTAACTACAAGGTTGTAAATCAGCACCTGTCGGCCTGAGCCGGCCTCTTTACTTTCAGCAGGAATGGTCAGCAGGGACAGTCAGCAGGAACAGCAGACACTCATCACATCCTGTGCATGCACCCAAGGGGCAGGGCAGGAGCAGCCCCTCGCTGGCTCCTTCCTACCAAAACCTCCTCTCTCCCCCCTCCATTTCCATGCACCTCCAGCTACATGCTGCTTTCGGAAGTGCCAATCAGCTGAACCTGGCACTGAGTCCTGACAGCTCTGCAGAAGTGCCAATCAGCTTGTAGCCATGCATGCAGATCCTGGGGCCTCGGCCAAGCTCCAAAAGCCTACAGCTCCAGCTGTTCTCTCTCAGCCTTCTGCGACACTGCTGCTGCTTTAGCTCATTCCCCTCTGCTACCACTTCTCTAGGATAGTCGCAGAGCACTGGCCAGGTGCCAAAGTACCACCAGTGGTACACGTACCACTGGTTGAAAAGCCCTGGTCTAGGCATCAATTCACCTTTGAGAGTTCCTCAGAAAACCAAAGTGAACCTCAGGATCAGTAGGCAGAGAAAGCCACTTAGGAGTTATGTGGTCCAAGGTCTTAGCTATATCTATCAGTTACCAGCAATGGGCTGGCATCTAGTATTTATCAGTTGCCTGAAGTGGGATGAATGAACAGGCTTTGTCTCTCCACAGAATTGCATCAGTAAATTAAAGCGCAAAGTAATCTGTTCACAGCTACAAATTGATGGTAATGTCTTCCAACACCATATCATAACTGTCCTAGATTTAGTGTGCAATCCCCATATCAGGTTCTCGGTAACCTCTAGACAAATCTATGGTTGCCATTTGTTGGATGTTATATATAGACTGTGTACTTTTTAGTTGGGGGCTATACGGTTTAAAACAGGAGGCTGTACATGCATAATTGTACAAAACAAAAAGGGTCACCATGGTTCCTGGATGTAAGAATAAACTCTAAAATAGATATACATAGTCTTTTTTAGAAAAATAAAAATGCAGGAAAATTGGGTCTCTATCTTATTAGCATAATCATTCTGCCATCAGAGGAAGGCTGTTCAATTTTCAAACATGCAAGCTATCAAAATGTAGCATAATATAGAATTCTAGATATTTCTAGATATTGTAGAACAGTGGTTCTCAACCTTGGGGTTGCGACCCCATTTGGGGTCGTGAGACCATTTCGACCATTTTTATTTTTTTTTAATTTTTTTAATTTTTTTTAATTTTTTTTATTTTTTGGGCGTGCGCGCACTGCGCACGCTCAGATCCGCCCATCGTGCCATAAAAAAATAAAAAAAATTAAAAAAAAATGAAAAAAATAAAATAAAATAAAAACAAAATGGCGGACCGCAACGGGCGGATCCACGCATGTGCGGCGCATGAGACGGGCCAATCCGCGCAGGCGCAGATCCGCCCATCGCGGCCGCCATTTTGTGTTTTTTTATTTTTTTTTAAAAAAAATTAAATAAAAAATAAAAAAAACAAAATGGCGGCCCGCAACGGGCGGATGTGCGCATGTGTGTCGCGTGCGACAGGCCAATCCATGCATGCACAGATCCGCCCGTCATGGCCGCCATTTTGTTTTTGCGCATGCGCGCATCCGCCCGTCGCGGGCCGCCATTTTGTTTTGTTTTTTTTTTTAATTTTTTTTTTAAAAAAATTTGCGCGCGTGCACACACACGCGCGCCCCCGGGTTGGGGTCATGGCGCGCATGGGCTGGGCAAGTGGGGTCTCAACCTCAGGAAGGTTGAGAACCACTGCTGTAGAAGGAAATGCAAAACAATATCAGATTTGCAATAGTGGCAAATATCATATACACCTGTGCCTTTATTCGATATGAACTCTTTAGCCTCCTATCCTGTAGAATGAAAAAATATATTCTATTTTGATACCCCATTAGACTTTTTGCTGGCAATCAGAACACAGAAATTTCAATTGTGAGATGATTTTGCTGAACCAACTTAAAATTGTGTTGCCAGAATATTAATAATTTTCTGTAAGTCATAAGACACTCAAGGTACAGCAGGTTAGCTTCTTAATAGTTGAGGGAGCTAAAGGAATTTTCCACTCTCTGTTTTCTTGAGGAGGCATGAGGGATTCAGGTGAATGTTATATGGCAAAGAGCCATCAAAGCAGTAACAGAGTTGGAATTTTTTGCTCATCTGATTATCTGAGGATGGCATTTTGAATTACAATGTGTTTTAAGAAGATAGTATGATATGATGAGAAAATCTCTTAATTGACTGTGTGTGGGAGATAGATTTTTTAAAATATTGTGTTAGAAGAAAGAGGCTTAAAACTCCAGTTAAAAGGCATTGAATGAAAAATTTTGTATAAAGAACAATTTTATAAATATACACAAGACAGACATTTTAAAACACACTCATACACTTTTAACATTTAATTGCAAAGTAGATAAAAGTATTATTCCATTATTAAATTGAAATGTAAACATTCAGATCACAGTGTAGAAAGCATACATTTAAATGTATATTGCATTATTGCTTAAACTCTGCAAATTATTCACATTTCATATATTGTGAAAGAACAAAGACATCCATTTCCAAAGCAAGTGAAGGAAAAATTTTATGTGACAATTTGCAACAATCACTAATCTATCTGTCAGAATCCAATTATATTTCATCTCTAGTTATTGACTATGGAAAACCCCATTTCTGCCCTCTCTGGATTCTGTCATACAATGAAGGGGAAGGGGTGAACAAAGGGGTTTTATGGCCCTCACTTCCTTCGGTACAACTTCAAAGGGATTGAATGTGGATACTACCAAAAGGACTAAATCATAACAATGAGGCCATAAGCTTTCATCTACTCCTCTCTGAAGTCTCCCTTCCACCAGCAGTGAGGAAAAAGAGGGTGGAAATGTAACGGCTGGGATTGTCGCTGGAAAGATGGTGGGTTGAGGTGGGGCTGCTGGGGACCCCTTAAAACCTTGAACCGTAGGGCTTGGGCCCCAGGTCCTGTCTAGAACACCTGCAACCATTTTCTGTTAATAAATGATGCACGTTGGAAGAAATATTCCAAGAGTTCTGTCTTCTTAAGATGCAAAGTGGTCCTTACATTAGACAGGACCTGCAGAATTAGTCCACCTGAAAGGGAGAACCTTGCTGGGGGACTTTGCAAAAATTACCATGTCAGATGGTGGAGCAAGAAAGGGAGGAAACTCCCCAGAAAGGGAGCCGCTGCCCCAACTGAAACCCTGCCAGATGTCGGGATCTGAGAGGTCAGATTCCTCAGGAGAACAGGTGGTGGAGACACGGAACTACAAACCTCGGTGGTCAATAGGCGCTGGAAAGAAAGGCGAGTGGGAAAAGAAATCAAGAAAGGTGACCCTGAGATGGAGGGCCAACCAACCAGAATGGAAGCAGGAGATGGAGAAATCCCTGCACGCAAGTGAAGAGGAAGGGAGCTGGGCACCGTACTCGGGCTGGATCCTAAAGAAAGCTATTGACCTGATGACGAGAACTCTCAGCTCCCTAGGAGAGGAGAATTCTGAGCTCAATGGCCGCCCCAGCTCCTGGAGCCGCAAAGGGAGAGACCGAGGGGGAAGTGGAACCTGCATCCCCGGACACATCTGCTGATCCAGTAGTACCCACTCCTGCCAACCCACAGATGGCGATCTGGATGGAAGACACTACCACCGACAATGAAGGCACCGGTCCATTCAAAGACTCCTGCCGCTGGATGTGAAATTCAAGGGGGAGCCAACATGCTTGGGATTTTTCCTAACCCAAGTCCTCAGCTACATGGAGGAATATGGGCGGGACACCCCCAGTGACAAAGCCCATATCCAGATCATGCAATCTGCCCTGGATGGGCTGGCTGCAGATTGGGTGGTGAACTTGCATGATTCCAATGGCCCAGAGCTCAATGACTTCAACCGTTTCATGTCCTCTCTGAGAAGGAGATTTGAGGACACCCTGGCTGATCGCAAAGCCCGCAAAAGGATAAAAATGATGAGGCAAGGCAAATGACCAGTAGCTGAATATAGGCAAGAATTCTGGGTCATTGCCAGAAAACTGGCCGGAAGACATCTTCTTTAGCCATTTCAAAGATGGACTAAATTATGGCCTATATTATGCTTGCTGCCCCAAGGGGACCCACACCAACCTGAGGAATGGTACATCTTGGAAGAGAGATTGACATATTGAAGAGGCACTGCCGAGGAAAACAATGGAGCCGCTCACCACCTGAGTTGACACATGAACCAGTGAAACCATCGACTACGGCCAAGAAGCAAATGGGATGTTTCAAGTGCGGGAGAGAAGGGCATTGGGCTGTAGAATGCCACTCAAAAACCCCCCAGCACAACACAGACAGATCACCGGCCAGCAAATCTGGAAAGTCTCCAGCTAAGCCAAAAGAACCTGCCATGAGAATGATGGAGGCTGTGGAATCCCCCACCTCTGCTCATCAGGGGGAAAAAACTCCAGCCTACACCGCAGGGCCGGTGGACGCCTCAGACGACACCTCGGAGGGCGAACCCCTGGTAAGTGGACGCATCACACCCATCCTCAAGACAGTGACTATATTAATTCCCCCCATGCCTGAAGCCGTGAAGGTGAAAGCCTTAATAGACTCTGGCTGCACCCACTGCCTCATTAGCCTGATGCTAGTGGGGAATCTGGGCATTCCGTCAAGGAGACTGGAACAATCAATCTCATTTGGCCAGTTAGATGAGTCCATAGCAGAGAGGGTGCCAGCTACCCTAGCCACTTTACCAATACACCTCTCCCTGGGCAAACATGAGGAATACATAAGATTTGTGGTGACCCCAGGCATGGAATGCTCAATGATCCTAGGGATGGAATGGTTTAAAAAATGGAACACCTGGGTGAATTGGAGGATGGCAGAAATCAACTTCCTGAAGGGGGACCCTATGGACTTAAAATCCAAGGGGGGCTACCAGAATCAAGAACAGAAAAAGCATCTATGGGAGAGGAAAAGGGACTACCAGAAATACCAGAGGAATACAGAGACCTTGCTGAGGTTTTCAGTGAGGAGAGGGCAGATGAGCTCCCCCCCCACTGACCCACAGACTGTGCCACTGAATTCAAGCCTGGGACAAAACTCCCAAAGCCCAGATTATACTCCATGAGCCCAAAGGAGAAGGAGGAAATGGAAAGATTCATAAAGAAAAACCTAGAAAGGGGGTTCATTGAGCCAGCCAAGTCTAAAGTGGCTGCCCTCTTTAGAGAGAAGAAGGATGGCTCTTACCCTTATGTGTGGATTATAGGGCCCTGAATACAATCAGTGAAAGCAACCTATACCTTCTGCCCCTCATGAAGGACATGTTGTCACATCTCTCGAAAGAGAATTTTTTTTCTAAACTAGACCTAAGGGAAGCTTACTATCACATGAGAAGTAAGAAAGGGGATGAATGGAAGACCGCATTTAACTGCCCCATGGGGTGCTACCAATTCAAAGTCTTGCCATTTGGATTACAAGGGGCCCCCCGCAGTATTTATGCAATTAATCAATGATGTTCTAAGGGAATGCCTATTTAAGGGGGTCCTGGTTTACTTAGACAACATTCTTATCTTCACCGAATCAAAAGAGGAACATGTCAACCTAGTCAGAGCAGTTTTAAAGAAACTGTGAGCCACCCACCTATGTGACAAACTCTTGAAATGTGAATTCCACCAGGAAAGGATAGACTATCTAGGTTATTGCAGATCCCCACAGGGCATTGTAATGGACCCAGAGAAGGTCAGAGCAGTATTAGAATGGGCACCAGCCCGCACAAGAAAGTAAAAAAGTAAAGTAAAAGTAAAAAGTTGGCTTCGCAAACTTTTACCGCCAATTCATCCCCTCATTTGCCCAGATAGCCCTGCCCCTCACAAACTTACCAAAAACGAACCTAGCCAGCCACTAACATGGACAATGGAGTGCCAAGCAGCGTTTGAGAGATTAAAGAGACTTTTTTCTGCTGAACCAGAACTGAGGCACCCAGACATCGATAAGCCCTTCGTAATACAGGCGGTTGAAAGTGATGTGGCAGTGGGGGCTGTACTATTACAAGAAAACGATGAAGGGGTAATATAACCCTGTGCATATACATCCAAGAAACTACTGAAATGGAA
Organism: Bothrops alternatus; assembly: GCA_034064705.1. Classification (NCBI taxonomy): domain Eukaryota; kingdom Metazoa; phylum Chordata; class Lepidosauria; order Squamata; family Viperidae; genus Bothrops; species Bothrops alternatus. The sequence continues at coordinate 5,367,809 of JARGCV010000081.1, read as the reverse complement.
CAGTGCTGGCCCATATGGGACAAAGAGGCATACGGGATACGTTGGTCATTACTCACGTGGCACCAGTTCCTCGAAAGCAACAAAATCCCCTTCCAGGTATGGACTGACCACAAAAATTTGGAAGCCCTGAAAACACCCAGGAAGCTCAACCCCAAGCAAGCCCGCTGGTCCCAAAATTTTCACCAGTTCCAATTTACACTCAAGCATTTGCCGGGGAGAACGAACTTCCTGGCAGATGCACTATCTCGCATGCCCCAATATAACAGCATGCGAGCCACCGACTCTAAACCGATGATGGTAGAATCATAACTGGCAGCGCCAGTAACCACCAGAGCCCAAGCTAAATTAAAACCATAGCTGGGCAGCCAGATTGGAATTGAATTCCGGAAAAGTTTGGATACAGATGAATGGTTCCAGAAAAACAAAAATGTGTGCACAATGAGAGATGGGCTGCCTTGGGTGGGGGAAAAGTTATATATACCAACAACCCAAAGAATCACATTCATGCAGCTTTGCCATGACACAAAATCAGCAGGGCATTTTGGATTTGTAAAAACATTACACTTAATTAAATGGCAATTTTGGTGGCCATCCATAAAAAAAGGACATAGAAAGTTACGTGGCCAGCTGCCCAAAGTGTGCAACTGCAAAGAGATTGCCAGGGAAATCACCTGGACTGTTACAAACAGTGCCAAATTCCTCTGCCCCCTGGAGGGAAATAGCCATGGATTTTATAGTGGAATTACCAGAAAGCAATGGGAATACTGTTGTCTGGACGGTCATGGACTTGTTTTCCAAACAGGTACACTTTATCCCTTGCTAAAAGATTCCCACCACAAAAGCCTTAGCAAAACTTTTCATCCAGCATATTTACAGATTGCATGGGGCACCCCAACGCATCATCTCTGATAGGGGAGTGCAATTTATGTCTGCATTTTGGAAGGAATTTTTATCCCTCTTAGGGACAACTCAGGGACTGACATCTAGCCATCATCCACAAGGGGATGGACAAACAGAATGGTGTCACTGAGTACTTGAGCAATATTTAAGATGCTTTCTTAATTTCCAACAGTCTGATTGGACGGACTTACTCCTTTTCGCAGAAGTTGCCTACAATAATGCAGTCCACTCCAGCACAGGTTACACTCCTTTTCAAATAGCCACTGGTCAAAGTTTCAACCCCATGCCAGAGACACTATCATTTTCTAACTACAAAATTGATTGCCAACGGCATAAATTTTAGATGGCTAATGCCAGAAGGCATTTTAATAAATTGGAACAATACAAGATATCAACTGGATTCAATTTGGAAAGCAGAGGACTTTGAAGTAAGAAATAGAGTAATTTTGGATGAAGGATTGCAGCAACAAGAGGATAAGCAGACAAGAGAGACAGCCCAAGGAGCAACGGCACAAGCAGAGCAGCAGCAGGAGAAAAATGAACAGACAGGTGAGGGAGAAGGAACTGCTAGAGAACAAAGGATTACAAGATTGACTAGGCCTAAATATAAGTAATGAAAGAGAAAATGGAGGAAAAAAATGAGATTTTTTTCAGTAAATATAAATGGACTAAATTCCCCAATTAAAAAAAATAAAATTTTTAGGAAACTTCAGAAATTAAATATAGATATAATTTGTTTACAAGAGACACACATAAAAAAACAACATTACAAATTTTTGGAACACCCCAAAATGGGGAAGCTTTATTATACATCAGCACAACAAAAGAAATGAGAGGTGGTGATATATGTTAAAGAGAAATAGACTCTAAATTAATATATTCAGATGAAGAAGGAAGAAATGTTATGGTTGAAATATATTTGCACCAAACCCAAATATTGTTAGTGGCAATTTATGCTCCAAATGATAGTCAAGAACAATTTTATCAAAGATTACACAGGAAATTAATAGAAATGGAATACCAAAATATTTGTTTAATAGGAGACTTCAATGTGATAGTAGATGGAATAATGGATTACAAAAGTAGAAAAACAAGAAAACTTGGAAGAAGAAGAAGATTACCCAAGACATTTTTTGACATGGCAGAAGAAATTGGAATTCAAGATGTCTGGAGATAAATCAACCCTCAAAATCGACAGTACACCTTTTACTCAAATAGTCATAAATCTTGGTCAAGAATTGATATGATTTGGATGACTCCTGAATTAAAGATGGATATACAGGAAGTTGAGATAGAAATAGGCACAAGGGCAGATCATAACCCTTTAAAAGCGACATGGGAAGGAATACAAAAAAAACCAAGATGGATTTTAAATCAATCTATACTAAATGATAAAGAATTCATAGACTTGGCCAAAAGAGAAATGGAATTCTTCTTTAAAGAAAATAAAGAAGACACATCACAACAAAATGTATGGGATACAGCTAAAGCGTATTTTAGAGGCATAGCTATAACGTATATAGCAAAAGTGATAGTGAATGGAGATTATACTGAGAGCTTTGAGATAAGAAAAGGCCCGAGACAAGGGTGTCCACTATCTCCATTATTATTTATCTTTACTTTGGAAGTATTAAATAGAAGGATAAGACAAGATACAGAAATTAAAGGATTGAAAGTAAAAGATGAAACATATAAGTTACAAGCATTTGCTGATGATCTAGTATTTATTTTGGAAGAACCTTTAGAGATGATTCCTAAACTATGGGAAAAGATAGAAGAATATGGAGAAGTGGCAGGACTAAAAATAAATGAAGATAAAACTAAAGTAATAGTAAAGAACCTCACAGATAAACAAAAAAGGCAAATACTAGAAAAAACAGGTACAAATAGTGAAAAAAGTTAACTATTTAGGTATTTATCTTTCAGCTAGGTGTTCATCAATAAAAGAAAACAATTATATAAATTATTGAAGCAAATAAAGCTAGACTTGGAAAGATGGAAAAATCTCCAACTATCAATATTAGGAAGAATTGCTACAGTAAAAATGAATGTGTTGCCAAAGATTTCATTTTTATTTCAAACGATTCCGATAAAACTTGAGAGAAAATTCTTTCAAAATTTAAATTCATTGGTTTTGAATTTTATTTGGCAGGGGGGGAAAGCTAGAATTAAGATGAAAACATTACAAGATGCTAAGGAAAATGGAGGTTTTGGGTTGCCGGAATGGATATTGTATTATCAAGCATCGGTGTTAACATGGGTGAAAGAGTGGATAACACTTAGAAATAAAAGGTTATTATATTTAGAAGGACATGATTTACAATTGGGGTGGCATGCTTTTTTATAGTATGGGAAAAACAGAGTCCATAAGTACTTTCAAAATCATTTTATAAGAAATGCCTTGTTAACAGTATGGGAAAAAATTAAAGCTAAAATATATTTAAAAATTCCAGGGTGGTTATCAACGATGGAGGCATTTATACATCCAAATCTGGTAGATTTTGAAAAAGTATGGACATATAAAGATAACTTAGATATTCATGGGAAATTAAAATCTAAACAAGAATTGGAAAATTTAGGAATTAATCTGTCCTGGTAGGCACATTTACAGATACAAAGTAGATATGAAAAAGATGTAAAAAATGTATGGATTTTACAAGGATCAAACTGTGTTTGATAAGATTTTGTTAACCTCAGATGAGAAATTAATTAAGAAAATGTATAATTTTTTGTTAATTTTAGATATGGAAAGTGAACAAGTGAGAGAAACAATGATAAGATGGGCAAAATTTTTTGGTTATAATATAGAATTAGAAAAATGGCAAATGTTATAGGAGAGAAACTATAAATTAACAATGTCAACTTCATACAAAGAAAATCTGTATAAAATGTTTTATAGATGGCACCTTCCACCAGCAAGATTAGCAAAAATGTTTAAAAATATGTCAGATAGATGTTGAAAATGTAACCATAACATAGGCACATATTATCATATTTGGTGGACATGCAAGAAGGCAAAGGCTTATTGGAAAAATATACATATGTGGTTAGAAAAAATATTGGACGAACAACCTGAACTTTTTTTTTACTAGGCATTATGTCTGAAAAGACTAATAAGCAGAAATTATATTTAATTCTACATATTATCACAGCAGTGAGAATAATTTTTGCACAATACTGGAAGAATGAAGGATTGCCATCAGAGGAAGAAATAATCAGGAAGATATTGGAATGTGCAGAGATGGACAGATTAACTATGAGGCTGAAAGACAAAGAAGATACAGACTTCTATCAAATTTGGAATTTATTTTATTCTTGGTTAGAGAAAAGAATGAAGGATTAGGAATTGAACATGTATTATCTTAGCAAACTCCAGACAACTTGTTGATTGGAAAAATTAACATATGTTGATAAAAAAAATAATAAAAAAGATTGAAAAAAAAACTTGGACCAAAATATATAGGGCCTTTTCCAATTAAAAGAATCATAAACCCAGTAACAGTAGAATTAGAATTACCCAAAAATCTCAGGCAAATACACCCAATTTTTCATTGCAGCTTGCTGAAAAGAGAGCATCAGTCATCGTTACGACCAAAAATCCCCCCCACCTCCAATCATGGTGGAGGGTGAACAACACTTTGAAATAAAGGAAATCCTAGGCTCTAGGAGATATCATGGAGTGACTCAGTACCTAGTTGCATGGAAACACCTCCCTGCCTCACAAAACGAGTGGGTCCATAAACATCATGTCAGAACCCCGAAGCTATTAAAGAAGTTTCACACAGAGTATCCTAACAAGCCTGACTAACTTGTATACATGTTTTGTTTTCTTTCAGGCGGATCTATCTTATTTTTAAGGGGGCAGGACGTCAGAATCCAATTATATTTCATCTCTAGTTATCGACTATGGAAAACCCCATTTCTGCCCTCTCTGGATTCTGTCATACGATGAAGGGGAAGGGGGATGAACAAAGGGGTTTTATGGCCCTCAATTCCTTCGGTACAACTTCAAAGGGATTGAATGTGGATACCACCAAAAGGACTAAATCATAACAATGAGGCCATCAGCTTTCATCTACTCCTCTCCTTCCACCAGCAGTGAGGAAAAAGGGGGTGGAAATGTAACGCCTGGAATTGTCGCTGGAAAGATGGTGGGTTGGGGTGGGGCTGCTGGGGACCCCTTAAAACCTTGAACCATAGGGCTTGGGCCCCAGGTCCTGTCTAGAACGCCTGCAACCATTTTCTCTTAATAAAGGATGCCTGTTGGAAGAAATATTTCAAGAGTTCTGTCTTCTTAAGATGCAAAGTGGGGTGGGTCCTTACACTATCCATTAATACTTCAAAATGTTTATCTACTCATACAAATAAGTGTCACAACCTCTTTTGAAGTTGATGCAAAACATTCAGATAGGATAGACTTTTTTATTCAAGAGTGAGTATTTATTGCTTGAGAACAAAATACAAATTTTCATGGAAAATGGAACACTTGTAAGCCTATGTTTATTCTATTCATTTTCAGTTTCCATATTTTTTAATTTTTACTCTGTATAGCTATCTTAAAAATAATTTATATGACTCTATCCTTATTTTCTTAAATCTATTACTTTGTTCTATTGTCTTTATATTCTAATTATTCAAATGACTATTTCTTTGTTCCTTATATATCTCTGTCTAACTACTGTATTTACCACTGTCTGTCTGTCCAGCTGTCTGTCTGTCTGTCTGTCTGTCTATCTATCTATCTGTTTATCTATCTGTCTATCATATCTTATTTGGTCCACTTATATCTATATTCTTTATTCACAGTCATATAGCCTGTGGATTATTTACATTTATAGATTATGAATTGTATTTCCACTTACTTTCTTTCTCAGACTCTCTTGACTTCTTAGTTAAGACACTCCATGTTTTGGAAAAGAAAGGAACTGAGACATTTCCTGTTCTCCTCCACACCCAGGCTATTCATGATTTCGTACATTCCCATCACCCCTTTTGCATTCTGAAGTTGAACCACTCTCAGAAAGAGGAATATGATAGAGATGACAATTACATTTTCAACAACCAGATTCACATGTTATATTTTTCAAGTCCCTATTTCCCCAGTGTTTATTGGGTTGGAATTTCATAAAGAAATTAGTTTCTATATTGGAATTTACCAATATTTTCTGTACAAGTATTGTAGATTTTTGATGAAGGAAGAAGAAGAAGAAGAAGAAGAAGAAGAAGAAGAAGAAGAAGAAGAAGAAGAAGAAGAAGAAGAAGAAGAAGAAGAAGAAGAAGAAGAAGAAGAAGAAGAAGAAGAAGAAGAAGAAGAAGAAGAAGAAGAAGAAGAAGAAGAAGAAGAAGAAGAAGAAGAAGAAGAAGAAGAAGAAGAAGAAGAAGAAGAAGAAAGTATTGTGGAATTTTTATGAAGGGGATGATAATGATGAAGATGATGATGAAGATGATGATGTTGTTGTTGTTGATGATGATGGATGATGGATGATAATGAGGACGAGGGTGATAATTAGATTTTTCTAGATATGTGGAATTGGCAGTAATGCAATGGTTTAAAGGTGAAATGCTATGGTATAATGCAAGGCTATTCTGATTGATCATTTTAGCCTGGTATGCTGAAACCCATCCACATAGACTTGATATTTGCAACTTATCCAAAAAACCCAAAGATAGGTAAATACTTGTTTAGTTCTAAAAAGGTTTTATGGATTTTACTCTTTAAACCATAGGTATAAATGATAGTGTGTCTACATTAAAGAGCCTGTTTTTAATTCTTACAACTATTAAATTTGGTCTAGACTGACACTAGTCTGATAACACTGGATCTGAAATGAAATTTGGAAAGCAAAAAAAGCAAAACCTGTTTCCATAGGAGAATTAAAGATTGTTAAACATAGTATATTTTGACATGGGAAGTTCAAAACTGTGAAAAAAAAATCAAATACTTCCTTTCTGCCTCTGTCATCCGACACATTTTATTTCCGACTCTAAAGAATAGGATATGGCAATTTAGAAACTGGACATCACTTATATCATTTCACTATCTTTAAAAAAATATAGTGAATAAGTGTAAATTCTCCCCCCCCCATGTAATAAACACTTTCTGTTTAACTTACAAAGATCCATTTCACTAGTTATATTCTTGGTCTCCAGGAACACACTTGAATAGCTCCTTCCAGCAGAATTCAGAATATCTATCCTTATGAAGTGAAAGTGTCTTGTGAACATCACATTGTTAAAATGCAGTGAATGTTAAGTCTGTGTTGTTATTGTTTTTTAGTCTGGGTATAGTGAGTTAGATCAATGTTAATTTAATATCATATTCTGTATTTTATAGCTTTATTTAATTGCTTTATGCAGTTGAATTTTAAATTATCTTGCCTCTATCTTTGGGGTGGAGTGGCTTTTAAAACTTAATAAATATATAACAATAATGTTGTCATGACAACTTAATAGGTTTTACCTATTTATGATGTTTTCATATGACCTATGAATCTGAGAAAAAAATAATCCTATGAATTTTAAATTGCAGTATAAAAACACTGTAAACTATATACTAAGGCACCAAATGGCCCACTGCTATTTATTTGTGATCCTTTACTCACAAAAATAAGAAAAATGCTGATTAAACAAGATATTCAGTCAAAATAGAGTTGGCTGCATCTGATGCCTTTTCTTTTCTTGTTACACATTTAGCAATGTCTTATAATCAATTTATTAGTTATTTATTGTGTTCTTTTTCTTTTCTTTTTCTGTTTGAGTGTATTGGCGATGTCCGTTCCTTCAATTTAATTTATCTATTTTTCTTCTGTAGTTTGATAGATGAAAAATATAAATAGTTACTAAAGTTGACTCCTTTTTCAGTCTTAGGTAGGACATATGGTATAGCCATCTAGTCAAGGATTCTCTAATCCCAAAATATTTTCCAATATTGATCAAAATAAATAAATAAATCTTAGACAAAGAATGTTTATTCCTGTTGCTATGTAGCAAATACTGTTCATCACTAAAGTCAAGAAACATATAGGCATAGGTCATGGAAGTTATTTTCTGAAAGTTAGAAGTAGGATCTATGGGATTTTAATCTAATGTTTTTTATCTAATTTCATATTCATAGGCAGAAATGACAGTGATCAGAAAACATGCTAAATTACAACACCAAGATAAATGTCCATTTAGAAGAAATTAAGAATCTATTGATAATAATCCTGAAAAAATATGCAAATGATATTATATCAGAAGGAACTGCAATCATTTTATAGGCAATTACATAGGTAACAGTGTATCATTTAATGGAGGCACTGGAGGCTAAAACATATAAGGAACGGTTGCTGGAATTGGGTATAGTTTAATGAAGAGAAGGATGAGGGGGGACATTACAGTCAAGCTATTCTCCAAAGCACCTGAAGGCAGGACAAGAAACAACGGATGGAAACTAATCAAGGAGAGAAACAACCTAGAACTAAGGAGAAATTTTCTGACAGTTAGAACAATTAACCAGTAGAACAACCTGCCTCCAGAAGTGGTGAATGCTCCAACACAGGAAGTTTTAAAGAAGAGACTGGACAGCCATTTTTCCAAAATAGCATAGAGTTTCCTGCCTGAGCAGGCGGTTGGACTAGATGTTTGTATGTATGTATGTAGGTAGGTAGGTCTCTGGTAATTCGGGTTTTCTCCCGTGTAAAATTCGAAGTGTCTTGGCGACATTTCAACGAAGTCCCATTCGTCATCTTCAGGCTGGTGCTTTCGGCTTCGTTATGTGTGTGTGTGTGTGTGTGTGTGTGTGTGTGTGTGTGTATAGGTCTTTGGTTATTCGGGTTTTCTCCCGTGTAGAATTGGAAGTGTCTTGGTGACATTTCAATGAAGTCCCATTTATCATCTTCAAGCTGGTGCTTTCGGCTTCGTGCTTCTAGGAGAAATGTGTGATCATAGCTGTTTCTTCCTTTTAAATGCCAGTGGGGGTATGAACTGATTGGCTGGGAGCTTGGCTGTGTTCTGATTGGGTGGAGGTGTTTTCTGATTGGATGGGGGGGTTGTCTGTGCTCTGATTGGCTGGGGGAGTGTTCTGTTTGGGTGGGGGCTTTGTTATGCTCAGGTTAGTCTGAGTAGCAGTGGGATTTAAGATGGTGAGCTGCATTGCCGTTGTTTGGCTTCACATTCATGGTCATGCCTCATCTTCATGGTTGGTGTCAGTTTGCTTCATGTATGGATTGGAGGGGTTTCAAGTGGCTAATGATGCAGCTGTGGTCTGGCTTCTGGTTTGTGGTTGTGCCTCATCATCGGTGTGGGTTTGGGTTTGCTTTTTGCCTGGATGTGTGGTGGTGACATCCTGTGTGGTTTTCGTGAGTGTGGGTCTGGTGTCATTCTTTGTGTTAGGGACTCATTTGTCAATAAGGGTGGGTTTCCAAATGGCTGCTAGGTGGGAGGTATCATCTCGTTTGTTCATGCCACACAGTTCTGAGCAAACATTTAAAACCTAAGAGTGCAAATGAAACCAATTCCACCAACTAATTCCTTGTTATTTGTGCAATTATATAGCAATGGTAAAAAGGGAAATATTCATTTGTTTTATTCTATATCCTGACCTTCATAACATTTTGTTATGCAAATTAATATGATTGTGAGTTTTAGCTATGGTTTATTTGCTTGATGTATATTTCAAGGAAGAGGTTGTGGGAAAACCTGTGAAAAACAAGAGATGCTGGTTAGTTTTTTCTAAGCCAGAAATTTTAAATAAATTATTTTTTATCTCAGAATATTTTAGCAGCCAATTTCTTATAACAACCTTGGACAATTTCTTATTTTACAGTTTTCAGCTGCAACATCAAAATAAGATGCTTAAGAAACTGAACTTGATTAAAACATATATACCTGTTGGATAAGCAAGATTGAATTCAATAATATAAGTAATTACTTAACTCAATGGTTAAATATGAAGGTACTGTATTTGGAGTGTCTTTTCTACCATAATTCTTTTGTAATATGATGCTTAGTGGAATCCATTTCCTGAAGTTTTTAAGTGAAAAGTGATAAAAAAAGGGAGTGGAATGCCTGTAAACACAGATGTATGTATGTCACTTGCCTTTCCACCTCAGGCATAAATATAATTAGTTTTTTTTCTCCAGTAATGCTGGGAAAAAATTGAATGCATTGAGAGATGGATGGCACACATTCTTTCCTCCTACAACTCATTAAATTTCTCATTTTACCAACTACAAGTTGTATTCATCCCCCAAACCTACAGATCGGCAGACAAGAATTACATAAACCGACTCATTTTTACATGTACTTCTAAAGGAGTCTCTTTCCACTTTTGTAAATTCTTCTTTCACATTTTGTAACAGGAACAAGGTGCATCAGTAGGAACAATAGAATAGAATAGAACAATAAAAATAGAAAATCATTGGGCACAACATTATGAAATACACTTCATTTCATACAATGAAGAATCAGGAGAGCAAAGTTATTAAAATAAAATTAAATATGCAGATAAACCAAATACAACTACATAGAAATTGTTAAAAAAAACTAAGCCTAGTATATGTAGATTCATACAATTTTCACATTCAGAACAACAGGGGCTTAATCTATCAAAACAGTGATTTTGGAAATACAATCAAGAAAGGGAAAACCAATAAGCAAACATGTTTTTCTTCTCATTTATGAGGAGATTCAGATTTGGTTATTTGCATGAACTTTGTAAGAAAGCAATAAATATTTTTTTCATGAAAATCATAACTTTTTTCAATTTTGATACACCCAACTTTTTTTTTCTATAAAAAAATGTTTTGAACCAGTCATCAACCTACTTAAATTAGATTTCAGAACAATGCATTGAGTTAGCATTTCTTTGAGAAGAGTGTCTTTGATACTGTGGAGGTTAAAAAAAGCCTAATATCTACTAAAACAATATATTTTGAATTTACTAAAGGAAAGATTCTTCTAAGAAGCTAAGAGGAAAAAATGTTGATAGATTTTAAAATTTCAGCTAAACTAATAGGTAGAATTATTATTATTGTCTGCGTTCTTGGATTAAATATTATTTTAATATATAATAATTTAAATTTTGAATAATGCAAGATTGGCTCCAATCCAATTTATTCAGTTACTCATTCTTTCACATAATTGGATTAAATGAATTAATAGCAATTTCATATAACATTTACTGTCAAATTGCAAATTTCTATGGCTCTCTTGTGTTCAAGCCTGAGTCATTGTCAAACTGTGCTTTGATTTGTGTATGTTCTGTTTATTATTATTCATATTATAATCTGGCATTACTGATTTCCTCTCCATAGCAAGATGGGTGGCATTTAATAAACAAATAAACAAGCAAATAAATGCATGAAATCTGAATGTTTGCAAACATCTGCAATCTTTCATCTGCAATCTTTCACTGTTTATAGTTTGGTTCTATCAAAGGTGCTTTTTCAAAAGACAACTGGATGTTCTTGGTTTTTTTCCCTTGAAAACGTTTCTCTTCTCATCCAAGAACTTCAGTTCTGACTGAATGGTCCACAGACATTTAGCTTGCTTATATATTTTTAAAATCATAACTGGGATTGTAATTTCTGCAAGGGTCTAAGTGGCTAAAACAAGAAGCATAATTTATCATTGCTTTTCTAAAAATAGATACATAAATCTTTTCAAAGAGGGGAAATTTTCAAAATGCCTTATTTTGTCTAAGAATGAGTCAATATTAATTACATTTTATTTATTTTTGATCTCACGCTGTGATGTACAATGTTTATTTTATGAATAAAATACTTTGAAAGATACATTGAGAATATCTATGTAACATAATATCTACTGATCTACTGAATGCATTTATAAAAGAAATAATAAAATATCATTTATAGTTCATGAAAATATGATTGCTAAAGCTTTTTATTTGTTTATTATTGGTGTTAAATTATTGAGTTAACATAAATCTAATCTATATACACTTCATAAACATTATACAATTTTTAGAGCTAGGTTAATCACAAATTAACATGACAGCAGCATGCACTTTTTTACACAGATTGTTTAAAAAGTATGCAAAACAGAGCTACTCATACAACTAAGTGTTTCTTTATGAACCAAATGAGTTGTCATTGTGACAGTTCAGCCATAATAATTATCTAAAACATTTGATAAATTGCAGACATCTCATAACTCTGCAAGCCTACCAGTATGACATTTAAGAAATATTGGATATGTCTATATATCCTTGAGGGAAGAAATAAGTACATGATGCCAAATCACTGGTTTTCTGAATTTTCCTTCCTTACAAAGACTGCATTGTAATCAAATGCAATATTCATATAATTCTGTACTTTCCCTTTATTTTGGCCCTCTTGTTGAAAAAATAGTTATTTTGTTCATACAAGGTATACACAGGCACATACACCACAAATATGCATAAATACCTAGAAACACACATATTTACTACCTTAGAAAGAGGCAGTTCCATTCTAGCAAAAAATAAAAGCAATAAAACATAATTTTATAAAACAAATTACACAAAGTTAAAAACATGGTGACAATAGTATTAAAAAAAAAAAGAATACAATTTTTGGAGTCTTTCCTGAAAGCATTGTAAGTGGAGAGATGGGTTAGTTTATGCTTTAAAATAAGGATTGTAATAGCATCTTTTGATTAAATTGACCAACTGAAAAAAAGTACTATCAGAGATTCATTCATTCATTCATTCATTCATTCATTTATTTATTTATTTATTTATTTGGTTGTCTATTTTCTTACTTACCATAATGTATAAGCCTTATGCCTTTTAATACCTAATATAAATATGTATGATATAAATAGCTTATTCCTGTGTTTTATTGAACAGCTTTAGTTTGTTCTAAATATTTTTTAATTGTTATTTTATTATTATTGAGAGTTGATAGATAGCAAAAAGATAGCAAGTTAGTCACTTGACTGGTGGGTTTGCCTTTTTGGCTTGTTGGACTTAAGACTTCTGTTTCCCCTTATATACCCTGACACACACAATTTCTTTTCTGAAAATAATGTAATTGGATCTTCATTATGCATGGACTCATCTTTCATAGTGGCATTCATTAGTAATAATTCCAATCATTAATGTCATGGATTATAATAATAGTGATATGTGAACATTAGCTAGTCATTGTATGAAATGATTTTTTTCCCCATAACATACTAGGTTACTGAAATATATTTTCATTTAGTTATCAACTTTAGCTATTAAAATATAGAGTGCACCTTTACTTTAAACTTGACAAGCCGATCAATTTTAACATATAAAAACTATGATCTGAACAATTGAGTTGAGAAATTGAACTGCTAATTAGTTGAAGCATGCAACTGTGCTAAGATTAAGGATAAACAAAAGCAACCAATTTTCTGGTAGAAAGTGTCAGTGAGGTTCATAAGGATAATTTTAAATTGCTTTTATGAAAATGCAAGATTATTATATAGATTAATGATCCATTAATGCCTATCATTTATAATCATAATAAAGTTTATCATTCAAAGTAGTAAACAATATTCTTTTCATGTAGTACCGTGGAACTTCTTCTATTAGTATGGAGCTTAGGGAGCAAATTTTGACACTAAATTTAATTTTTCATGAACACAACCAATGCATTTAAGTCTAAGTGTTTGTGTATGTGTTCATCAACTTTGAGGAACATTAAATTTCTTGTGAAGCTATATTGGCAAATTGTTTACTTGCATCAATATTAATTTGCCACTACTTGTCCCACTGCTGACTCATTTTCTTCCCGGTTCAGTAAGGTTTGAAGAGCAAACCAAACTAAACCAAAATAAAATATTGCTTTTCAGAATTAAGATAAAATATATTTCTTTTTCTTTCCACTCTAAATAATTCTATAAAATGACATAAATCACTACTTGGCATGTACAGTTTGGTCATACACTTTACAAATAGCAACATACAATTATAATGCTACAATTTCTGAGGTAGAAAGATATGTTGTGACATTATGATGATTCTTTTGTTTGATTTGTATTACAAATTTGATTTATTAGAATGAAAAGCAAAGCAAAAGCAAGTAAATGTGTTAGAGTGAAAAGTAGTGGAAAATAGTTAACACATGTAAGTCAGTTACCTTCTCTGGGAGTCATGCACTTGCATTACTATACTACTACTATGATATTGGTTCATGCAGAAACCAGTATATTTGTTTTTTTCTTGCACATATTCACACTAAGCACATGAATGTCTACAAGAAAAAATGTCATTTGAGTAATGTTGTGGGTGTCTCACGACTGGATGATGACATATCAGAGGATGATGAAGCACAAGCAGGCCCCTCTGGGTATTTTCCCCTCCCGGCAGCCGAGTCAGACAATGAGGAGCTTTGTATGCATTCTGAATCAGACTCTCAAAATGATGAGTCAGATTTAGAACAAGAAGATAAATGGATTGATCCGAGGTTCCGAAGGTTTGATAAGCGAAGGTGTCAGTTAACTGGAAAAAGGAAGTAATGGGGGGAAGTGACGTATCGGACACTATATTAGAAGGGGAAAGGGAGACTACGCCCTTGTCACGAGCAACGTTAATCAAGGAGAGGCTTGAAAACTTTTGCAGTGCGTTGGAATTCTGGTGTTTTGAAAACCTACCGAAGAATAATGAGGTCTTGGACAATGTGATAAAGAAAGAGTAAGTTAATTGGGAAGTAGGAGGAGGAGAGCATGTTTATCTAAATGTAAATAGATCTGATTTGGTCGTTCCGGCCAACAAAAAATGCCAGCAGCTTGCTTTGAAATGAATCCTTTTGAAATGTGTTAAATAAACCTCTTAAAGACATATTTACGTGGATTTTAATGAGCTGAGAGAGGCCAGACATAACAAGTAATATGAATTTGAAACTTCCAAATAATATTATGTATCAAAATTCAGTCCTAGAAGAGATCAACCCCAACTGCTATTTAGAAGGCCAGATCCTGAAGTTGTAACTCAAATACTTTGGCCACCTAATGAGAAGGAAGGACTCATTGGAGAAGGATCTAATGCAGGGAAAGATTGAGGGCAATAGAAGAAGGGGACGACAGAGAATGAGGTGGCTGGATGGAATCACTAAAGCAGTAGGCGTGAGCTTAAATGGACTCCAGAAGATGGTAGAGGACAGGAAAACCTGGAGGAATGTTGTCCATGGGGCCATGATGGGTCGGACACAACTTTGCAATTAACAACAACAACAACAATCAAAATTTACAGATACTGTAATAACTGCACTTTCTAAATTGTAGATCATGATTATCCCTAAACTACTGAGACCACTGCAATCATGATTCCAGACTAATTTAAATTTTCTGATTATATATGGCAGCATTTGAATTTATCACAAAAATTTACTTAATTTTCAATTCTGTCTTATTATCAATGTTATTATTATTTATAATTTCAACATTTGGTTGATCAAGCAGACACTTACAAAATAAAGTTATATCGTTTTATACAACCACTGCTCAGTAGCATTACATTTTCCTTCCTTCTTTCTTTCCTTCCTTCTTTCTATCCATCCATCCATCAAATTCACCCAAAGTTATTCTACTGGCTTAAAATCATATTTAAATACATCAGGATTGAATAAGAGAAACAATATATTAGTTCATTTTTGGCATAAATACACAATTATGAAATTTAATGTTTGAGATATTTTAACACATACATTTATGTATATCATATGAGTAATCCTTGACATACAACCATTTGTTTAATTACAGCTCAAGGTAACAATGATGCTAAAAAAAGTGACTTATGACCAGTCAGTAACCCATGTTCACATGATCAAATTTGGATGCTTGGCAATTGGCAAGTGTCCCGAGATCATATGTTTGCCATTTTTAATCTTCCCCAAAGGCTTCCCAAAAGCAAAGTCATTGGATGAAGCAGATTTGCTTAAGAACTATGTGATTCCTGAAGAGCCACATCAATTCGTTTAATAACTGTGGCAAAACATCATAAAATCTGGCAGAAGTCGATTAACAACCACATTGCCTAGCAATGGAAGTTCCAGTTCCAAATATGTTCATAAGAGGAACATTACCTGTATGCAATAAGAAGAAAGATTGAGGAATTTCAACAGGAACACTTAAAAAAGAAAGTTGAGGATCTTTTGAATACCTATTCATGGATTTTTTTGATTGCAGCTATACATATAATCATTTCTATGTGCTTGGTTATGGTTATTGTATGAAGCAACATTATTGGGAATGAGGAGTAAAAAAAGGTAAGTGGTTTCTATAATTAAACAATGACAATAATAATATGATTTTGCAATTAAAGACACTCAAGATAGGGTATGCATTTATTTTTAATTCATACATTATCACATGTATATAATTGTTTTGAAAGGATTCTTTTTAATAAAATATTTTTTAAGGATTTTATAAGAGGAAAGTTTGATTTGTATTATTATAACTACAATAATTTATTGATACATTAAGTTTATGAGAACAGAAACAATCCCTGGTACAATAGGAGGGTTTTGTTGTTTTGTCTTTCTTTTTCTTTTCCATAAAATAAGACATAGATAGAGCTTCACATTTTTCTATTGTTAGAGGTATATTAATGAAGGATTTTTTACAAAGTATTTTTCTTTTCCTTTCATATTGTGAAGCCTGCATATAAATAATATTGAAGCCTGGTAAAAAGAATTCTCTTGAAGCTATTGCCCAATTTTTTAAATTAAAGATGGGTTACAAAAATTTTGACTACAGATTTGGCACAGAAATTGCAAATGATATTATCATCAAGAATCTATTGTGGTCAGCCTGGCTTCATAAAAAGTCAACAAGCTTCAAATAATATCAAAGTGCTAACAACTGATAATCAGAATTTCCGGATTATGCAGTTGTTGCATTGCTGGAGATACAAAAAGCCTTTAATATGTTGAAGATTTATTTTTTGGAACAAATTTTGATGATATTTAGATTTGTTCCTGCTTTTATTAGTTGAATTTACATGTGGCATTTGAAACCATAAGTTCAACTATTATGATGTATTGTGGGATTCAATAAGGATATCATTTATTTACTCTACTATTTTATTTAATTTTGGAACAATTGTTTTATCAGACAATCAAAGGAAATTTGAAGTATCAAAAGTGAAAGCATAAATTAAAAAAAATCTGATGCTATTTTAGGTTTAACTAATATTTATAAAAAAAATCTTGCCCCAAATTTCTGGATGTTTTCCAGCCATTTAGTAAATTATTGGGCAATTGAAATGCCTTACATACTTCTATTAGATTTAGAATATCTAGACAAAATTGTAAGAAAAACAGTTATGTTTTTATTTGAATGCTTTTAAACTTGTTAGAATAAGCTAATCTCAACTTTTTTAAACTTAAATTTTGTTGATTTTTTAACTCAAGTTCATAGTACAATAAATACATGGTATGTCCAGTATGTGTATGTTTACACACACACACACACACACACACACACACACACACACACACACACACATACAAACACACATTCTACCTGACATTTCTAGGTGATTGTGTTATGGGAATGAATGAATGTTAAGATCAAATTAAGAGCCCAAGGCAAAAACTATCTGAATAGAATAGAATTACAGAATTCAAGGTCCCTTAGGCCCTTCTAGTCCAACCCTCTGCTCAGGCAGGAAACCCTATACTAGTGATGGTGAACCTTTTAGAGACCGAGTGCCCAAACTGCAACACAAAACCCACTTAAGTAACATTGGGTGCTGGGTGGGGTGGCCCATTGGGTAGGCATGGCCCATTGGGTAGGCATGGCCCATTGGGTGGGCGTGGCTGTGGTGGTAACGGCAGACTGGATGGGAGTAAAATGTTCAATCAATCAATTCCAACTTTGCAATATCTTTTTTTTCCCACGAGAAGTTGAAATTGATTGATTGATTGATTGAACCTTTTTGTTTTGCAAGTGGTGGCGGACGCCTAAAGTGAAAAGGTTTTATAAAACCCAGCTGAAGGCCTAGGATTGGGGCAATGGTGCACGTGCCCATAGAGAAGGCTCTGCATGCCACCATGGCCCTATACCATTTCAGACAAATAGTTTATTGATATCAAACACAAATGTATGACAGCAATGTGACTCATTTGCTCATTTGCCTTGTCCATCTACTGATGGACCCTTATTCACTTCCCAATTTGTAATGTCATGTGTTCTCCACCTCAATGAAGTATAGGTTCCAGCTGAAAAGAGCTCTCACTATTATGTACAATATCTCTCAAGGTTTTAAATAGATTTCTTTCTCACATTTAGGTCATACATTTAGCACAGTATATTCACCATGCAAACCAACTACTCTTCCACAGAACTAGGCCTTCTTGTGTGCAACATCTCTTTTATTCTTATGAATTCTTTGGATTTTGATGGTGCATAGTGATTGCCAATCATTCTAGAATAGCATGCTGCTAGAGAAGAATTATTAATAGAGCAGTGGCAAAACAGCTATCTTTGCCAGGAGCCCTTATACAAAATCTTTTGTAAAGTTACAGAATTAGGACAATGGCTATGTGAGCTGGTTAAGCTGAGCAAGACTTTAATGCCTGGAGGCAAAGTAATATTGGAGCTTCACATTTCATGACCTTTCTATTACTTTCATCATTTCTGGGCTATAATAATTTAGCTTCTCAACTTCCATGTACCTAGCTGTGATAAAGGGCAAATATTTGGATAATAAATGATTTGTACAGGTAAAAGTCTGATGTCTTAGTAAAGATACAAGAAACAAGAGACTGAAAAGAAGAGGAATAAATATAATTCATAGTAAATGCCCCAACAAAATAAATGTTGATGACTTCACATAGTATATCATAAAATTCCTTCCAAAGTTGACCAGTGGATTAATCATTATTAGCTCACCCTCAGCAGCACTAGTACATGTATAAAAATATATACATTCCTGAAAAATAGAATTGCAATTGCTAAGTAAAGATGTACGCAGCAATAGCCAATGAGGTACATCACTGCTGCTTCAGGGCAATTCGCCAATCCCAGATTGCAGATCTGCCTCATTACTTGCTTCTTTGTCTCTTATAATTATCTATTTGTACAGACAAAACTACTCAAGGTAGCAAACTCCATTATCTAAATTCTGTTTACAAAAAGTCACCCCTCCTCTTCCCATTACTTATATATTTTCAAAATCTATTAAGACCTCACTAATATCCCAGTCATAATGGGAAACAGTTTGGTTTTAATAGTCTTCTAGAAAGTCAAGAGGATTGGAGCCCTCTAAAAGTCAGGAGGGAGGCTAATTAATATGGCAGGTGCTGTGACAAAGATCCCTCAATCCCTCAAAATGATAATGTTTAATAGACTTGGAGCATACTACCCTACTGGATTTGGTGGAACTTGCAGAAACCCTAAGAGATAGGTAATCTTGCAAATTATCCATTCACATGCCATGCAGAGTTTTAAAGGTGATATCCGATTTCCTGAATTGTAGCCAAAAGCATACTGGCAGCTCATGCAGATCATGCAGTGGGAGTGCTGCATGGCCAAGCTTTTGAGCATTCTGGATCAGTTGAACCTTCTAAGTGTTTTTCAAGAGCAGCCCTATACAAGGCATGTAGCATGTGTCTAAGGCATAAGTGATAGTGACCAGAACCTCATAGTCACAACTAGTACACAAAATCAATATTTCCACAAGCTCTCCTGGCTATAGTCTCTTCCTGCTCTTTGATCATATGATATATGATATCTCCCAATATGTGACTAACAGCTAACTTGTATTTCTTGCTTCCCCAATACAAAGATGAACCGCCTAAAGTTTTGAATTGGCAGGTACAGATGACAACAATCTTAGTCCTCCCACATCTTACTGTTGAGGTGACATTTAGTTTTAATATGTTGAATGTTTTATATTAATTCATGAAAACCAACTTGATTTTACTACATTTAGTTTTGTGCGATGGCTTAATGGCTCCATATTTAATAGGCTAAGTAAGATCTTTCTGATTTTAGCTGTCATTCATGCAACAGTGAAAGCAGGAGGCATTTCTATAATGCTATGCAAAAACTACTATTGAATGCTACTAAGGAAAATTACTTATAACAAGAACTTGCATCCATGTTATGGATAATGAGCATTTATCTGTCAGGAGCAGCAGACTCTAACCTGCAGAGACAGCATTTGCTGTATATTGCTATCTTCTTAATTCTGACTTCGTATGCATTTGTTCGTAAGACTTGGTCTTGTAGAGTCAGAATTAAGTCCTGTCTTTTTCTTCACCTTTTCTGCTTTTAGCCATTGCCTTATCTTGTAGTTATCGTTTGTTAATTTTTTTTTAATGTACTGGTATGTGATACTTTGCTTTGCTCAGTTTCTTTTCTATTCTTCATGTGGTCTTTCTTATAGGGCAGTTTGGTATTCAGTAAGCTTTTACAGTATGCCAGCTTCAGAGCATCTTCTTCACTGTCCTTCAGATATTTTTTATATGTTCCTTTTTCTTTTTCAGCTGTCTTCTGAATGTGCAACATTCCACACTTACCTATTTTCCTTGGTAAGCAAAGACTATCAACATTTCTGTGTGGATGAAAGGTGTGATTCATTGTCATTTATTTATTTATTTATTGTTTATTTGATTGGTCTTGCCATCCAGGGCTTCTTGTTTCAGTTGAGTCCAATTCACTATAGAGATAGCTGTATATCTAATGAATAGAACTGCCCAGGTATTAATCAGCTTGATGGCATTTACACCACTGAGTTTAAACTTTTTAAAAATCTTCATTTTTCTGATGTATTCACTATAACCTTCTTCTTCATGTAAGACTGAAGAATGAAATTATCAACCAGAAGAATGTATTTGCAGGTATTTGCAATAACCTCCTTCATCCAGACTTTTGAAGTTACTTCTATAGGGACTCTTAACTCCTTCAGTTTTCACCAATTTCCATAACAATTTGATACCAGATATTGTTTTTCTATATATATATGCAGATCATCCAAATAAAGGAGATGTGTTAGAAGATGTTTTTGATGTTTAATAGTCATGTCCTGCCTTGTTCAGTGTTGTTGAAAAGAGGAATCAGTACAATGAAAAACAGTAATGATGATAATGAATCTCTTTGAAAGATTTCTATCTTGATGTTAACTTCTTCCAGTCTATCCCAATTGACCAGCAGCTATGTCTTACATTGTGTCATTAATCTTGGCACAAAGTTTCTGATGTTTCTAAGATTCCTATTATTTATAGGGACTTGATTATCCAGTCAAGTGGCAGTGTGTCAAATGTCTTTTTTTTAATCAGATCAAGATATATCCAACTTAGTGTCCATTCTCTTACAGTTTTCCAATCATCTTGTCAATTTGGAGGTAATTTTATGTTCCACTGCTGTTGGTCAGTTTCCTTTCTGCTCAGACTGAAAAAGCTTGATTTCAACTAGATACTGTTAGACAATTCCCACAGCAGTTAGCAATTTGAAAGTTGTTGATAAGTAGATAATTGGCCTGTAGTTGACTGGTGCTGTCCCTTCTGTTGGATCCTACTTTATCAGGTAGGTTAAGTTGGATGTTAACCAAAACTCAATTTTATCTACTCGTCATATGCTATTAATTTTTTGGCAATTAATGGATGTACTAGATCAGTCAAATGTTTTAACTAAACCATGAAGTTGATCTTCATGTGGTGTTGATGAATTCTTCATCTTCCTTCTCCTTTTCTCTACCATTTCTGTTGTTGTTACAAATTCTTTCATTTCACTTTTTTTTATAATTGTCCTTCTCCTTTACCCAATCTGCATTATTGTTGTATTTTTTTTTTTTTTAGGATTGTCCCATAACTATGCCCAGAATTTCAGTTTCTTATTGTTGGTTAGTCCATTACAATCGCTCTGTTGATGGATTGGTAGAAATGTTTTTGATTTGTCTGAAATTTGAGATTCTAACTTTAGTGTGCAATTCAAACTGCTGATTTTCTTGGTTATGCCTTTTCTTTGCTACTTATTACTTCTAGTGATTCCTTAATGTTTCATGTCTTTAGATGATATTTCTTGATCACATATTCCTTGGCCTTCTAGTTCTTTAGCTTCTTTTCTTTTATCTGTTCTAGCCTGCTCACATCTGACCTCAGCCTGTTGATCTAATTTTCCAACCTGATCTTTCATTTTGGTGATGCATTATTTTTCTTGTGGGTTTTTTTTTGTATCCAAGATCTTCAGTTATAACTTCAGCTGTGCTGTACATCAGTTTGTTCTTGTAGTGAGCTGGTGCTTATGTTTGACATTACAGTGTTGTCATGTTTTAATACTTGTGCTAGCTGTTTCTTTGGAACAAGTTTCAGTGCAGGCAATCCTGATAGTCAGTTATTTTTCATTTTGGTTCCTCTTAGAGGACTTTGTTGTTGCTTTTAACGAGGAGAAAGTAAGGAAGAGGGTGCCTGTAATAAGAATGATTCAGTAGCAATGCTGGTTTCCTATATTGCCCCTGGCTTTTCTACTGTGAGTTACTTCTGCAAGGCTTTGACTTCTATTCCCTCCACAAATCTTTATAGTTACTCCAATTCTACTTCTGTGAATACTATGAATATTTTATTACACTATAAATCAACATTGATCTGCTCTGTTACTTATGATTCTGAATATTGTTCTTTCCAGAACTGGTAAATTCTTTTCAGATATCTTTTTCTCATTGATCTTGATTTTTAAATGATTTTTAAATTATTATTTCTTTATTTTCACTCTTTGCATATTTGTGACATATAGGCAATTTTTTTTTCCGGTAGTCCTCAGCTGATGACTTCTGTTTCACAAAAGTCTGAGTCTTGTAGCCCACGTGTCACCAAATGTCAGGAACTGCAACATCTTGCATGGTCCTTATTGATCTGGGTGATGACTGATCTGGTATAGTTTCCTTTAAGTTATTTTATTTTAAGTGAGATAGATACTTTTCATCTAGTCTCTCTGATGAGACCTGTCCAGTATGATTGGACTTCTGACAAAGCTTTCATCTTCCTCAGAACACAAAAGCCCACAATCACATCAAGGTATTGTTATTATTAATACCTAAAACATAGATTTTTAATCACTATCTCATGGCCAGGGACCTTTCATTTCAAGCCCAAGCAGTTTTTTGCATCTTGAGACATTTTAAAATATCTTTTAATCGATTTTTAAACTTACAAAATATTTCAGTGATACAGCTATTTGTGTTAGAGACATTTAAAAGCAAAACACAAAGAAAAATCAATTTTCTTTGTTCTAGAAAGTCTGCTATATTATACATGGAGTAATATTTTTTAAAAGGATAAAAATTAAATCAGAATATTAAAAAGAGAGTAGATTTCTAATTTCTATAAATGTGCTATATCAGATTGTATATTAGCATTATTTCAATAAGTATAGTTTCATAGCTATTTTATTTATATTTTCTGGCATTAGTCCATTGGTTTAAATGTCTGTTCCATTATTTTCCCATTCTATATCACCTTGTTCATATATAGGTAGGTAGGAAGGGTAAATATGTAGATGGATGGACAGTTAGATAGTTGAGAGAAATAGACAGCCATATAAAGTTCTTTTTCTGGATAATTTTCAATTTATGATACAATTCTGCTGCTGTTGTAAATAATTTCTGAAAGGATGAATGACAATTAATTGGTTTGAATAAATATTTGCATTGTAAAGCAGTTGTGTACTGTATGTGTTTCCTCTATAACAATTTCTATTCTAAAGGACATAAAATACTTTGTAAAGTGAAATATCAGAGATAAGTGAGTCTCTCTTAAGCAAAAACTGAGCTATGGTCCCCTGAGAGCTAAGCAGCATCTGCTTCTATACAAAGATAAATGACCATTTTTCCCCCTTTCTTCTCCAAGAATCTATGTGAGGCCAGGAATAAATTCTGCATTAATTCAACATAAGGTGTGTCATTTGCTGAGTCATCAGCATCCACCAATCCAGCAGTTGTACCAGGTGTTACCTGGCACATTCACTGTGGATACAGTATTATCTTGACCTTGTTAAGAGAAAAAGTTTATTTGCTAAAAAGGAGGAAAAAAATGAAATTCCCACCAGGATAACATTTCAAAAATATAGCCTCAACAACCTAATTCATTTTTGTTGTCCTATATAACAAGATGGGTATAGATTCATGTCTGTTTTACATCTTTCTAAATTTATTTCTTATTCTTTTTTTCTGACTGGTGCTTGATGAGCTAGATGTTTACACAACACAGCTACTGCAAAGAGATAGAACTTTTTTTCTTCCTAATTAATTTCTTGAAAATTACACCCATTTTATTTTGGCTTATAGTCTTGCTTTTTTAGAGACATGGATAAGAAAGAGACGAATGCTTTACTACTCTTTATTTCCAACCTAAAATATTAATTAGCCTTTGATCATAGGACTGTGGTTAGATTAGAAAGTCAGTCACAGGACTGTAGATGGATGACAAAATTAAAACAAAAAAACAAAAACAGTGACAAACCATTTCTGTATTATTGCCAAAAATATAGAAATCATCTCTAATTTGTGACATACTTTATGTAGAGCTGCTCTTGAAGGCTGCCTGGAACCTTTACTGGTCCAGAATGCAACAGTACAAGCAGTTCTGAGCATTACTTGATATAGTCATTGATTCCTCTGCTTTGTGAGCTGCACTAGTTGCCAAATGGCTTTGGGTGCAAGTGAAGGTGCTGGTTGGCACTTATATAACCTTATATGGCTATTGGAATGACATGGAGCTTGGGTGAACAGGGGAATGATCTTCTCCAACTACATGGTAAGATCAAATTGTCTGCAAAACAAGATTATATTGCAGGATTTCAAATACATTCCTCCTCCATAACAAATTCTGTGTAATAGCATCCCACTGAAATCTCCATAGTTCCTGAAAGACTAGCTTTTTCAATCTTCCATGGGAAAGGTCAATATAAGTTAATCTGTACTAGTTTATTTCCCCCCCAATATATGTGAACAATATAGTCTTAATATTTGCATATATGAAAGGTGTTTTTATTTGATTTTGAAATCTGCACAATGCTTAGAAATGAGGCAATTAATAAATTGACCAAGAATTAACAAACTTTATGGCTATGGGTAGGCTGTCCCTAGCAGTTGAGCTTATTTCAAAAATGTATACTTTTTACACCCATTTTATATAAAAAGAGGGGAATGCTAGGCAATATATTATATAATTATGAATTCCACATAGATATAGCTAGCAAAATAAGCAGTTAATCAGATATATACTGTAAATCAGTTAAAACAAGTAGCAACTAAAATGGATTTTAAAATAAATGTTTAATATATGGAACTATTTAAAATGAACCACAAAAAGAAAAAATCTTAAAAGACTAGAAGGCAGGCAAAAACAGAAGAATCTTTACCTGATCCCAAATAATAAAAGAAGTTTGTTGCTGGAGATCTAACTAAAAAAAGAACAAAACTTTTCTTGGTCTTGTGTTTTGGCCATCAGAGTTGCTCAAATTTGGCAAAGTTTTCTCTTCCTAGGCAATTTATTGTGATGACTGCAGCAATGCCTGACTCACCTGGGACCCTTTTTGTCTGTGGGCTTTGAGAAAGAGGATAGTTCTGTAGACACAATTCTCTCCTGACCTGTTGCCACTTGATGACTTAATCCCTGCCTCTCCTGGATTTTATGTGACGATACAGGATGGATAATCCAGGAGCTTATCAGTGCTCTGAAGAAGGCTATGAAACCTCTTCTCATTAAGAAATCAGTCCTGGATCTAGCAGTGTCTGAATTGTTTTGCCCATTCTCTTTTTAAGGAAGGTTGTTGAGTAAGAAATAGAAATAATTCTCAGAGAAGAAGGTTATCTGGGCCTAGGTTAGAATTCAAACCTGGTCATGGATGGGAACAACATTTATTTGTTTATTCATTGAATTAAATAAATAAAAAACAAGAAAATGCTTTCCAGAATAATTCTGTTTTCAATAACAGACCATGAGGGAGGAAGGAGGTCAGATGTTCAATGAGAAGGCATCCCAAAATAATAGTAATGGCCACAGTAAAATAGCAATATCTAGCCTCAGCTCCTTTCACATCCTAGAAGTGAATAGACAAAATATTGATCGTGCTAATGGATGGATTTTGTGGGACCAGGATAGGACATGACACTGTTCTTGATCTTATTAGACTTCTTAGCAAGTTTCAGTACATTGACCATTGTATTATCCTGGATTGCCTATGAGGTTTGATTATGTATTTGATTGAAGGATATATAGCTACCGAAGTTGTGAGTGGCATACCTCAACACATCCCAAAAACACACTATAGCTATTGTTTTTTAAAAAGCAAGAAGTATGAAATCAATAAACCAAAATATAAATACATACAATTTGAACTCACTAATAGTGCACTCCATGTCCCAGAATACATCCAAGTCTCTTGGATGGCCTGTTAGTATTAGTCCTCTTCCCCATACTTGTAGTATCTATATATGAAACCACTGGTATAGGTCACATAATGATTTAGAACATAATCATGTCAGTATGCTGATAACTCAATTTTACAACATTAAATTGTACTCAAATGGAAGTGCTGGTTGACTAGGTGTCTGGAGCTTTTACCATTTGGATGGGATGAAACAAGTTGAAACTGAACATGAGAATGGTGATGTTATTGTTTGTTCAATGTTGTATCTTAAGGAAAGCCATGAACTCTGCATTTCTGGTTGATGATTGGCAGAGGCCATGGTCTGGAGGACATTTGGCTTCTGGTATGGTAGCTGTGGGAGGATTGGGCCATAATGATTCATACCTTTGGCCATAGTAACTCATACCTTTATCATCACCTGGGTAGACTTCATCAAGTTCCTCTACATCAGGGGTGTCAAACTGCCGGCCCGTGGGCAAGACACGTCATGTGGAAGCCACGCCACCCCATTGCTGGCAATGGCAAAACCAGCCCGACACATTGCACGACATCATATGACGTCACGAGTTTGACATGCCTGCTCTACATGGAATTCTCTTTAAATATCACTATGAAATTACAGTTAGTATTTTCCTTTCTGATTAATGCTAAATAATGTTTTCCAGGAACAATTCAAAATACTGATTTCTTTTATATAGCCCTCTTTGAATATCTATCTTTAGGGCTTCCTACTCCAGCTAGAGTCAATCAGTCCAAGAATTTATGATTTGTGTTTGTAGTCACATAATTTTGTGCAGTGAGTCAAGCTGATGTCATAGATTTGCTGTTGTTCAATTATTGTCCAAATGTTTTGGAGCAACCCCCCCTCTAAAAGTTAGGGTAGCCCCTCAGTGATGTAATTTTGGAAGGTAATAGTTATTGTATTATTAAAAGGGTTATTAGCCTGCAACAAGGGGCAGTATTTTAGTATGTGATACCTTTTGAACAGAGCCTCTGAGACAGATTTCAGGCCTTGAATAAGAATATAATAGAAGATTTGCTGTAATATATAGTATAGCCATAAGCCATGAAAGATTTTATAGGTTAAGTAGGTTTGAAGTAAGCTCAATATAAAATTTGGAGACAACAAGATAAAGCGTTAATATGATCATTACTTACCAATTATAATCAGTAACAATCTGCCATAGATTATATTAATTGATTTTTTTCAGATAATCCACTATATATGCAACATATTGCCATTTAATTGGAGTTTTCTAGACTACATGACATGAAGAAAACATATTTCTTTCTAATTATAATTATAACTGGAATATAAATTTAAGCTGATAAAAGATGTTCCATACAAAGGATACTTGACCTTCTAAATAATGCATATGAATCAACTACATCTTTTAATCTACAAATTTGATGTAAAGAGAATTCAATCCCTTCTCCTACCCCCAATCTAAACACCAGGCAAAGTGTTGATGATGGCAAATATAAAACATTTGAAAATAAACATATTATCATATATAGAATGAAAAAATCTATATCAATGCACACAAAGTGTTTTCAGTCAATTTGAATAATTAGTACATAACGGAAAAAAGTTAAAATTGGGAATATTAAGTTAAAATTTGGGATTAATTAATCCCACAGCATGTAAAACAAACATTAAAAGATGACATTGTTTGTTTACATTATATTGAATAAAGGTTTCCAAATATTTCAATACTATTTGTTGAATTATGTGTTAGAATAAACATGGAGTACTAGATTTTTTTTAAAAAAATGGATTTTTAAAAAACTGATTCCTTTCACCAGAATGAGTATTTGCTGAAACATAGGTCAATAACTGAAAGACAAATGATGAGAAAGTGACTAGATATAGAATTGCAGGATTATCCACTGTTAGGAAAAACAAAGAAGATAGATTGAGCAGTTAGCCGGACAATCCCATGTTTATTTTAAGAGAGCATACAAGGGAAAGTTAAAGTATGTCTGTGTGACAGTATAAACTTTGAGTCAGTATTAACTCCTGGTAACTTCCTGGACAAGTTTCTGCAATTTTCTTGGCCCATTTTTTTTAGAAATGTTTTGTCATTGTATCCTTCTTAGGGTTGAGAAAGATCACACAGCATTGTGCCTTTGTGCCTAAAGTAAGACTGGTGTCACTTTAATGCATTAACCATTATATCAAGCAATGTTCAGAGCATTCTAACAGGTGATTGTTTATTAGAGAAAGTGGATTACTCAAAAGTTCTGTTGTCACTTCACAATATCAGATATTGAATTGTTTTTAAAACAGTTAAAAAAACAAAAAAGCAGACTTTACTCAGTTATAAAATCTAATTCCCAAATCCATTTGTTCATTTTTACATATTTTGAAGCCTTTGCAAAACTACAAAACAGATGCCACAGAATCTTCTTCCTTCCTTCCTTCCTTCCTTCCTTCCTTCCTTCCTTCCTTCCTTCCTTCCTTCCTTCCTTCCTTCCTTCCTTCCTTCCTTCCTTCTTTCCTTTTTGCATATGGTCATTACATGTAAATGTAGTTAGATTCAAGTGCCATTCGAGAATGATCCAGCTATTAAGCAGTGAAGCAGCTGCCTCAAGCAACAGCAAGGATGAATAAACACTATTAGAGAAACATCTCTTTGTATAATGCTGCAAACCCCATGTTTACTACAATAGCTTTCAATTGTATGTTACACAGGAAACATCTCACAGGGAACAGACATCAAGCAAGGTCTTTTAACTAAAGTATACTTAACAAGTACACATTCAGGAATAAATTCGACTCTAAAATTGTGACGATTCATGTGGCAACAGTAAAGGAAGTAACAGTCAATGAAAAAAGACATGAACTGGAAATAGTATTCAGTGGAGAAATTGGTTTTAAGCAATATTGGGATAATGTTTCTGACTCATATACACTGCTCTACAACTAATATAGAAGCAAATTGTAAATAGAGTTTTCCATATTATGATGGGAGGCAGAAAGTATTTTTTATCTTAATCTTCTACAATCTTATCCATTGACCTTAAAGCTACCTAATTCACTCATTCTTTCTCTTCACAGGCAACCTCTATGAGAAATACACACAGCATTTAAAATATCATGTAACAAAGTCTATCTATCAGCAAATTTATTGCCTAAAGTTTAAATCAGACTTTTCCAATCTAAGCATTATCCAAGCATGTGGATTTTAACTCTCAGAATTTATCTGACAAATAAGGCACTGCTGGAATAGTAGACAAAGAATTATCTATCTCCCTCTCCCTCTCCCTCTCCCTCTCCCTCACCCTCACCCTCTCTCTCTCTCTCTCTCTCTCTCTCTCTCTCTCTCTCTCTCTCTCTCTCTCTCTCTCTCTCTCTCTCATCTATCTATCTATCTATCTATCTATCTATCTATCTATCTATCTATCTATCTATCTCTATCTATCTATCTATCTATCTATCTATCTATCTATCTATCTATCTATCTATCTATCTATCTATATATATATATATATTCTACATACCTACATACATATATAGTTTAATTTTCATGAAGTCTGAATCAATGTAGAAATGTAACAGATGATGAGAGAGAGACAGAGAAACAGATATATTTTTACATTGATTCAGACTCCGTGAAAATTAAATGGATAACTACATGTGTATGTCCAAACTCTATTACACTCTTACACTTCTACATATTTATTTTTATTTATTTACCGTAATTTGCTTGTCACCCATCTCACTATGAGGTGACACAAATTAATGTTCCATCAAGAATAGGGGATGCTCACATTATTTGGGGTGAGAGATGGAATAAAGAATTGTGATACTAGTTGTGAAATCGTCACACAATAAAAATTTGTAAAAATGAAAATCAAGTGATAGCCACATCATCACAACATAGCAGCAGCCTGTAACATGGCAACAATCACAACTTTCCCAAATTTTATTCCTTCAGGAGTCATGGATCCCAGATTTTGAATACATGTTCTAAGTTAGCCTATGATGGTACCTTGGTTCAAACATTATTGCCTTATGATGTACCATTTTACTCCGGTAAAAGTCATGACAATGAGAGTTTTAGTAGTATCTAGATTTCCCAAAATTGAACTAGCTAAAATAAAGTAATTCTGCCCCATTTGATTTGTGTTATAAGAAACACAAGACTGATATAAATGGAAGTGTTTTTCATTTTAGATTTTTCCTTTGCACAAATTACCCTGCTTTCATGTGTGCTAACAAGAGATGCTTTTATGATCAAAATACAACAGAGATGTATTTCAAAAGCTCTTTTCACATTCTACCTTAAGATATAGCTGATTTTGTCATTACACATTTGTGAAACTGACATGGACCCAGATTTTGCTTTCAAGCTATATAAGATGAATAAGGAAAGCAAACATATGCTAATATAATACGCATTGATATTGAAAATAATTATCTAGTTTGTTGATATATATGGATCATATAGATTTTATTTGCCACCTGGAAAATACAGCATACTTTTATTCATGATTAGTCTTTATCTCTTGCTGAACTGAAGGTTTGCTTATTATTCTCTTCATCTCTCCTTGGTTAACCTTTTCCTTTTATTTTTATTTTCTCCACTTCCAGGCTTATTTTATTTTATTTGTTTCATTTTCCCCCCTTTGGCTTACATTTGTAACTTGCACCCATTTTATATCTTTCCTAACTCCAGATTTCATTTCTTTCATTTCTGTTTTTGGGACATAGAATATAATAGAATAACAGAGTTGGAAGGGACCTAAGAGGTCTTCTAGTCAAACCCTCTGTTTAGGCAAGAAACCCTATACCATTTCAGGCAAATGGTTGTACAATCTATTCTTAAAAACTTTCAGTATTGGAGCATTCACAACTTCTGCAGGCAAGTTGTTCTACTGGTTAATTGTTCTAACTGTCAGGAAATTTCTCCTTAGTTCTAGGTTGCTTCTCTCTTTGGTTAGTTTCCATCTGTTGCTTCTTGACCTGCCTTCAGGCGCTTTGGAAAATAGCTTGATTCCCTCTTCTTTGTGGCAACCCCTGAGATATTGGCACACTGCTAGTCCTTCTCATCATTAAACTAGACATACCCAATTCCAGCAACCATTCTTTACATGTTTTAGCCTCCATGCTCTGCTCTTTTTCTTATTCACCTCAAGATACTTAACATTAATTGTCTTCTTGCTTCTCTTAATAGCTACCTTTATTTTCCCCAACATTTTAAAGCATTTTTGTTCCTGTTTTTGACTATATTTAATTACATCTCTTTGCAATCAGATTCAGAGCATCCAAATTAATTCATTTACTTATCAATTTTAATGCAGCCAATTCAGTTGCATGAAAATAAAATGAAGGGAATTATCTGTTCTCTACTGCTTTGAAAAGATAAATTAATAATGATGAAATTAATTAATAAGGAGTTTCATAGAGCTTAAAGTGACCTGGTGTTCTGCTTTTGATATGTATGTATGTGTGTGTGTGTATGTGTATGTGTGTGTGTGTGTGTTTGTAGGTGTATAGAAACATGCATATTTATAGTACTATTTATTGTATGAGAATCCTTGAATATGTAAAATGTGAGAAACAGGAATAGGCTATATAATACACTTATACTATTATAATTATACTCATTCTGTAACACACTTTAATACACTACCTTTTACACATGTTTATGGGGCAAAGTTACAATGCACAGTGCTCTATAAATTTTGTTCCATGCCTAAAGAAGCAAATACATAGTTAATAGCATATTTAACTGTTGCAACCCTTGTACTCTGATTGGTTCTATGTTAGACAGTTTTGATGTTGTCTTGCTTTGTGTTAATCATGCTTAAGTCAGACTTAAAGTATCCTAAAAATACAACATGAGCAAGATGACAAAAAAAAAAAAGAAACACAGATTTCAGGACATTTTAATCATTTTTAGAAATGGATGCAGAGTTGTAAATAGCACTTAGACTTATATACCACATAGTAGTGCATTACAGCCCTCTTTAAAGCAGTTTATAGAATCAGCATATTGCACCAAACAGCCTGGTTTCTTATTTTACCGAACTTGGAAGGATGAAAGGCTGGGTCAAGCTTGAGTTGGTCAGGATGGAATTCCTGGCAGTGGGCAGAGTTAGCCTGCAATATTGCACTCTAACCACTGTACCACTATGACTCCTAAATGAAATAAAAGTACAAGTTATCATTTAAAGTTGAGAAGCCTATAGATAGTGAATGTGCATGCCTGTTCAGTCTTGTATTAGAGATTAATGAGAAACTTCAAGATCAAATCCTTGCTCATCCTTCTTATACTTTATTATTTTTAAACAAAATGTGGACTGGACAGTCCTTCAAACAGAAAATTTATCAGAAACCTACCTTTTGATGAATCATCCAAATTTCTTTGTATTCATTACCAGGGGGAAATCATATTCCATATAAACTTGAGTTAGGTTATTTGCCATACTGTAAACACCAACAACAGATTACCATTTATCCCAGAATGACTAATATACTGGTAATTTCTTCTTCTTTCATATATATATATATATATATATATATATATATATATATATATATATATATATGTATGTATGTATGTATGTGTGTGTGTGTGTGTGTGTGTGTGTGTGTGTGTGTGTGTGTGTGTGTGTGTGTGTGTGTGTGTGTGCCAAGTGGTTATTTTTTAGATTGCACCCTGTAAACCCAAATATGGGAGGAAGAAATCATTCTTTCCTTTGCTTGTTTCAGCTCAACCCAGAGCCATCTGCAAGCACAAATATATATATGTTTTTAAAATTGTTAACAAAGAAATAAGGGATTTCTGAGATAGCTATTTCGAGTTATTTAACTCTCTTCAGTCAGAACTCACCCTTTCCGGGATTCGAACCTGGGCAGTCTGCATGCTAGGCAGAAGCTTTAGTCTCAAGCCACAGGCTCTCTCCCGCTTTGTTAATATTCAGGGAGTGAATATGTGTGTCAAGTGGTTATTTTTTAGATTGCACCCTGTAAACCCAAATATGGGAGGAAGAAATCATTCTTTCCTTTGCTTGTTTCAGCTCAACCCAGAGCCATCTGCAAGCACAAATATATATATATATGTTTTTAAAATTGTTAACAAAGAAATAAGGGATTTCTGAGATAGCTATTTCGAGTTATTTAACTCTCTTCAGTCAGAACTCCCCCTTTCTGGGATTCGAACCTGGGCA
This sequence comes from Bothrops alternatus, assembly GCA_034064705.1. Taxonomy (NCBI): domain Eukaryota; kingdom Metazoa; phylum Chordata; class Lepidosauria; order Squamata; family Viperidae; genus Bothrops; species Bothrops alternatus. The sequence continues at coordinate 5,334,404 of JARGCV010000081.1, read as the reverse complement.
GTCTGCATGCTAGGCAGAAGCTTTAGTCTCAAGCCACAGGCTCTCTCCCGCTTTGTTAATATTCAGGGAGTGAATATGTGTGTCAAGTGGTTATTTTTTAGATTGCACCCTGTAAACCCAAATATGGGAGGAAGAAATCATTCTTTCCTTTGCTTGTTTCAGCTCAACACAGAGCCATCTGCAAGCACAAATATATATATATATGTTTTTAAAATTGTTAACAAAGAAATAAGGGATTTCTGAGATAGCTATTTCGAGTTATTTAACTCTCTTCAGTCAGAACTCACCCTTTCCGGGATTCGAACCTGGGCAGTCTGCATGCTAGGCAGAAGCTTTAGTCTCAAGCCACAGCATCTCTCCCGCTTTGTTAATATTCAGGGAGTGAATATGTGTGTCAAAGGAAAGAATGATTTCTTCCTCCCATATTTGGGTTTACAGGGTGCAATCTAAAAATAACCACTTGACACACACACACACACACACACACATATGTGTGTGTGTGTGTGTGTGTGTGTGTGTATTATATATATATAATTAAGTTACTTTGGACATGTTAAGTTCCATTGTACATAATGTATGATGGTATGCTAAGAATTTATATTGCATATAAATATATTTGACAGTCAAACAATTATTAAATCAAGGACTGCATGAACTTACTTGGAGATTGTTTAAAGACAGTTTGATTAAATTTTCCAGTTAAATCAAATTATTGAACCAGAAAATTGAATCACATCAATTTAATTTTCAGTCTGCATGCTAGGCAGAAGCTTTAGTCTCAAGCCACAGCCTCTCTCCCGCTTTGTTAATATTCAGGGAGTGAATATGTGTGTCAAAGGAAAGAATGATTTCTTCCTCCCATATTTGGGTTTACAGGGTGCAATCTAAAAAATAACCACTTGACACACATATTCACTCCCTGAATATTAACAAAGCGGGAGAGAGCCTGTGGCTTGAGACTAAAGCTTCTGCCTAGCATGCAGACTGCCCAGGTTCGAATCCCGGAAAGGGTGAGTTCTGACTGAAGAGAGTTAAATAACTCGAAATAGCTATCTCAGAAATCCCTTATTTCTTTGTTAACAATTTTAAAAACATATATATATTTGTGCTTGCAGATGGCTCTGGGTTGAGCTGAAACAAGCAAAGGAAAGAATGATTTCTTCCTCCCATATTTGGGTTTACAGGGTGCAATCTAAAAAATAACCATTTGACACACATATTCACTCCCTGAATATTAACAAAGCGGGAGAGAGCCTGTGGCTTGAGACTAAAGCTTCTGCCTAGCATGCAGACTGCCCAGGTTCGAATCCCGGAAAGGGTGAGTTCTGACTGAAGAGAGTTAAATAACTCGAAATAGCTATCTCAGAAATCCCTTATTTCTTTGTTAACAATTTTAAAAACATATATATATATATTTGTGCTTGCAGATGGCTCTGGGTTGAGCTGAAACAAGCAAAGGAAAGAATGATTTCTTCCTCCCATATTTGGGTTTACAGGGTGCAATCTAAAAAATAACCACTTGACACACATATTCACTCCCTGAATATTAACAAAGCGGGAGAGAGCCTGTGGCTTGAGACTAAAGCTTCTGCCTAGCATGCAGACTGCCCAGGTTCGAATCCCAGAAAGGGTGAGTTCTGACTGAAGAGAGTTAAATAACTCGAAATAGCTATCTCAGAAATCCCTTATTTCTTTGTTAACAATTTTAAAAACATATATATATATTTGTGCTTGCAGATGGCTCTGGGTTGAGCTGAAACAAGCAAAGGAAAGAATGATTTCTTCCTCCCATATTTGGGTTTACAGGGTGCAATCTAAAAAATAACCACTTGACACACATATTCACTCCCTGAATATTAACAAAGCGGGAGAGAGCCTGTGGCTTGAGACTAAAGCTTCTGCCTAGCATGTAGACTGCCCAGGTTCGAATCCCGGAAAGGGTGAGTTCTGACTGAAGAGAGTTAAATAACTCGAAATAGCTATCTCAGAAATCCCTTATTTCTTTGTTAACAATTTTAAAAACATATATATATTTGTGCTTGCAGATGGCTCTGGGTTGAGCTGAAACAAGCAAAGGAAAGAATGATTTCTTCCTCCCATATTTGGGTTTACAGGGTGCAATCTAAAAAATAACCACTTGACACACATATTCACTCCCTGAATATTAACAAAGCGGGAGAGAGCCTGTGGCTTGAGACTAAAGCTTCTGCCTAGCATGCAGACTGCCCAGGTTCGAATCCCAGAAAGGGTGAGTTCTGACTGAAGAGAGTTAAATAACTCGAAATAGCTATCTCAGAAATCCCTTATTTCTTTGTTAACAATTTTAAAAACATATATATATTTGTGCTTGCAGATGGCTCTGGGTTGAGCTGAAACAAGCAAAGGAAAGAATGATTTCTTCCTCCCATATTTGGGTTTACAGGGTGCAATCTAAAAAATAACCACTTGACACACATATTCACTCCCTGAATATTAACAAAGCGGGAGAGAGCCTGTGGCTTGAGACTAAAGCTTCTGCCTAGCATGCAGACTGCCCAGGTTCGAATCCCGGAAAGGGTGAGTTCTGACTGAAGAGAGTTAAATAACTCGAAATAGCTATCTCAGAAATCCCTTATTTCTTTGTTAACAATTTTAAAAACATATATATATTTGTGCTTGCAGATGGCTCTGGGTTGAGCTGAAACAAGCAAAGGAAAGAATGATTTCTTCCTCCCATATTTGGGTTTACAGGGTGCAATCTAAAAAATAACCACTTGACACACATATTCACTCCCTGAATATTAACAAAGCGGGAGAGAGCCTGTGGCTTGAGACTAAAGCTTCTGCCTAGCATGCAGACTGCCCAGGTTCGAATCCCGGAAAGGGTGAGTTCTGACTGAAGAGAGTTAAATAACTCGAAATAGCTATCTCAGAAATCCCTTATTTCTTTGTTAACAATTTTAAGAACATATATATATTTGTGCTTGCAGATGGCTCTGGGTTGAGCTGAAACAAGCAAAAGAAAGAATGATTTCTTCCTCCCATATTTGGGTTTACAGGGTGCAATCTAAAAAATAACCACTTGACACACATATTCACTCCCTGAATATTAACAAAGCGGGAGAGAGCCTGTGGCTTGAGACTAAAGCTTCTGCCTAGCATGCAGACTGCCCAGGTTCGAATCCCAGAAAGGGTGAGTTCTGACTGAAGAGAGTTAAATAACTCGAAATAGCTATCTCAGAAATCCCTTATTTCTTTGTTAACAATTTTAAAAACATATATATATATATTTGTGCTTGCAGATGGCTCTGGGTTGAGCTGAAACAAGCAAAGGAAAGAATGATTTCTTCCTCCCATATTTGGGTTTACAGGGTGCAATCTAAAAAATAACCACTTGACACACATATTCACTCCCTGAATATTAACAAAGCGGGAGAGAGCCTGTGGCTTGAGACTAAAGCTTCTGCCTAGCATGTAGACTGCCCAGGTTCGAATCCCGGAAAGGGTGAGTTCTGACTGAAGAGAGTTAAATAACTCGAAATAGCTATCTCAGAAATCCCTTATTTCTTTGTTAACAATTTTAAAAACATATATATATATATATGAAGTTGACCCCCTCTTCTTTATGGCAGCCCATCAAATATGGGAAGACTGCTATCATATTCACCTCAGTTCTTCTTTTCTCTAGACTGGCCATACCCAATTCCTGCAATCATTCTTCATATGTTTTTGTCTCCAAGCTTTTAATCATCTTAGTTGCTCTTCTTTGTACTTTTTTAAAAGTCTCAACATCTTTTTTGTAATGTGATGCCAAAACTGGATGCACTATTCCAAATTTTAATTCTATACCTTTGTTTATACAGCTGACGATAGTATTAGTTTTTTGGGCTGCTGCTGCATACTGCTGGCTCATGTTTAAATAATCATCCACTAGGACTCCAAAGTCCCTCTCACAGTTACTGTTTTTGAGCCAGGTTTTGCCTAATCTGTACTTGCACCTTTGATTTTTCCTACCTAGGTGTAAAACCTTGCTTTTTTCCGTATTAAATTTCATGTTTTTGGATAGGGCCTATTGTTCAGGTCTGCCAAGATCTTTTGAATCCTGAGATGGTCTTCTGAGATATTGGCTATTCCTGGCAGCTTAGTGTCATCTGCAAATTTGATGAGTTCCCCATCTATTCCCTTATCCAAGTCATTTATGAAGATATTGAAGGGTACTGGGACAAAGACAGAAACTTGTAGAACCCCACTGCTTACTTCCCTCTTTGTAGATGTAGTCCCATTTTCTCCAGATAAAAAACAGCATAGGAAATGTGAAGCAATTAACTGGATGTCACCAGAGAAAATTAAGATAAATTAGGTATTAATTGGAGTAATTAAAATAATTTAAATAATCTGGAGAAGTGCATTGAGCACTTTGATAAGCTGAAGGGAGTAATTAAGGACTTCCATGCATTTGCTGCCCATGAAAGGCTTGTGCCAAGCCAACTGAAGCTAAGTACCTGGTCTACTGATTGAAAGTTGGACATCACTTTATCAAGAACTTTAAGTATGCACTTTGCTTGAATCTTCATCACAGCAGCTCTTTTGAATTTCAGTTGATAAGACTAATGGCTACTGTAGATGTTCAAGTATCACTAAATATTGAACTCTGTGTTATAGACAAATTGATCATTCACATGAAAAGCAACAGTTTACATTGGGTAAGCATTATCAGGTGTATCAAGTAATAAATTAAAATGCTTTCATTCATTCTGCTTAGTGTTATGACATTTTATAAGTCTTTCTTATACCCTGAGCCAATTTGCATTTTATGGTATTCATGGTATTCAGTTGATCTTTCTTCATTTGAATATCTCTAGAGCTTATTGTCCTGAGACTATCAGAGTTTTCCAAACTGTTTTCCAAACTGTTTCTTTTCCTTTTGACCTTGAATGTTTTTGGGGATGACGCTACAAGCTTTGCACACCTGGATTGGGAGATTTTCTGCCATTCTTCCTTGCAAATCCTTTCAAGCTCAGTCAGGTTGGATGGCAACTGTCAGTGGACAGCCATTTTCAGGTCCCTCCAGAGACGTACATAGGTTCAGTTTACGACTTAAGAACATAAGAAGAGCCATGCTGAATCAGGCCAAAGCCCATCGAGTCCAGCATTCTGTGTCACACAGTGGCCCACCAATTGTACATGGGGATCTTGAGCAGAAAGAGAAGGCAAAACCCTCCCTTTCCCTTGACCCCCAACAAATGGTACTCAAAGAAATCCTGCCTGCCTCAACCAACATAGAGGCGGCACATGGACTTTGGCTGGACCACTCTATAACATTCACAGAGTTGTCCCTAAGCCACCCCTGTGTTGTCCTGGCTGTGTGCTTAGGATTGTTGTCATGTTTGAAATTGAACCTTCAGCCCAATCTGAGGTCCTGAGTGCTGTGGAACAGGTGTTCATTGAGGATATCTCAGTATTTTGCTCCATTCAGCTTTCCCTCAATCCTGACCACTATACCAAGTCCCTGCTGCTGAAAAACACCCTCACAGCATGATGCTGTTACCACCATGCTTCACTGTTGCGATAGTATTGGACAGGTGGTGAGTGGTGCCTGGCTTCTTCCAGACATTTAGAATTGAGACTAAACAGTTCAATCTTGATTTCATCAGATGAGAGAATCTTATTCCTTACAGTCTGACAGTCTTTCAGATGCTATTTTGCAAACTGCAAGAAGGTTTTTATGTTTTTTCCACTAAGGAGAGGATCCCATTTAGCCACTCTGCCATAAGTTCAGGTCAGTGGAGGGCTGTAGTGATGGTTGTCCTTCTAGAATTTTGTCCCATATCCATAATGGATCTCTGGAGCTCAGTCAGAGTGACCATCAGGTTCTTGGTCACCTCTCTTACTAAGTTTCTTCTCCCCCAATTACTCATTTTGACTGGGCAACCAGCTCTTGGAACAGTCCTGGTTGTACCAAACTTCTTCCGTTTGAAACCTATGGTCTTAGGAACCTTCAGTGCAGCAGAAATTTTATTATAGTCTTTCCCAACTCTGTGCCTTGCAATAGTCCTGTCTCTGACCTCTGCAGGCCATTCCTTTGACCTCATGGCTTTTGCTCTGCTACAGTATGCATTGTCAGCTGAGAGGCCTTCTATAGAGATAGGCCTTTCCAAATCATTCCCATCAATTTAATTTACCACAAACAAGTGTAGAAATATGTCAGCAATAATCAAGAAGTACCAGCGCTAAATTTAATATGTTGTTGCAAAAGGTCTGAATACTTATGTCAATGTAATATTTCAGTTTTTTCTTTTTAATAAATTTACAGATACTTCTAAACTTCTGTTTTCACTTTGTCCTTATGGGGTACTGAGTGTAGATTAATGAGAAAAAATGAATTTCAACAACTGTAGAATCAGGCTGCAGAATAACAATATTGACAAAGGTAAAGGAGGTCTGAATGCACTGTATATAATAAAATTTCACCCTAGGGCTGACAATCATATGAAAACAGAAACTCATATTAATTGCAGGATTTTGAACATTCAAAATCTTTGAAATGGATCCTAAATAATTAAATTACACTTATATAGAAATGCTCATTTAGTTGAAAGCTGCATTCAACAAATTGGGACACAGAGTAATGAATAATGTGTTAATTGTAGATGGTCTGTACATGGGGTTTTAGATCCTAATGGGAACATAATATGACATTAAGGTTAAGTGATTATTATTATGCAGAATGAATTGTTGACTACAAACATATCTTTCTTTTCTATTATTTTTTAAAGGATGCAACTGTAACAACAATATATCAAATATTAGTAACACTTTAAATGCTTTTTGTCCTTTTTATATAAAACTGAACATTAGTAACCAATTTTAAAATTACAGTAATTTATATAACTTCAGTTATATAACATTGTGACCACATTAAAAAAATTAATTGAGTCAATGTTGCGATTGTAATTTCCTGAAATATTGAATTAATTAAAAGCAGGAGAAAAGCAATACTAATTACAGAGATTTAAATCTTGAGCATTTTCTGATTATGAGGTTTAAGCTTTATAAGTCAATATTTTAAAAATAATTTCTTCAAATTATGGGCCTCCTTTCTGCTAAAATGTATTCTAACAGAATTAAATAAAATATAAAATATTTACAATATAAGATCAATGTTACCATTATTGTGCAATTAAAAGTCCACTAAAACAAATATATTTTGAAAGTCATATGTGAGATAAGAATGGGTAAAAAATAGTTTGCAAGAAGCATCTAAAATATTATGATTTCACATATTAATGTATAGTAGATGAGCCATTGATAGCAGGAGGATCCTAAGAAATGCCTTTCCTAATGAGATGGCTCTTAATGAAAATTGCCCAGTTGAAGTTAAACAATGCAATAACATGAACCCAACAATAGTCAATACCACTACCATTGTTAAATCTTCTTAAAAAATAAAGTCTTGTTTAAAAAGTAACTTTTGATTATTCTAAATGCATAACAAGATTTTGCCAATTGAGCTTTCTTAGTTGATATTTCAAGAACAAGAAGACCTTTGAGAACTGTAACCATTCACAACATCTTAAAAAGCAAGGGCAATTCACTTTCTGTCCATGTAGAGTAGATAAGGGAGGTAGTTTTGAGAATGAATTAATGCTCTGAAAATTAAAGGATATGTTGTCATTTTTGTATCCTTGCATGTATGGGTAGTACTCAAAAGATATAGAGAAGTGAGATATTCAAACCATGAATTTGAGCATAAGTATGTGGAAAAAATATCAACTATATTTCCCTCCACTTTAAATTTGCATCCAGGGAAATAACAATGCATAATTTTGACCTTGAAATCTAAGACTAATATAAACTAAGTTTTAGTGTAGCACTTGGTTATATTTTACCCCATTATAAGACTGACCCTAATTAACCCTCTTAGTAAAATGGAATTCATTGGCTCTTAAGGACAGTCTCCTTGAAAAACAATGTCGCAGTGCTATTCAAATGCTTAAGTAATGCTGCTTCATAAAGGGATTTGTGGTAACAGCTCTTGAATTTTAATAACCTTATTGTACGCTATACTTTCACTCTGTTCATGTAAAGTCAAAGACTGAACTATGTCAATCATAATGTCGAATAAGAAAAGGGGGGAATTACCTTAGGTAAATGGAGGGGGGTAAATCTGTTCATGGTGATTTTAATGTCATTAGCATATTTGGAAGAATTCATAGCCATGCTTTGGATGCAGTGTGCTGAAAAATGTCTGTTGAGTCTACAATATTATAAATACATATTTTTCTTAATGTGCTAAACCAAGTGTAAAAATTGAGAAAAACTAGAATTTGTAGCAAATAACAAGATGACTAAAAAAAAAAAAGTCTCCTGAAAATTTATCTAGGATGTTGGTTAAATCTACCTGGAAAATGGTTTAGAATAGGGATATATAGCAATTTTTAATCTATGTTTATTATCCGGAGCCTGTAGGAATGAAAGGTATTGGTTTACAGGACACTTGTGCACGTGTTCTGACTTAAAGGGAAACTAGTATTGCTAAAGGTGCCCCTTATGAACATAATTAAAAAAGTAAATTTGCAATGAGCAGTTTTTATGCCATTACAAATAATAAAAACTCAGCTGTTTGAATAATTTAATATTACTCCTGAAACACAACTCTAGTTATAAAAATTGGCCTCTTGATGAATGGAATGATTTTATTTATTAACTTTGTTTTGACCAGGGAAATGGAATTTAAGAATACCAACACCCTCTTTATGCCATATCACTATTAAGAGAAGGGAGGAAAGAGGAGGGAGAAGGGAAGGGCAAAGTGCAGGCTATAAGGAATATGCCACAGCAGAGCCCTGTTTTGTAGGCTTCTTTTCTTCTTTAAAGTATTAGTTAAAACAATGACGTTTGACATTAAACTTTAAATGGTAAATGACTATTTAGAAGCCGATAAAATATGACATTTCTGTATGAGATACATGGTACTCTATATGCTTACTGGAAATATGCATCTGCATTTATCTATGATTACTTACTTCTCGTATAAAGTACATATCTTTGGCCTTTAAATACACAGACTCCAAAGACCATGTTTTGGTAATACATTTGTTTGTAGAGTTAACTGAGGAACACCAAACAATATCTTAGTTTTCTTAGCTGTGCTGCAGTGTTGGTAAACAAACTAGTCACCCATACATACTGTATGATTGGCTGCATGTCATCTGGACAGTTGTAATAGTGGAGGGTTCCAGCACATGCTTTTATAAACCTGTAAAGTCTCCCACTTAGAAAATTATTATATCCAGCTCTACACTGTTAACACCTGTGTGACTTAGAGAAGGCTATTCACTTCTTTTCAAGAGAGAAGTTATACTGTATACATAAAGATGGCATCTTAAAAACATCTTACATTTGCTATTTGTTGCATCAGATAAGATCTCAAAGTTAGACTATATTGTCCTCTTTTAAAATTGAATTCTGATTCATATTTGTTTGTTTATTCATTTGTTCAATTGCTACAGCCACTCAACAATCAATGAACTTTTGGCAGTTTAACCTGAACAACTTTCTCTGTAGCTATAGTAATGGAATAAAACCCTAATCTTGATACCATTTAATATATTTGTTGCACTGGGTAGTTTTTTTTTATTTGTTTGTGAATTAAATTTATTTTAATTCATCTACTTCATTTTAAATTATTATATTTATATAATAATATCTAGAATTTTAAGCTTTAAAGTTTATATCTATCTGAAATTAGGGAAACACTGTTTTCTTTGTTCCTTGCAGAAGGAAATATCCCATTTTAAATTGTGTAATCTACATTCATAACTTTTATTCATAAATTAACTAGCAAACGTCCTTTGATTTAATATTAACATACGTTTATTCAAGTTAATGAATAATGTTGAAAAGTATTATCTCTCTATCTCTGATTATTCTATACAAATTCTCATGAGTATATTCAATGTGGTACAAAAAGTTAACAGTTAATTGATCATAGCTAAATTTATAAGGTTTTAATATTTATAGATCATTTCATTTGCTAAAGAAAATGTTAATGATTTCTAAGTGTAATTATGTTCCATTTTTCTTTTCCTTCATTTTGGTATTTTTTATATAAAAAGGGAAAGTGGATTAATCAAACCCACTGCATGTAAATGACATTATTTCATGACAATTTGACTTTATTCCTTCAGTCAAACATAATTTAATATTTAAAGCAAGGATTACAGATAGATTTAATCCTTAAGGTTTGTATTGTTAATAATAGAAAGGACAGCAATTTCATTAACATATATTTGTACTTTCTTGAAACAGTAATAGATGCATACATACATACATACACACACACACACACACACCAATTGTCATTTGGACAGGCTGGAGTCAGACGATGATGAAAGAAACAAATAAACAAATAATTATATGACTCCTTAGAATAGTATTGTTAAAGCAGATTGCTATAGGTTAACAGCAATTTGTTATGTTATACATTCACTGATTGCTCTTATAATGGAATTAGTGGATTTAAATGGAGAAACCAGGATCAGATTTTCTTCCCAGCAACATGCACAATCTGATTCACCTATTCTTCATTAGTTATTTTTAACTATGAAAGACAATATGGATGAAACCAAACCAAAAAGGTTGACATTCTGACTTTGGGCAAAGAAAGGGTCTAGAGAAGTTTGAAGGCTGATTCTGGATATTCCTCACTAAAGGGCTCAAAATATCTTTCATTATCCTACAGACTGGTATATCACAAATAAGCCAGTGTAAACAAGATATATGCAACAAATATTCATGCTCTGAAACTATGCTTATGGATGCCTTTAGAAGTAGTCTGAATGGGAAATGGCCATTTATATGTCCTGTACTGCATTGGCTCCAATTCTAAATGCTGGACATAATGTTTGAAAACTTATACAACTTTACCATGTAACCTGACAAAATAGTTCCTCTCATATTTATTGATAGCTTAACATCCCCCCCCAAACACAAACATAAATTCTATCAAGCCAAATCAATGCAAGGAAACACAGTATCTTCTGCAAATAATACAACTATAGTATGGTGCAGCACGGAACATTTCTACAACATTTTTTTCTCTAAATTTTAGGAACTGTTTATAATCATAAAACATTCTGTGGCTACTTGTGGTGATTTTGGTTTTATTATGCTACACAACTCTTCTTTTATTGCTCAGTTTTGTTGGTATTGCTTTATTAGTTTTTTTAAGTTGAGTACTTAGATGGTATAAAACAAGACTTACTAATCTAAAATTTTTAGAAATCTGATTCTTCTTTATTTTTGGTTGAAAGATAATCCCATTTTATTCCACTTATACATAGAATAATAATGTATAATTAAAGAATCACATTTTATTCCATTTAATGTATAAAAAATAAAGGTCAGTCCCTAACTATTGTGGAAAATTCTATGAAGTTTGGAATATATATATAATATACATACATATCTATATACATACATAGATATCGGTATACATATACATATACATACATACATACATACATATTCTCTATCAAATACATATATTTCAGGAAAAGGAACACAAAGCCATAATTTAATAACTTCAGTTTTTTTCTTTATTATCTTCAGTTTGAATCCTGTTTATTCCATGTCTACTAATCAACAATCAGTAAAAATTATTTTCTTCACTTATTCTTAATGTTCTTTGGCTAAAATAAAAAGTTAACTGAAAGCATTATTTCTGGCTGTACTTTACTGGTGGCAAAATAGATAAAATCAGTGAGATAATATGTGGCCATATGTCTGGAGACATGTGTCATTTTTAGCAACATAAACTGAATAATTATCTATATTATTTGTTAATGTTTAAATAACAAAACAATTAAATAGACCCAGAGACAAAATATCACTTGTTATGATACATAAAAAAGAAGCATGAGATTTAACGTCCCACTGTGCTTGTAGCTTCACAACTTGCCACCATCAGTTGTTGCCACGGCTGACCTTCATTAGTCTAAGCTAAATTAATTTGAAATCTCGCCCCATTTTTAATCAACATGTGTCTGCAGCAGTATAGTGCTATTATTGGTGATATCAATAGCACAGCAAGATAATGAACTATGTAGGTCAGGGCTTAGTTGTAAAATATTCTAGTTTATAGAAATACCAAAGATGTGCATAAGATTATATGCAATTGTACAGTTATGAAAACCAACTGTGATAGTGTGACTATAAACAGAACAGCTTTTTCCAATCTGCTTTACTAAATTAGAATGATTGGGATTGTAGCTTGACACAGCTGGAGAACATGATGAAACAGTCTGATGTAAGCACATCTTTAAGTAAATAAGTTTTTTTAAAAAAAAAATAGGTCATGCTATCCAGTTCTATTTTATGAAAACTGTTTTAAGAGGTGTGTGCACGTGTTGGGGCTCTTAGAGTTTCTCAGAATATTTTATTTATATTATTAAATGCATAGAGCCATACGAGGAGCATCAATAATTAAACAAGCAAACAAATGTGGAATTCTAAGAAATAGGAAGACTGAGCAGCCAGTGGTTCATTTCATTTAAAATATTAACATATCCAAAGTTAGTTCAAATATGTATTTTATTTATCAAATTTTAAAACTTTAAATTATTGTTTGTTAAATCTGGATTATGTAAATGTTGCACATTCCTTCTATACTATATTGTCTCCCATATCTAGAGTTGAGAGTAGGAAAGGAAAAGGTTCTAGACCACAGCCTACCACTCTCTTCAGAAATGCAGTTTTTATTATAATGGCAGCAAAATTATGACCTTCAGTGAATGATAATTTGCAAAGTATTCCTTTCTTCATATTGTGCCTTCTTTCTACATAATTCTTTCATACCTGCCAGGAAAATAAATATGCTTCTATGTTTATGTGGACTTGGTTCAGGAGTGAATGTAGAATCCGCACATTACTTCTGAATCAGCAGAAATAATCTTCTAAGAGCCCTTAAAAAACACAAGCTTTTTATTTAAAGTTAGTTTATCATTAAAAACCAAATAAAGTAAATGAAATATTGTAGTCTGAATCCTAAATAATATGATTAGAATTTATTACACATAGCATATTTTCCATTTTCCTAGGGAAGCTATTTATCAAAAAATAGTAAATTGAGATGGATGAAATGATTAAACTGTGTAAAATTTATATTGTAGGTAGAGATTTGTATTTGGTCTTAGCCTGTTATGTGAATTCCTTGAAACCCCAAGTCACACTTTCTGCTAATGACATCTACTTCCCTCCCCATGTTTTGAAGCTCTTGGGAATGCTTAATTCCAATTGGCTATAGACTTGCACTTCCTCCTCTGTATATTATCAGCTGCCTTTTCTTAAAAGAAAATATCTTTGATGATTAGAGAAGAAATGACAAAATATTTTTTCTTGTTTCTTTGATCAATGTATCATCAGAGCAATGATAGTACAGTAAGGGGCAAAAGAAAGGATCTGTACTACTGTCTAAGAAGAACACGAGAAGGAGGCACATGTATTCAAATATCTGAGAAAGCAAAGGAAAAAAATCAGATTAGTTAAGAGGGAAAGAAATCCTGAAAAATCAATCAAACAAACAAACACTGGGAGCCCATTTACATGCAGAGACCAGTCAGTGAGGCTTGATTTCCCTTCAATAGATGGAAAGGGATAAAAGGGGGAAATAGCAAGCCTGAGATGACCATAATCAGGATTGAAAATCAACTCAATTCTATTGCCAACTCACTGCAATCTGAATTGGAATTTTTAAAGTTACCTCCCACTGGGAACAGCATTAGAAACAAGTGGTTTACACTGCAATATGAAATTGGTGAAATACAGGCAGTTTGTGAATGTGCCTGGGCTTTGAATTAGCTGTAGAAATTTAAATGACTTTGAGGATTAGGAGATAAGTGACACCAATAAAATATTTCTCCAATAAAAACTAAGAACTAATAAATCTTCACTATCTAGAACATAAGGCATATGTATACTAATGTGTGCAGAAAGTGCTAAGATGTATAGTTTCAAATACCCTGGGTTCCAAATTACTTAGGTTTTTTTTTGTGAAACAGATAGCATTGGTTTTCTTAAAGAAAAGGATAATTGCACACTTGTCTATTTTAAACTAACATTTATTAAAGTTCCAGAAGACGTATAAAGGCAGACAAGTTCAGTTTAGAAAAAAAAACCTTTCCATACTTCCAAACTTACAGTTACATAAATATTCTTGACCTAAATAACTTAAAATTTTGTTTCTTCAGACAAACATTTCAGGAAAACCCTCAATTGTCAATACATCTTTTTTTATATTGCATTCTACATTCTTTCATCCAGCTTCCTGAATTAATAGTTTTTCCCATTTAACATGGTCACCTGGATGACTACTTTCTGGATAAAAATTAAAATATAAATAAATTCATAATAACGTATTTGCCTTTCTGCCATATATCACCAAATTCAAATAATACATCAAAATCTAGACTTTACTCCAAGTCTACAGTATTTTTACAGACATGAAAAGCTTTATTAAGGTAGATACCAGAAATTTTTAAAAGCTTTGGAACAAAGACTTGAAATAACAAACTTACGATATAATAGTTTGCAATATTTCTTTTGGTTTTACTATTGAGAAACAAAAGTGCTAATCAGTTAAAGAAAGTAAACCATATGTTTAATTCTAGTTTTATTTGAACTCTTTGTGCTTAACACTCTAAAATGTAAGCTTTTTTTCTCTAACTTAATAATATTTTTTCTAGTGTATCAAGAACAAAACAATGACTGTAAACAACTGCTGATCCTTTCCCCTTATAACTGATCAGTCAGTATTTGATAACATCACAATATTAGCACAAGGGAGAGGGCACAGTTCTGAAGTAACTATTTTGAGATCTTATCTGTCACAGGTAATTGGTCTAAAACAAGATGTGGGCAGTCAGCAAGCTGAGCAGCAGTAGCCTAATATGAGCTACATATTTTTTTCTGAAATATTTATGAACTTGTTTTCTACCTTCTTTGTTATGTGGCTTAGAATCCCTATAAATATCTCTATTGGATGGTGCCTTTCAATTCATAGTGTTAGAAACTATGTGCTAAAATGTCAAAATGATTCCAGGCAGACATAAAGTAAAAATAAATAGAATTATAAAGCATATCTGAAGCTTAATTGTAATGAAAGAAGTGCCTTGTGATTGAGAGGTCTGGTTTAGACATTTAGTAATTCCCTTTCAATAATTGATGCTAGATGTTGTTGTATAATGTTAAGCAGAACCTTGCTGATGTGAGGGATCAATTGTGCGATAACTGGAACAATCTTTAGAGTCACCCTTTTAGGTAGTGGAATGAACACTGAGCATTTCCAAACCTGTGCCATGTGTTGGTTCCCAAATTTTCGGGCACTGTGCATGTGTGAGTGGTCTCAGTAAATCTGCCTGAAGTCTTGAAGTCTTGTTTTTTAGCAGTTGGTTCATTACCCATATGATTTCTTATTCAATGATGGTCAGTTCTATTTCTACTTCTTTTACTTTGTCATCCTGAGATTGGACCCCTGTTTTACCTGTCTACAGCTCTTCTGTATATTCTTTCCATCTGTTCTTGATTCCTTGTTGGTCGGACAGTTCTTTTCTTTGCTTGTTTTAATGACTCCTTTATGAGCAATAATGTTGCTCAGATCTTTTTTATTTGCATAAATGCATTCCTAGTGTGACCCTTAATGTAGTCCACTGCAAACTGTTTACATCACTCATCAGAGTAAACTGCATTATCCTTCCTTGCTGCCCCCTGGAAAGCTGCATTCAGTCTTCTTACTTCTTCTCGTTTGTCCACTGCCTTGGCTGCTTTTATTTGTTCAGCTATTTTGATGATTTCATCTAAAAGCCACTTGCACTTTTTCTCTGGTTTCTTTTTTTTTTTTTTGTTTCTTGTGTGATATGTGTTCTTCTGCAATTCCACAATTCTATTGATTGAATTTCTGCCACAGTTCATCAGGTGTCTTCTCAGCAATGTCCAGTAGTTCAAACCTATTTGTCACCTATATGGTATTTGTAGTAGGGATTTTGGCAACATCAACCTTCTTTGTAGGCACTGCTTTTTGATAGTGCATGATTTAATTTTAATCTTTGTCAGAACAACTCATGATCTGAACCGCAATCAGCACTTGGATATGTCTTAACAGGAAGGACTGAGCTGGTCATTCAATGACTATATAGGACATAGTCAATCTGATTATGATAAGTTCATTTGGTGAGGTCCAAGACTATAAGCAGCACTTGTGTTGTTTGAACCACATATTCATGATTCTAAATTTGTTTTCTTTGCAAAATTTACCAAATAATCACCTGCATTGTTTTTCTCATTTAGTCCAAAATGACTTTGCTGCCTGTCTCCATTTGTTTGCCAACTGTTGCATTAAAATCACCCAGAATGTAAACAATGTCTTTTGGGGGCACTTGTTTCATTGTTTCTTAGATGATGGCATAAAATCCCTCTATTTCAAGCTCTGTTGCAGCAGTCATTGGGGCATAGACTTAGATAACTATGACATTGAGGGACTTGGCATGAATTATGATGGTCATAATTCAGTCATTGACAGTTGAGAAGTTTTCCATTGTTCTAGCAAGTTTGTTGTTTACAATAAACACCATTTCATTTGTTTTGCTGGTATCATGTCCTGAATAATTGACAGTGAAGTCCTCAGAGTGGAAAAAGCCATTGTCTGACCAGTGTTGCTCACTGACACTAAGGAGATCAATTTCCAACCTGATCATTTCATGTTTGCCAATATCTAATTTACCTGACTCACTCTTTTGACATTTTGAAGTATCTCTATACAATGCAGACATTTGTTTCCACCACTGGCTGCCTCACTTGGATTCTTGTTGTTCTATCATTGGGTATGCTAATCTGACATGTTTGAGACTCTTTCCATAGAATTTTCTTGATGAGTTTTTTGCAGAGTAGGTCACCAGGTCTTTCTTCAACCCTGTAACTCACTTTTTGACAGCTGCCCATAGGCAGCAACTGCCACAGTCTTTGTTAACATGGGCAATGACCAAGCCATTATGGGATTATTTTTCTATTATCTCATCATTATTAATGGATTTGTGGATGTACTTAGTTTGGCTCCTCAGTTGAAACCTGTGTGGCTTGGGTGACCCTTTTGGTATACTTTTTGGTGATGTTCCTCCAGGGTAGCTCTCAACCTCAACAGAACACACAAGCCCCTCCCCAAGACAAGGGACATTCACATGGAGGATCTCTAATACTTTGGAAGTAATTGAGCAATTTTCTAAAGTGATTAAAAAGTAAGGTTTGCAAACTTAGTGACCTTTAAAGGTCTCTATCAGTAAAGTGGCTAATCCTATCATCTGTGAGAACTCAAATCAATGAAAACATTACATTGCAGTCTTCTTATGAGGATAAGCCATCTTGGTCATTTGGGGGGCAATCATTCATCCTCTACGAGTTCCTTGGTCTTTGTCTTGGTCACTGGCTCTATTTTCTTGAAGGTATTTTTAGTTCACCATATCGACCTCAGAAATCCCAAAACTAAATGTTTGTTATTGTTTTTGAAATACTGTAAATTCAACAATAAATTGTGTGTTCAGTTTAGATCACCATTTTTTTTGTCTGAAGGTTGCACAATTCTACCATATATATATAGTATAGTCCTTTACTATGTTTGATTCCGATTTAAACAGAGAGATTAACATTAACAAATTCCAGTGTGTAAAGTTCATAATACAGTCCAGTTATCATGAAATAGGCTCAGGCCTTTGATTCAGGTTTAAAATCTGAATAAGCTGCTCCAGCTAAACATGTAGAATGTCAGCCACAGGACACACAAGCTGAGAATCACATGAGGCTGATCTAACACAGGTGCCATCTGGACAGCTGAAGCAGTCAGAGAATGTTAATATTAGGCCTCTGAGCTCCTACACCCAGTGAATAGACTGCAGAACAGAGCAACATTGTTCCATAAGACTTCTTGTCAAGCAAATAAGTATATTTCTTAATTAGTTCTATCTAGTTGCAGTCTGATTTTAGAAGCAGCTCTGACCCATTTTCCCTTTGCTGAAAATAATATCTGATCTCTGACTCTTGCATGATATTGCTATGAATCATGTTTGTGTAATCTGTCTGACTTCCTGATTGGATCTGAAGGCAAGGTTCTGTTTTGTTTGCATTCTTTGTTTGCTGTTTAACTCTCCAGTCTTGAAGTAAAATTGATAATCTCCTATTGACAAATATTTCTTATGCTATATTCATCAACTCTTTTTGCATCATGAAGCTATTTTTGCATTAGTAATATAATTAATATTACAGTAAACCACATATACCTTAATATTTAATATACCTGCATTATTCTCCTATAACTCATAATTAATTTCTCGTAAGATTGCATTAATTCAAAATTGATTAACTTTTAATGACAGGAACAATTGTTAGAAACTAAAAATGTACAAAGTGGTTCAAGTATGTTATACATTGTAAATTATTTTTCTTTTTAATATAAATGCAGGCTATATAATAGAAATTCATAATGGATTTAAAGATCAGCAGGGATTAGTTTAGAGACAAATATCAAGCAATTTCTCCTCATTCACTCATGATCTACTTGTGTAAAATCTATCTGCCAACCTACCTGTGTAGATCTGATCACTGTAATTGTTGAATTAAAATTCCATCTGGCCTTTTGTTTATGAGCACTTATGTCCTGAACTCATCACCAAAATGCATTCAGCTGTAACAAAGCTCCGTTTCAACTTCAGATTTAATGAAGAAGCTAGCCAAATCAAAATGATGGAAATTGATTGAGGCTTTTCTTGTGAGCTTCATTCTCAGAGGTTCTGTACTTTCTTCTAATTCATCTGCTGGATACAAGAAGTAATGCGATACTATATTCTTCACAGTATGAATTATACTGTTCATATTAATATTTTGATATCATACAGTATGAACTGTTACAATAGTAGTATTCTAAAACTAGTTGTCTGGTATAAAATATACATTACTATATTTATATATGTATATATGTATATATGTATATGTATATATATCATAAAACAAATCAATCACGACCACCAGGAAAAGTCCAAACTGGAAAAATTTAATAAACACCGAGCTTTCGTCAGAAACTTCCGACATCGTCAGGGTTAAAAGCTAGTTAATGGGAACAACTTATATAGGATTACCTAGCACTTGCATCTGGCTCCTGGACCTCGTCATTGGTCCTAACTGATTAAATTGTACTCTGGGTGTATCCTTGACACTAGTATCCAACCCTTTCCTGTTCCTCCTTCGTATGTTATCATTCACTCCCTCGTCACTAATTCTTGGGCTGAGCAGGATCCTCCCCCCCTTTATTTGGGTGATCACTATCTCCATACTCTCCGCACCCTGCTTCACATTATCCTTCTCACTAGGGGTCCTGGGGTGCAGACCGTTCAATCCTCCCTTGCCTCTACTACATGCTTCATTTGGGCTCCAGTCAATCCTTCCCCCCCCAATGGACAGTAAACCGGGCATTTCTCTCCACTCCGTATCTTCCACCTTCTTCTCCCTGTTTGCGTGAGTGGCACCTATTTGCTTGTCATTCCCCTTATTCACTCTTCCTCTGTTCCTTTTTCCAAAGCTCCCTATTTCTATCATGTCTGGAGTATCCTGCCATCTAATCTGCTGTTGATAGTCACGATTTTTGCCTAATGCTGATCTCCTGCGTTCTCCTCTCATGGGAGAATCTCCATGCTGTATGTGTGAATGTTCTTTGTCTGTGGTCTTGCATGTGCATGCCAAGCAAATCGATAGGACCTCTCCTTCTCCTTTCAGTTGCGACCGGGTTGTCATCGTGTGGCCGCCAGTTCTACGCGTGGGCAGTCCGTCCTTATTACTGTGTCTAGCGTCATCCCCCACAGTTGCATGGTCTGGCCCCCCTAATACTCGCGCTGGCATCTTGAGCGTCGTTCATCCATTCGGGGGGTGGTACTCTTTCAAGGTGCAGCAGGGAGCTCCGAGGTTCTTTTCTCTCTCGTCACTCAGAAGTCTCCCAGTTTTCCATGAGCGTGTGTTCGCCTTCAATGTCGGGAAGTTCATCAGCTATTGATCGGGACTCATCAGCTGCCGGTCAGGCACGCAAAGAGTGCTCGCAAACTGCTGGGAATTGGTCTCGACTCCATTTTCTCGATCACACGGAGGGTTAGCTATGGCTCTGCTTTCTCGGCCACATGGCAGCTGATTGAGTTGTCTTTGATGGGTGGGGTGACGGCGCGTACTCCATGCCTTCAATGCCTGCTGTGCTGGACAAAGGTCTATATGACGGTTTATAGTATATAGTATATATTTACACACACACACACACACACACACACATGGAACATGTCTATTTAAAATTCCTTACAATATACTAATACAGTTTTCTATTCTTAAGTATTTTTGCATGCCTAATTGAAAATATAGGTAATAAATTTCATAGAATTATAGCAAATATAATAGGTTAAAGAAAATAAATTGAGTGCTGATGATAGCAAAGATACTTAGTTTTATTCCAGTTTAAGATATGTGCAGCACTGCAAAAGAAGTATTTATCTACTGACATATCAATCATTTTCCAGTCATGGCAACATCTTGAATCTCTTGAGAATGCTACAATACTGTTTGACACACCATGCTGATTGGAAAAGGAGGAAGGGAGGGAGGGAAGGAATTTGACAAATTGTTTATAAAAGATACTGAGAATATATAATCCTTATAACACTTGAAATATGTATGTCAGGCTCCAAATGCCAAGAAAAACAAGTTGTGATTCTTCCAGGCAGATTTCTTTATTGTTCTTCACTCGTAGACAGAATATTACCAAACTAAAGCATGCTAAGTCCTAGGTAAGGCATATGCTCTTGAAATTATTGGGGAGGAGCTACCTTTACCCTCTTTCATACAAACTATCTGAACTGAGTGGTCTCTCGTCTATCTGGAATGCACGCCATTCTTCCTGGGAATCTGGACTAAATTCCATCACAATGCATAATGCAATTCATTAGTCTATTATTTGGGCTAAGTCAAAATCTAGAGATAAGATGCTATGATTTTATAAATATGATTAAATAATTTTTATTGGAACAAAGGTTTGTAACTATTTTATGGATCGTTAATTTCATAGCTAATCAGACGAAAATTCAGGTTTTTTAAAATAAATTATCTGTAATTCCCATTAACATTATATATGTACTGGTATCAACCTAAGTTCTAATCATGATGCTTCAATAGTTATTCCTTAGAAGTAGATCTTTTTAAAATATCAGTGCCTGATTTGACTCAGGTATGAACTGTTTGGGTTATATATTTCTATTATTCTGTTTGTAAATATGGATTTATTTAGTGTATGGTGTCTGTATATTGACTGCTAGGGGATCAACAATGTTATTACAGAATAGTTTGGCTACCCAAGATTGCTAGTTCATATAGTTCACACTTATGCACTATCCAGGATGTGCTGCAGGGGTGAACTAGCTCCATACACAGAGTGCTAACGGTGTTCTGTTGGGAGTGTCAGCATCATCCAGGCTTTCCCCAATTTTGCTTTGCATTCAGGCATATTGGTTGGTTTCTTGCTGTCATATGAAGTGCCATTAGTTCCCGTCAGAGTTTACCTATTTCTCTACTTGCATTTTACATGCTTTTAAACTGCTAGGTTGGCACTGAGGCAAGGGATGGGAGCTCACTCTGTCATGCAGTGCTAGGGCTCTAACTAGTGAAGTACAGACAACCAACTTTTTCTAGTCAGCAAATACAGCATTGTTAAGCCACTGAACCACTGCACCCCCTCATTCATTCCCAAAACATTATTGTCCAAACAACAACTCAATCATTTCTTTGATTCTACTTTGTAGAATTTATAATACTATTTGTGAATGAGGAATAATAAACCCCTTCACTATTCTGTTTCCTGTTCTTTGTAAATAGCAAAGTCTTCATTGAAAGAACTGCTGTATTTCTGAAAGCCAGTGAAGGGAAGGGAAAATAAAAAGGTTCTAGAGTTCCTACCCAAAAAAACATCTTGCAGAGAAATAGGAGTTAGTATTATTTTGTTAACATAATTCTGAAATATTTCATTTAACAAAGATTCATAATCCTTTTTTTACCCATGTAAAAATTCTAACATTTTAAGATGCAGCATATGCACTGCATTTTGCTTATACAGTAGCCGTATTCCACCTCACATTTTTAAAGATAACAGGACTAAGAGTTCTATACCAAAGAACATGCTCCTTTCCAGTTTGAAGAGTAGTCTTGACACCTCTGAAGAACACTAGATTAGAGGAAGTCAATCTATAACATTGTAATATCAATGTGGTAAGAAATCTGTCTCAAAAAATTAACTCATGAATCCTGAGCAAAGTTGGAAGTATTGCTCAGTGTTTTAATACCATTCAGATATGTTATAAATGTTATGTTCATTTATGAACTGAATGTTTGAAGTACGCATATGCTTTGGTCTGTAACTTGATTTGATAATTCAGAAAATAGGCACCTATAAACAATCCAGAACCAATGTGGGATTATATCAAAATCAGAAGCTTCATGATTTGTAAACACTATTAGGACTAAGTGAATCAAAGGAAAAGGTATTTGGCACTGCGTGTTAGCATAAGTGAGATACCTTCTTCAGAAGTCTGTACCTAGCTACCTCTTTGTTGATAACCTTGGTTAAACTGTCATCTGTTCGTGCACATGCAGAACTCAAATCATAGAAGACAGAAGAAGGAATTACAGATGGGAGAGAGCAGAACAGTGATCAGAGTAAAATGCAACTTACCAAAGAACTGTTATTGAACAGCTTGATTGCTTGATTGACAGCAGAAGAGCTGACAGGGGAAGCAGAGTCCAGGAGCCTCTTTGCTTCACAGACATGTTGATTGCCTAGAGATAACTAGCAGCTTGTAAAGAACATTCTTTCCTATTCCCCAGCACAGACTGAAAGAATGCATAAAGCCATGGTTTCAGCAGCAATTCAGAACAGAATCTGAAGCAAAAAAGCTCAATTAATTTTAAATGCAGATTGACTGTAAATCTTATCCTGATGGGTTTGTTTTCCTATGTTGTGCCATGTGTTTATGAAGTGGTTGTTTTGTTTCTCCAATGTACAGATCTGAATATGTCTCACTGCATTGTACTGCACATACCACGTTGCTTAGTTTGTGTCTGGCTGTTTTATTCTTGGGGTGGATAAGCTTCTGCCTTAGCGCATTCTTGGGTTTAAAGTGTGCACGTATGTTGTGTTGACTGAAGATCCTCCTGAGTATGGCATAACATAAGAGAACAAACCCATCAGGACAAGATTCAGAAGTCCATCTGCATTTAAGAGACAAAGGCCACTCTTTTGAAGAGCAAAGTCCACATTTTGGACAGAGAGGACTGCTGGTTTGAAGTATGTGTCAAAGAGCCCATCTATGTCAAAATTGAACAGTCCTCTCTCAATACAACATCATCTATCTCCAGTCTATAACACAGTCTTTCAGCAGTTCCAAGAAGGTTCCATACCCATTTATACCACTCAGGTAACCTTGAAGACACAGGCAAACTTCCCAGAGGCCTCAACTAATCTCTAAAAGAATGCAAATGACCATCTGGCTTCAAGGAATATAAATCCTTTCATTCCCTACCATCCAGTAAGAGCTGAAGAAGCTTCTTGGCTGAGAAGTGAAATGTCTTTAAAAAAGAAGAAGAAAGTCCAATTGCTTTTTGAAAAAGCACCTTTGGGACAACCTGACCTTGATGACTGAGAAGCTCCATATACACTAAGATGACAAAAGTAAACAATATGATGGAGGTGGAATCATCAATTTACTCCAATAACCACTTCCCTGAGGGGCACTCTTCGACCTAGGCCCAGGCTGACCACAGAGACTTTCAGAAGGCTAAGAGGTGGGGGCAGATCTCACCTGGAAGGATATGATGTTCTAAAGGGACAGAGTTATGGCAGGAAATATTTCTCCTGGGCTCTGACAGCTGGAGTTCCTTGCCTCCCCTGCAGGCACAAGTGGGCTGGACCAATCCCATTGAGTTAAGATAGTTCTTCATATAATCTAGAACTGAAAATCAAATTAGTATAAGTAGTACAAGGCTTATATAACATAAGATATTCAATACATTAATTATTTATCATTTGCAACAAATTATTTTGCCTGAAAGAGAATTATCTAAACTTAGCTATTTTTAATTTGATTCATTTTTTTCAATGTTTTATAAAACAAAAATTATGAGGGTTTTTGTATTAAGTACATGCCAGTCTTCATAAAAATTTAACATTCACACAGGCCATAGGCACAAAGATGTGCTTCATGCAACATTTGATGGTATTTCTTTTACAGAAGAATATATAAAATGTTGGCAACGTTTGGTAGGGGATGGGGAAAAAAAACTTCCAGGAGAAGATGCAGACTCCACTCTTGCAGAAGCAATTATATATCTCCAATGATTTGGCAGAAGTTAAATTGATGTGCATGAAGTCCCAACTCAGTCTTATAGTGAAAAAGAAAAGAGAGATAAATGTACAATGGACAAGATACTTAACTCATTAGCCAGCCCTGGACTGCCCACATAAAAGCCATCTTACTTGGCACAGATACTCTATTGAAAAAGATGTTTTTGCTTCCAGCAGGCAACTCATTGGTGACATTTATCTTCTGCCTTTTTCCCCCCAAGAACCACGATATTCCATTTTTCTTTTTTAATTAGTGGAAAAACATGTGAAAGGATTCACTGACCCCTTAGAAATAAAATAACTGACGAGTCTTTTTTGGCACTTGATTTTATCTGTTGTTAAGTACAAAGACTAGAGTCTTAGACGGCATCCTGCTAGGTATTCTGCAGTACACAAAGAACCTTAAAAAAATAGATTTAAAAGGAGTATATAGACGCACACAGATACACACAATATTGCACATTCATAATATCCAAGATATTACAGTACACTTTTCATTTGTTATAAAAGGTAATAGTACAAAGTAATGTTTCAGATGCAGATCCCTCAAAGAAATGCTTGTACTGATACTTTAAGAATTTTCAAGTAAGAATAAATATAAAAGAAAATTTATAATATCATCTCTATATCTTATTAAAAATGTTACACTTTAGCAATCCCCAAATGCTAATACTATATGGAATTGCTTACAGTATAATAATAAACTAACATTAAAGTAGCTTTTTTAAGTCTAAGGGTAGGAGCACATGAAATAGCATAATCCTATACACGTAGCAGAAATGAAAAATATGTTCCATTAACTACAATTAAGATTAACTTCCAAGTAAGTAGATATACATTGGCAGCATGCAAACATTTCATTTCTCTTTCTCTCTTAGAGAAAGAGAGAAAAAATATCAAATAATCTCTGCTTAAAATCAACACATAACAATATTTTATGCAAACCTATGTGGGCGTATACACGTGTGTAATTAGAGAAAATTGTGGATCTTAAGAAAAGATACATACAAAACTAAATGTAATTTTAGTACATTTTAAAATTTCATAATATAAAAATTTAATGGATCAGACTAATAGCTTGCTCCAGTATAAACATAAACCTCTAAATATTTATCAACGGTAGTTACACCACAACATGGTCTTCTACAATACCAGGGGTAGGCAACCCAAAACACTCAAAGAGCCACTTTGTTTCCCACCGAAAACTGCATGTATCCTTATATATATATATATATATATATATATATATATATATATATATATATATATATATATATATATATATATATATATGGTTTGTGGTCATGCCTCATCATCGGTGTGGGTTTGGGTTTGCTTTTTGCCTGGATGTGTGGTGGTGACATCCTGTATGGTTTTTGTGAGTGTAGGTCTGGTGTCATTCTTTGTGTTATGGACTCGTTTGTCAATAAGGGCGGGTTTCCAAATGGCTGGTAGGCGGGAGGTATCATCTCGTTTGTTAAATGCTGTGAGGCCGTTTTTCTATCTCGATGGCTTCTCTGATTATTCTGTTATTAAAGTGTTCAGTTTTGGCAATAGTTCTGGTCTTTTTGAAATCAATTTCATGTCCTGTGGCTTTAAGGTGTTGGACCAGGGAAGAAGTTGGTTCCTCTTTTTTGACTGAGTTTTTGTGTTCTTCAATGCGTACATTATTCTTCTGTTGGTTTGTCCGATGTATGTGGTGGGGCAAGCAGTACATGGGATTTCATATACTCCTTGATTTTCTAACTCAATTTTGTCTTTGGGGTTTCTTAGGATGGTGGATATTTTTCTGTTTGTGCAGAATGCTGTTTTGATGTTATGTTTGTGCAGGATCTTGCTGATTCTGTCTGTGGTGCCTTTTATGGGAGGAGGGCTTTGCCGTTTTCTTGTTCTCTGTCTTGGATTTTAGTGGGAGTTTCTTTTTGTATTAAGTTGGAAATCTTATTTCTTTGAAATCCGTTGGATGTTAGTACATTAGTGAGAGTGTGTAGTTCGGTTTTTAGGTGTTGTTCGTCAGCTAGGCATTTGGTTCTGGAGATGAGTGTCTTGGCTACGGAGTTGATCTGTGCTGGGTGGTGGTGTGAGAGTGCGTGCATTCCCTGATATCTGGGAAATGTTACTACAGGCAAGCAAGTCAACTGCCAGGACCATAAGCTATAGTAGCCAGTCCATTGTGATGTGATTCCTGCCTGGAGTTTCCTGGAGCTCAGAAAATGAGCAACTAAGCTGAGACAGTACCTTATCCCAACAAATGCAAGAACTTTTGATGACAGATAAAGGTTTTATGCCAGTGAACAAAGTTTTATTTGTTTAACAGTTGCTCTGTGAGGGTGGACTATAACATTGATGTGTAATTTAATTAAATAAATAATGAATATCAAAGACTTATTTATGTGGTTACGTTTAAAAGTCCTAGGAGGATGGTGGCAACAGTCTATTATAAGAAAGGCATGAACTGCAATAAATCATTTTTTTCAATGTTTAATAAAACATTTATCTTCTATGGTTTGGTATGTCAAGTCCTTGGAAAACAAAGAACTCTCACAGCCCTGTATACAAATATCTCTGCTATCAGTTGTCAGACATCTGCTGGTGTCTTTCTGCTTTATTTTTATTTTTGAATTCACGAATAGCAAAAGGCTCAGTGTCCTTTCCTGTAATGGAACAGTGTAAACCAAATCTTTGTATTTTATGCTAATTTGTTTCTTTTAATTTTGTTTAAACATTTCTCATTTTGTGTTTTTTGTCTAGATGACAGGAAAAAAAAGTAATTATTTCTTGGTCTTCTTTACCAGGATGAGATAATAATAATAATAATAATAATAATAATAATAATAATAATAATAATAATAATAATAATAATAATAATAATAATAATAATAATAATAAGTGCCTTGGGTGCAATCCCCAACAACTAGAGCACCACTTGAACACCATTGTCATTGACAAATTTGCCATTAGTCAATTGCAAAAGGCGGCCTTACTAGGAACTGCTTCCGTCCTGTGACAATATCAATAACAACAACAACAACAACAACAACAATAATAATAATAATAATAAGTAATAATAATAATAATGATAATAATAATAATAGTAATAATAGTTGGAAGGGACCTTGGAGATCATCTATTTGAATCCCCTGCTCAGGCAGGAAACCCTATACCATTTCAGACAAATGGCTGTCCAGTCTCGTCTTAAAAACTTTCAGTGTTGGAACGTTTACAGTTTCTGGAGGCAGGTTGTTCCACTGAGTAATTGTTCTAACTGTCAGGAACTTTCTCCTTAGTTCTAGGTTGCTTTTCTCTGGTTACTTTCCATCCATTGCTTCTTCTTCTTTTTTTTTAATAAAAAGTTTTATTGTTTTTTTCCATTTTTTTCCAAAAGCTTAGGACACAATGTGGTGGTCAGGGTGTCCAATCATTCAAAGACAAAATCATATAAATATAGCTCAAATTAATTATCAAAAATTTCCTCTCTGTTTCTTAAATATAGTATTGCTTATTAAAATTAATACAGTTTTAAGTAAAGTTCAATAAAACAAAAATCATCAATCACATGCAATTATAATATATATCCTGTTTTTAAGCTTTACTAATTACAGTTGTCATACTCCAATTACATTTTAGTAAGTATATAGTTGGGATTTCAGGTATCCTTAATAAAAGATCATTCATTGAGACTGATTTTTTTTCTTCCTTATCATGAATAGCTCTTCCTCTCTCTCTATTACAACATAGTTATCATAAGAAAAATAATAATATAAGTCCAACAGATGCAGTTCTATTTTTAAGAATATATTCTACCATTTCATCAGTCTACATCTATAGAAAATCTTTTTACGCCGTTGATAAAGTTTATATCTTCAAATACTTATCAACTATATCAGGAAATTCTAATCTTTCTTTCCTAATTAAATCAGACATACTCTCTTTCTCTATTACAACATAATTCTCATATTTAAAATTACAATGTAAGTCAAAAAAGAAAAAAGGAGAAAAAAATAATAATACATTTCTATTTTTTTAAAGAATATATTCAATCATTTTATCAATCTACATCTATAAGGTCTTTTTGTCCTCTAAAAAGATTTATTCCCTTAAATAATTATCAGCCATGATAACAGTAAATTTACATCCTTCATTCGTTATTAAATCAGACAAATTTCTAAAGCCTTTTTAATCCATCAAGTAACATTTTATGTCACATTTAAACCTAACTCTAGCTTTCTTTCTATTTCATCCATTGCTTCTTGTCTTTTCTTCAGGTGCTTTGGAGAATAGCTTGATTCCCGCTTCTTTGTGGCAACCCCTGAGATATTGGAACACTGCTATCATGTCATCCCTCGTTCTTCCCTTCATTAAACTAGACATATCCAATTCCAGCACTCATTCCTTATATGTTTTAGCTTCCAGTCCCCTAATCATCTTTGTTGCTCTTCTCTGTACTCTTTCTAGAGTCTCAACGTCTTTTTTACATCATGGTGACCAAAACTGGATGCAGTATTCCAAGTGTGGCCTTAACAAGGCATTGTAAAGTGATATTGACACTTCATGTGATCTTGATTCTATCTCTCTGTGTTGGCTTTTTTGGCAGCTGCAGCACACTGCTGGCTCATATTCAAGTGATTGTCTACTAGGACCCTGAGATCCCTCTCACAATTATTACTATTGAGCAAGGTACCACCTATACTATATCTGTACATTTGGGGTTTTTTTGCCTAAATGTAGAACCTTACTTTTTTCAGATTGAATTTCATTTTGTTAGATAGCTCCCAAAGTTCAAGTCTGTCAAGATCCTTCTGTATCTTAAGCCTATCTTCTGGAGTGTTGGCTATTCCTGCCAGTTTAGTGTCATCTGCAAATTTGATGAGTTCCCCATCTATCCCCTTATCCAAATCATTGATGGAGATGTTGAAGAGCACTGGGCCCAGAACAGACCCCTGGGCACCCCACTACACACTTCCCTCCATGTAGATGCAGTTCTATTGAGGACCACATGCTGAGTATGGCTGGTCAGCCAGCTACAAACCCATCTGGTGGTGATGCTATCTAATCCACATTTTTCTATCTTATCAAGTAGTATGTTGTGGTCTATTTTATCAAATGCCTTACTGAAATCCAAGTAAATTATATCTACAGCATTCCTCTGGTCCACTGATTTTATCACTAGGTCAAAGAATGCAATAAGATTTATCTGGCATGAACTGTTTTTGACAAATCCATGTTGGCTTTTGGTAATGACTTTGCCTCTAGGTGTTTGCTGATTTGTTGCTTGATTATCTTTTCCAGGTATTGAGGTCAGGCTGATAAATCTGTAATTTCCTGGATCCATTTTTTCCCCTTTTTTGAAGATGGGAACTACATCAGCTCTTTTCCAGTCCTCTGGTAGTTCCCCAGTGCTCCAGGATCTTTGAAAAATATAGTTCAGTGGTTCTGAGATCACATCTGCCCATTTCTTGAGAACCTTGGGGTGTAATCCATCTGGTCCTGGTGATTTGAACTCATCTAGGGTGGACAGGTGTTCACTTACCGTTTTTTGCCTATCTTAATTTGTGTTTCTAATCTGTTTTTTACGGTATTGTTTTTGATAGGTTGGACTGTTTTTTCCCTTTGTGTAAAGACAGATGCAAAAAATGAATTAAATAGTTCTGCTTTTCCCCTGTTGCTTGTCACCTTCTTGCCACTTTCTCCCACTAATGGACCAATCACTTCCTTAACTCTTTTCTTGTTTTTTACATGTTGAATGAGGGTTTTGTTTTGTTATTTTTGACTTTTGTCGCAAGCCTTAGTTTATTTTGAGCCTTAGCTTTCCTCATTTCATCTTTGCAGGCTCGGGCTATTTGCTGATATTCTGCCTTAGTTATGTACCCTTATTTCTACTTTTTATACTTGTCCTTTTTGTCTTTCAATTTATCAGAGAGTTCTTTATGTAGCCATGTGGTTTCTTTTTTATAACAAGTTTTTATTGGTTTTCCAGTTTAACATTTAAGTATTTAGAAATCAGCGTGGTGATTAGTTAGTCAATAGTACAATAACAAAATCTTTAGTATGTATCTCAGGTTACATCATCAAAAAAATCCTTCTCTAATTCCTTTAACATTTGCTATATTATATTTAAGCTAGTAAGTTTCTCATTATAACAAGCTCAGTTAAAACATTTATCAATATATTTTTGCTTATACATATCCATGTCCTGTGTTTAAATTTTACCTAATTTTTAATGTTTAATTACAGTATTTCATTTTAACCTTTAATATCCATAGTATTTAGATTTCGGGTAACCTAAATTTCCTTTATTTCATTACATAAACATTATAATATCTAAAATACACTTATTACTTACTTAAATATAGTTTTATTTTATTTCATAAACATTTTCTATTTCTCATCCTAGTACATCACTACTTACTAATGGAGTATCGTTTATTGTCTCAAATCCATCTCTGTGTTATGTGGGGTATACAATAATTCGAAGCTATTTCCTAATAGTTAATTTTCATTTCCCTTATAAATTTAAATCCTCAGTATTAGGCCAATTAATCCCTTATTTTTTATCATTTTCCAACAATAGTTAAATCTAATAATCATATTTCCCTTCATCTCAAAATCTCCCTTTAGCCGATTAGTTGAGACTTTAGGATCCTCTCTAATAAATCAAAAGACCCCATTTTTAAAATCTAACTCTAGCTTTCTTTTAATGCCAACCAGGTTTCCATACCAATGCCTTTAGATCATCAGATAGATCTCCCTTCATTCTTGTGCATGTTAGTTGAACCAAAGGAGACCATCTAGTTATCAATTTTCCAGAGGAACTGGCCATTTATAGTCATTACATTGTCACCCTGGTGGCACAGATCCCCGTATTTGCTCTAGTATATTTGTCTTAAATTCAATCTGGTCTTCTTCCTCAGGTTTCGTCTGGTGTAAGTAGAAAGTCATGTCCAATTTTATGATGTTGTTTGGTTGTCTAGGTTTTCAGTAGGCTGTACTTGTTGATCTTTAGCACTCTCCATCTTGGTATTACTTTCTTCTGCTTCTGTTGTTTTTTGGCTTGTAGATTCTTTAGTTGCAATCAGGGTTTGGTTGTCTAGATTTTCAGTACATTGTACTTGTTCTTTAAAGTCCTCTGATTTGTTATTAATTTCTTCTGCTTCTATTGTTTTTTGAATTGTAAGTTCTTTGGTTGCAATCAGGTTTAATGTAGGTTTAAGCTGGTGCCTTTGTTTTTCAGTCTAGCTTTAATTATCTCAGGAGCTTCAAGAATTTTTTCAAGTGTAGTTTGTAATTAGCCGAAATTTGTTGCTGGTACTCCTCCATTTCTGATATGGTTATAAATGGTCTCTTAGTGAAGGCTATTTATTAAGCGAGAGTCAGTGAGTATTCACAGTCCTAAAAAGCAATTTCACCACCCAGCTGTTCTCTCAGCTTTTAATCTCTTTTAGATAATACCAAGGACAGATCTGGGCTATGAGCAGGTCTTTTTGTCAAGAATATTCACTTGCTGTACCAGGTTTTGCCACACGTTGTCCTCAATAGCATTTAAAATCTTTTTCAAATACCAAGTGAGGTTTTTGTCCAATTTAAGTTCCTTTTCATCTTTTATATGAGTAGCAAATCCCCGTGAAAGTAGGAACTTTTTGGATCCCTGAATATCAAATAAATGCAAATCCAATTATTTAGTTTTTCTTTTCAAGGCTTCATATCCTGGAGGTAAACAGATGTCACAATTTTAGAGGTGGGATGAAAATATTCCCTTCCCTCTCTCCTCAAGGGGGAAGCAATTAAGAAGGTTTTTACAGGAAGATACTTGGTGTACAAAGAAGGTAGGATCTCACCCAATTCCTCTGTGGTGCTTTCAAAGTGCTTGTTAGTGATTTTGGCCTTGGCGGGTAGCAGCTTAGTGATGGGCCATGTTAATGGCTGATCTTTTTCCCGTCAGTTCAAAGAGTTGCCTGGGATCAAATGGGAGGGCTGCCGTCCTTCTGCGATTGCTCAGGAGTCCTCTTCAGGCTCGTCGCCCCTCCAGGGTGACTTCCAACCCTTTTCAGGGTTCCCTGGTGGGAGAAAACCGGACGCCGGAGGGAGTGATCGATCCGCATATCCGCCAGCACTGCGATCACAAACCGGAAGCCGCCATGATGGTTTCTTTTTGAGAGCTTCTATTTTTCTTCTTTGTTGGTATTGTGCTAGACTGGGCTTTTATAATATCACTTTTCACAATTTCCCAAGCTTCTTGAGTTGTTTTCCCCTTGAGGATTCTCATCCATGGAATCTTCCCAAGCTCTTTCTAAGATCTAAACAAAGGTTGAGGAGTGCCAGTGGAGAGACCTTCCACTGGGCCCAGGGCTACTCAGCCTTCATCCCTCAGTTTCTCCATGGGCCTTCATGGTCCTGATGCCCCATTCTCTTGGACCGGAACTAATGCAGCCCTGCATCCAAGTGGAACCAGTCCATGTTTATAAATACATTGTTTATGATGTTTTCCTTTTGATTTTGTGTAGTTTCTTACCAATAATAATTCTTTTTGTTTGGTGTTTATTTTCTGTATCCCATCCATAGTCCTTACCACTTTCTACAGAGGAACGATCGAGAGCATCCTGTCATATGTCATTACAGTCTGGTTTGGAAGCATCACTGCTTCAGGCAGGAAGGTGGTGCAGAGAGTGGTGAGGATAGCAGAAAAGATTATTGGCAGTTCCCTCCCTTCCATCCAGGACATAGCATATAAGCATTGATTAAGCAGGGTCTGCAAGACTGTCTGTGACACTACACGTCCTCTTCATGACCTGTTTTCCTTGTTATATTCAGGAAGGAGATATCTGAAGCACAACATCCAGATTCAGTCATAGTTTTGTTTCATACAGTATTAATCTTGTGAACTCTCAAGCTTCCTCTTTATGCTATGTATTCAAGATGGACAGTGATTAATATTTATACATATTTATATGTAAGGGTGTTGTATATACATGTTTAAATGTGTGTTGTATGTGTACACTTTTGAGACCAGGGAACAGAATTTCATTTTTAATGTATGCCAGTGTGCCCACAGTAAAAAATGTCAATAAGGTTATCTTATCTTCTTATCTAATTACACAAATTGTATAACTATAGCAATCCTATAAATAAATAAATAAATAAATAGGACTTGTTTTAACTATCTAAGGATTGAATATTACACACGAGAATCACTGAGATCCCTTTTACAATTCTATGATTCATGCATTCTGGAATTTGAAGATGGAATGAAAAATTCAACCCAATGAATTTTCTTCCTAGAGACTGTGGTAAAATGGTAAACACCCAGGAAAATCAATACATTCTCTGTAAATGTAAGAACCAGGGTCTGATTATATAATCTACAGGTGACATATCATAAAATGTTCACTCTTTTGAACTATTGCACATTTTACATTCTCCATATGTAGTACTTGAAGATGCATGCCTGAACACTCTAGTCATACCCTTCTCTACATATAGTAGTAGAAAACCTCTGCAAAATTTTGTTTACATTGCCTCTTCCATATGGGCAACTGAAGTGACTCATTGATTAATTGCCATCAGGTCATTGTTGATTCTCGGCAACCACATAGATAGGGTTTCTTGGCAGTGGTCTGTTCCTAATCTGATTTTTCAGATCTTCCAATCATGTCCCCTCATCACCCATTAAATTCATCTACTTTGCTTTTGATTGTCCTTCTCTTTCCTTCCACCTTGAGCAGTATTAGAACCTTTTCAAGACAGATGTGTCTTTGCATAATGTGTCCATAGTGGGATAATTTGAGACTAATAATTTGTGCAAGAATTCTAGGTTGATTTGTTCAGTGATCACTTTGTCTGTTTATTTGTTTGTTTGTTTTTTGGCAGTCCACACTGTTCTCAGGAGTCTTCTCCAACTAGTATCATGATAGCCTCAGTAATGAAAATATTTCTAGATGCTACAAACAAGTTTTATGTAAATTAACATAATACTTGCAACAAATATTCAAAATTCACTTGTCAGAAGCAAAAAAAATTGGTCACTTGCCAGGAAGAGCAACGCTGCAAAAAAGAGCAGAGTTGATACAATAGAAAAATGTATTTTTACACTTCATGAAAATTCATGAAACTCATACCTTTCCTTTGTATCTATAAGAATAAATCTAATGAATCTTTGACATTATTCTGAAATAATATTCTGCTAATATATAACAATATTATTGACTGATTCTTTTGTCCTTTTTCTCTCATCTATTGCTGATAGATCCCAGATGGAAATGTTAAAATGTCAATCAGCTTTTAGTTTGGGTAGAAATGGTCTAAGATAATAATTCTTAAATGTGTTAACATTTCACAATATTCCTTTGCCAAGCTATGAACTATAAAATTACATACAAAATTTAAATTATGTTAACCAATACTAGAACTTTTTCATCCTTTACTGAAAGACTTTTAAAGCTTTCTATTTTAAACAGCAACCAAAAATGCCTGATATTTATCATGTATCCATCTACCTAGTCAACTGCTCTTTCCCAGAATAATGTAATTTATTTTAAGTTCGCAACAAACAAAACTGCCATAATTCATTGCTTTCATGTGATAATTTCCTGAAACATCTGGTTATTTCTCTATGAAGTGGATGTTACAAAACAAAATTTGGACCATTAATTTTAACAAGAGGGTTAAAAAAAAGATCCAATGACTTATTTATTGTACTGCTGCCAAATTGTAATGCATTGGCATGCTGTCTCTGCTCTATTTGCTGACACTCAGCAAACTATGACAATTTGGTGAAACACTTAAGCATTTCCCCTTTACTAAGTGGCTCAGCATGCTGCTTTATGAATCAGAAGCCAAAGGTCATTGGTTTCAATCCTATTTCCTTGCATCGTTTTAATGGTAATGATGCTGTTAAAACTGGGGCACGGAATAAGATTGTGCTTAATGATATTATTTTGCTGATCTTTGTGCAACAAGTGTCATTGTTGATGAGATATTATTTCCCTAATTAAAGCAGATCCATGATTTTGAACTTACTATTCCTTTTTTTCTTTTTCTTTCCTTTGAACGTACTATTCCTTTCTGTCACATAGGCAGCTAAATTCATGCTCAAGGACTTTTTCTCCCAAGTTAATATAAGGCAATTCAGAGATATTAAGAAACAAGTGGAATTCAAATATAGTAACTTCTTACCTTCTTGGACATTAAACCTACATACATAACAAGTTCATGAAATGATGTTTTACTGTGTTTCAAAACTGCACAAATAGCCTGGTATTTTAATCTTCTTTGTCTACTTGTTTAAGGAAATTCATAAAAATAAAATAAAACAAATGCTGATATATAACTTGTTCTCCACAGTTAAACTGCACAGGTTCTTATTTACATGAACTCCACGTAGATGACAGTATTACTTTAGAATAATATTGCAGATTTCTGGAACATAAAATCTATTGCTGAAAACTTGGGTTTGTAATATTATTTTTTTAAAAAAAATCATACCAGGATAATTAGTTTTTGTCATTTTATAAAATCCCAATGCTGCATAAACAGAAAGGACAGAATTTATTTCATTCATAGAAAATTCATAAGGTCAAACATAATATAAAGTAAAAAATAAATTCTAGTTTTTCTGCTCTAACTTATTATTTTGAAATGTTTTCATTAATAAAAGTTGTGAATAACAACAATAACTTACAATGATAGGCAGGCAGGTTACAAGAAGTTTTAGTTATTAAACAATAGCTATAGATTTATTATCTTATTTTACTATTATACTAATTCTATTCCATATGTTGTCAGAAGTATAGATTCTTTAGATCAGGGGTGTCGAACTGCCGGCCCATGGGCCGGTTTCATCATACCAGAGTCGCGCCCATCTCATTGCCGGCAATGGCGAAAAAGCTCCATACATTGCACAACGTCACGTGACGTCGCAAGTTTGACATGTCTGCTCTAGATATACTGACATTGAAAAAACATACTCAGATATAAGAGACAGCAGGTAATAAGAGAGAAGTGTTATGTTCTTAGAAGATTTCTCAGCTACAGACAAAAACAATGACTCCTTAACATAAAACTATTGTTATTACAATTTGGTAATCTTATACCTACTACCCTAGAAATTCTCTGTGTTTGTTTAGTACAGGAGTTCTCAACCTTGGCAACTTTAAGACTTGTGGACTTCAACTCCCAGAATTCCTCAGCCAGCTGAGGAATTCTGGGAGTTGAAGTCCACAAGTCTTAAAGTTGCCAAGGTTGAGAACCCCTGGTTTAGTAGTACCTAAACAGTTTCTGCTGCAACTATTTTCTAGGTCAACTTAATCCTTGCTTTACCAAATATGTCCAGTGTGTAAACAAACAGGACTTTATAACCTGTACTGCCTTTCCAGTTATTATTTTATACTAGAAATAATTTTAGTAATCAACTTTAGGGCTATTCCAGCACTTTAAGGTTAGCAAGGACAAGAAAGAGAACAAGAAGAATAACCAATTATTCCAGGGGTAGAATAACAGAACCTTGAAAACTTCTTAGAATTTTTTTCTGCTTTATCAAAAACCTGTCAGGCACCAACAATCAGCCCCATACCTACAGAGTTTCAACTAACTTTATTATGTTATGCCTACAATACAGGAATCTGGCAGCCTAATCCATGGAAAAATTAGATGAAGTTTCAAGAAACATAGTGGGAATTGGATCTAGCTCTTTTGAGTTGTGCAGTGACGCCAGGTTGGTTGCATGCTTGATACCTCCTCTGTGCCTGGCTGGGTACTTTTCAACACACCAGACAAAAGCAGAGTAATTCTGAGTTCTTTTTCACATTCTCAGGACTGGATGATATTTTCTGTAAGTCCCTCCCTGTAACAGTTCACTCATTTTTTCCCCCAAATTCTCAAGGTCAGGTCTACATTCCTTCACAGGCTATATAGTATAGAGTGGGTGGTTAGAGAATACAACCCTTCCTCTTATAGAGGTTTTTAAGAACTACTTCTTAGTAGTGAAGTTAGTCCTTGATAGTGATCAAATATATTAACATTGCCCTTTTGATGACTTTAGCTTAATGCACAGAAAAGATAGCTAAGCTTTTAGAAGATAAGGGATTTAGAATTTTACTTTTCTGAGAAAAACCAAAGCAGCAACAACAGCCAGCCAGCTTAGAAAGCAATAAATAATACCACATTTCTTTTTTCTCATTTCAAAAATATTTTTGTGTACCACAATACTATTTGTATCATTTATATGTATTTGTTTTGAAGTTTGATGGAGTTTTTTTATTTATGTAATACCTTTATTATTTTTTACAAATAACTCAAAGTGGTGAATATAATCAATACTCCTTCCTCCTATTTTCCCCACAAGTCTGTGAGATGAATTGGGCTGAAAGAGAATGACTGGCCTAATGTCACTGAACTGGCTTTCATAGCTAAAGCAGGACTCTAACTCATGATCCCTAATTTCTATCCTGGTCCCTAAACCACAAGACAAAACTGACTTTGCTATATGATTGGCTTGAAATTTCACTCTTCTTTACATTGAGTCCAAAGCTTTACTATTATTTGTCAAAGTAAAAAGATTTCTTGGAACCCTTCCAATACGTTGGTCATCATTGGAAAAAATTGTAGTATATTTTCCTTCTTACCAAGAGTGATACACTTAACCAATAAGAGGAAAACAATTTTTTAAAGAAAAATTAAAATATATGCATCATTTTCAATTTGAAATAATAAAATGCTAACACTGAATGTTGTAAATGATGAACTGCAAAGCTGAAGAACTGAGACTGGGCCAGCAGCTTAAAAGAAAATCATAGAGGAAAATGTGCTATTCCACGCAGATCACACATTGGCACTGGTGTTCTATGAAGGAAGATTCTCTTCCCAGAATATTATACATCATAAGGCATGAGTAATAATAATAAAAGTACATGTTCCAATAATATTTTATTAAAAAAGTAAAGGGAGGGTAAGAAAATCAAAGAAATATTTTTGGCCAAGCCTTCATCATGCTTAATACTGGGGTTATACACTATTTCTTAACTAGCATATAGATATGAAGAACATATAGACGTTAGCTCAGGACCAAAGTATAAACCAAGAGCATTGTTTAATTAGCTGATTAAAATACAGTTTAATCCAGTGTTTCTCAATCTTGACAATTTTAAGGCATGTGGACTTCAATTCCCAGAATTCCACAGTCCACATGCCTTAAAATTGTCAAGGTTGAGAAACACTGGTTTAATCAATCCTTCTAAGGAAGAAAATCCCCTTGAAACAAGCATCTTCTGCTTCCTTTGACTTGAATTTACTTTTTTACCCTAGGTCTCCCAAACTGAATCAAAGATTACTGGGAGAGCATTATAGTAATAGAAATCAAGAGCTGATGCTGAACTCTGCTGTACACATTCTTAGAAGTTGGCGGGTGAGAACAGTTGGCGGAGAGCAGCGGGACAGTTTGAGCTGTTGGGAGTTACTGGGGGAGATCGCAGCCGAGCTGACTGGTGCGAGCGGCCGGCGGAGGCTGTGTTGGGTTGCGGTAGAACATCGTGGCCTGAGAAGACACGGCAGAATTGAGCAGGTGAGAGCTGCCAACAAAAGAAGCACCCCCCCAGGATCTCCCTGGAATTGAGATCAACACCCCTGTTTCATCAGAGATATTGTGTTTCCAGAGAAGGATTTGTATTTTAAGAACTAAGAATTAAGACCTATGAACTAAGAACTAAGAATAGGATTGCAGTCAAGGAAAAGGGGCAGACTAACTACCATTTACCATCATTAAGTGACCAGTGTAGAGACTTTACAACTTTACAACTTTTATAGTTTGTGGTTTTCTATTGAATCAGATTCTTTTAAAAATTTTATGCAAGATCTTTGTTAAGAACATTATTGCCTCCGTTTGAAGGAGAGAGGATACCCACTGGCATGGGGGGGCATTAATAATTTATATCTTGGGCCTTGAGTTTTTTGTAATTGTTTGTTTTATTTGGTCTTAAGTAAGGGTTATTTGGTTTTAAATAAGGATTAGGTTAATAGTTTGTTTGTTAAGTTGACTGTATAGAATGCAGAGTATTGGTGTTATGGTTTTATATATTGGTAGTTTGAGAGGATTAAAGACTGGGGAGGTTGTTTTAATTAGGGTCTATTGGACTGGGGGGGTTAGTTGAAATTATATGAAAGGATAGGGTGAGGGGTAATTTAATTAAATGAGGGAGGGTTTGTTTTTAAGGTGGGGTTGGGATGGAGTAATTTTCTTATCATGGTTTCATATATTGGGTTTTATACATTGGGTTCTTAGCTGACTAAATTGGGTGCGTGAGAGATGTATGCATGGGATGGGGATACGTATGAGGAATGCATGATAGATGAATGGACAGACCTGCCGAGCCTGAGGGAGGCCAGAGACTGGGGGGATGTGGACTCTGGAGTCACTGAGGGTTGGAGTATACCGGTCATTCAGGGAAGAGGCAGATATGGCGGGAGCAGGAGGGTAAGCCGTACTCAGGGAACTCGGTCCTGCTGTCTTGTAGCAGTTCCTTGTTCTGGCCCTTCTGAAAAATCTAGCTCACCCATGTCCCTGGTGATGAGCATAGCTCGGGCCCTGGGCTCAGACTGTTGCTGCTCAATGCCAAGTTGGTTAATAATAAGGCCTCCCTCATCCATGACCTTCTCATGGATGAGGAGACCGACCTGGCGTGTGTAACTGAGACCTGGTTGGGCCCTGAGGGGGGTGTTCCCTTCTCGGATATGTGCCCACCAGGTTATCAGGTATGGCACCAGCCGCAACCCCAGGGAAGGGGGGAAGGAGTGGCTGTTTTGGCCTGGGAGAACCTCAGTCTACGCAGGCTCACTGTTTCCGAAATTGCGGGTTGCGAGTCCATCTTTATGACGCTGGACCTAGGGGTTCAGGTGGGCTTATTGCTTACGTACCTGCCTCCCAGCTGCGTGGCATCAGCCCTGCCTGTGCTACTTGAGGAGGTTGCTGGGCTGGCAGTGGAGTTCCCCAGGCTTATGGTCTTGGGGGACTTTAACCTGCCGTTGCTTGGCGAGTCCTCGGATTTGGCACAGGAGTTCATGGTCGCCATGACAACCATGGACCTGGCCCAAGTAGTGCGGGGTCTGACGCATGAGGGTGACCACACCCTGGACATGATCTTCCTTTCGGAGCAGTTGGGTAATGATCTGGTTTTAAGGGGCTTAGATACCTTGCCTTTGTCATGGACCAATCATTTCCTGCTACGACTGAATTTTACAGTCCCAATCCTTCCCCACAGGGAGGCGGAACCGATTAGGTGGTTCCGCCCCAGACGCCTGATGGACCCAATTGGCTTTCAGACGGCGCTTGGGGAATTACCGAGCTCGTTCATTCAGAATTCAGCGGAGTCCCTGGTAGTGGCATGGAATATGGCCGCGAAGGGGGCTATTGACCGGATTGCGCCTTTGCGACCTCTCCATGGTTCACCAAGGAGCTCAGGGGGATGAAGCGCCATAAGAGACGTCTAGAGAAGCGATGGAGACGAAATAGGTCCGGATCTGATCGAACCAGATTGAGCTCATTTATTAAAGCCTATTTGAAGGCAATTAGAGCGGCAAGATCTTTGTATCTTTCCGCTTTGATTGCATCTGCGGAATCTTACCCGGCCGCCCTGTTTAGGGTGACCCGGTCCCTCCTTTACCCGAGGGATTCGGGGCCTCCCTTGCAGGGTAGTGCCGAGGACTTTAACAACTGTTTCGCAGACAAAGCAGCTCAGATCCGGGCAGACCTGGACTCCAATTGTGAAGCAGAGTCGACTGATAACGATTCAGTCGAGGGGACAGGGGCATGTTCTTGTCCAATCATCTGGGGCGAGTTTGAGGCTGTTACGCCTGATGAAGTGGACAGGGCCATTGGAGCTGTGAGTTCCGCCACTTGTTTGTTGGACCCGTGTCCCTCCTTGCTGGTTTCCGCCAGTAGGGAGGTGACATATACCTGGATCCAGGAGATTGTCGGTGCTTCTTTGAGGGAGGGGTCCTTCCCGGCTCCTGTAAAGGAGGCACTTGTGCGCTCCCTCCTCAAGAAGCCTTCCCTGGATCCAGCAATTTTGACCAACTATCATCCGGTCTCTAACCTCCCCTTTGTGAGGAAGGTTATTGAGAAGGTGGTGGCACTTCAGCTCCAGCGGTCTCTGGCGGAAGCTGATTATCTGGGGCCTCTGCAGTCTGGGTTCAGGCCTGGCTACAGCACCAAAACTGCTTTGGTCGCTCTGATGGATGATCTCTGGCGGTCCCGGGATAGAGGCCAGTCCTCTTTCCTGGTGCTTCTTGACCACTCAACAGCGTTCGATACCATTGACCATGGTATCCTTCTGCGCCGGCTGCAGGGATTGGGAGTGAGGGGCACCGTGTTACGGTGGTTCTCCTCCTATCTTTCTGGTCGGTCGCATTCGGTGTTAGTGGGAGGTCAGAGGTCCACCTCTAGGTTACTCCCGTGTGGGGTGCCTCAGGGGTCGGTTCTCTCCCCCCTACTTTTTAACATTTACATGAAGCCACTGGGTGAGATCATCCACCAGCATGGAGTGAGATACCACCAGTACGCTGATGATACTCAGCTCTACATTTCCACTCCTGGCCAAATCAGTGAAGCGGTTGAGGTGATGTGCCAGTGTCTGGAGCCTGTGAGGGTCTGGATGGGCATTTACAGATTGAGGCTCAACCCTGACAAGACAGAGTGGCTGTGGTTGATGCCTCCCAAGGACATTTCAATCTGTCCTTCCATTACCCTGGGAGGTAAATTCATAAACCCCTCGGAGAAGGTGCGCAACTTGGGTGTCCTCGAGCCACAGCTGACATTGGAACATCATTTATCGGCTGTGGCAAGGGGGGCATTTGCCCAGGTTCGCCTGGTGCACCAGTTGCACCCTTATTTGGGAGTCTCTCCTCACAGTCACACATGCCCTTGTCACCTTGAGGATCGACTACTGCAATGCTCTCTACATGGGGCTACCCTTGAAGAGTGTTCGGAGACTATAATTAGTGCAAAATGCAGCTGCGCGAGCAATTGTGGGCCTTCCACGTTGTGCCCACATTTCGGCAACTCTCTGCATGCTGCATTGGTTGCCTATCATTCTCCGAGCGCAATTCAAAGTGTTGGTCATTACTTATAAAGCCCTTCATGGCACTGGACCAGGATACTTATGGGACCGTCTCCTGCCACATACTTCCCTTTGACCGGTGAGAGCACACAGGGTCGGCCTCCTCCGGGTCCTGTCAGCGAAACAATGTCATCTGGCGGGTCCTAGGGGGAGGGCCTTCTCTGTTGTGGCGCCCACCCTCTGGAACCAACTGCCTCCTGAAGTCCGCACTTCCCCCAGCCACCCGGCCTTCCGAAAGAATCTTAAAACCTATCTTTGCCGACAGGCCTGGGGATGATTGTTGATTGTTGTTTGAATGATGAACGTTTGTTGGGTTTTTATTTTTAATGCTTTTCTGATTTGGACTTAGGCTGTGAATATTGTTTTATATATGTTGTAAGCCGCTCCGAGTCTTCAGAGAGGAGCAGCATATAAGTCCAAATAATAATAATATACATTTTTCCTTCCCTTGCCCAGTAACATCTGCTTTATTTTTTTTGAATGGCAGAGGATGGGATGGGGTAATCTCTCTCTATGTATGATCTAGAACACATATCTCTTCCTTATGAGCATGCATACAGACAGTATGGAATGTGGACATGGTCTCCTTCATGGAAATAGATTTTATGAATATCTGAGTCTGACATAACCAAAATCTGGTAGCAGAGAATTCACAATCAAATTATATAAATTGAATAAACTGCCAGGAACTGCTCCAAAGTAAAGAACATTTAAAAAATGCAAAAGTTTTAAAAGCAACTTGTTCAAAACTGAGTATTTCCAAATAAATC
Organism: Bothrops alternatus; assembly: GCA_034064705.1. NCBI lineage: Eukaryota > Metazoa > Chordata > Lepidosauria > Squamata > Viperidae > Bothrops > Bothrops alternatus. The sequence continues at coordinate 5,291,091 of JARGCV010000081.1, read as the reverse complement.
AGATTATCTAAAACATAGATTTACCTTATATGTTTTAAATATAATTATTCTGTAAAGTACTTTTTATGGGCAAAACAATACCCAATAGTTTCCAAATGTTTCTTATAGTGTTAAGCATTATATTAATTCATGCAGAATCCTAATATTTGCCAGGAGGTCAATTTAGTAAAATAGAAACTCTCTCATTGGTCTCAAGAAGAACTAAAATTTGAACATTATTATTCTAGACAATTGCCAAAGCTAAAATAAAGGCCCAGAGATAATCTTAAAAATATATAAAATCAAATCTACCTGTTTCAAAAGAATATTATAATGTGTGCAATTAAGAGCTTGTACTAAATTCTTATTAAAGAAATATATTTAAAATCCTGTTAATTTATTCAAAATAATATGTTGGAATAAATGAAATAATGCTTTTCAAAATGTAAATCAACTTTAAAGCCACCTTAATTACATTTATATTACTGTTTTATCAAATATAAAAATTCAAAAAGAATTTTAGAGAATTAAATCTTCCTTATTTACTAAGACAAAAAAACATACAAACTGCCAGTCAATCCCTAATATTAGGTATTCATTTTGTTTTAACCCAGTGAGTTAAATAATGATTTATTCCAATTTATATAATAAGTAGAAAATATATCAAATATTTCATATCCTCATGAAATAAATTTAGAAATATATACTTTTTGATTATCTATAAAAATATCTCTTTTGACAGTAGAATTCTATACTGTGATGTCCCCTATAAAAGTTCAATTAATAAAATAATGGGTAATAAAAATTAACATGATTTAGCAGAGGAAAGGTTGATTTGATCCAAAATATAAAACACTGCCACATAAAAAGGCCTTATTTGCAATCAATATTTAACGTTGTCATGGCTCAGGACTCAAACGTTGACTCTGTAGACGCTGCTCCAGAAGAACTAGTGGAATGTCAGCATCAGGAGACATAAAGCTAGGAATCTTCCAAAGCTGATCAAACACTGGAATCATCTGAAGCAATCAGAGATGACGTAAGGTCTGTTCAGAGAACAGACCAAGGAAGAGAGCAAAGATCTGAGCCATGGTGCAGTAGTTAAAATGCAGTATTGTAGGCTAATTCTGCTGACTGCCGGAATTCAATACTGAGCAGCTCAAGGTTGACTCAGCCTTCCATCCTTCTGAAGTCGGTAAAATGAGGACCCAGTATATTGGGGGCAATGTGCTGGCTCTATAAAGAGAGCTGTAAAGCACTATGAAGCAGTATATAAGTCTACATGCTATTGCTAAAGATGCTTAGTGAGGCTCCTTTCTAAGCAATGAAGTAACTTTATTACTTAAAGACATCTGACTGCAGTTTGATATAAGAGAAAATTCTGGACCCTTGTTTCTCTGCTGGAAATAATAATCTGATTTGCTATTTTGTCATTCCTGTGACTCCTGCTCTTGAAATTTTTTCATTGGATTGGCTGGCAAACCTGACTGTGTGTCTGAACTTCAGACTTGATTTTTATCAGTCTTCTGTGCAACCCTGTTGAAAGAGAAACCATCAGGCAAGTTTTCTTTTTAAGAGACTGTGTTAATTTACATTCCATCCCTTGTCTACTGGAATCTGCTCAGCCTTAAATAAATTGATATTCTCCCCTAGCAACCAGAGTCTGAGTTTGAAACCTGAAACAGGACAAACTTAAACTTTTTTCCATAAACAAAACAGAAAGCAATAACCTGTTTCTGATTCATGTAGTAACAGAATAACACTTTACTCCACTGGGAAAGTCCAGCAACATCATCATTGCAAAAGCAAACCCAAATATGTGCCTGAAGAGATCCCAGGATAATGAACTTTTTATAGAAATGAACTTTTGCACTGAGGAACTATTTACTAAATTAGGTGGATTCAAATTGCAAAAAAGTGAAGGATCCATGGGATAAGACCAATAGATTTAGAGAGAGATGAAAAGAATATATATATATATATATGACTGGAATAAAGTAAGATGGATATGAATAACCTTCACAATTTTTAGAAGAAAGCTAAAGCATATATGATTTGTTATGGTGATTATCAATAGTAGATGGAAAATACTATGTTAGGCTTACCTAATATCTCAGCATCCTAAGGGGGATTTTCTTCTGAATTGATTCTAGGTTAGTTATGAAACTGTAATAGTATGTGGGAATGACCTTGGAAGACAGGATAAAGAACCACAACCTAAATAATAGTCTGATAAATGAAATTAAGACTGAAAGAAAAAAGGTGGAGAAAGCTAGGGAAAGCCTGTCTAATTGCCAGAAGAATACAAATAAAGGGCAGAAGGGTAAATGTCTATAGAGATTATTAGTCATTCAAGTCATGGTTATCCCAAATATACTTTTCTAAAAGCTAACTGGACTTTCTTGTTTTTTTTTTAAAAAAACATTTTGCTTCTTGTTCAAGAAGTTTCTTTGGTTTTGAAGTTTTCAAAAAAAAAAACAACCAAGAAAGTCCAATTGCTTTTGGAAAAAAACATCTTTGGTACAGGAGGTTACTTTTAGACTTGCAAGATTCTCTTAATATACTCTTACAATACAGTTAGAATTATTACTCATGGTTGTGCTTCTTGCCTGGACTACCTTGAAGGACTAACTTTTAGATACTGCTTACTTATCTTTGTTGTCCTGTAAAGTTTAGAACTAGTTAGTTTTTCTGATCATCAGAAGGCAGCTAGTAGAAAATGGATCAGGGCTTTATCGATAGTTGTCTAAACTTTGAAATTCTCTCTCTTGGGATTCTCATTTGATCTTTACTTTAAAGGTTTAAACACTATGTATGCATATATAAAAAGTGCTATTTTGCAGCATGGAGAAATTTGTGGTGTTGTATTGCTAGTTATGTTGTGGTTATATTTTGAAGAAATGAGTTGATTTTTTTTAGTAACTTTCATTTACTTCTTTCAACAGTGCTGTTTTAGCCAATGTAACTGGATCCATCTTCCTTGCTGCTGGTCATCATCTTCTTCTGTTTCTTTCCACCATTCCCAGCAATAAAGCCCTCTCTAGAGAAGACGTTTTTGTATAATGTGTCCAAAGTAGGATAATTTGAATCATTGTTGCCATAAGAGTGAGCTGTTTTCTGCAGTGATTCATTGGTTTGTTTTCTTGGCAGTCTAACACCAAAATTCAAAAATATCAATACACTTCCTATCCCAATTTTCTCCAGTCCAACTTTCACTTCCATAGAGTGTCTCAGGGAATATGAGGGCTTTCATATTCTGATATTTGGAGGTATAAAGAATTGCCACATTTCAATATCTTTTCCAGGCTTTAATTATTGCTCTACCAAGTGTTAGTCTGTGCCTTATTTCTTGATGGCTTGTTACTTTACTGCTGATGGTTGGTCCTAAAAGGTAGAAACTATCAAACATTTCAATATTTTCATTACCAAATCTAAGACTGGTTATTTTACCTGATCTCAGATATAATTAGCAGAAAAAATGTCACATGACATCAGATGAGGATGGGTAGAAACATATTTTATGAACCTTGATATATGGGAAACATCTATGAGTCCCATTTTTTTCCAGATCTATCATTATAAATTGTTCTTTTGTGTTAATTTACAGCGAGCTATGCTTGCCATTGCAGCTTTTTTGCATTAGATTTGATCACGGTGGTGATCTGGAGATTGCATCCATCAAACATGGAATGAGCATCATGCTTCTTGAAAATAAGTTGACTAGACCTCTCCTAGAAATAAATTTCCAAATTCTGATTTGCAAGTGCATTTCTAAGACATTTTATCCAGTTCACAATTTGACAAGTTTTTCTTATTAACACTAGTTCTACTAGTTATTATGAAAATGATATCTTAGTATCAAAATCTTACTCTTAATTAAGGTTTTGTACAGTCGGTTGAAAACCACGAAATGTAAGAAAGTGCAATGCATTTCCTGTTCAACAGATCATTATCCAAATGCATCAGAAAATAAGTATATTTCAGCTATATTCTTTCTTCTAGATGAAATGTTGGCTTTATTTATTCATTTGTTGATTTTAAATGTCAACAAGTAAAATTGTATTGTATTCTTAGCAAGATATTATTAGAATAAAAAGAGAACTTTTCAAGCGTCCAGGAAAATTTTTTTGCTTGTCCTGATATTTTACATTTTGGCTAAGGTAATTTTTTGAATAAAAATGGAAACATATATCATATGATTACTGATATAATAATGCATTCATAAGCAGTACCTTTTCTATGTACTGTGGCATTAAATTGTCAATCTGACAAAAAAATTTAAAAAATTCATTGTAAGGGAAATACTTCAAGAACAATGTGCAAGTATTTATTTTAGGACTGAATTAAGTTATGGTACAGAATTTGGAATGAACATATAGAAAACCAAATTTATTCCAAGAACTAGATAAATCTGTGCTACTGTGATAAAGAAGCTGAATAATCTCAGAGCTAAACCTCTATATTGCTTCTGAATTCTAAATATTTGTAATCTTTTATTCAAGTCCTTTTTGATAAATTGATAACTGCACTAAACTTGACCAAGTTACGGTCTTAGTCCTTTTTTCTCATAACACCTTGGAATATACTACCTGTCCTTCTATCTAATTAATTCCTGAGAAATTGCACATTTGTCAGCAGAAGGTTATAACCTTCACATTATTATTTCAACAAAATGCTATCATTTGGGGATAGATGGAACATCTCTGTCAAATGTGACCACATTCAGTAAATGTAGCATTAAACTGAAATCAGTAGCAAGAAAGGAAAGCAAACCTACATGAATATGGTTATTAATATTTGAAAAAATGTCACTGAAGATATCCCAATTTATCCTTCATGACCAGATAGGCACAACTGAATACAATTCACTGCATGACCAAAGAAATTGCCAGGTATAAATTGAGCAGAATAGATGCATTCCAAATTCCTTCAATTGGATATCATCTATTGATTCTAGGAGGTGTGACTTTTTTGATACAGTATCTGATTTTTGAAATAGTATTTCAGAGATCTGTATTACTTGTACATTGATAGAGTTCCAAATATCTGAAAAAAATGACTTTTTTTCCATGTTTGACAGAAGGAAGGTTTTTGAATTGTTAGTTTGTGTGTGTGTATGTGTGTATGTTTTTTTTTAGATCAGCATAATCTTTTTCTTTTCTTTTCTTTTCTTTTCTTTTCTTTTCTTTTCTTTTCTTTTCTTTTCTTTTCTTTTCTTTTCTTTTCTTTTCTTTTCTTTTCTTTTCTTTTCTTTTCTTTTCTTTTCTTTTGCATTCTTTACTTTTAATGTGTAAGCCTCTCCAAGTCAGTTGGAGTTAGTCAACCTACAATTTAATACAAGTAAATATTAGTGTTATTAATAATTCATAAATATTTCCTACCTTTAATTAATTTGGTGAATTGATTGACTGATGATATTTTTTTCCATCTCATAAAAATAATCAAGCCAAAGTACAGCCTTTATAAATTGCAGTATGAAAGTTAAGCATGTTTTAAAGTAATAGGCAATTTTGATGTTTTACTATATTTCTATAGTTGTATTGAGCACTGGAAACTGAAACAACAAATTTAAGATGAAAATTAAAATGATGTTTCTTACATCTGGGATAAGTCATAGTAAAATATTTTTAAGTTTATTAAGAATAAAGGGCAATATGCTGAATAATCATTCACTATTTATTTAAACTAAAAAGAACACATCCTTAACTTCTTTATAAAAGTTCAGAATCTGTGTTCTGTTGCCAAAAAATATAGATGTTCATCCATTTATCAGATTGTCTCAAACAGGATTTTCCACTTTTGTGGCCAGTTATAACTTTGGAATTGTTTTCAAAATGTTATGAACATTTATAGAAATTTGGCTAAAACATGATCAGTTATTAACTAAAGTATTAAACTTTATAACTGGGTTAGCATTTGATCTGAAATCTCCACTGCTTACTTCCAATTTTGTATACCATATTAGCTATCCCCATTATATCTTTAATGACAAGTGCTTCTTGAATTAATTAGCAGATTCTACCTTTCTAGCATAGTCATACAAAGAGTGGTAGGGTTAGAAGGATACACACTATTACACATTTCAGGTAATACCGTTTGAGTTTGGTTACACATTTTGTTATTCTACTAAATCAGAAATGGATATTACATTTGTGTCATGAGTAATGCAGTCGGGGGTGAGGGAAGGCACAAATTGACTGTTTTGTTTGACATATTGCATACAAATTGCATAATTTGAAATTTCAGTTTAGTTTAATACGTAAGGTTTCAGAGAAACCTGTAGATATTTTATCCTTTTCTCAATGTATTTTTCCTTTTCTTAATTTTGTTTTTGTTCTGTGATCCATTATCCACTGGATGTTAGGAATGCAATCTCAGATAATTCTACCATACATGAATCCACCTCGTACGCCTGGAATATCTTAAATTGAGATTGCACAATTCTAAGCATTATTTAACTTGCATATTATAAAATTGCAGTTACAATTTGATTTTGATTATCATCTTGACAAACCTGTCAAATTTTTCTGCCACATTGACCAGATTAGATTTTTCTTCCTTTTGTTTGCTTTGTTTGGCATTATGTCAAAAAGTTATTGATAAGGAAAAAAAAGTTGTTCTAATTCTATTTGCAGGTCTTTGTATCTTGTAATTTTTCTCCAGTTCTTTCTCTTCTCTTCTCCTGTCACCAGTCACTGCAATGTCCACTATTCAGACCTTTTTGTTTTTCTCATTAACAATTAAAGTGTTGGGTGGCAGTTGCTTGTCTATTTGAATTCTGAAGTCACAGGCACTTTAGCCTCTTCATTTTATATTATTGTGTCTATTTTGTGGTCCTATCAGTTCTTGTTTACAGACAAATGTTATTTTTGCCAGATACTTTAATATGCCATTGTTCCTACTTTGTGTCAATGGCAATACCATTGTAACTGACAAACCACCATCAGTCCATTGCAAAAGACAGCCTTACTTGGAACAGCTTAGAATCCTGCAGTGTTACCTTTAACATCATTAGCCAATAACATCTGCGTACCCTAAATATCTTGGAAGGATTAGATAGGTGGACAAAAATTTCAATTCAGTCTAAATATCTGGGTGACTGTGCACCAAACTATAATTTAATTGGATATGGAGTGTTTCACTCCATATGTCTTCATAATAGGGCTAGATCCTTCCCTGATTACCATATACTAATAATGATAAACAATATATTTCTTAAAACTAAGATTCAGCTTAGGTAGCTGATAAATCTGTAAATGCAATACGGTTTTCACCCTATGTTAATAAATAAAAGATATTATTTAGCTAATATAGCTTCCTCAGATCTAATATCATAGCTATACAGGTGATTTATCACTGAACAATCCTTGGTGGCCTTCTCATCATATGTAGGAAATGATATCTCCAAGGAAATGTTGGGATATAAATATTGGGAGTGAACAGTATTTCTGTACCTACATCAAGGCTTCAGTGTTTTTATTGAAAAAGAAGAATGACACTGGTAGAACTTTTTGTGTCTGAGCAAAAGTCTTAATTACTTTTGTTAAGTTTTGGTAGTTATTTTCTCTTTAAATATCAGTATGAATGCCAGAATGTTTTAGTTTTTTAAAATTATAAATGTATTATGCAGATAAGATTCATAAATTTAAACAGTGATAATATAATTGCAGCAGCTGTAGAGATTTCCCAGTCCAACCACACACACACAATGAGAGAGAATGTCAAGAAATATGTCAAGACATCATGGTCTAAATTTTTTAAGTGATTATATATATTAACCCAAATATCTATTTAAATATTTCAACTCATGCATCCTTTCATACACAGTTTTTGTCAGGCGTCTGATTTTTAAAAACAAAGTATGAATAGCTCTTTTATTTAATTTTCCTGCAGACACTGATTAACACAAAGGGTCTCATGTTCCATGAAATGATAAACCAATTAGAACTTCTGAAGAATCAGAAATATACACACTTCAGTGTGTGTTTTGCAACAACAGATTTTTTGCATATTAAATAAAATGTGCAAATTGTTTCTTAAAAATCCATTTGGGATCTCAGCAATGATATTTAAAACAGATAATAGTTTTCTTGAAAATCATCCTGAATGCAGTCTGACAACCGTTCAGTTTTCAAGATAAGCATCCTCTTTTTGTATGGTGCTCTTCCTTGTCTCTATACTTCTTTTATTAAAAAAAAGTAGACAATCATCTCTGTGTGGAATTAACCAGCAGCTACTACCTTTGTTCTGTAGTTATATAAAGGTACTGCCTCAGCTGGAATAGCCACTGAATAACTCAAGAAGATTAAAATTGGAATTTTGTTACAATGCCTGTGAATTAATAGTTCATAGCTAGCTCCTAAAATTGCCTTTTTAAATCAAGGTTTTGATATTGATATCCTCTCCATTTCAAGATTATTCTGTGAATGTTACTCTGAAGATGCACTGACATAAAAACATGCAAGAAATGAGGGAGCACAATTGTTAAATTCTCAAGGGAGTCTTATAATCAGATTCACAATGCTAGAAGTAAATCTGGTACCTTTTTGCTTGCTTTTATCTCTTTTCATGTGTCATGATTTTTCTGTGTTCTATTTCTGGCAGTTAGTACTGGCAACTATTTCTTACATTAGGTACCTAAATGTCCTGATAATGGTTACAATTTGGGGTTAAGTATGGGTTTTATTTTAGTATCACAATCAGGCAGATTAAATCAGATGGTAACATGGAAATAAACTCTATAATCTCATTTTATCAATTATCAATAAATGCCTGATTATAAATCAGTATGGATCTTCAATGAGACCAATCTCCTGACAATTCTTACCACAAAAATCTATATTCACTCTTGCCTTCATTTTAGCTGACTTACACTCTGATGCAGTTCACTTTCAAGGACCTCCATTTCTCTAAGTGCTGCCTTGTAGGTAAGCAACTATCCATCAAATCACTAGCAGCATCCAGGAAGCTTATATTTAATTATAGATAACAAAACCAGTGGATGTGAGAACAGAGAATATTAGTCCTCAGTCCTCAGATTTTATACATGGTACAATACTGAAGAGAACATTCAATGGACAGATTGCTGCTAAATTATCTTTTTTTTAAAAAAAATGCTACTCTTAAAAATTTGAACAGGACCAACCTGCATTATAAATATATGATCCTTTTTCTCAAGGTCACATTATTATCTGAGAAAAACATATTAAAAATTGTACAAGTAAAAGCTCCTTCATGGATCATTACCTTACACTAGTAAAGGCGCTTGCATACCCCAATGATGCCTCATTATATTGTTCACTCCCAGAAAAGACCTTTACAACAGAAAAATCATAGGCAAGAGGTCAGATTAAATATATTTTAGTGCTTTTTATTTTATTTTTATTTTTATGTGGAAAATGGGAGGAAGGAATATTAGGTATGTCTGTTGCCTCAAATTGATAAAAATATGTATTAAAACAGTGAAATAAAATTATGAAATGTCACTTAGCCTGTTAGATGTTTAGACTTACCGGTAGCATTTTTGTCCGCCTATTGAGTCCTTTACAAAGATCTCAATTAGGCAGATGTTGCTGTTTAATAATATTAAAAGTATTGTTGCAGAATATAAGCTTTTTAAATAAAACTTTTTTTTGTAATTGACTGATGGTGTGATTTGCCAATGCCCAAGATGTTCAAGTGGTGCTTCAGATGTTTTGTGACTGCAGCTATTACTATTGATACTATTTTTATTCTCTTATTATTACGAATTAGCTGGAATTAGATTCACAGTCTAATACTGGTGAAAATTTTATAATTCAAACTCTAACCCAGGGTATAAAAATTATGACAGGGTCTAAAGATATAGGTTCTAAGTGAGGTGTGTTTTTTATTCTTTCTGGGTTGTTTTGTTTGTAAAACTAAGATATTCAAGTCCAATAAACAGAAAATTTCCAAATATTGAGAGAGGCATTTAGATATTGCTCTGATTTCTTTTTCCATGAGTATTAAACTTCAGTTACAAGTCCTGGTAATTTGTAATTCTTTCTCCAATGATTTTCCTTAATCTTAACATCCATCACCCTTTATAGCAATATCACTGAACCAGACTTTCTTCTTTTCAATGACTGTTATATCAGCATGTTATGAAAAAGATGCATGTCTGTTTACATTTTAAAGTCACATAAGATCTTAACCTGTTCATTTTGCAAATCCTTCTGAAATGTAGTTTTTGCTACATTTAAATCAAAAGGGATGGCAGTTTCTAATAACCAATATTGACCACTTGATCATGATGCTGCTTAGAGTCAGCTTATTAAATTTTACTGCAGCCACTGGTCAAATGGTCAATTATTTCATCCTTTTTTCTAAAAACAATATTTGCTGTTGTTACATGCTGCATTTTCACTTTCATAAAATCAGTTGGCTTGTTCTTGAGCTACTTAAATAAGACTATATTTAGTTTCTTTCTTACATTCCTTATCTTAATTAGCTCTATGTGGGAATTTTAGCAGCTTTCACTTCTATATCCTTTAAATATTGTCCATGCTTTGGCTTGTTCTTCCAATTTACAAAATTGGATTTCAATTGTTTCTTTATCTTTGTAATTTTCAAGAGGTGTCTTTGATTTACATCTTCACTAATGTTTGTTGAATTTTTCTTGATGTAGTTATTCAAACCATGTTTTTCTCTCTTCACAGTTTATTTCACCTGTAGGGGTTCTTAAACATTCCAAACTATGTACAAATTGGTCTGCCTTCTCTTTCAGTTTTCCAAATCATCTTGTCACTTAGGAGCTAATTGAAGTTTCCTTTCTGCTCAGATGGAAAGAGGTTGTTTTCAACTAGATCAGGCATGTCAAACTGCTGGCCCGCGGGCCGGATGCATCATGCCAAAACCACGCCCACCCATTGCTGGCAATGGGGAAAAAGTCCCGATACGTTGTGCGTGACATCACGAGTTTGACATGCCTGAAACAGATGCTGTTGAACTGCATCAGCTACCATGTCAGTCAGCAATTTGAAAGTTTTAATGTCTCATCATTATTTAAAATATTATATCACTTATTACAGAATGAAACTTCTGGTAAGATGGTGAAAAGGGAAAGTCTCCTATTTTAAGTTACATTTAATAGTCCATTTAATCTCTGAGATAAGAGAGAGAAAGAAATTATTTTTGTTTTTGAAAACATTTTAACCCATATTTCTATATTTTAGAGAAAGGCATTGTTTTTCCATTGAGTTCATTCTTGCTATTGCTTTTTATCTTTATCTTTTATCTTTAATGGCCATTTATAATCATGCAAATGAAAGATCAAAGTATAAACCTTTTTCACTGAGAAAAAGAGTAAGGGGGATGAAAAAGACACTGTAAATAATAGTAAAATGCTCTAAGTAAGTTATCATTATGTTCAAGGATTAAACTATCTACCTAAAGACACAATCAAATGATAAGCACTATGTTTTTCACCATTATTATTATTATTTTTTTTTACTTTTTAGAAAAAACCAAAAAGTTATTCTCCGATGTGTGGGTAAATAGAGAAACAGATTTTAGGAAAAAATAGCATGCATTCCTGCTCCAAGTTCTAGTCTCAACAGGTGATGTAATAAAAGGACAGAAAAATGGAGGGAATAGAACCTACTTTCAACAAAGGTATGAGAAACTTATATAAGACCCTACTTTCAGTGTGACAAGACAGAAAATGAGAGAAAGGAACAAAATAAAAGCAAGAAATAGCTGTGTGCCTTATCCTCTGCTGCCCAAGGGCATAAGAAGCAGAGCTTCATGAAATTAGGTTCATAGCTTGCTGGGAGTGTCGCATGTAAGACACTTGCTAGGAAATTTGGGTGGGATGGAATAGTTTTGAGAGCCCAAAGGGGAATCAGATGAGAGAAGCATATTGGTGATCTAACTCAGAAACAGTGAGATTGGAAGACAAGGGGTGTAAACATATTTGCAAGAAGCTGACAAGAGAGAATCAATACTGCACTTTAGGACTGTATATTGTATCTCTTTAGAAGACTGATCATAGTTTTGTGGAAAGTCATTGTTGTATTTCTATATTACTGTTCATATGCCTATATTTTTATTCCCTAACGACAGAAGTAAAAGTTATAAAATGTTCACAATTAAAGAAAGGTTATTATGTTGCCCTATTTAATGCCTAGGAGGGAAATAAAGTGGTCTCCTCTGATCGAATGTTTTATAATAGGCATGAGAAGAATCTTCCTGCTTGGAAGATTCTTTGGGGGAATCAGTTCTCATACACAGAACTCGTTTTTGTAATACAGCAGAGTCTAACTAAATAATCAAGCAGACACTGATTTATTGAATTATTTTTTGAAGAAGCTAAATTCCTTCTATAATGCTTAGGAACGTGACAGATGTTATTAACAGAAAAATATCCTCTTTAACTTTCAGAATCTAAATCAACAAAAGCAGTGATCTTGGGCATTTTTGCAAATGAGGGAAGAGACAATATGGCTGGAAAAAATGGTCACAGTATATGGCTATGCCAACTGAATAAGGAAAATAAACAAATACATTTTCTTCTGGTAGCAGATCAAATATCTTCGTCTTCACTCCCTACCTCCCAAGATGATAAATCTTGCTAATAGTTTGAATGACAGCTGTAGCATTTACAATTTGTCATAAACACATTAACTTTAATCAACTATCACAAACTCATATGTATTTTAACATGGTTTTTACTTTCAAAATATGCAACAAATTCCTCATAATATCCTGTTGAATGTTCTTCCCATCTTGTCCCTAAAGGGTTCAGATCATTCTGAAAAATTCTGAGGATAAAATAAGAGAAAGGTGAAAAAAATCACCAAGTAGGCTTGAATCTGTGCTGCTCACAAGTTTTAGTCAAAAAAGAATTAAATATTTGAATGAAAATATAATTAATAGCCCATGTTTCTTGTAAATAATGACCAATGCTAATAATTACCGGTAGTTAATAAAACATACATTACTTATCTGTCCTACTACATAATGATGTGTTTATAATTAGATATACTTAGATCATTTTACCTGGATTTAAATGAACAGACAATAACACTATATTTTCTTTTTCTATATGATGCAAATGATCTCTGAATCAAATCTCTGTATTAAGTTCCATTATATGAAGTGAAGTTTTTTCACAACATAAAGTGAGGAGAGCATACAGTTTTATGGACTTAATTACATGTTCATTTATTGAAATAGAGAAGGAAGGAAGGAAGGAAGGAAGGAAGGAAGGAAGGAAGGAAGGAAGGAAGGAAGGAAGGAAGGAAGGAAGGAAGGAAGGACAAAATTATCTTTATTCTCGATGCTTGAAGATTGAGTGATAAGAGAAATTATTGTCAGAATGAAGAGAGAGAAATAGGAAAAGAGATAAGGAGGGAGGAAAATAGGAAATAAAGTAGAAGGTAAAAAAGACAGAAATGGATGGCAGGCTGCCCATTTGGCTTTGACAGATTTCTATACTGTGCCAGTATCTTATCTCAAAAGGATACCGTGGAGCTGAAAACAATAAAACAATTTCTCCCTAAGGAAAGATTATACTTGGGATTTTTTTTATTGAAGTCAAGTAAGAAATAAGATATACAATAGAACTTTACAAAGCTTAGTAGATACTGAGAATTTCCCTTTCTTAGAAGTCAGAATTATCTTTTGAAACCAACTGCAAGAAGAATGAAGTGTTCCTTCTTTATACTTCTCATTGTTAAACTACATTTCAGATATGGTGATGGACATGTATTTAGATGGCTTTGAAGGCTCCTAGAAAAAATTATGAAGGATTGGGTTACCTTTTGAATCACAGACAGCATACATTTATTTTTAAAAAAAACCTAACTTCTATAAAGTAATAGTAAGAGAACATTGCTCTGCATCACTGACTTGTGAACTTCCTAAATGCATCTCCCTAACCATTGAATATTATAAATATTAAAAAATTGCTGGATTGGATGGACTTTTTGGTATGATCAATAAATGTTATGCTTTTAAATTATATGCATTTTTCTTTTTTTAATATTAATTGTTATTTTCAAGGTTAAAATACAGTATAAGGAAAAAATACAATACAAAAACGAAAACAAGGAAAGAAAAAAAGTGTATAAAACAAAATATTAGGCATACACAAGCAAAATATTAAGCATACACACCCTTAAAATATATTTAGTGACAACAATTGTCCCCCCCTTGCAAAATGGGTCAACATTTATATCTGCAAAATTGCTATATAACATTTAAAAATATCACAATTATAGAAATCTATTAACAATCAACAAATTTGACCTACTAGCTATTTACTATAAAAAAGGTGATAGGTAATTCCAACACAAAACTATTAACAATCTACTATTGTACAGTATGTAACTTGCAGGAAGTTCACAAATGGCTTCTATTGTCTCATAAGATCATTACAACCATTGTTTGATCCCTCTAGCATCAAATACAATTGATTGATTCTTAATAATAAAAAGAACTCCCAGTTTATCATCTTAGCTTTTCTTTAAAATTATGAGTGGAATCTTTCCAAACAACTGCTTCTCACTTTCCCAAAAAAAAAGGTCTGTATTGAAAATATATCCATAATACTTGTTGTTCAACAAATCTTCCCATAAATTGGGACCCAATATACCTTGACAGCTGTCCAGTAATTGCATATGTTTCCATTCTGCAATCTCTATCAGCTTTTCTGAGAAAGTCAAGTTCATTAATATCCTCTTCAGCCTCCTTTAACAAATCTCCAGTTTTCAAACACAGTTTTTTCTTTTTCAAATCTGTTAACAGCAGATTTAATTGTAATTGGTATATAATATAATATTTGAACTTCTTAATTTATTATTTTGCTCTTATAGTCAAGTTTTTATAGCAAAATTCCCTTTTGAGGACAAAGAAAATGGATAGAAAAAGGAACCACAAAAAAACTGAGATAAAAACTCTCACAAGAGAGAGAATGGGGGGAAAAATAAAAAAGCACCTAAAAATAATAAAAATAAAAATAAAATGAAGAAAACTATTTAAGAAAACTAGTTGTCAATGCTGTCGTCACTCTGACAACTGAGAATCAGCAGCCATTTTTTTACTTTTGCTTCTAACGTGCCTTTTCTATTCTTTTAGAGTTCAGATGTAGAAGGGGGGGAATGGGATGAATGCTTGAGGGTTTAGCTAGCCATAATATTGTAGAAGTGTGAGAACTCAAGGACATGGTCTGATAAGATTTTGGTATGCTGAGAGGCCAGTAAGAAAAGCCCATGTCTTGTGTTAATTGGGGAATGTGATTTATGACAGCATTTGTGGGATGGGAATTGCAACTTGTTACTTCATATCTGGGGAGAGGGAATCTCAATTTTGGTTCAACTATGTAAGTGCTGATATTTTGTTTCCAAATAAAATGTTCTTTAAGGAAGAATTCTTGCCTTCAAGTTCTTTTATTGGTTTCCTCTATTGGAACCATGACATTAGTAAAATACAAAATTCTTAAAATAAAAATGCAGCATAAATAAGGTTGAGTCACTTTCACTACAGAAAAAGAGAATCCTTTAGACTTCTTTGCAGCAAAACCTCCAAAATAAACCTCAAAAATAAAACAATAAAAGTTTACCATTGTAAGCAAGCAAATGGGTATAAAGCATGTTACATCCAGTGAAAAACTAGCCTTCAAAAGTGATGTTAAAAACAGAAGGCTGCTTAAAAATAAAAGCCGTTGCAGGAAAAGATGGAATCAAATCTGAATCATTGCATACAAGCATATGTAAGCACATTTTTATGGATCTGAATAGCATGAAAAGTCAAACAATACCATTCTGGAACTTTAGAATACTTGTTGATTATAGTAAGGGTAATCTTCCTTACTCTTAACTGCATTACAGTCTCTTTATACTTATGACAAGTGCAGACATACAGTATAAATCAGTCTCTCATACAACAGCTTCCCTAGTAATCTAAACATAAATACAGACTTCCCGGCACATCAAGGACTTAATTTTAATAAGTGGTGTTTACTTAATGGCCACAAATGCAGCTTTCTGAATGATTGGCAGTTTAAATATGTGAGTGCTGCCAGCTGTTATCATCAATTTGGGAATGGAGGCTAACAACCCAACACTGAAGAGCTGGTGCATTAAATAGAATAGCACATATCATGCAAATTTATTTCTAAATGACTAAGCATACCTATTTGGCCAATGCCTTATTCTTCTTTGCATTATTTTTTTATATCTTCCTAAACTGATAGTGTATTCTAAACAAAGTGTATT
The DNA here is from genome assembly GCA_034064705.1 of Bothrops alternatus. Classification (NCBI taxonomy): domain Eukaryota; kingdom Metazoa; phylum Chordata; class Lepidosauria; order Squamata; family Viperidae; genus Bothrops; species Bothrops alternatus. Next base: position 5,274,874 of record JARGCV010000081.1, on the reverse strand, counting down.
AAAATTTTAACAAATATAAACACTATAAAGCAATTTTTTCTCACTTTTCTCTCATATTTTTAGAAAATGTAGATAATAATTCAGTGCATTCTAAATCTGTACAATCATGTATTTTGTGGACACTACTACTTACCTAAAGCTTTTTATAGGATTAAGGTAAGTAACATTGCACCTGTGAGCATCATTTCATACTTGTCCTTACTTCTGTGTCCCCAAAATATTCAACAATAGTTTAAAAAATAAATAATATAAATAAATAAAACACCATTTAAATTGTAATTGATTTCATGGTCAAAATCTCTCAAGGTTTGGTATTTCCATCTGAAGATTTGTGTCAATATTATATTTGTAGATATATCTCAGTTGTCTCATGCCCATTTTAGAGTGCATCTTTTTTCTGTCCTCCCTGCCCATTAAACTATCCACAGGTATCACATTTCTCTTATTTTCTCCATTGACGTTTTGGAACATTTCTAGTCTTACTCCACCAGCAATAGTAGGGATGTCAGAAGATTCTAAACATTGTTCAGTTACCATAAAAGCAAACTAGGTTCCAAGAAGTAATACTTGGGCTGAATTTTAGTTTTCATATTCTCAGTCAAGAAATACTAGCTTTGGATAACTTATTTAATACATAGAAAGTTGCCGAAACATGAAAGGTGTTTCAGAGCACAGGGCATATATGTGCCCTGTTAGCAGCTGTTAAACCGATCATGTAATTTCTCAGATCATAATACAGCAGAAAGAACAATGGACTATGAAAGCAGGTATTTTTGCTTTTGAATCTGCAAAGACTTTACAATTTGATTATTCTTTCTGCCTGTAATATAAAAATATTCATTACATTTTTAAAAAATTGCCCCAGTAAAAGTCATACATATACATATATAAAAGTAACATATTTATTTTGCAGTTTATTTAAGAAATTTGAAAATAGAAATATCAGTTAAAATGGACCCTGTGGATTGTCTGTTACAAATCTAAAAATAGTAAAGACATAAATATGTATAAGAAATAATAGATAAATTATATTTAAAGTGGGTTTTAAAGTAAATAAAATACATTTTACTAGTTGCAATAAATATGTTTTAGGATTTAACCAAAGGGGTGAAACAGCTGTTTCCAATTCCCTACCACTCAAAATCATCAATAGATTTTTTTTCCTTGTTTTACTTTCCAATAAATAGGCATCAATACCATCTTACCTCTGATCTTCATTTATATCTTGTAGCAGAAAAGCAGGCAGAACTGGGGGACAGGATTAAACATGTTATCAGTTTTGATTTGTTGTATTTTCACAAGTACTTCAAGTCCAAGTCCTCCTGAATTCCATTGACCCTTGTTTGACACCAATTTAGTGTTGAACTTTAGTTGATAGATTATGTATAGGCTGGAATAAATCTTCTATGCTGCAACCTTATTGAATGACAATTGATTATTCAGAACAATTAGCTAAAACAATTTTATAATAATTAACTGTAAGTGAAACATTAAGTCCTGTTTCCAAAACCAGAATAAATTTAAAACATTATGCCTCATTCTACAAAAGTCTTCAAAGAAATTGGTAAGCAAATAATTATTGGAAAAGAATGCCATAGTTTGACATTAGTAGTAGAAAATGCCTTGTTTTGTTTTGAGGCCAATTAGGATTTCAAGAAATATAATAGAATTTGAAATTAAATGGCAGATATTAAATTTGATGCACATTTGTAAGAAAGTGAGTATTGCTCTAGACACCAAGGCACAGAATACCAGAATGCAAAACATAAATAGTACAGATTGTGTTAGGTTAAAAATGAAATTAAGTTTAAACCATTATATAATAATTCCAATTAAAGTTAATATTCTTCTCTTTTTAATAGCCAAATGCATGTTTATTTTACAGTTTCCACAGCCTTCCCAAATCAAAAGATATCTTACAGACTTTCCCAAGATGTTCTGACTGTATGATAGATCTAGTTCAGGAAAGGGGAACCCTGATGCAGGTGTCATTAGACAAAAGAAAACTGGCATGCCTGAGACTGGATATGCTATTAAAATATCAATGTAGACCAAATTAAATTATGACTGCCCTGCATATCAATTATAGACTAGAATAAGAAGCTCCACAGCTATGCTTCTTTGTTGTCATCAGGGCAGTTTTTTCACAATAAGGAATCTCATGGATCTGACTTTCAGCTTATATGAAGATAAGACTTTTAATCTGGCCTTAATCAAAGCTATGATGTAGATATAGTATATTTATAATATTATTGAAAGACATAATTACAGTTAATAACTGACCCCCATGATGACCAGAAGTTTATCCTGTACATGGATATCCCATAGTCCTTGTTCAGTTAAAAAAAAAAGAAAATTTATAGTCCCTTTAAATAATTTAATGCAAAACCAGTATTGCTATAAATGAAAAAAGAGAAAACAAATATTTTAATCCAATGGGAGAATATGTGGATGAAAAGCTTAAAATTCACACTAAACTATAACTTAAAAGAAAACTTTTATAAGATGATGTATCGCTGGTATTTAATATCAAATAAGTTATCTAGAATGTATAAAGGTATCTCAAATTAATGTTGGAAGTGGAAATGTAAAGAAGGGACTTTTTATCATTTATGGTGGACATGTTATAAGGCAAAGAAATATTGGAATAGGATTCATATATTAATGAAGAAAATTCTTAAAGTGAATATAAAGATTAAATCAGAAATTTTTCTTCTGGGTCTAATGGAAAAAGACTTGGGAAAAAATTGGAACTCTGATTTTCTATATGGTGACAGCAGCAAGATTGCTCTATGCACAAAAATAGAAGGATGTTTCAATTCCCACATGGACAAATGGCTACAAAAAGCTGATGGAATTAGCAGAGATGACTAAATTGACTGTTTTGATAAAAGAAAAGAATATAAGTACTTTTGTTTCTACTTGGAAACTGTTTCTGGACTTTGTGCTTGAGGTGGAAAAAAATGATACTATGATTTTGGGTCTAACCAGTGATTAGACTGATTTGTTGATATAGAAATGGCTAGTTCATACTAATACAGAAATGTAAAAAGTTGAGATTTGATGTTAATGCCTTTTTCTACTGTAACAGAGGGAGTTGGAAGTCAACACCTAACCCTTTTTTCTCCCCCCCTTTTCCACACTTCTCGTTTCCCCCTTCCCTATCATTATTATTTACTATTTGCTTTTGTATTTTCATATTTCATAAGTGAATAAAAATCTTTTTTTAAAAAAAGAATAGTTGCAGCTTTAAAAACCTACAGGTTTGTGAACAGCCAGAATTTAGTCTCAAATATATTCTCAAGTTTATTGCAATTTTAATGTGATTTTATACAATCATACATATTATGGCTTTATTTTAATGTTGTAAGATGTTCAGAGTCACTTTGTGGTGAGATGGGCAACAAACAAATGTAATTAAATAAATAAATAAAAATGGACTGAGATTTTTAAAAGACCATTATAAATTTTTAGAAGTTGCCTTAATATAGATTTGGCTTCATGTAAGTTGTATTGTAATTTAGTAATTAAACTTACTTTTGCATGAAGAAGGTAGATAAGCAGATAAGATATCAGCTTTTTGAAATACTATAGTGTAAAGACCATAGTAATGAATGGTACAACAAATAGATTGAATGACATGATTTATAATGAAATGCCCTAAAATTAGTATCAGTTATTAGTGATCACATAGCAACTCTCTGGAGTGATCTTGCCTATCCATTGTATTCTCAAGAAATTTCCCTAATGCCAAAGTTCATTAAGTGTTGATATTTGTTCTATCTTCTTTTTTAAAGTTTAAATATCTTTTACAAGGATTTCACTGCTGCTCTATAAAGGGTTATTCTGAAGGTTATTATTCAGGGGTGTCAAACTCAATTTCATTGAGGGCCACATCAGCATTGCAGCTGCTCTCGGGGCTGAGTGGGTGTAGCCAGGGTGGGTGCAGCCTACTAGGTGGGTGTGCATGGAGTGGGTGTGGCCTACTGGGTGGGTGTGGCCAACTCTACATTGTTTGCGTCAAGGGTGCCTATGGGGGCCTGAGCAGGAGTGGGATAGATCTGAGGGTCTCTGGCAGAAGGGGGTGGGACCAAGGTATGGTCCACTGGAGGAGCCTCACTGTTCCTCTCAGGCCATGCGGGGGGGGCTTATGGAGCTTAGACTGAATGCATTTTAGCATAGATGGCCACCACAAAATTGTACATGGGCCATGGCCAAGGCAGAGGGGGCTGTTCTCTCACTGTTTCCAGGATTGCTTCGTGGGCCACATGAAACCACTTCGCAGGCCGCATCTGGCCCCTGGGCCTTGTGTTTGACATGTCTGCTGTAGATCATTTGCATTTTCATCTATAGGGAAGTGTTATCAGAGTCACTCAGGTTGCTGGTATTTCTTCCTTGAATTTTAAATCCAATCTTCCCCACTATTAAGAAAATCTATTGAATAAAAAAGAGGGCATGATGGCTCTACAATTAAGCTGACAGCCCAAGTTCAAGACCCAAAAGCTGCATGATTAGATGAGTTCCCATTACTTCCTCCAGCTTCTGCCCACCTACATTTCAAAAACATGCAAATGCGAGTACATAAATAGGTAATGCTTTGGTGGGAAGGTAACAGTGTTCCGTGTACCTTTTCATATAGTCATCCTGGCCACATGACACAATAATGCTGGCTCTCTTGGTTAAGAAACAGAGATGAGCACCAGCCCTAGATTCAAAGTCAACCAAAAAGGGGAAACCTTTACCTTTTTTATTAAATAAAGAAGGAGTTATAGTCTTGTATCACTCCTTTAATGACCTGAAATCAATCTGTTTCACTATGTTCTATCCAGATTGTGGCCTCTTGTTATCTGTATACGTTTTGCATGAGAACAAGGAGATATTCTGAAATTTAAAGCTATTCCACAGTTTGACATGGCTGACACAATCAAAGACGTTTCTAAATGAAAACATATTGGCTTCTTTTGAATTGTCTAGTTTTTCCAATCATAATTGATGTACTTTGTTTCTTGGCCCTTTCCAAAACCAATTTTCTTTCCATTGTAAAGCTCTAGTCTACATGATTTTTAGTGATTCTTCTATAGATTCTTTATTTGTGCAACCATTAAAAGCTACTAGAAAAAATATTTTAACCTTGAATGATTAAGCCAAGTTTATATTCCTTTTTTCCCTTTAAAAGGCTTAATGTTTTTTTTAAGTAGTATCTCAAATGCTGATTTCTCTTAATTTTCTTTTTCTTTTCTTAGGAATTCTCAGGAAATATAACACATCTCATCTGTAAGTCCAAGATAAGAAAGTTGTCCAAGTCACTCTTTTGAGTTGGCATCCAAGTCATTCTTATGATTTATTACAGGTAGTACTTCTTAATGATCATTCATTTAGCAATCATTTGATATTATGGTGCTGAATGAAGGGATATACAACCAGCACCTGAACTTACATCTGTTGTGGCAGCCATGCAGTAACATGATCAAGATCTGGATACTTGTCATCTAATTTGCACTTAGGATGGGTTACCAAGTGTCCTGCAATGATGTGATTGCCATTTGCAATCTTCCCTGCTGGTTCCCCCAGTAAATCAACTTAGAAGCTTGAGAGAAGGTCACAAGCCACAACTGTCTGGCTGGTTCCTGGAGGCTGGATTAAAAAGGTCCATGCTGAAATATAAGCTTGGATTTTGGTTTGGATTTTGGAGGAAATATTTTTTCAGCCAGCCTCCTTGTGAGCAAAAGCACTGCCTGATGGAGAGCATCTGCTAGGTCTATCTGGAAAGCAGCATTTTTTTTTCACCCAGCCCCTTTCAAAATAAAAGTCCTCTCACATAGAGATACTCTGCCCAACATACCGTAGGTGGAATCTCTCAAGGAGGCTGCTAAGAAAAGGAAAAAAAAAGTCCATCCCAAGTAGAAATCCAAACTTGTATTTCAGGATGGTCTTTTTTCAGCTTGTGCCCAGGCATGCTTGGATTTTGGGATGGCCCTTTTTCAGCCAGATTCCTTGAGAGCAAAAGAGCTGTTTGCAGGAGAGATTCTGTCCCAAACTGTTTGTTTAATCTAGTATAGTGTGTCACTTTTATTTTGTTATGCTTTGAATGGACATAGAATTTGGCAGTTCATAAGTGAGGGAACTTCTTTCACACAATGAGTTAGAGCACGGGTGTCAAACTCATTGTGTTGTGTGTGACTATCTCAACTCCTTTTGCATTGCCGGCAATGGGGTGGGTGCGGCTTTGGTATGATGAAACTAGCACACACACTTGACAGTAGCACATACTTGACATACATAAGTTATTAATACAGTAACAGTAAAGTACAAATTATTTTTAGTGAAAAGGACAATTTTATCTAAAGTTGATATATAAACTGAATGGAAATGTTTCATTTTGAGGGGGGAAAATCCATAACTTTAGAAAAACATTCTTGTAAGATCTGCCTACCTCTACATATAGATTTGCAAAGTCTATATAATTCCCACAGTTAAACCTTCTATATCCCTAATTCTCCATTATTACTCTGTTCATATGTTTGTACAATATTGCATAGATATTTCTTTAGCTTGAAATTCAAGCTTCAAGCTAGATGGAAGCAAGACAAATTGATTCTCATAGAAAACTGCCAAGAGTGCCAGTGGGAATAACTTTGCCAAATTATTCATATTAGCTTATAAAGGATATTCTGTTCAGTTCAACATACTTTTTTTTCTAATCTTAACAAAGAAATTGGACATTTACAACTATAAAATAATGGCTGTAATTATTTCATAATTGCAATGAGTCTAGTTAAATGCAAATTCTGAAAGAAAAGAACCTTTGGAATAAAGCTTGAATTCACTTTGTGTTATTCAAAATTAGAATATATCTCCAAATTTTATATAGCCCGATTTGTCTGATGTAAGAGCACGAAGAAGAAAAACGTGTACCACTAAATCATATTAATCACAATTGTTTATTTATGTATTTACAAGCTGATTTATATAGTACATTTACTATTATTTTTCTCAAGAAAGCTTATATGCTAAAGCTCTTTGACTTTTTACAGTATACAGTACAGAAATACTATATATAAACAAAAAATACAATCAGAAAAAAAATATGCATTGTGTATTTTGATATAAATAATTCATAATATGAATTGTATAAGGAATCCTTAAAGGAAAAGGACAACTCTTTCTATAATTTGGCTGTTATGGATTCTTTCACAGAAAAAAGGTAGAGACTGTGGCAAAGCACATATGGCTGATCATGTGTACAAATATCTTTTATATTTCAAACAGTAACAGATTTCACAAGTTTTCTTATTTTTTATAGTCATAATACCTTGGAGTATTAAATCTTGTTACAGAGCTATTGCATATTTAATGAAATAATAATAATAAACTTTTAAACTGCGTATCAATCATTTGGCATAATTCATCATTTAGTATATTACTTTAAACAGTAGAGTGCTTATATTACAGAACATTACACAGTTAAAAAGGTCTGGTTAGCATAATTAATGTAATTGAAGCATCAAACACTAAAAGGAAATGTTCATTGGTAAAGAACATTTGTGTACCCTCTTACCCGTGAACACACCTAAATCAAGTATTTCTGCACAGATTTTACATTGTATATTATTCCCTTAATGAATGCATTTTTAAAAATCTATAAAAAGTTTACCTCTCCTTTATTTCAACCTTGTACTTTCCATAGCTAACATAATCATATTTCATTACCATATTTCAATTACTGTGACAGTTTTGAGTTTTTTACTATTACTAAATAATCAAGATAGCCACAGATACACTTAACAGAGCATAAATAAGAAAATACCTCATTTTATTTGCTCCTTTTATTTACTTTGGATTAATAGCCATTAACTATTTTATATTATTGCTTTCTGATACCATTTAATCATGCAGAACTGATTATTATTTGTTCCCATATATTGCTGAGCAGAGAATCGATATTCATTTGGAGAAAATGTTGGTTTGCACTTGGTTCATGGATCCTGACTTCTCAGATGAAGAGAAGAAAATGCTTTTAAAAAACATTCTATCATACAAGATGTTTCAGTGCTATTTTATATTTTAAACCATATCAATATACTTTAATTGTTCTTTGCTCTGAACAAGCTTTGAATTAAAATCAGTGCAAATGTTAGTATACTTCGGCCTATTAAGCATTATGTTTTAATGTAAGAACCTTTAAAATGTGTGTGCTTAATACAATTTAAAGACATTCATTTCTCTATCATTGAACATGTAATGTTTCAGCTTTAACAAGTTTATTGATGTGAAACTGGTTCCATGACATTTGACTTGCAGGATTGGAAATTGAGCTTTCCAGATGCCATGTTTTTTGCATTCATCACTGTAGTTAAATTCTGAACAGAATATAAATGTTGGGAACCATAGTGAATGCAATATGAATCATGTGATTGGCTCATATGATGATAGTCCAATTGTGTTTGGAGTTTCCACCAATTCTTAAACAAGCATAATTGTATGTTGTCATTAAAAACTAGTTTTCTTATTTGTAACTACTTTTGGTCACATTAGCAAGTTTAATGACTGCTGCTGTCCTTACTGGTTAAAAAAAAATACTCTAGTTAATGTGGAATGGAGTGCAGTTGGAGTGGGCTTGGGGGCTTGTAATAGTATTTTTAAATGAATGTCAAGTTGGTAAACCAACCAGCTGCAGCAACCTTCAAGTTTTTTACATAAATATACATATATGTCTGTATGTATTGTATGTACATATGTGTCTGTGTCTCTGTGTTATTCTTTCTATTGATCTATCTATATCTCAGAACCATAATCTTATTTTTAGGGAACAAGTAGATCTTACCATATGTTGAATTATTTGATATATATGTATGTATATTGAGTGTTTCTTTTTAAATTGCACCCTGTAAACCCAAATATGGGAGAAAGAAATCTTTCTTTCTTTTACCTGTTTCAGCTCAACCCAGAGCCATCCGCAGGAACAAGTATAACATATATATAACAAGTATACATATATAACAAGTATATATGGTGGACTGTATAGCTGTTTGGCTTCGTGTTCATGGTCGTGCCTCATCTTCATGGTGGGTGTCAGTTTGTTTCGTGTATGGATTGGAGGGGTTTAAGGTGGCTAATGATGCAGCTGTGGTCTGGCTTCTGGTTTGTGGTCATGCCTCCTCATCAGTGTGGGTTTGGGTTTGCTTTTTGCCTGGATGTGTGGTGGTGACATCCTGTGTGGTTTTTGTGAGTGTAGGTCTGGTGTCATTCCCTGTGCTATGGACTCGTCTGTCAATAAGGGCGGGTTTCCAAATGGCTGGTAGGCCAAACAGCTATACAGTCCACCATCTCTAATTCCCTTGTAACACTGACTAACCTGAGCACAACAAAGCCCCCACCCAAACAGAACACTCCCCCAGCCAATAAGAGCACAGCCAACCCCCCATCCAATCAGAGCACAGCCAAGCCCCTAACCAATCAGAACACACCTCCACCCAATCAGAACACAGCCGAGCTCCCAGCCAATCAGTTCAAACCCCCACTGGCAGTTAAAAGGAAGAAACAGCTAAAATCTCACATTGCTCCTAGAAGCAGAAGCCGAAAGCATCAGCCTGAAGATGACGAATGAGACTTCGTCGAAACGTCGCCAAGACACTTCAAATTCTACATGGGAGAAAACCCGAAGAACCAAAGACCTACATACAAACACCGGTGAAAACCTCAGAAAACATAGATAGATAGATAGATAGATAGATAGATAGATAGATAGATAGATAGATAGATAGATAGATAGATATTCAAATATTTGTATATATATATATATATATATAAAATGTGTATTTAAGTATTTGTCAGAGAATTTATGCAGCCCAAGAAAAACATAGACATTATTCAGTCTTTATGCTTGTGTTTTTCCATAGAAGATGTTTTTGTTTATTCTTGATAATGTCTAAACCTATTGCTATAAAGAAGGCAAGTCCAACTGAAACAGAAAATGTGATAGATGATGAAATACAATGAGCTAAAAGTTGAATACCATTATATCCTATGATAAGTTCAGGGTGGACACCCTAGATCTTGACCTCCAATGATATTGTGAACAACTTGTCAAAAGTTCCAATGCTCTGATTTTTATGTTGCAGAATATGTTTGCCCCTGGAGCTGTGCTATATTGCAGACTTCTTTTGCCCCAGAAATATATTCATTAAAATTTATGATTTACAGTAGACATTTTTGTATTGTTATGTGGTGCTATATTCTATGTTATTTATTTATGAAAATAAATAGTTCCACAATGGCTCTAGACAGGTTACAAAAATACTATTAAAATTGTAATCATAAAAATATAGTCAAATCAAGGAAATATAAAACATTAAGAAATTGAACCATAAATAAGAAAACATTGTATTTTTTTTAAAAAAAACTTACACAACTAAATTAATTTAGAGAAACTGGTATTTTATTATTGGACACATAAACCACATGCATAAATATAGCAAAATAAAACAATAGTTATTTAGGAAAAGAGCAAGTACAAGAGCAAGTTTTTCCCTTAATGTCCCAACTTTCAGTGAAGAGTTGTTTTGTAGCTATTTTCATACGACTCTGAAATTGGTATTAAAGTTTTAACATGTCTGTAGAGATTCTGAATCATCTAGGTCATGGTTGTCCCAAACATGCTTTTCAAAAGGCAACTGGATTTCCCTTACCTTTCTTTGAAAATGTTTTACGTCTCTTCCAAGAAGCTTCTTCAGTTCTGAACTGAAGAAGCCTTTTGGCTAAGAAGCTAATCTTTTTCTTTGATGGTTGGTGGCCTCAGATAGACTACTAAATATCCCATTCCCAGACCAAAACAATACCCCAAAACTTTGATGAAGATGACACACTTATTTTATTTGTGAGCAAACACATTTAAAATGTTGAGCGCATGTTATCAGTGTTATCATAAAATGGATATCATTAAACCTGTAATACAAGGGAATTTGGATATTCCCATATATCTGCCATGATAGGCATAGACAGACAATCTTTTTAGCAGAAGAGTAAAACCATTTTTTATTATTCTCCATTTTCCTCTTCCGCTTCCTCCTTATCCTTCTAACAAATACCTGAGGTCCTTGGTATTCTCTTGGTTTATTGTTTTCTTGTAGATAGATGTTTTATTACCAAACTAGGTAACATCATCAGAACTTATAGGGAGGGAGGGTTGTTCTTGTTTAATAAACTAGTGGCTTGCCCTGTCAGTATTGGTGGGAGTAGTCTTGATGGTTCCTTGAATAGCTTGTTGTTAATCGCTACCTTGTTGCCTGAGTTGGTAGCTACTGGATTGGGTATTTTTTTATTTTTTTATAGTTCCATGTTAATTTTGGTATTAATATCTTCTCATCTTGGTATTGATGACTGATAAAGGCCAGGAGGAGGGGCAAGGGGATGGTGAAAGGGCATCAGGGCCAGGACTAAGGCAGGACTTCCCTTGGATACTCCCTCTCCTTCTTTCCTTCTTTCTTTCCTAAGTACAGAGTGGTGGGAAAATATTTGAGATGAGGGAGGGAGAAAAACAGGCAGGAAACACAGCTAGGGAAGTGTCACCCTTCGTCAGGAATGAAGAAATGCACCATTGCCTGGAAGTGGCCAGCACATGACCCTCACCTACTTCACATATCTGGCTTGGTGGGCTCTGGGAGAGGGGATGCCATGAGCAGCATGAGAGTCAATGTTACCTGCTCAATGCCGCCCAGCCCCCAGCCTGCCTGGTCTCAGCAGGCAGCAGGGTGCTCTCCTCACAGTGGCAAGAGGTTGAGCCGGGTGGTGCAAAGCTCACCAGCTTTGCACCTTGCTGCCTGCTGAAACTGGGCAGGCTGGGGGCTATGGGGGCATTGCACTTCTTATCAGATTCACGCCACCCAGCTCAGCCTCTCGGCACTGTGAGGAGAGTGCTCTGCTGCCTGCCGAAACCCCTCTCCTGGAGCCCATCAAGCTAGATATGTGAAGTAGGCCAGGGCCATTTGTGGCCACTTCCAGGCGATTGTGCATTTCTTCATTCCTCACAAAGGGTGACACCTTCCCAGCATCACCCAGGGGGCAGGGCCGACGTGGCAGGGCTGGTTCCTCGCTGTTTCTAGACGGCCTTGTGGAGCTAACACTGAATGCATTTCAGCATAGATGGCCACCACAAAATTGTACATTGGCTCCAGGCCAGGTGGCCTGGGCCAGGGCCAAGGCAGTGGGGGCCATTCCCTCACTGTTTCCAGGATGGCTTTGCGGGCCACATGAAACCACTTCGCGGGCCTCATCTGGCCCCTGGGCCTTGTGTTTGACATGTCTGCTCTAACACAGTGGTGGTTTAGTTCAGGATAGAAATGGACAATGAGCAGAAAGAAAACCAATAACCTTTTTAAAAAATAAGGGAGAATTAGAGAACACAATACTGGAAAAACACAGAATTTTGCAGAATTGATTACAGACTGGATACAGAGACTACAGCAGAGATTATATTGCCCTCACAAATTGGTGAATTAAGATGATGACAACAGTATATAGAATTAAAGAAAATTATAGGATCTTGTGCATAAGAGTAAAGAGCAACTGAACTTCTGTCATTCTCTGTCAAGTATATTTATTAAAAAATATTTCTGAAGAAATAGTAAAGATACAAATACAATATATTTTCCCAAGCATTTTAATGCATAGTATTTCCAAAAGCAATAGAACATATTGACTGTTTAATGATGTCAAAATTTATTATAGCACTAATAATATTGTAAGCTCTACATATGGAATTACTGCAGAAGCATCAAAAGCATCAAAACAATACTGAGTCTGCAAAAATATAGAGGTATAGAAAAATGATTCATTTCAGAGGTATTTTTAATTATTATTGTAGTATTTTTGTAATTAAAGCAAGATCTTAACTAAGTTCTATATAACATCTAGATCAATAAATCTTCAGAGCAGGTGATTACTTGTGAAAAATGACAGGATAAAAAAGTAACTTATTTCATAGTACAATAATATTAAAAGTGTTGAATTTTGTTTCAAAAATATTCTTGCGTATCACTTCTTCCTGTGAATTTAACTAGGGATGCTTTTCTGAGAACTTTTGTACATTCAGATGCTTGATTAAGAAATGGAACTGAATAAGCATGCTCAATATAGAACATATTTGAAATAGTTTGCTTATATTTTATTAATTTAATTTAATTCCTAGGATTTTTATGCTGTTCCATTTTGGACAGACTTGCAAAAGCTTTCAATGACATAAAGAAAAGAAAATACTGATCCAAAGGCAGATCCCTTTAGTGCTGTGCACACGCATTTGTATATGCTTGCACATGCAATTAACAATGCAATTCTAAGCAATCTTTTTCTGAAATAAGGCCCACTGAATTTGGGTATGAACCTCAACATTTGCTTTCATTGGATTGGCTTTTATTGCAAGAGTTTGGCAGTTTAGATTAGTGCATTGCAAGAACCGTTCTTGAAGGAATAATTTAGCTCATTAAATAATGTTTAACCCATCTACAAGGAATATTCTTTTTATTTCTATATTTCCTTTAAGGTACTTAACATCAGGATTATCTGAACACTCTATTAAAGAACAATACATGTGTGTTCACCACTGCAAAATCTTTTCTGTTATATTTGAAACAATTTGTATGATTAAAAAAGTTAAAAATTGAATTATTTGATTATTTTTTATCCACAAGCCCAAAGGTTTTATAAAAGACTAGAAATTAAATTGAAAATTCAGTAGACATAAAAAGAAATTATAAAAAAATTTTTTACAAACAACCATAAGATCCACTTCATTTAATAGAAATAAAACACCAGAAGTTTGAAGTTTGGTTTGAAAGAATCAAGGAAGACACATAGAAACACTGCTCCATAAATGCCTCTCAGTTTGCACTAATTTTGTTGTGTTTCTAATACTTTTATTTGTTCGTAAAGTTATTCAAGCAAAGCCGGATCTTTTCTTTTATTTCTTTTTCTTTTGAAATGACACAAATAAAATTGTATTAAAATCCATTTCACTGCCTCAATTTGATGATTACAAAATTGATGTTGGGATTACAATTCACAACATTCCCATCCAGTCTCAGTATTTACAATGTTATGGATATTTATCCAGGGTACCGCTTTGGAAAAGACTGCCTTAAGAATTTCTAAAAATGTTTATCTGCGCATCAATTCTCACACAAAATTCATGGGCAAACATAGTTAATAACTCTGCTGTCTTCATTTTCCCTGCATGATTTTGTATACATTATTACTGAATAATAGATTAAATAGCTAGCACAGTTTAAAGGATGTATTATGGGTCTCAGCTTATTTATGCATGTGACTATGTGTTATGTTTGATCTTTGTTCAGTTTTCAAAGACGAATTTGTAAAGGTCTCTGATACTGACAGCTCAGGTAAATGTTTCTAACACAAGCATCAAGCTGGAAAATCTGACAACTATAGACACGCAAAGTCATCCAGAAACAGTAGTGTCATCTCCTTGCTTCAGAACCTTCTCTCTCAAGAGATTCAGGTGTTATTTCCACTTGAAATAACAAATGCTAAGGTGGAAAAAAGAGTAAAGAGGCTAATGGGTATCTTGTCAATGCCTGGCATGTTTTTTACTATCTGGTAAAAGAGCAGAAAAAGTGAGTGTACAATTTTAAACTATATTCTATAATTGTGATAATGATTTTTATAGGATTTTTATGACTTAATAAATTTAAACCATTATTACAAAGATAGTTACATCATCCAGATATTTTATTGTTTCTGTTACAGTAATATACTGACAGAGTTTATCACTATTTCCCACTTTTCTACCTTGTAAAATTAGGTGAAGCATACAATAAAATATACATTCAGTTAGTGATAAAATTCATTACATTCAGGAAGATTTACTTCGCAGTACAAAATGAAAAAAAGTTTTGTTTGTTTTTTCTATAAATCCAAGAGAATATGAGGAGTAAGATGAATATTAAAACATACAATTTGATTCAGATTAATTGGACTAATTTCCACTAAAGTTTCAACTGCAGTTTGGAACAAAACAATCCTTTTACTCCAGAGCAGTATTTAAATTTAGTCAGCTACCAGTCAGAGAGTTGATATTAGAGGTATTCGGAGACCATTCAGTCTGTTTCACCTACCTTATCTTTGAACAGCTCTCTGTGGTACAGGATACTTCCCAGGCTGTCCAATCCATTTGTATAGTAGATCTGAAAGGAGATTCAGAAAAAAAAGAGTCAAACGTAGGAAAACAAATGTAACACTTGTATTTATAGTCAAGCTAGAATACTGAGAACAATATTTTTATAGACATGAATGTTTGATTTACAAGCTGGGGGAAAAGGAGTCTAGACTTTCAGTTTTAGTGATAAAAAGTTAAGCAAGCAGAACTTATAAAATAATACAGGAAAACTGAATGGTTAATTCAAATCTTAAAACATGGGTGAAACTTAAGCCCTAAAACATAGACCATAAAAATAAATGTATATAAAAGATAAAAGTATTGTACAATATAATATCTAATAATCAGAAATAATTAAATTTAGGAAAATCAGTTTGAAAAAAATAAAATTTAAAAATAAAGACAGTGAGAATTTACCTCAAGGGAATTTTTCAAACTATGTACTACCTATGACTTTGTTTTTAATGGATTTAGTGATTTTTAACTTAATCTAGAATTCATTCCAGACCTTGCACATTAAAATACTTTCAGATATTTTTTGTCCTTTGCATTCCATTTGAGGCAGAATAAGTAAATAATAGGCTTCACAAATTACTCTGTTGTATATCACAACAGTTATTATTTGGTGTGTTAATCATGTGTGTGCGTCTGCATGCACATATGCACAATCTGTAATTAATTCATTTTCAAAATATTATTTGCAACATGAAGAGGGGGGATTGTGTGCAGATCTTTAAAACATTTGGGACTTTCTGTATAGTGAGGTAAGCTTCTTGTCTGAATCCACAGTAAGAGACAGTAAAGACAAACTAGACAAACGGCTTAAAGTCTTGTGGAAAACGAAAAGACTCTCACGAATTCCAGAGGGTTTAGCAGAGAGATTTATTGCGCAGGTTCAGAAGCTATAGCAACAAGCAATTCTGAACCCCGAGAGTGGGTTCAGACTTTAGTTTTATACCTTCTTCCTCTTTTCTCAGGAACAAAGGAATACACATTGTAATACACATTGTAATACATTAGGCTTGTTTCTCACGGGTATTCAATGGAAAGTTTGCTACATACATTGTATCCAAGTGCAATGCGTATTAGGTTAGTCATATATTACTAACACAGCACTATTCCAGTAATTATGTAGACATATCATTATTCTAATGATTTTTCATCATTCCACATTAAAAGAGCCAGCAGATGGAGAGATGCCTGTAGCAGATTCAAGGGAAACAAACACAGCACCTGATTAAAAAGTGTTCATTACTGACCTTATTATTCCCTGACATACATACATCCTGTATGTCATGATAAGAACCTTTTTGAAAAATGAAAGTTTCATTATCATTTTCATTGACATTTTTCAACTACAAATCAGCTGAACCATGTAATATTTCTGGGTTGTTGTTGTTTTTACTAAGAAATAAAAGACAAAGAAAACAGAATAGTATGTAATTATGTTAATCCAGTTTCAGAACTGCTATTCTAAACTGAAATGAGAATTGGGCCATATCCTGTATTTTTATCAAATGGTAAGTGTGTCAGTTTTTACCAGGTTCACCCTTGAATAATTAAAGAAACAGGAAAGTTCAAAGAAAAACAAAAGCTAGAGAAGAAGTACATATAGGAAATTAGATGTACATTGCATCTTATTTTAGAGCTTCAATTTCTCATACCGGTACTATCTACTGCAAGAAAGCAAATCGGGAAACAGCCAGGCAGCTCATTAAAATGGTAGCCATTAGTCTTTGAGCTGAGAGAAAATATTCTAGCATAAAATTTGCTGCTTTGATTATGGCACAATAAAGAGGTCAAGAATTGTTATTGTTCTTGTGGTGACAATCCAAGTCATTAAAATAGTTATTGGGTTACCCTGCTTACATTTTTGTTCCCACCAAGTATTGGTTATCACAGGATAACATTATGTACTTAATATGGAAGGAATTGTGCAGGTTTGAGCATATGGCTGGATTATTTTTTTTAGCTACTTGTCAAGATACCCAATTGCACATGACAGTATTTATATGAACTTAACTGGCATGGATAAACTAGGAAGAAATTCTTTATTACAAACAACTTTATCTTTTACTAGAACTACTAGAGGAGAGGAAAGCTATCATTTAGTAATTGCTGTGAACTCCACATAGGCATTAGGAAGGGTATCCGGAAGGGTAAACACTCAAGTTCCATTCAGTCACCCTGATCCACCCCCACGTAAGGGATTACAGTGTCATTAAAAAAACCCCAACAACCTCTTCTAAGTAGATATATGATTCAGACCAAATGAT
This sequence comes from Bothrops alternatus, assembly GCA_034064705.1. Taxonomy (NCBI): domain Eukaryota; kingdom Metazoa; phylum Chordata; class Lepidosauria; order Squamata; family Viperidae; genus Bothrops; species Bothrops alternatus. The sequence goes on along the minus strand of JARGCV010000081.1, from coordinate 5,257,429 downwards.
TTTATTTTTCCTGAAATTCTTTTTAATTAAATTATAGGCTAAATTTGGAATTGTTAGAAGCCTGTTTAATTTAGTCACATGATGAACTCAGTGATGAGAAAATTCTTCCTTGCATAGAATCTTGGTATCCAGTTTAATGCTGAATATTAAGCTGAGTTAGTTCCCATCAAGCTTAAGAAATTTGAAAACCATTAAATGATGTAAATAACTAGTAGACAAATTTAATAAATTAATTACATCTTCAAAATTCTGAGTTGCACTAAGTAAGGCATCCCAACTCAAGCTGCCTACTAACTTATTTCCTCTCATAAAAATATTATTTGACATTAAATAAAGGAGAGGAAGAGTGACCACTCATCTTTCCTATTTAAATATAACACATAAGCACAGTGCAAATACTGTAGAATTAGCATCTGAGAAAATTACATTTTAGACTTTTATCTCTTCTTTTTTCAATAATTCAAGCTGGAAGGGGTGGAACCAAATAGCAATCAATCAGCATCACATTCTCTGAGCAATCTGCTTTCCAGTCTTTTCTGCTAATTAAGATCACATTGAACATCTAAATGTCTGCAAGCTACTTGAAATAAAAAAAGAACAGGAGACAAAAAAAATCAGAAACTGAGAGAGAAAATCTGCCTTGGTAGAATGGGCAAAAGGGGGAAAAAATTACAAAGCCACTTCATTCCAAATCAGCTAAATAATAAAAAAATAAGGAAGTTGATTATCCAAGTAAGCTGTACATAGATCACTTCCTCTTCTTCTAAGAACTAGAACAACACCAGATTCTGGAGCTTTCTTGTTTTCTCTGCGATAATTTAACTGAGTGGTGTAACTGCACCTCAGCCTTTTGCTATTTCATTCCTCTTTTCTAATTTAGCTATCATTTCTACACAACATAAGGCAATGCAGAGACAGGTCTGAGAAAGGTTGTTCCCTCAGTGTGGCTCAATTTATAACTAAACAATGTCCTCTTACAGCTCCAAAAATCATCTTGATGTTTGAGCAATTGGCCTCCATAAATGAGAACTTGGACTACCGTAATTAAAAAGTGACTTGGAGGCTTTTGTCTGAAAGCTTTCTGAAGGACTTTCTGCCTTTATCAAAGCCCATTTGACAGATGCAGTTAAGCAACATTTCCTGAAAAAGAGAGCCAGGCAATTCTAATAAAGCTGTAAAGGTTGACACTAAAGCCCAAGCTAAACATTCTTCCTCTAATACTAAGGCAACTGACTCCATATCTGCTTGTCATAAAACTTCTTCAGCCACAAAATAAGTGAGTTATGGAGAGATTTTTTTCCTCTTAAAAATATGGTATTTGATTGGGGAATGGAAAGAACTGGACAGAATTTCTGAGAAAATATTAAAATTATTCAAGGCAAATTACTTGAAGTTTATCTACTTTTCTGAAAAACAAAGATCCTTTTCAGGAATACTCAAGATTTGGATCTCAAAGAACATGGTTACTAAGAATTATAAAGTAGAGATATTACTAAAGGGTTTTTCAGAATACAATCCTATGAGTTTGGTTTATAAAACAAAATCTAATTATTTAAATGGAGACTAAATAAAATGGTACAGAAATAAGCAATATGGAAGATTATGAAAAGAAATTGATTTTTTAAAAAAAAGATAGCTAATGGTATTGATTTAAGAATGATTTGGGATTCAAGTAAAGCTCTTATTAGTAGTCATTTTATACAACATAATAGTGAACTTAAAAAGAAGTGTCAAGAGAAAAGAAACTATTTTGGATGCAATAAAGACAAAAGAATAAAAAAATCACCATAGAAAACAAGTATTCTTACAAAGTAAGCTTTTGCAATGACAATTATCTATTAACAGTACTGTAAGAAAAATGGAAATAAAAATGTAAAGCAAATAAATTTATAAATAAATTTGAAAATAAACCAAGGAATTGGCTAGCATATAAATTACAAAAAGAACAAGAAAAGAAAATAATACTGAAATTACAAGAAGGATATAATGTCTTAATGGACAGTGTAGCAATAAAAAAGCATTTTATCAATAGCATTGCAATTTGTATGAAGCAAGTGACATCTTTATATAGAAAATAGATGAATATCTAAAGAAAAAAAAGTACGGATGAAATCTTTGCACAGATTCATCTGGGGCAGGGGTTTGCAACCTTAAACACTCAAAGAGCCACTTGGACCCATTTCCCAGAGAAAATAGAACACTGGGAGCCGCAAAACCTGCATGCTCACGCATGCACATATAAGGGGTGGGGAGCTTGATTGAAGAATTTAATTAAAAAGAAATAGAGGCTGCTGTGCATGAGTTCTCTCTCTCTCTCTCTCTCTCTCTCTCTCTCTCTCTCTCTCTCTTCTTCTCTCTCTTTTTCTCTTTCTTTCCTCTTCCCCTCTTTTTGTCTCTCTCTTTCCTCTCTCTCTCCCTCTCTCTCTTTCCTCTCTCTCTCACTTTCTCTCTTTCCTCTCCCTCTCTCTCCTTCTCTCTCTTTACTTTTCCCCTCTATCTTTCTCTCTTTCCTCTCTCTCCCCCCCTCTCTCTCTTTCCTCTCCCTCTCTCTCCTTCTCTCTCTTTACTTTCCCCCCTCTCTTTCTCTCTTTCCCCTCCCTCTCTTTTTCTGTCTCTTTCTTTCCTCTCTCTTTCCTCTTCCTCTCTCTCTCCCTCTCTCTCTTTCTCTCTCTCTCTTTCCTCTCCCTCTCTCTTTCTTTCTTTCCTGTCCCTCTTTATCATTCTTTCCTCTCTTTTTCCTCTCTCCCTCCCTCTCTCTCTCTTTCCTTTTCCTCTGTCTTTCTCTCTTTCTCTCTTTCCTCTCTCTCTCCTCTCTCTTTCCCCTCTCTCTCTTGCTCTCTTTCCTCTCCCTCTCCCTCCCTCTCTCTTTCTCTCTTTCCTCTCCTCTCCCCTTCTCTTTCCCTCTCTCTCTTTCTCTCCCTCTTTCCTCTCCCTCTCTCTCTTTCTCCCCCCTCTCTCTTTCTCTCTCTCTTTTTCTCTTTCCATCTCCCACTCTCTCTCTCCCTCTCTCTCTCTCTCCCTCTCTCTCTTTCTCTCCCCTTGTCTCTCCCTCTCTCTAATCTTCTGTTAAACAAGCTGGCAAGCTGGCTTCAGTCTGTTCTCCAACAAGCTGACACACATTCTTCCTGCAGAGAATCAGCCAAGGCAGGAGTCCCGCCCAATAAGCTTGTCAGCTCATCCGAGAACAGCATGAGGCCACTCCCTTTTTTACAGAGAGGGGGGGAAAAGAGTAAGTTCCTCTCTCTGTCTGTCTCTCTCTCTCTCTCTGCAAATGGCAGAGGAGGCTGGGAGCCACAGGAGAAGGTCAAAGAGCCACAAGCGGCTCCAGAGCTGCAGGTTGCTGACCCGTGGTCTGGGGTGTTAGTGTCACCCCTTCCTACAAGATATAACGGTTGTGGGAGTAAAAATAAAAATAAAACTTATAAATTAAGGGCTACTGCAGATAATTTAGTTCTATAAGATTCTTTTAAGGGAATTGAAATATTAAAAGATTTTTTTTAAATGGTGTACGAGTAAATTTTAAGATTAATAACCAGAAGACAAAGATATTAGTAAAAAATGTGAAAATAGAAGATGAAATAGAATTGATGAATAAAATGTTTTTTAAGATTGATAAGAAAGTAAAATACCTGAGTATTACTATGACAAATATGAATTGTATGTTATTTCAAAATAATTTTGTTAACACTGATTATTTAAAAAGGACATATTTTAGAATAAGAGAAATTACAACTTATTTCTAGGGAAAATTTATGTGATAAAAATGAATGATTGCTTGAGTAATGTTTTTGTTTCATACAATATGTTTTGATAACTGATACACTATTTAAACAATTACTGATTATCTAAATTTGTGTGGCAGGATGAAAAAGATATCAAATATAAGATGTTACAGATGCAAATAGAAGAAGGGATAGCATTTACCTAATTGAAAATTATATTTTGCAGCTGTAATTGCTAAAATGTGTGCAAATTTTTAATGAAATTTGAAACAAAAGAACAAGTGAAATGATATATAATAAAGTGACTACAATTTTTGGTTATAGCATACATGTTGAACAACATGAAAATATATGGCTAAAAGGATTGAAATTTGTTCTATGTTATAATCTTTAAAAAATCTTTTATAAAATGATGTACATTGGTATGTCACCAACTTTCTAGAATGTATTATTTCAAATTTATGTTGAATTTTTGAAAATGTAAACAACAAGAAAGTACATTTTGTATGTTTGGTTGCAAGAAATATGTAAGAAAACTAGAAAATTCTGGATTAAAATATAGTCACTGATCTGGTGCATTGTAAAGAGAAATATACAATTGAGACCAGAATTTTTTTTCTTTGAGAATAATGAACAAACTGATGGAAAATATTTACAGAACTTTGTTTCTGTATATAATAATTCTAGTGAGATGATTGAATCCATGAATGCGGAAAGATTTGGAATTGCCCACAATTATCTTATTTATTTGTTTGTCTGTTTGTCTCACTCTTGAAGCAACTCTGGACAACTCACAACATGATACAAAGGTAATATAAAACAATTAAACTTAACAAAGATTAAGTAGTAACTAGAAACCCAGAGGATGGGTAGTATGGCAGTGGAATTTTCTTCCTACCCCATCAGCCACCCCCAGTGTAGAGAACCCTGATTGGCCCTTCAGCAGAACCAGGTTTTAAGGGTCTTCCAGAAAGCCAAGAAAGTGGGGGTAGATTTTCCCTCTAGCAACAGAATATCCCATAGGGTGGGAAACACAGGAGAAGAGGCTCTTTTCCTGGACCAATGGAGGAATAGTTTAGGAAGATCATCAAACTTACTGAGATGTCTAAATTGACATCTTTAATCAAGCAAACATAATATCTACATTTATTGTAGACTGGAATCCCTTTGTAGACTCTTGCATGAAAAAGAAAAAAAGGAACTTATGATTTATGGTTCCGATTATTAGGCAGGATAGATGATAGAAAGAAGATATTTACTTTGTAACTATAGATTGGGAGGGTAAATTTATAATTGTAATTATAACTGCTTTAACTTAAAGAAAATTGGAAGCTATGTCTTTATTTTCTTCCTTTGTTTCCTATTTTTATTTCCTCCATTACTATCTTTCTCTTTGATTTTTTTATTTCTTTTCTTTTTCTTACTTTATATTAGTTTGTATTCATTTTTATTTTCTTTAAAAAATTAATAGAAGATTTAGATATGTTTTTTTTAGCTTCCCTATCCAATTCCCCAGGAAGCCTGAAATGAACACGAACAATTTCACACATTTTTAGTTGTCATAGTACAACCTACACTTACTGCTTGCCAGGTAGTAGAGCTTGAAACAGTGAACTAAATAAATGAAACAGACAGCCTGATCAATGACACTCTTTTTTCAGCCTTCATTACTTATTATTTCCATCCAATCAACCCACATTGTTATTCATTATTCATTCAGAACTATTAGTATCAAACCAGATCTTTAGCTTCATATCTTAGTCACCACATTCAAAGAAGATACCTAGCAATTGATGAAGTGAAGTACAGTATAGTTATTTAAATATTATATGGTTTTCTTTTCCTACTAGTTTGTTTGGTTTAGAATCCATGTAAAATACGGAAGCCTGGAAAATCAGCTTTTTGACATAGCAAAATAGCATTCATAGTTTGAGAGATTTAGCAGTATAATACATAAGAATTTTCCTAGTCTGAATTTTGATTATTCATATGATTCTCCACCTTCGTGATGGTCTTTCTCTATTATATTGTAGCAAAGCATGAGAAATGATTCTGAAAAAATCCCTGAACATTCTCTAAAAGGAAGACAACAAAAATGCTCTCTATTTTTTTTCAGCTTAAATTCAGATGTGTTGACTTGACCTTCAGTTCTAAACTCAATGGACACATACAGGTGACATAAACTACTCACCAGAAAAGGTCAGGTAAGCTGCTAGTGCACTTTTCCTGCTGAGACACTTGTAGGAAGCAACTGAATGTATTATGAGATGAATGACCTCTTGGGAAGATGGGTATTTTAAAGTCTGTGATATGTCTGAATCTGTGCTAAGCAGACAGGAAATTTTATGGAAATTTAACCATTTAATAATAATTAAACCATAACTATAATTATTTATGGAATAATTATTCTGCCAAAACTCTGAGGATTTTTTTTCCAAATCTGGAAGTATCATAGATTTCAGAACTCAGTAAAATGTAATGACTTCAGAGTTTAATTTGACTCCTGGTGATTATATGAACAAATCCATGTAGTTTGCATGGAAGCCAACAGCAAATTATTTATAATAATTTGTAATAATAAACAATACCCTAATCAAGGAACTGCCAAATGAGGTAGCAGTAAACAGCCCAACCAAAGACTACCCCCATCAACACTGACAGGGCAAGCTACTAGAAAATAAACTGACAGAAAACCCTATGCCTTACTAGCACTAATGATATTACCTAGATTGGGTAATGAATTGACTGCAAGAAAACAACCAAGCTCAGAGATTATCAAAGACTCCTCAAATTATTTATTATTGTCTTCTCAGCCTTTGAATTTTTGATAGGTTCTTACCAAAGTGCTAACCATGTTTAAACCTCCCTAGTATTCTAATCTACCAAATGTTAGAATCTTTTCTTTATCTGAAATTCTCCATGTTAAGCTTCATATTTTGTTTCTATAATGTCAATGTATCTATCATTTCTATCATTGTATCATTTCAATGACAAACTAGGAGTACTTTATTATCCCTCCAAGGTAGACCAGATTAGGAAACCAATGCTACAGGTGAGCATTATTTTTATTTTAAAGATTTAGTAAAAGAATTCTGAAAGTCTGAATGTGCTTTCCCCTTTTCTTCCTTTATCTTTGTGTAAACTAGGGAGAACCTTGCCTGATACATTTACTCATATTACTTTTTTGTCTTGAGTTTATGTCCCTTTCATATGATTATCTGCCTTCTACATTTCTGTGATCATGTTAAAGGCTAATCTACATTAAAAGAGCTGTTTCATACTGTCAGCACTATGCAAATTACAGCTGGTATTCTTTTAAAATATGTATTTACTTATAGACACTGCAGGCTACCCATTTCTAATGACTCTTACAATTGTTATTGCTATTATTATAAAAGAAATCATAAGTGACTTGAAGACAATCATGGAAACCAAAACAAACAACTCCAAACAATTTGATTCTTAATCAACCAATTTTTTCAATGTGCAAGAAGATATAAAATTAATTTATGTTGTGTGACTGTATATAAATAAGTAGTCAAATCACATATCAGCCTATATGTATAGGGCTATTCAGTATGTATAAGCCATATGTAACCTATATGCTAATTTTGTTTGTCCATCAGTCTAATTTTATACGATCTGAACTAAGATTCCTGGAACTTCAGGATGGACAATACATCAGACAATTCATTGGAGATAGAAGAGATATTCCTAGTTTTTCTGGTTCTGGTAGTGACAAATCCTTCCACTCCCCACATTTTTCACAACTCATGGTAGTCTTTGAATATATGAAGTCCCCAATAAAAAAGTAATTCCTGCCTTACAGCAATAGGTGCAGCAAAAAAACTGCATCATTTTTTTCTATACAAGCATTTAAAGGACAGGTGTGGGAAAGAAGAGATTTAATATATATCAATTTGTGCTGTTTGCTAGTTGCATTTCATTTCAATTGTGCTATATGATGGGAATAAGTGGAAGAATAAAAGGAAGAAAAATATTCCCCAATATGAATGTCCATAAGACATGTGAATTTTAACACCAGAAATACCAAAATAAATTTTATTGAGAATTTGGGAAAGTTAAGTCCACATTTAATATGTATATGTTTCTCTTAGTTTATATTTTATTTGTGAATATTTTTGTAATGTACACAATTTTCCAATGCTCCGTAACATTGTAGCCATATTTTTGCTTAACCTGTACATTCAGTGAGTAATCATTTTACAGTTATTTGGCAGCTTGTCAATAAATATTGATTGTATGATATAGTGGACTACTATAATTGTTATATAATAGGTTCTGGTACTGCATTCTACTCTTCCCTTTTCAGAGATGTACCAGCTAAATGATAGTTATATATTATTTGGAAGGGTAAGAGACAGAAGAATTAATTGTTCACTACTAATAATCCCTGCAATTGATGATGGCTATCTAACTGTGACCAGATAGGTGACTTTTGAAAGTTCATGTGATTGTAAATAGATTTCCATATGTGCATTTGCCTATGTGTCTATATTGGCTATATGTTGTTTGGCATCAGTTTCCATTGTCCAAAACAATAAGCTATTTCTTTATTGTTGCGAAGAAAAATGTGTAAATATGACCATAAAGACATAAAGAATTAAGTCTGACTCAGACAACACGATTCTTTCTTTTGACTCTGAAATGGGAGAACAGGAAAATCAATAGTCTTAAGCAATTGTTTTGGGTAGATAATGTATTTAACAAAATTAATTGGAGGTTATATAGATTTGATGTTAACTTAGGAAAGTAAATGTTGGAGGTTGAAATGTTTAGTATTTGGGATTTCGGAGGACAGGAAATTTAATCTTAATAAGGATTAGTAAATCAGATTCTAAAATTATACAAAATAAATTATATTTATTTGAAATATAATATCAGAATACTTAATTAACCATATTCTATATCTATCAAAAGAAAAGAGCATATTCTCTGTGACTTTATACAAGGCAAAAAGGCAGGTGGAAGTAACTGGAGTTCAGCAATTTCTGGAACAATCAGCAGGCAGAATAATAAAGAGGGAAAACAGAATAAATCCTTAAATCCCTTATCAATACTGTCTTTTGTAGGTCATAGGGCTCCAAAGGATCAGTCCTATTGGATTTATACTTCAAATGATGCAAACAATTTGCATTTTATTTAAAGAAGTAATGATTTAAAGAAGTAATGATTCTTTAATTATTCATTACAGAGAAATTTCTCTAAGCAGGAATTGAGAAGCAACTTGTTTACCTGATTTACCTATCCTAAATCAAGAAATAAATTACCTGTCCAGTTTGATCCAGGCAGTTCCCTGCCTAAAAGAAGACTGAAATACATATTGATCTGCACATTCATTCTATGTGCCAGATAGTGCCCTAAATAATTTTCAAGGTGATTTACATAAATCTAACAGGTCTAAAATCATGAAGCAAAACTGTATCAGTCTAAATTAATTTGAGTTTTTGCATATATGGAATGGAATGAAACTAGATTCTATCTTAATTGGGTTTCAATCTAATCAGAAAACCTCAATAAAACTTTTTTGATGTTTCTGATTTTTCTCCCTTATATGTAATTTTATACTATGACTAGTTTTTCACTGTATTGTTTTAGCTGAGGCCTATAATATTCTATGAATGTGACATAAATATATAACTTTAATTCACAATATTGTAATTCTAGTTTATTTCTTTAAATATATTATATCTTTACAGTTATTATATTTTTGATAGAAATAAAAGTGAATGTCAATTTCTAAGAAAAAAATTTATTTTTACACAGAATATACAGTCACATACAGTATCATATTTTGTATATTTTACTAAGTCACTAGATGATATAATAAACTCAGTTATCATATAGAAGATTCTGCCAGTACAAATTCAGAATATTATAGGTTATTAAACAGACATACCTGTTTAGGACATTAAAAAATGAAACTAAAAAACCAATAAATCCAATTATTTTTAATGAGATAAACAGCATAAAGCACAATTCAATCATAGTTTAGTATTCAAGAGTTATACTTATTAGCTTAACCAGGAAACAGTTTATGGATAATGTACTATTTAATTGAATTTAGTACAGGAAGTCAAAGAATAAGTTCTAAGAAAAACAGAAAAGCAAGAGATGTTTATAAGTGATGTATCTTAATGGAGACATTGATAAAACTTAGTTATAGATGATAAAAAACACACAAATACAGATGCTAAAATATGTGCCCTAGGCTTTATCAGAATTAGTACATGGTAAAGATTAGAAGAGTCATCATTCTCTACATTGGACATTGGTTAGGCCATACCAATCTATATGTAATTTTATTTTTTTTATAATATTTTATTTATTTTCTGTTATTACATTTCATTAGTGCTTAATGAACAGCATATTGTCTGGGTTTATTTGTTTTGCTTAGTAATACAAGTTAAGTTCTTACTCTCTATCCCATTTTTCCAGCCATTGATAAAATAAGCTCCATGTTTGAAAATATTCTGTCTTCTTTTTCTTTGATCCTCAATGTAAGTCTGTCCATTTCAGGACAGTCCAGTATTTTCTTGATTAGCTCTTCATTCAGTGGTGTCTCTTCATTTTTCCAGTGCTGAGCAAATACAATCCTCACTGCTGTTAATATATATTATATTTTAGAATGGACATTAACCAATTAGAGCATGTCCAGAGGACAGCAACTGTTGGATAAGGACCAGGGAACTAGCATTTCTGAGGTAAAGTTGGAAGTGTTTGATATCTTTATAACCACCGATAGGGGAAAACATGATAATTATCTTCAGGTATTTAAAAAGTTATCATATAGAAGATAAACCAGAACTGTTCTAGAAGACAGGATATAAAATAATGGATTTATATTTGAAGGCACTGAAAGAACATTAGATTGCCTTCAGGTAATGGACTTTCCTTTTCTGGAGAAATTTAAACAGAGATTTAAACCATCTTGCCAGGAATCAATAATACTGGATTCCTATTGAAGAATGGATTAAAATACATTATCTCTGAGGTTCCCCCAATCCTTACATTGTATGATTCTATAAGAAAATTAAAAATAAAAATAAGCCTTTTATGATGGGTTTTGCCACAGGACATAATATTTATACACATATGCTAAACTGGTGACAGTTCTCACTGTCATAATTTAATTTAGGAATAGAGAATAAATGAATAATTTTTCTTTATACAAAGAAGGAAATGAGTTCTGGAGAGAAAGCAGAGACAAAAGCCCTTTTTTCCATGCCTGGTTTAGCTTGTGTTACTGATTTGGGAATGATACAGGTTGACTTAACTGATTTAGAATAAAAGAATGGAAAGAGAAAGAAAGATTCTAGGAAACTTTGTTCTCTTCTGTTTGGATATGAGGGCAGTTTTTATTCTTTCCTTACTTTGAGTTTTGGGAAATCATAAATAAAGAATCAGACAAAAAGAAGAAAGGAAAAATATGTGTGTTACAATAGTATGTGGGATTTTTAGGGTTGTACAATGTACAGCACACAAAGGCCTCTGTGTGAACCAGTTTGATTTGTTTTAAGTACTAATATGCTTTATCTGGCTGTTATTAATTAATTCATTTTAACTTGCTTGCTAATCATATTTTGCCCCCTTCTTTTCTCACTTCAGCAACCACTCTTCTGCTGCAAGTTTTGTAACCAACTCAATATACTCTCTCCCCTTTATTCTGTATCTGAAAAAAAAGAAAAGAAACTTTTAATTTTTCTCCAAGTTCTTTTTCTATCTCAGGTTTTTGGTTATAAGTATTGTCAGTGTGTCTGGGAAATCACCTGACAGCTTGGCAAATACTGTTTACTTGTTTCAGTCTGCTTTTTTCTTTCTCTTTTCTTGGTTGAGGAAAGGGTGAGAACAAGAAGTGTTCTAGTATAATTTTATGCAGGATGCTGCAGCATGAAGGTTGTTGTAATGGCAACCAATTAAAAATTTCAGGGGGTGCTTCAACTCCCCTCACCCACTTATCTCTCCCATCTTTGCCCTTTTGGGCACCCTACCCCACACTACCCCTACTGCTCTCTAGGTAATCTTTGCCAATTTCTTTCTCCTGCTGCTGACAAGGTGCACCTTGCCTGACCTTTTGTGAGGCAGCTGCTGGCATCACAAGGTCTTCATGAGGCTGTGCATGGCCTTCTCAAAGCCTTACATCCTGAAATACTGTGTCAGGAATAAAGCAGCTGTGTCAGGAAAACCCAGGCTAGACATGCCTCAGCAACAGCAAGAGAAAGGAGAGAGCAAAGGTCAGTTTTGGTGACAGACCAGGTGGAGACCAAAAGAGCCAAAAGGACAGAAATGGATGGAGATAAGCATGAGAGAAGTTGAAGCAGAGCTGAGCCTATAACCTGACTGAAAGGGTTTCAGATAATCATCCAGGACCTTTTGAAGCTGTAGCACAACCACTCTTTCTACCACCTTTCCTAAAAACAATGCTTTATAACCATTTCATGGCCTGAACTCTTAATCTCCACCCCCAGTTGCTCTTTTTTAGCTGCTGCTATTGAGCAATAGATCAATCTGCAGGAAGGCTTCCCTCATGTTTGAATAACAGATGAGGGGTTGACAGGAATTCCAGAGGGATACTATAATCTTATAATTATATTCATTATAAAGGTAACAATTACATTCCTTGTTCTTTACAGCAAAATAACATGAAATACTTTATTGAAGATACTTACAAAAACAGTATTTCTTTGCATGTTAGATAGAATGCTGCATTACAAAATAGTTAGAACAATTAATCAGTGGAACAACCTGCCTCCAGAAACTGTGAATGCTCCAACACTGGAAGTTTAAGAAGAGACTGGACAGCCATTTGTCTGAAATGGTATAGAGTTTCCTGCCTGAGCAGGGGGTTGGACTAGAAGACCTCTAAGGTCCTTTCCAACTTTATTATTATTGTTATTGTTATTGTTATTGTTATTGTTATTACTATTATTATTATTAGTAGTAGTAGTAGTATTATGGATCATCGCACAGTCAGCCAGATGTTCAGACTGGATTTGGTATTTTGTCTACCTATCGAGTCCTTACCCAGGACCTGGGATAGGCAGATGTGGATGTTTGGTTGTATTGCAGATATTGTCGCAGGATGAAAGCAGTTCCTAGTAAGGCCGCCTTTTGCAATTGACTAATAGTGAATTTGTCAATGCCAATGGTGTTCAAGTGGTGCTCCAGTTGTTTTGGGATTGCACCCAAGGCACTTATTACTATTGGTACAACCCTTGCTTGCTTTTGCCACAGTCTTTCTATTTCTATTTGTAGGTCTTTGTATTTTGTTATCTTCTTCAGTTCTTTCTTGTCTATTCTTCTGTCTCCAGGCACTTCCATGTCCACTATCCGGACTTTTTTGTCTTTCTTATCAACAATTGTTAAGTCCGGGGTGTTATGTTGCGGATGCCTGTCTGTTTGAATTCTGAAGTTCCAGAGCAGTTTAATTTTATCATTTTCTATGACTTTGTCTATTTTATGATCCCACCAGTTTTTGCCTACAGGCAAATGATATTTGTTGCAGATCTTCCAATGCACCATTGTTGCTACTTTGTCATGCCGCTGCTTGTAGTCAGTCTGTGTGATCTTCTTGCAGCAGCTTACCAGGTGGTCCACTGTTTCTTCAGCCTCTTTGCATAGGCGGCACTTTCTGTCTGTTGCTGTCTTCTCAATTTTGATTTTATATGCATTTATCCTTAAGGCTTGGTCTTGTGCAGCCAGAATTAGTCCCTCAGTCTCTTTCTTCAATTTTCCTGCTCTTAGCCATTGCCATGTCTTGTTATTATCTGCTTTCCCAGCTATTTTTTTTAATGTACTGGCCATGCAGTCTTCCCATGCCTCTATTCTGTTCTTCATTTGGTCTTTCTTGTAGGGCAGTTTGGTCTCTCCAGTAGTCAGTAAGCCTTCCTGATACACTAATTTCAGTGCATCTTCATCATTGTCCTTCAGATATTCTTCCAAAGCCATTTTTTTCTTCTCCAACCACCTGATGTACTTGCAGCATTCCATGCCTTGGTAGATAAAGTCTGTCAATGTCATTTCATGGATGAAGAGCATGATTCATTGTCATTATTTTTCTGCTCTTCTTATCCATTGCTTTTAGTTCTGCTTGAGTCCAGTCCACTATTCCAGCTGTGTATCTAATGACTGGAATTGCCCATGTGTTGATTGCCTTTATGGTATTTCCTCCATTGAGTTTGGACTTTAAGATCTTCTTCACTCTCTTGATGTATTCACCTCTAATCTTTTTCTTGACTTCAGTGTGCTTGATGTTGTCAGCTTGAAGGATACCCAAGTATTTGTAGTAATCTTCCTCATCCAGACTCTTAATGTTATTTTCATGGGGCATCTTCATTCCTTCAGTTTTCACTATTTTTCCTTGTTTGATAGTAAATGTGGCACACTTGTCCAAGCCAAACTCCATTGCAATATCTTCGCTATATATACGGACAGTGTTGAGCAGCAATTCTATTTCAGATGATGTTTTTCCATACAGCTTCAGATCATCCATGTAAAGGAGGTGGGATAGTCTGGCAGATGTTTTTGATGTTTGATAGCCATGTCCTGAGTTATTCAGTATTGTTGACAGAGGAAACAGTGTAATAATAAATAGTAATGGTGATAATGAATCTCCTTGAAATATTCCTCTCTTGATGTTAATCTCTCCCAGTCTCTCACCATTGACGTGCAACTGTGTCTTCCATTGTGCCATCAATCTTTGCACAAATTTCCTGATGTTTCTACTGACTCCTGTTATTTCTAGGCACCTGATTATCCAGTCATGTGACAAAGAGTCAAATGCCTTTTTGTAGTCAATCCATGCCACGTTCAGGTTGGTCTTCCTTTTCTTGCAGTTATTAGCCACTTTTCATTTTCTCCTCCTTGTAGTATATTGTTGAACTGCTTGGCAATGAGTGGGTGTATAACAGTTAGATGTTTCAACCAAAACCCATGCAGTTCATCTTCACTTGGTGCTGACCAATTTTTGATTTTCCTTGCTCTTTTTTCTACCATTTTTGTTGTTATTACTAGTTCTTTCATTTCAACTTCTGTTTTATTTGCATCCACGTCTTTTAACCAAGCCGCATCCTTGTTGTATTTCTTTGGGTTATCCCATATCTGCTTCCAGAACTGCACTGTTTCTTCCTTGTCAGGTACTGACTGATTCATTGCAGTTTCTCCATTGATGGATTGGTAGAACTGTTGGAGGTTCTGCCTATAGTTTGCAATTCGAGCTTCATATCTACTGATTTTCCTGGCTATAGTTGTTATTTGTTGCTTTATTATTTCCAGTGTTTCCTTGATCTTCCTTGTTTCTAAGTGGTATTTCTTGATTAGGTATTCTTTGGTCTTCTTGTTCTTCAGCTTCTTTTCTTTCATCTGTTCTAGCTTGCTTGCATGTGATCTTAACTTGCTGATCTTATTTTCTAGTCTAACCTTCCATTTTTCTGGTGCACTTTTTGTTTGTTTTTCTTCTTTGTTGATTTTGCATCCCAGGTATTCGGTTATAACTGAAGCTGTGCTGTACATTAGTTGGTTTGTTTCTTGCAATGAATTGGTGCTTTTACTTGATATTGCAGTATTTGCATCTTTTAAGGCTTGTGCTAGCTGTTTCTTTGGATCAAGGTTCAATGCAGGCAGCCTTATTCTGTTATTTTTGTGCTGTTCTAGATGCTCAGTTATTCTTTGTTTCAATTCTTTTATTTCTTTAGTTAGTGGGTTTTGTTTTTCCTGAGGAAGAGGTGCCTGGTTTCCAAATGAGAACAGTTGTATATCTCTGCTGGATTCTTTCATTGTCAACTCCCCCTGGTTTGCCTCTACATTCTGAATTACTTCTGGCAAGGCTTTGATTTCTTTGCCCTGGGTGAACCTTTGCAGTTCGTCCAATTCTGTTTCTGTGAATACTTTATTTCGTATTATAAATCGGCATTGATCTGCTAGTCTCTGTTCTGTTATTTCTGATTCTGGATGTTGTTCTTTCCAGAACTGGTGCATTCATTTTAGATATGCTCTTCTTGTTGGACTTGATCTGTAATAACAGATCATTATTTCTTTGTTTTCAATCACTGCGTATCTGCAACAGGTAAACACCTTTTCTTCCAGTAGTTCTGCAGCTGCTGGCCCTGGTTGTTCAGCCAACAGTCCTGAGTTCTGTAACTCATTTTTCACCAGATATCAAGGAACTCCAATATCTAGCACGGACCTTGTTAATCTGGGTGACATCCGAGACGGTATGGCATTCTGAAATTTACATCTCACCGTATTTTTTTATGGGAGAGACACTCTTTGTCTGACTCCTCTGATGAGACCTGTTCAGTATGGTTGAACCTCTGGCATAGCTCTCATCTTCCTCAGAGTACACAAGCCCCACAACTACGTCAAGGTAGTGCCTCACTGGGGGTTATTATTATTGTTGTTGTTGTTGTTGTTGTTGTTGTTGTTGTTGTTGTTGTTATATTTTGTCAGCCACAGTTGGCTGTGTCAATGAGTTTTTAGCAGGAAATTTAGAACACAAGACTACACGAAATGCTACAACTTTTTGTTGCATTTTCTTCTTGAACAGACCAAAACTAACTAATGAAAACCTGGATAAAATGTCAATCTGATGCCAGGTGTCACAAGTTTTACACATATTTTTTTCTTAAAGGATGAATTGATAGCTGCAGACTGATTACTCATATATATATATATATATATATATATATATATATATATATATATATATATATATATATATATATATATATATATATATATATATATATATATATATATATATATATATATATATATATATATATATATATATATATATATATATATATATATATATATATATATATATATATATATATATATATATATATGTCAAGTGTTTATTTTTTAGATTGCACCCTGTAAACCCAAATATGGGAGGAAGGAATCATTCTTTCCTTTTGCTTGTTTCAGCTCCCTGACTACTGACAAAGCGGGAGAGAACTTGTGGCTCAATAGGTTAAAGCATCTGCTTAGCATGCAGACTGCCCAGGTTCGAATCCCGGAAGGGTGAGTTCTGACTGAAGAGAGTTAAGAAACTCAAAATGGCTATATCAGAAATCCCTTATTTCTTTGTCAACAATTTTAAACAACATATATATATATATTTGTGCTTGCATGATGGCTCTGGGTTGAGCTGAAACAAGCAAAAGGAAAGAATGATTCCTTCCTCCCATATTTGGGTTTACAGGGTGCAATCTAAAAAATAAACACTTGACACATATCCTTACTCCCTGACTACTGACAAAGCGGGAGAGAACTTGTGGCTCAATAGGTTAAAGCATCTGCTTAGCATGCAGACTGCCCAGGTTCGAATCCCGGAAGGGTGAGTTCTGACTGAAGAGAGTTAAGAAACTCGAAATGGCTATATCAGAAATCCCTTATTTCTTTGTCAACAATTTTAAACAACATATATATATATATATATATATATATATATATATATATATATATATATATATATATATATATATATATATATATATATATATATATATATATATATATATATATTTGTGCTTGCATGATGGCTCTGGGTTGAGCTGAAACAAGCAAAAGGAAAGAATGATTCCTTCCTCCCATATTTGGGTTTACAGGGTGCAATCTAAAAAATAAACACTTGACACATATCCTTACTCCCTGACTACTGACAAAGCGGGAGAGAACTTGTGGCTCAATAGGTTAAAGCATCTGCTTAGCATGCAGACTGCCCAGGTTCGAATCCCGGAAGGGTGAGTTCTGACTGAAGAGATTTAAGAAACTCGAAATGGCTATATCAGAAATTCCTTATTTCTTTGTCAACAATTTTAAACAACATATATATATATATATTTGTGCTTGCATGATGGCTCTGGGTTGAGCTGAAACAAGCAAAAGGAAAGAATGATTCCTTCCTCCCATATTTGGGTTTACAGGGTGCAATCTAAAAAATAAACACTTGACACATATCCTTACTCCCTGACTACTGACAAAGCGGGAGAGAACTTGTGGCTCAATAGGTTAAAGCATCTGCTTAGCATGCAGACTGCCCAGGTTCGAATCCCGGAAGGGTGAGTTCTGACTGAAGAGAGTTAAGAAACTCAAAATGGCTATATCAGAAATCCCTTATTTCTTTGTCAACAATTTTAAACAACATATATATATATATATATATATATATATATATATATATATATATATATATATATATATATATATATATATATATATATATATATATATATATATATATATATATATATATATATATATATATATATATATATATATATATATATATATATATATATATATATATATATATATATATATATATATATATATATATATATATATATATATATATATATATATATATATATATATATATATATTTGTGCTTGCATGATGGCTCTGGGTTGAGCTGAAACAAGCAAAAGGAAAGAATGATTCCTTCCTCCCATATTTGGGTTTACAGGGTGCAATCTAAAAAATAAACACTTGACACATATCCTTACTCCCTGACTACTGACAAAGCGGGAGAGAACTTGTGGCTCAATAGGTTAAAGCATCTGCTTAGCATGCAGACTGCCCAGGTTCGAATCCCGGAAGGGTGAGTTCTGACTGAAGAGAGTTAAGAAACTCGAAATGGCTATATCAGAAATCCCTTATTTCTTTGTCAACAATTTTAAACAACATATATATATATATATTTGTGCTTGCATGATGGCTCTGGGTTGAGCTGAAACAAGCAAAAGGAAAGAATGATTCCTTCCTCCCATATTTGGGTTTACAGGGTGCAATCTAAAAAATAAACACTTGACACATATCCTTACTCCCTGACTACTGACAAAGCGGGAGAGAACTTGTGGCTCAATAGGTTAAAGCATCTGCTTAGCATTCAGACTGCCCAGGTTCGAATCCCGGAAGGGTGAGTTCTGACTGAAGAGAGTTAAGAAACTCGAAATGGCTATATCAGAAATCCCTTATTTCTTTGTCAACAATTTTAAACAACATATATATATATTTGTGCTTGCATGATGGCTCTGGGTTGAGCTGAAACAAGCAAAAGGAAAGAATGATTCCTTCCTCCCATATTTGGGTTTACAGGGTGCAATCTAAAAAATAAACACTTGACACATATCCTTACTCCCTGACTACTGACAAAGCGGGAGAGAACTTGTGGCTCAATAGGTTAAAGCATCTGCTTAGCATGCAGACTGCCCAGGTTCGAATCCCGGAAGGGTGAGTTCTGACTGAAGAGAGTTAAGAAACTCGAAATGGCTATATCAGAAATCCCTTATTTCTTTGTCAACAATTTTAAACAACATATATATATATATTTGTGCTTGCATGATGGCTCTGGGTTGAGCTGAAACAAGCAAAAGGAAAGAATGATTCCTTCCTCCCATATTTGGGTTTACAGGGTGCAATCTAAAAAATAAACACTTGACACATATCCTTACTCCCTGACTACTGACAAAGCGGGAGAGAACTTGTGGCTCAATAGGTTAAAGCATCTGCTTAGCATGCAGACTGCCCAGGTTTGAATCCCGGAAGGGTGAGTTCTGACTGAAGAGAGTTAAGAAACTCGAAATGGCTATATCAGAAATCCCTTATTTCTTTGTCAACAATTTTAAACAACATATATATATATATATTTGTGCTTGCATGATGGCTCTGGGTTGAGCTGAAACAAGCAAAAGGAAAGAATGATTCCTTCCTCCCATATTTGGGTTTACAAGGTGCAATCTAAAAAATAAACACTTGACACATATCCTTACTCCCTGACTACTGACAAAGCGGGAGAGAACTTGTGGCTCAATAGGTTAAAGCATCTGCTTAGCATGCAGACTGCCCAGGTTCGAATCCCGGAAGGGTGAGTTCTGACTGAAGAGAGTTAAGAAACTCGAAATGGCTATATCAGAAATCCCTTATTTCTTTGTCAACAATTTTAAACAACATATATATATATTTGTGCTTGCATGATGGCTCTGGGTTGAGCTGAAACAAGCAAAAGGAAAGAATGATTCCTTCCTCCCATATTTGGGTTTACAGGGTGCAATCTAAAAAATAAACACTTGACACATATCCTTACTCCCTGACTACTGACAAAGCGGGAGAGAACTTGTGGCTCAATAGGTTAAAGCATCTGCTTAGCATGCAGACTGCCCAGGTTCGAATCCCGGAAGGGTGAGTTCTGACTGAAGAGAGTTAAGAAACTCGAAATGGCTATATCAGAAATCCCTTATTTCTTTGTCAACAATTTTAAACAACATATATATATATATTTGTGCTTGCATGATGGCTCTGGGTTGAGCTGAAACAAGCAAAAGGAAAGAATGATTCCTTCCTCCCATATTTGGGTTTACAGGGTGCAATCTAAAAAATAAACACTTGACACATATCCTTACTCCCTGACTACTGACAAAGCGGGAGAGAACTTGTGGCTCAATAGGTTAAAGCATCTGCTTAGCATTCAGACTGCCCAGGTTCGAATCCCGGAAGGGTGAGTTCTGACTGAAGAGAGTTAAGAAACTCGAAATGGCTATATCAGAAATCCCTTATTTCTTTGTCAACAATTTTAAACAACATATATATATATTTGTGCTTGCATGATGGCTCTGGGTTGAGCTGAAACAAGCAAAAGGAAAGAATGATTCCTTCCTCCCATATTTGGGTTTACAGGGTGCAATCTAAAAAATAAACACTTGACACATATCCTTACTCCCTGACTACTGACAAAGCGGGAGAGAACTTGTGGCTCAATAGGTTAAAGCATCTGCTTAGCATGCAGACTGCCCAGGTTCGAATCCCGGAAGGGTGAGTTCTGACTGAAGAGAGTTAAGAAACTCGAAATGGCTATATCAGAAATCCCTTATTTCTTTGTCAACAATTTTAAACAACATATATATATATATTTGTGCTTGCATGATGGCTCTGGGTTGAGCTGAAACAAGCAAAAGGAAAGAATGATTCCTTCCTCCCATATTTGGGTTTACAGGGTGCAATCTAAAAAATAAACACTTGACACATATCCTTACTCCCTGACTACTGACAAAGCGGGAGAGAACTTGTGGCTCAATAGGTTAAAGCATCTGCTTAGCATGCAGACTGCCCAGGTTCGAATCCCGGAAGGGTGAGTTCTGACTGAAGAGAGTTAAGAAACTCGAAATGGCTATATCAGAAATCCCTTATTTCTTTGTCAACAATTTTAAACAACATATATATATATTTGTGCTTGCATGATGGCTCTGGGTTGAGCTGAAACAAGCAAAAGGAAAGAATGATTCCTTCCTCCCATATTTGGGTTTACAGGGTGCAATCTAAAAAATAAACACTTGACACATATCCTTACTCCCTGACTACTGACAAAGCGGGAGAGAACTTGTGGCTCAATAGGTTAAAGCATCTGCTTAGCATGCAGACTGCCCAGGTTCGAATCCCGGAAGGGTGAGTTCTGACTGAAGAGAGTTAAGAAACTCGAAATGGCTATATCAGAAATCCCTTATTTCTTTGTCAACAATTTTAAACAACATATATATATATATTTGTGCTTGCATGATGGCTCTGGGTTGAGCTGAAACAAGCAAAAGGAAAGAATGATTCCTTCCTCCCATATTTGGGTTTACAGGGTGCAATCTAAAAAATAAACACTTGACACATATCCTTACTCCCTGACTACTGACAAAGCGGGAGAGAACTTGTGGCTCAATAGGTTAAAGCATCTGCTTAGCATGCAGACTGCCCAGGTTCGAATCCCGGAAGGGTGAGTTCTGACTGAAGAGAGTTAAGAAACTCGAAATGGCTATATCAGAAATCCCTTATTTCTTTGTCAACAATTTTAAACAACATATATATATATATATATTTGTGCTTGCATGATGGCTCTGGGTTGAGCTGAAACAAGCAAAAGGAAAGAATGATTCCTTCCTCCCATATTTGGGTTTACAGGGTGCAATCTAAAAAATAAACACTTGACACATATCCTTACTCCCTGACTACTGACAAAGCGGGAGAGAACTTGTGGCTCAATAGGTTAAAGCATCTGCTTAGCATGCAGACTGCCCAGGTTCGAATCCCGGAAGGGTGAGTTCTGACTGAAGAGAGTTAAGAAACTCGAAATGGCTATATCAGAAATCCCTTATTTCTTTGTCAACAATTTTAAACAACATATATATATATATTTGTGCTTGCATGATGGCTCTGGGTTGAGCTGAAACAAGCAAAAGGAAAGAATGATTCCTTCCTCCCATATTTGGGTTTACAGGGTGCAATCTAAAAAATAAACACTTGACACATATCCTTACTCCCTGACTACTGACAAAGCGGGAGAGAACTTGTGGCTCAATAGGTTAAAGCATCTGCTTAGCATGCAGACTGCCCAGGTTCGAATCCCGGAAGGGTGAGTTCTGACTGAAGAGAGTTAAGAAACTCGAAATGGCTATATCAGAAATCCCTTATTTCTTTGTCAACAATTTTAAACAACATATATATATATTTGTGCTTGCATGATGGCTCTGGGTTGAGCTGAAACAAGCAAAAGGAAAGAATGATTCCTTCCTCCCATATTTGGGTTTACAAGGTGCAATCTAAAAAATAAACACTTGACACATATCCTTACTCCCTGACTACTGACAAAGCGGGAGAGAACTTGTGGCTCAATAGGTTAAAGCATCTGCTTAGCATGCAGACTGCCCAGGTTCGAATCCCGGAAGGGTGAGTTCTGACTGAAGAGAGTTAAGAAACTCGAAATGGCTATATCAGAAATCCCTTATTTCTTTGTCAACAATTTTAAACAACATATATATATATTTGTGCTTGCATGATGGCTCTGGGTTGAGCTGAAACAAGCAAAAGGAAAGAATGATTCCTTCCTCCCATATTTGGGTTTACAGGGTGCAATCTAAAAAATAAACACTTGACACATATCCTTACTCCCTGACTACTGACAAAGCGGGAGAGAACTTGTGGCTCAATAGGTTAAAGCATCTGCTTAGCATGCAGACTGCCCAGGTTCGAATCCCGGAAGGGTGAGTTCTGACTGAAGAGAGTTAAGAAACTCGAAATGGCTATATCAGAAATCCCTTATTTCTTTGTCAACAATTTTAAACAACATATATATATATATTTGTGCTTGCATGATGGCTCTGGGTTGAGCTGAAACAAGCAAAAGGAAAGAATGATTCCTTCCTCCCATATTTGGGTTTACAGGGTGCAATCTAAAAAATAAACACTTGACACATATCCTTACTCCCTGACTACTGACAAAGCGGGAGAGAACTTGTGGCTCAATAGGTTAAAGCATCTGCTTAGCATGCAGACTGCCCAGGTTCGAATCCCGGAAGGGTGAGTTCTGACTGAAGAGAGTTAAGAAACTCGAAATGGCTATATCAGAAATCCCTTATTTCTTTGTCAACAATTTTAAACAACATATATATATATATATATTTGTGCTTGCATGATGGCTCTGGGTTGAGCTGAAACAAGCAAAAGGAAAGAATGATTCCTTCCTCCCATATTTGGGTTTACAGGGTGCAATCTAAAAAATAAACACTTGACACATATCCTTACTCCCTGACTACTGACAAAGCGGGAGAGAACTTGTGGCTCAATAGGTTAAAGCATCTGCTTAGCATGCAGACTGCCCAGGTTCGAATCCCAGTCTACATAGGGCTACCCTTCAAGAATATCTGGAATCTTATCTGGTGCAGTGAAACAGTCAATTATACTATATGTGCTGCTAGAACAGCAAATGTTATATCTCTGCTCCATGAATTGTATTTATTGCCAATTAGCATCTAGACCAGGGGTAGGCAACCTTGGCTCATTTATGGCTCATGGACTTCAACTCCCAGAATTCCTGAGCCAGCCAGCTGGCTCAGGGATTCTGGGAGTTGAAGTCCACGAGTCATAAAAGAGCCAAGGTTGCCTACCCCTGATCTAGACTAAATTCAAGATGCTGATTTTGACCTTTAAAGCTCTTCATGCCATGGGGCAAGATATTTGAGGGATTTCCTCTCCCTGATTATATCTGTCCATTTAATCAGTTCTTGTAAGAGACACATGTTTAAAAAATACAAATCCAAAGCAGTCTGTGATAGACTCTCCTAAGTGGACTGTAAAATCCATATGATAAGTACGTGGCAACAACAAGAACAAGAACAACAACATCAATCAATCAATCAATCAATCAATCAATTTATGAACTGCATCAGATTGTTGCCATCTAGTGATTATTATATTTTGCAATCCACATGATATCATCCTATCCCTTGGATGTAGATATAGATTATATATGTAGTTGAATCTTAATATCAGCATTAAGAAGAACATACCTTTAATGGACACAACTAATGATAATAATTAGGGAAATACACGGACAACCTGTTCTCATTCGGAAATGTTTAAACTCAAATATAGATTGTAATGTAGCTAATCTGATTTGACTTGATTAGATTAGACATAAATTGTTGAAAAATTGAACTTCATTTTCTATTGTCCAGGATAGAAAACATTAACAACAAAAAAAAATCCTGATTTTTTTTTAAATATTCTTGCCCTTTGTCATTGATCAAGCTATTCAGTTTTAGAAGCCATTTAATAAAGTTTGGCTTTTTAAAGTGAGTGAATATGAAAGTTGAAGACATAATTTGTTCTGTATTAAATTGTGTCAAATTTGTTCATTATGCTTTCATTTAGTATACCACTGAACAATTGCTCTCCTATTCTGTTCCATAAGAAGGTTTACTTTGATTGCTGCAATTAACTATCACTGAAGAACATTAGTTCTTTCTTATCTAAGTACTGTAGCAAATAATGGAGAGAAAGAAAATGGAAGCAAGAAGCAGTTCCTTCACTACAATTGCATATACCTGTGCTTGATTTCTGAATGGTTTATCCCAAGCATTTTAGGTTGCAGCTTCAAGCGATTTGGTAAAGTGACTTCAAATTGGTAGCCTCTGCTGTTCTATACTTTTAATATTTCTGCATGCAGGACTACTGATCTGCCTATTTATTATTTTTCACATTTTTCTTTTTATTTACAAATCTCTTTTCTGTTAATAGAAAGACATATTTCTTCAAGGAACATAAATGCCTAGTGATTTGTCATTGGCTGAAAAAATACATATATTATTGAACATAGTACGTGCTCTGTAATTTAATCCTTCTTCCAATTCAATGCTATAACTAGGAAGGAGTCCAAAGCTCACAGTAAATCACAATGAATTTTTCAACAATTCTGTTTCTTTTTCCTCCTATTTATTACATTTAATTACTATTTTCCCTCTGACTGTTTTCAGAAAAGCTAAAATGTTTGTTTAAAAAAATATCCAATTGCATATCTTAAGATAGTGTTTTGTATGAAACATATGACTCTTGAGGGAAAATGTTAGTATTTGTTAACATCAGAAAACCAAGCAGGGCAAACGTTTTGGAAAAAAGGAAAAAGGTTGATGATTTAAGAACCAAATACACCTGTGCCCATGTATAGATTCTATTTTCACAGATGTTTCTTCTGCATTATTATAATTATTGATTTTGAAATTAAGTTTTTAAACTACTGATGTTGCATGGATTTATATATTCTTTAGTAACTAGTTTACTATTGTGAGTGTATATATGTATATTTATCAAACAGAAGCAAATGCAGTAATGCACTTGGAGATGCCTGAATGACATGTTGCTGTGTTATATATAAATAAAAGAAGAAATTTTGTTTCAGTTTCCTATTATTTCTATAGTTATTCCTAACGTATATCTCTCTTGCCCATTTTCTTCAAAATGTATGCCAGTGTTTTCCAATCTGGGCAACTTCCAGGTTTGTAGAAGATTCAGTTACTACAGCTGCTCTAAGAAAAGCTGTTATTGTAGTTTTTTTTTATCCGCACAGTGTTTCTTTCCTAGAGTCGTTTTCCCAATAGGACTGATATCAATCTTGCAAATTTTTCCTCTTTCTTTATGTTCATGAGATTTTTGGGGAAGGGAGAGCTGTCTCAGATGTTTTTGCAAACTTTCTTGGCCTACTTTCATTTATCCAATCATTGTCTAAGTAGCAGATCTGCTCTCTGTTGATAATATGGTCCAATTTATTTAGCATTTATTTAGCCATTTATTTTAGTCTTAGTCCAAATGTATGTGTTAATAAACTTTAGTCAAATATTAAAATATTGTTTAGGACAAAGAAGAAAGGAAAGAATGATCAGGGACCTGGCACTGGAATTATGACTATTTGCCATGGCCAACTTAACTATGGGACAGCTTGCCACAGCCAACTCACCACAGAACAACTTGCTGCAGGACAAGACTTACACTAATATAAAAGAAATGATGGAATAGAATCATTAAAGAAAGGATGCACAAGGACGGACAGAATGAAATGTGAATAGCAAAAATTAAAATATATATATATATTTATTTTAAATAATTAGAGTTGTTAAATTGTCCCATAGCAAGTTGTCCTGTGATGAGTTGGCCATGACTAATTGTTCTGTCACAAGTTGGCTGTGGTGAGCTGGTTATAGTGAGTTGTCTATGGCAAGTTGTCCCATTCCACCTGGCATTAGTGTGCATAGAGTTGAAAAGTTTTTACAAGCAAAAATAAAAATACTTTGACATAAACCATCAGCTCTCCTGCTCAGGAATCCCTGGCCCCTAGAGTGATGGATGAGATGCTGGTACAAAGTTGCACAGGAATGTTTTTACAAATAAGATAGATAAGATAGATGAGGCCTTGACCTATCCTAAAACTACCTTTTAACTACCTTGAACTAAGATACCATCACCACCTACAACTGTGGTGGTGAACCTATGGCACATGTGCCACAGGCAGCACACAGAGCCTTCTCTATGGGCATGCGGGCTGTCGCCCCAGTCCTAGGCCTTCAGCTGGGTTTTATAAAACATTTTCACTTTAGGCCTTCGCTGCTGTGTACAAAAAAAAAGGTTCAATCAATCAATTTCAACTTCTCCTGGGGAAAAAAAGATCTTGCAAAGCTGGAATTGATTGATTGGACTTTATTTTTAGTCCCAAACAGCGGCGGAGGAAGTGATGCATCGGAGCTGGAAAGAAGGTGCCACATGGGGGTGGGAGGAGCGGTGGGAGCAGGGTGCTTCATGTGGGGGTGGGTGGGGCAGGGCCTGTGCATGGGGTAGAGAAGCAACACAGTGGTGCTAGCATGGTGGTAGACCAGTTGCTTCCCTCCCCCTGCCAGACACCTGCCGAAGCTATGCAGGGTAAGGTTGCCGGGCCTGCCCATGACCAGATACCCTCGCCTTCCCCAAGTGTTTTTTTTTACTAATCTGCCTTTCAGTTGCATTCCGTGTTTCTGTTTGCTTCTTAGCCTTCACCGCATGTTTATGGGACTATGGGTAAAAAAAAAAGTTTCAAAAGACATTCTAACTTCTCATGAGATCTTGCGATAAGTTAGAAATTCTGATGGAACTTTTTCTTTTTTACCAATAGTCCCACAAATATATGGCGAAAGCTGAGAAGCAAACAGAGAAATGGAATGCAGCTGAAAGGCAGGTTAGTACAACAACGCTTGGGGTAGGCGAGGGCATCTGGGCAGGGGCAGGCGTGGCCTGCATGGTGGCAGGAGGGTGGGGCACGTACCCTTCCCATGCCAGGCCAGCCCCTGCAGCCCTGGTGCAGCCATGCTAGGCGGCAGTGGGCAGGGTTTTGAGGTGGGGGCCGGCAGGCCAACCAAAGTAGCAGGTGGGAAGGAAAGAAGGAAGGAGATGGGAATGAAAAGGAGGAAGGAGGGGAGGAAGGAAGGAAGGAAGGAAGGAGATTGGAATAAGAGGGAAGGAGGGTCTGAGGGAAATCCTGCCTTAGTACTTGGGCGCCAGCAGCCCTGTTGCCCTTTTGTCATCCCCTGGTGGTCTCCCATTCTATGTCTGAGGATGCTTTAGTTACAAAGCCAGGTGTCCTCACATGGAGAGGGAGTGGGCTTTCCTCTGACCCATGCACTTTGCCCTCCTGCACCCACCATGAGCAACCTGGCTAAGGAGAGTGAGCACAGAAGCAGTAGCCTTGAGGAGGAAGTAATTAAATGCAGCTGGGCACCCCCTCGGGGAAGTGCGAGTAGGGTAGGCATGGCTGTGGGGTCCTGGTGCTGTGGGAACTCAAGGGCCGGACTGGGCACTTGACCTCCACTGCCCAGGGCTCCAGGCAGTCCATGCCTGAGGCTCAGTGAGGCTTCTCCGGTGGACCATGCCCCAGTGCTTGCCCCAGTCCTACCCCCCCTTCTGCCGGAGATCCTCAGATCTGCCCCAGTCTTGCCCAGTCCCGCACAAGTGCCCCTAATGTGAATGACATTGAGCTGGCCATGCCCACCCAGTAGACCACGCCCATGCCAGCCATGCCTACCCAATAGGCCACACCCATGCCAGCTAGGCCCACCCAGTAGGCCACACAAATCCAGTGGGCCACACCCATCCAGCACCCGATGATAAATAAATGGGGCTTGGGTTGCAGTTTGGGCACTCGGTCTCTAAAAGGTTCACTATCACTGACCTACTATATCAGATTGAAGGTGCCAAATGTTTACTGCTGAATCCTGGCACCTGACCATATACTATATCATTTGAATTTTTTTCAGGTTCTTAGTTCAATACCATAAAGATATCTAGCAGTCATGTATTTTACCTAAAGCATATGCCTAAATTTTATGATTTTACAAGTTCAGTAGAAATAAAGGTAGAAGAACATATAGCTATGTTATGCACAATATCACCAGAGAAAATATTCCAAAACTTTTTAATAGATAAGATCTACAGAATGCAGAGTGACAGAGAGTTTAAATGCTGAACAGCTTCTCACTTGCTAAGTTAGCAGTTGTGAATGCTTAAAATATCATCTTCATAATAAATTAAAAAATGAAAATAAATTTTATGTGTTGTGTGTAAAAGTCCTGAGAATTGTAGGCATCCAAGTGGTCTAATTCTACTCATTGTACTCTCCCAATCATTTCAAACAAGAAAAGGAAAAAAAATCTGACAGTGACTCAAAATGGAGTGGGTGGGCTTGCTTAAATGAAGCTGAAAGCCAAGGAAAGGGATTTTAAAAGGAAGATTAGTTGTTTAAACATCTTTCTGAAAAAAGTGCACTGCCAATATTTTTTGTAAGTTAACTTGTAGATAGCATACTAGATACATTTGTGAGCTAGAAATAAAATAGAATCCTGCCATGTTATAATTCACAGAATATCCCTTAATATGAACAATGTGACATCATTAATAACTTTATTGATCAGTAAGATCTGTTACTGTTATCTGTAGATAAATTACATTCTCTCTCTTAGTTGTCTTTTGAGATCTGAATAAATCAGTTTCTGTCTTAATCATTTCCGCTGTATTGTGGTATACTACTATATCATTTGTTTGCCCTTTAAATTGATGATGGAAGAGATTACCACCTTACATGTAGATTCTAGTAAATATTCTTTTTTTGAGATTTTTAGCAATCTTTAAAACATATTATATTTCTAGATACAAGTCAGATCATTCCATTTTTTGTTATGAACTGAACAAGTCACATCTGTTATCCTGTACCACGGCAGTATCCTTATGATATCTTGAAAACAGGCTTCCCTTATGTTAAAAAAAAAGCCTTTTGTCAACCATTGTAAAAGGGTAGAGGCTTTACCAATGTTCCTCCTATTAATGGAAAAAATATCGGCTTTCCAAATATTGTTTTGGGGTATCTTCATAAACAAAAGGCTACGTGTAAGAAGAGTCAATGACAACCATGAAGAAAAGGTTTTAATAGCATTGTGTGATTCACTGCCATTATCATTAAAGCTTTTCCTATATAAGTATGCAAGTATGGGAATTTTAGTTCCTCTGAACTAACAAATTATCATACTCATATAATTTAAATTATTTAAATAATCTTAAATTTAAACTGTCTAAGAACATTGTATTTACCTAGTGGCTTTGAAGTATTTAATTTCTAAGTTCACTAGGCTGAAAATGACAACTTAATGTATAATAGAGAATCAATCAATCAGTTTATTATTACAGCTATAGACCAACACATAAAATTAAACATGCAAATAAAACAGAACTAAACAGAACCAAATACAAGAAGGCATAGCAATATATTACAATTAATGATGTAATCAATGAGTGTCCAAAGTTTGCCTAGTTTTACAGACAGTATAACAAAACATATCTACCTTCAGAGAGACTGAGTCATACTGACCTGACAATAAAAATACATTGAGTATGGTCTAATACTGAATAAAAACACGTAATAAAATTAATTATAAACGATTATTAAAAAGATCTAAAATATTTATTTATGTTTCTGGCAATTCCCCAGTGCTGCTGTGCAGAATCTAGCCACCATTGCCATGATCACTGCCTGCTCGTCCTTAAGCAGCCACTGTAGATAAATACTTTCCAAATTACCAGGGGAGGATAAGGTTTTTCCGAATAGGTATAGTAGAGAAGAAAAACTTTCTGCAAACTGAGGACCACAAATCACTTCTCCAATCAGAAGAGTTTATGAAACTAAAAGAGGAAAGATCTAATCTGATTTTTAAAATATCTTTTTAAAGTTTTTGGGAAAAGACTAGGAGAAGAAATGCAAGTGGGAATTCTCTGACAGACAAAATGTTTTTATTTTCATCCTTAAGAGCGCACAACCTCTCCCTTTGCAAAATGGTTCTAAATCACACTGCTGAAATAGGGTAGAGAACTTTTTCAGCTCATAACTGGGTGCAACTAAACATTTATTCAGTAAAACTGAAGAGATATTTTCCATTTTTTACAACACAAGCCATGCTATTTGATACATGATGCTTTGGCAGCTATAACATAGCAAAGGGTGTGTCCAAATCATCTAAATGTTACAGAAGTACAATCACAAATGAGGCGTCCTTGGTGCTTGCTTGTTTTCTTGCAGACCTTTAATTACCCTAACTAGAAACGTCTGCAAGAAAACAAGCAAGCTCAAAGAGAACCAAGTACCCTGCATTTCAACCCTGACCTACAAATATTCTCCTTCACTGAAATCACAAATAAGCCCAAAATTTCTATTGCAAAGCAAGATAGTTGTTAAGTGAATTTTGCTCCATTTTTATGATCTTTCTTGCTACAGTTATTAAGTTAGTAACATAGTTGTTAAATGAATCTGACTGACTCATTGACTTTGCTGGTCAAAAAGTTGCAAAAGATGACCATATGACCCTGAGACACTGCAACCGTTATAAATACATGCCAGTTGCCAAATGACTGAATTTTAACCATGGGGATACTGTAATGTATCATAAGTGCTGTTGTAATTTCAAATGGTCACTAAACAAATGGTTGTAAATCAAGAACTCCTTTCTTTCTGGTTCCCTGTAATTGGTGATAGATATAAGGGAGAATGTGAGATAAATGAAGGTATGTTTACTTAAAATATTATTTACTTCTAAACCCTATATGTGATGTTGGCTAGCATATCAAACAAATTTGTACAGAGACTTGATCAAACAGTCTTTATACATTAAATTGACATAAGATTGCATTCTCCTCTGAGTCAGGCATGGAACACTCTTTCAATGGATATCAATAGTTGTTACGCTTAAAGAATTGGTTGATAGGTTGTTTGGTTTTTTGGTACCTGAATGGTAGAGAAAATCTCACACCAACAATCCTGCCACTGAATTGCTATAGTCTTCATTTTGAGACTGACTTTAATTTGCAGATCTCATGACTAAAATACTTAGCATATTTGTGTTTTTTATGTTTTCCTAGTCATCTTCTTAATAGTATCTTGCAGACAGAAAATTTTGAAAGTATCTTGTTTGCTATTTAAATAACTTAGTCTCATTATTTTTTTTCTCCTTGGGGATCAATATGGCTGCCACAATTTTCAAGCAGATAATTTATATTTAGGCATCCAGAATCAGATGGACAAGAGACAACTTTCTTATTCATAAACCTGTTTCCATCATTTCAATGGGAGAATAAAATCTACAAGTATATAAAGTTTCATGTGCATCTGTGAATGAGAAAGCTTAATGGGTCAATGAATTTTATGAAGAGAGTTATACATATAAAGTTACATGGACTATTCATGGATTCATGGAGCAAAATTGTTCAGACAGCCCTAGTAATTATAGCAAATATAGCATTATAGTCCACTACTGAACATTCAAATCTATTCCATGATGATCAAATTCTGAATACTTTACAATATTTTAGAGTTGTCACAAAAGAAATTTCAAAATTACCCAAAGGGTTCTGAGGCTTATTTTCATGATTCTTTAACTCTCATAACTATACTTTAAAAAGCTGGACTATGAGGAAGATTGGATTGAAAGGGAGAATTGAATTTGTAATACAATACTTGCTCAAAAGGAGATGGATTTTAAATTGATGAAAGTGCAGGTTAATTTTATGATATAGTTCAGTAACAATAGGTGTCACAATACACAGTATGCTTGATTCCTGGTGACCATATAAACAAATATCTTTCAAGTTAATCTATTTCAGGTTATTATCTATAAATCTCCCAAGGACAATTTTGAGGTTTCTTTGACTATCCATGTTCTTTTTTTCCTTCCTTCTTCCATTTTCCTCAAACTCAGCAAATGTTGGCTTTTCTACACCATCATTTCCTTGCATCACACACCCTAAGTATGTTAATTTCTGTTTGCAAGTCATTGCCTCAAAGTTTTGTCATTATTTCCTCAAGGAGAGATTGATCTGGTCTTTTTGAAGTTCTTTGTACTCTTAGTAACTGTCTGCTAATCCATAAATTAAAGTGTTCTTTTTTTTTTCTCCCATGCTTTCTCAATGTCCAACTTTCATAGCTGTATTTAATGCTATGAAAAGAACATTCTGTGCTTTGTTGTTACAAATATACTTATTTTACCTAAATTCCTTATTGGCCCTAGGATTAATTTCCTCTTTACAGCATACAATCTATCTACTCCTGAGCACCTAAATAACAAATCAATCATGTACCTTTACTTTGTCTTTATTAACTGTAAGTTCATTGAACATCCTGGTTGAGATTACTTTTGAGATTAATTCAGATGTTTTCATTTTTCATTTTTAGTTTAATAATGGGCTTTTTAAGTTTGTAAAGTGCTGTTATATGCTTTTTTTTCAATGGATAGTGTTTTGACTTCCATTTTGAATTATGTATCATCTCTACAAGTCTTAATTTTTTTGCTGTATAAGTTAATTATGGGGATAGTACATATTCTTCTCTCTCTCCCTTTCCTATTTTGAATTACTCAGTCCAAATTCAGTTCTCAGAGCAGCTGCTTGGTGATTGCAATATCTTTTCAGAAGAATAAACAAATATTCCAGAGCATCCATTAGCCTTAATATGTTCTATATTCTGGCATAATTAACATAATGAAAGGTTTTACTGTAATCAATAAAACAGAAGTAAACATTCTTATTAATTTCCCATCCTTTTCCATTTCTCTTTTTGACCTTATATTATCTCTTATTTCCTGCTCTATCTTATATTATCTATCTAACCGCATATCACACCATCTTTTATAAAATGTGCTTGTTCTTTGGCAATTTTCTCCACATTTGATTTATTGTTCTTTGTAAAATATTAAGCAAAATTACCTGTATGCTTAATAAGTATGATGGCTTGATAATTTACATATCCTTTTCTTTCTCCCTTCTTCAGAACAGAGTATTTATCATCACCAGTCTTTTCCAATGCATAGGCAATAAAATCCTATTTCATATTTGTTGAATGTGACTATTAGTGTTTTAACACCTCTTCTGTTGCAGTTTTAAATAGTTCAATTGGCATTTTGTCTGTGCCTGGTGCTTTCCTATTTGACAGCTGGACAACAGTCTGTTGTACCTCAGATTCCATTATTGCTCATTCCTGAATTAATTTCTATGCTAATGTTTCTGTCATTCTGCAATTCCAATTATAAAGGTTGTTTTATGGTTTATCCATCTTTTAACCTCTTTTATCTCTATTTAACCCCTTCTATAATTATTCTTTGTAGTCTTTATTTTCACTCTTTGTAATCCTACCTTACCAGCAAACTTTTTTTTTTTTTTTGCAATTTTACTAAAGATGTTTCTCATTGTCCTTTTCTTGCTATTGTCCTCAGTTTTGGAATATTCTTCATTGAAAGGTTTTTCTTTTCTTTCTTTCTGAACATTGGACATCTAATAATTAATTTCAATTTAAATGATTTTTAATTCATCCCAACTATCTGTTAATGGCCATATATATAGTTACTACTATTGAGCAAGGTGGTTTTTCTTGGCTAAATATAGAACCTTACTTTTTTCACCATTGAATTTCATTTTTTTAGATAGCGCCCAGTGTTCAAGTCTGTCCAGATCTTCCTGTATCTTAAGCCTATCTTCTGCAGTTTTGGCTATTCCTGCCAGCTTGGTATCATCTACAAATTTGATGAGTTTCCCATCTATCACCTCATCCAAATTGTTGATGAAGGTGTTGAAGAGCACTGGGCCTAGAACGGAGCCCTGGGGCAACGCACTACACACTTCCCTCCATGTAGATATGGTTCAATAGAGGACCACAGGCTGAGTATGGCCAGTCATCCAGCTACAAATCCATCTGGTGATGATACTGTCTAACCCACATTTTTCTATCTTATGCAGGGGCATCCTAAAATATGATGGATTAAACTTTAATTTGAAAATTCAGTTGGCTTCTTTGTATTCTGGGCCCTGTTCAAAGTGTAATTCAACCACTCTTATCTTTACAAATGTAACAGAATGTAATAGAAGACTAAGTCTGGCACTCTGACAAAATAAAAGTAGGTGTCCTAGGGATTCTCATTTGACAATACAAGCCTCTAAATTCAATGATACTATTTAGAAAGAAAACATGTATACTTTATGTTTCCTTGCACTTACACTCTGGCAAACAAGCTTTATCAACCAAGCTGAATTTTGTAAAATCAAGAACAATAGCTTAATATCACAAAAAACTGTTTCCTAGCATAGTAGTAACCTATCTATGTGTGTGTTTGTGTGTCCCTTTGAGTCAGTGTTGACTCCTGGCAACTGCTTGGATCAGTCCCTACAGTTTTCTTGCAAGGCTTTTTTGAATTGTTTTGCCATTGTCTCCTTCATAGGGCTAAAAATCATTAGTCTTTGGTCAGCCAATTGACTATTTGCCTAAGGCAGCACCACAGCTCACAATCTCCCATTTTCTAGCCTGATGCCTTACCCACTACACAAACTAGTTCAGGCTACCTACTTTGATAGAATAACTCCCAGATAATTTGATCCTACTGATAAATCTCAGAGGAAGACAAATGGAGGTATGTCACATAAAGAAGGAAACACAATACTCAAAGAAAGAACCAGCATACAACTAACAAACGCCTTCTGCCCAATCCAACCCAACCAGAAGCAGCCCCACTAAAACTGAGCAATTGATGTCTCCCCCTAGATGGAAACATGCAGACCCACAACCTTCCCCTCCAAAAAAAAAAACATGCAGACACCTAGCAAGGAAATAACTTCAAACATCCCTAAAAAAGTCACATCGACAAACACACCAGAGATAAACAGACAAGCAACCCAGACTGCAACCCTCCCTCCCCCAAAAGGAAGGTGAGTGTTGGTAATAGGAGATTCTGTCCTCAAAGGAATGGAATCATCCATCTGCAGACATACAATGCAGGGAGGTATGTTGTCTCCCTGGAGCAAAAATCAAAGATATGGCTGAGAACCTAACCAAAATAATTAGGCCTACAGATTACTACCCCTTCCTCCTCCTCCATATTGGGATGAATGACACAACAAACAACCTGAGTACAATAGTGAGAGACTACATATAATTAAGCAATAAAGTTAAAAAGCTAGGAGCACAAGTAGTGTTCTCAGTAGTACTCCCAATGAAAGGCCAACACGCATTGAGGCAAAGAAGAGTTCTAGAAATAAACCATTGGCTAAAGGGTTGGTGTCGCCAAGAAAACTTTGGTTTCCCAGATCATGGACTGCATTTATTTCACAAAAGACTCTTGGCAAGGGATGGAAGAAGACTGTCCCAACTCATCAGGAGGGCTTTAAACTAAAATTGAGGGAGCGAGGGTGACCAATCTTCAGAATCTCTAGAACCCAAAACCAATCATAAATCCCAAGAAAACAAACCAAACAATGAGGTGGGCAGAGATGAAAAAAAAGAAAAACTCAAACAAAAATCAGGAGATATAGGCAATACACCCATGGACAGGTATAAAAGCCTTAAATGCTTATATACAAATGCTCAAAGCTTGGGGAACAAACAGGATGAACTAGAAGCGATAGTACACAAGGGAGGGTATGACATAGTTGGTATTACAGAAACCTGGTGGGAAGAAGCCCATGAATGGAATGGACTGATGGATGAATACAAATTGTTCAAAAAGAGGAGGGGGAGTTGCACTATATGTAAGAGAACATTACACATCTACAGAAATACACATGATCAAAGATAAAATCTCTCCAGAATGCATATGGGTCAATATAAAAGAGAAAAAAAATGACATTACCGTAGGTTTATATTACAGACCACCCAATCAATCAGAAGAAATAGATGAACTCTTTACCAACCAGTTAACAAATGTATGTAGAAAACATACCACAATAGTATTGGGTGACTTCAACTATCTAGATATCAATTGGGAGACAATCTCTGCAGCGAGTGGGAGATCAAACAGACAATCAAGCCGACAATTTTGTCATCCAAAAAGTGGAGGAAGGAATTAGATGTAAAGCCATACTGGATTTAATTCTTACTAATAGAGAAGAAATGATAAAGGGAATTGAAGTTACCAGAACCTAGGGCAAAAGTGACCATGTCATACTGGAATTTAATATAACGCAAACACTAGCAACAGAAAACAATCCAACCAGGGTCTTAAACTTCAAAAGAGCTGACTTTAACGAACTCAGAGAGAACCTAGGAAAGATCCATGGATGAAAATCCTAAAGGGGAAAACAACACAAGAAGCTTGAGAAACTCTGAAAAAATGTGATCCTAAAAGCCCAGTCAAGCACAATACCACTGAAAAAGAAAAACAAGAAATTCAAGAAGAAACCAGCATGGCTGCACAAAGATCTTTCTGACAAACTGAAAGACAAAAAAGACAAATACAAAAAAATGGAAAGAGGGACACATAACTAAGGCCAACTATCAGCAGACAGCCAGAACATGCAAAGATGAAGTCAGGAAAACAAAGGCTCAGAATGAACAAAGACTTGCAACAGAAATCAAGGATAATAAAAAAGTTTTTTTCTAATATATTAATAAGAAAAAAGACAAGGAAAATGTAGGCCCACTAAAGAGAAAAGATGGCAAGGAAATAACAGGCAATAGGGAGAAAGCAGAACTGCTTAACTCATACTTTGCATCAGTCTTCACACAAAAAGAAACCATAGCCCGAACATACCCAAAAAAACACTACAAAAGACAAACTAGAAACAAAAATCAAAATAAGCAAGAAAATAGTAAGAGAACACCTACCCGATCTTGATGAATATAAATTACCAGGACCCGACAAATTGCACCATATCTTTCAAAAATCTTGGAGCACTGAGGAAATACCTGAGGATTGGAAAAGGGCTGATGTGATTCCCATCTTCAAGAAAGAAAAAAAACAGACCCAGGAAATTACAGACCAATCAGTCTAACATCAATACCTGGGAAGATATTGGAAAATATAACCAAAACACTGATGTGTGAACAACTAGAAGCAAACAAAGTTATAACTAGTAGCCAGCATGAGTTTGTCAAAAACAGATCATGCCAAACTAATCTTATTTCAATCTTTGATAAAGTGACTAAACTAATAGACCAGCGAAATACTGTGGACATAGTATACTTAGAGTTCAGTAAGGCATTTGATAAGGTAGACCACAACCTACACTTTGGTAAGCTAGAAAAAAGTGGAATAGACAGCATCACCATCAGATGGATCTGTAGCTGACTAGCAAACCATACTCAATGAATAGTCCTCAATGGCACTATATCTACATGGAAAGAAATCAGCAGTGGGGTGCCACAAGGTTTCCTCTTAGGCCCAGTACTCTTCAATATCTTCATAAATGACAGACGAGGGAATTGAAGGGGAACTCATCAAATTTGCAGATAACACCAAACTGGCAGGAGTAGCCAACACCCTAGAAGACAAACTCAGGATCCAAAAAGGTCTTGACAAACTTGAACAATGGGCCCTGTCCAACAAAATGAGTTTCAATATGGAAAAAAACAAAGTTTTACATTTAGGCAGGAAAAAACAAAGATACAAGTACAGCTTATGTGAGACGTGGTAACTGTGAGAGGGACCTTGGATTCCTAGTGGACAATCATTTGATCATGAGCCAGCAGTGTGAAGCAGCAGCCAAAAAAGCTAATATAATCCTGGGTTTTATTTATTTATTTATTTATTTATTTATTTATTTATTTATTTATTATTCACATTTATATGCCGCCCTTCTCCTAAGACCCAGGGCGGCTCACAACAACAATACAATAAAAAAATTAAAAATTAATTGCATTCACACAACACACAAACACAATCAGCTCACAGTCGCTGATGTATAAACAGAAGCATAGAATCAAGATCATGTGAAGTATTAATAATGCTTTATAAAACCTTACTAAGACCATACCTGAAATACTGCACTATATCACAAAAAAGATGTTAAGAGTTTAGAAAAAAATTCAAAGAAGAGCAACTAAGATGATCAAAGGCCTGGAGACTAAAACATATGAAGAATGGCTGCAGGACTTGGGTTTGGGTAGTTTAAAGAAAAGAAGAAATAGAAGCAACATGATAGCAGTATTCCAATATTTGAGGGGCTACCACAATGATGAGGGGGTCACATTATTCTCCAAAGCACCAGAGGGCAGGACAAGAAACAATGGTTGGAAACTGAACAAAGAGAGAAGCAACTTAGAATTAAGGAGAGACTTCCTGAGAGGACAATTAACCAGTGGTATAGCTTGCTTCCAGAAATCATGGGCACTCCATCATTGGAGATTTTTAAGAAGAGTCTAGACAGTCACTTGTCTGAGATGATATAGGTTCTCCTGCTTAAGCGGGGGGCTGGACTAGAAGACCTCCAAGTTCCCTTCCAGCTCTATTCTATTCCAATTAAGAGCCATTAGTTCAATAGTGTATATGTTATTTCTTGAATCCACATTTAAGCATTTAAGAGAGATATGTGCACTTCATATGTACAATATTTGAGAGTGCTTTTGTGGGAGAGAATATATTATTGACAGTATGGACACCTAGGGTGTCTTATTCATGAATTCATTAATACATTCATATTTTTATTTATGGCCACATACCCTTTTTTGGATACCCAATGAGTAAATTACACATACTTTGTATGTGTGTATGTGTATAGCATGTATATGAATTCAAATACAGAAATGCATCACACATTAGTCAAAATCTTTAAGATTCACCAGGAACTGGTAGCTCTAACAAACTAGAAAATCTTGGTGGTACACAAATTGTTATGAGCTTTCCTTTTTTCAATCTAATTTTATGGAGAGGCCATCCTAAATTTAGGAAGAACTTGTCATTACATAAATATAGTAGCTAATGATACTAAGCACCTTTTCTGTAAGCATATGTGCTACAAATTTTACAAATGTGTAACTTTCAAACTTGGCAATATATGAAATAGTTTGTGTTTGAAAATCCATGCAATCATATACCCATATACACACATTATAAAGTGAATATTAGTCCTCTGTATGCTTTAATGCTTTTTGACAGAAAGTGTTAGTAAATTCACTAAGCAGCTGACATAAGAACTAGATTTAACTGAATAACAGTATCAGGTTAATTGTAATCTAGGGTTGTAACTGGATGTATTCAAATAATATACAACATAAAATTAATTGGTTGGATCAAAAGCCAAAGGAGTTTTAATTATTTCTATTCTGCCATTTGTTTGTTTCTAAGTCAATGGTATAAGTTAAATTTCAACTGTAACAAGCATTTGATAGTTTTATGCCATGTCATCATGGTGTTGAAGAAGTTTAAAGTCATTTTATTATCGTAGTTTAATGTAATGTTTTCCCTCTTCTCTTGATACAATTTTCACTGTAGATATTATGGAGCAAGCTCAATGGACAATGTGATTGCTAATGTAATAAGGAATAAGATCTGTCAAACTTTTTTTTTTTTTTTTTTGCATTAAAGGCTATTGTGAACATGTTCTTCTCCTTCAAACACTGGAAACTGTCTTCTACGGGCATTTTGGCTTGAACTGTAGGCAATACTGGACATTTGTGTTCTGAAAAGTCATCAGCCCACACAATGCCTGTTAGTTGCTGAAGTTATAGGCTCATTATGAATGTGGATTTAGCACATTCTTAAGAGGATATTAGTACTGAACTACATACAACATCAATTGAAATGGAATAGAGCCTTGTTCTGCCAGTTGTATGATAGTAGTGCATCATTAAAAGTGTTACAGGTTTTATGCTGCTTCTGCAAAAAAGAGTTTCTTGTAGGTCTTTTAATGTTCACCCATGTTTTATCTTTCTCTTCCTTATGACTTATGCATAAGCAGTATAACTGCTGCCCTGACCATTCAATGATCCTGTTCGTAGATACTTATGTCACACTTGAGGAAGGGAACTTTGGAAACACTAAAGATACAGTGATAGTGACTTTTATTACCCTGAGGGCAATCACCATTGTACTTACCAGCTACATCCCAGGGCTGCTGCCCTAAAGATCAGAACTGGATTATTTGGTTGCTCATTCTCAGCAGCTCCCCATTCTGACTTTGGTAGTACTGAATGCCATGGTAATGACTATTATTATTACATGTTGGCTAAATAAAATTGTGCAATTCAGAAATCCAGTCTGCTACATGTGTTGTGTGATCATTGTGCATGAGAGTGGATTCTTTGTTTATTTGCTGTGGTATTGTTATTCCCTTTCATCATACCATTGTTATCACTAGTTATAGC
The DNA here is from genome assembly GCA_034064705.1 of Bothrops alternatus. Taxonomy (NCBI): domain Eukaryota; kingdom Metazoa; phylum Chordata; class Lepidosauria; order Squamata; family Viperidae; genus Bothrops; species Bothrops alternatus. Next base: position 5,216,743 of record JARGCV010000081.1, on the reverse strand, counting down.
AGAATTTATTTGCTCATTTGTATATTCACTATCAGCAATTCCTTTGATTTTTCTTTCTTAATTGTTAGAGTACAAGAAATAATATTTTCTTTCTTATTATAAGCAACCCAGGAGAGCATCTGATAAAGTAAGGAATCACTGCTGTAAATTTGGGACAAAGTGAAAGTACTACAGGAATTGCAGTTCAACAACCATCATATCAACCATAATATGGAAAAAAAAGATACCCAGATACAGAAAACACTACACAAGCATGGATGTAATCAAACAGCAAAGAGGTCTGGGTGAAAATCAAAATGGTGTACATGAAGTACTTTGCATCACAGTTCAGTAAGAAATTTAAAAATACTCATCAGTGGTCTCAATTTACATTTTAAGGAAGATGCAATCATACCAGTTAAACATGTAATATAAACAGCTCCCTGTTTAAACTAACAGATCTATGGGGCCTTATTTTCTACATCTAGTTTGGTATGCAAGCTTGGGTTATGAGATATCTGCAGGCTAAACTTTGGAATAGACCTTTAATGGAATTTACTTAGATAAGGTAGGAATGTGGTCAGGAATCCAGGAGCATGATCACCTCCCTCAACCCAGACAGAATGTTGATGTGTAATTTGGTGTTGCTGGTGCTTTTCACAGATTGTGAGGCCTGTCATATTTGTAGCCCAGTACCTTCTCTTCCCCCGCCCCCAGTGGGCCACCAAGAATTGTATCCTTGGAGACCACTGCCCTAAACTAAATTCTGTTAGTTACATGCACTGAATTTCACCACTGGATTGCAGAAAGTCTTCCAAAAGAAAAGGCAGGTGGAAGAGAACAAAAAAAACATCATATTCTCTTGCAGGCTTTAAGGGACACAGAAAAATTAAATGCAAGTGAAACGTATAGCCATGCACACTAAAGAGTATAGTTGTTTTTGAAGCACATATACATGGTGTATTTGTCATCTGCTTCTGAATGCTACTTTTGATCACCCTGCTGGGCTCATGGAAATGACAGAATCCAATAAGTGCCCATAGCCAGAGTTATCAACAGTTTCCTCCTCTATTTTGCCAGATAATATCAGAACTGCTTTGGCATGTTGTCCTGCTGGTTCATGTCTGGTTCAGTTAAGGATGATGAAAACACTGTCATCCTTGCCCATCTGCTGTCTTAATGCTGGTATCGCTTGGCTTGAAGACCGTATTTAGTGACACAGTGAAGCGTATCCTAATATTGAATATCTAAGTACAGAAGCCATATGGAAATTCAAAAACAGTTGAAATGTCCTGTTTCAAGGTGGCTTCACATATCAGCATCATGCTTCAGCATAAACTAAATTGATGGTAACTAAATAAATTACTAGCACATTGAACATGAAAGGAAAGGATGTATAGATGTATGCGTGTGTGATGCTTAGGGTCTCCTTCCTCCTTCACTTTCTTTTGTCTCATTTCTCTGGATATTTTTCCCCTTGTCTATCTGCCTTCCTCATCAGAACTCCCTAGATTTCTGATGAGTAGATTCCCTCACCTCTTCCCTTTTAGTAACTTACACAGGGAAACTCCAACTTTCACTCACAATGTCACTCACAACCACCACACACCGAAATGTTTTAAGTCCATGTTAAGCCCATATATATAGTGGGAATATAATGTCAGCAACAGAGGTTAGACTTTCACTTTGCAGCAATGACTGTTTCCCTTGGTATTTTGTTTGAAAAATATTCCAACTTTAGACAGGATTGATACTGCATAATAACAATAGACAAAAAATATTCACTTTATTATTGTTATCTCCAAACCCTAGGATGTTTTAACGTCTTATCTATTTGGTAAATCTATATCTTATTCTAAGTGTTCTAAAATTATATTAAAACTGAAAGGAGAATCTGCATTTTATATGATGTCAATTCTTGCTGAGATTGAGACAACATAAAAAAAAAGATTTAAAAGATTTAGAAAGTCTTTTGTTGGCTAAAAGATGTCGTTGTGTCCTGGGTCTGCTGAGGTGATTCAGCAGGCCCAGAAATGTTGCAAACAGTCCCAGGCAACTTAGAAGCTGCCCGGGACTAGACTGGTTGGCACCGGTCTTGTGCGCATGCGCAAGGCACGAAAAGAGGTTCTTGTGACTGGTTGAGTTTGGGAACCTATAAAAGACCTGCGTGCCTGTTGCTTGCTGAGTTGTGTTGTGGAACAAATAAAAGAAAGAGCTTGGTTAACAACTTGTCTGTCGCTTCAATGCTGTGAACCCCAATACGTAAAAGTGGCAACAAAGGTTGGATCGCTGCAAAGAAGAAGACAACTCGAAGAACCTAGCCTCTACAAAACAGCTGGAAGCCAGAAAGTTGGCGCCCAGATCTGCACTCACCTGCCAGTATGCAAACGCTGGAGGTGGGCTTGGAAAACGGGCCTCTTCCCAGCCAGAGTTGCAGCGAGGCTAAGAGAAGCTAGCAATGTCAAAGATCGGCTGGTTGTCAGAGTTCGATGTGTCTCACCTGGAGCGCTGGAACTCTTACGTGGCCCGGGTGGAAAACTACTTGCAAGTTAACCAGGTTCAAGAAGATGGGTTGAAGGCAGAAACTCTGCTGTGCATCTGAGGTCAGGACACTTTCAACATGGCCAAAAATTTAGTAGCTTCTGCACAGACCTGAGGAACATGCTGAAGGATCACTTTCATCCGAAGCTATCTGTAATTGCTTGGAGGCATGCTTTTGAGCAGAGGGACCAGAAGCCTGGTGAGTCTGCTGCAGAATTCATCACTGCCTTGAGACTAGCTGCCAGGCCTTGTGAATTCAAGGACCTGGAAGAATGCTTAAGAGACCGTTTTGTCTGCAGCCTTAGAAGCAGAGAGCTGTAACAAAAAATCTTTGCCAAAGCTGAAGTCACCTTCCAAGATGTTTTGCAAGAAGTTGCAGCTGAAGAGGCAGCAGGCAGCGCTGTGAAGGCCTTGTGGCTTGCCAGAAACGCTCCAGCAATTGCGACTGTCCATCAAGAGGATGCCCAAGAAGTTGAAGATCTAGACCAGGAAGAAGAGGTGGACCAACTGCACCAGCCTGCAGCACGATGGCCACGAGAGAAGCCAGACACGGTCCCAGCAGCTCTTCAGTGTCTCGGATGCAGAGGACACCACAAGCAAACAGACTGCCGATTTTGCTCTGCCATTTGCTGGGCATGTGGTAAGCAAGGCCACATTGCCTCTGTCTGTTTGGGTCGCCAGCAGGTGCAACCTCGGGAAGAATTACTTCTGAAAGGTACCAGGGTCCCCAGCCAACACAGTGTGGGTTTCTGTGCATCACGCAGAAGCATTTTGCAGATAGAGACACACAAGCCCCTTAAAAAGAAACTTTGCATTGATGTGAAGTTACAAGGGGTTCCCTTGTCAGTGGAGCTGGACACTGGGTCCGCTCTATCGATCATTTCACACAATACCTTTAAAAGGATTTGTAGCAGTAGTAGCCTTAGAATCAAACTTAGATTATCGAACTTAATCCTCACAGATTTTCAAAGTTCAAGGGTTAAAGTACTTGGAGAAGCCATGCTCAAAGTGCAGCATAAGGCTTTCCAGGGTCTATTAGATGTGGTGGTTGTTAGGGGTGAGCATACGAGTCCAATTGGACTTAAGTGGTTCGAGGCCCTAGGAATCCAAGTAACTGGCATAAATAGTCTGCAAACTACAGGCCTTGCAGAAGTCTGCAATGAGTTTGCAGATGTGTTTAGCCCAGAGCTTGGTCCTACAAGGGGCCTCCCATTTCCTTGTGATTAAACTCAGCAATCACATCCATTAGAATTAAGCCCAGGAAGGTGCCATTCGCCTTAAAGGGCAAGATTGAAGCAGAACTGGACAAGCTGCTCCAGCAGGGCATCTTGGCACCAGTGGACTCAAGTCCATGGGAAACCTCCATTGTGATGCCTTTAAAAGCTAATGGGGAAGTCTGAATTTGCGTGGACTACAAATGCACCTTGAATACAGCTTTGCAACAACACGCATATCCTGTACTGGTAGTGAGTCATATTCTGGCCTCCCTCAAAGGGGGAAAGCTGTTTGCAAAGCTTGATTTAGCACAGGCCTATCAACAGTTACCTGTTGACGAAGAAACTGTGGAGGCCCAAACAATAGTGACCCATAGGGGCACTTTTAAGGTAAAGAGGTTACAATTTGGGGTGAATGTTACTCTTGGTATATTTCAGAGCATCATGGAATGCACGCTCAGGGGAATACCTGGGGTTTGCCCCTACTTTGATGACATCCTCACTGCAGGGGAGTCATCACAAAATTTGGCACAGAGGTTAAGGGCTGTATTGTTGAGGTTTTGCCAAGCGGGCCACAAATTGAAAAAAGACAAATGCAAGATTGGAGTCACTTCCACAGAATGTTTAGGATTTAGAATAGATGCCCAAGGCATCCACCCTGCAGAATCCAAATTAAAGGCCATTCAGGAGGTCCCAAGTCCCAAGTCTAAAAGTGAGCTTCAAGCTTTCTTGGGACTCCTCAATTTCTATCATACATTTCTTCCCCATAAGGCTGCAGTGGCTGAGCCATTACACCGGCTCTTAGATAAGCAAGCTCCATGGCAGTGGACTAAAATCCATGACAAGAGTTTTAATGAGGTCAAGGCTTTGCTCTCATCAAATGCTGTATTAGCACATTTTAATAAGCAACTGCCTGTGTGCATCACATGTGATGCATCCCCTTATGAAGGCTGATGGGACGCAAGTCCCTATAGCCTACTACTCAAAGACTTTGTCATCTGCAGAGTGTAATTACGCTCAGATTGACAGAGATGCCTTGGCCATAGTGGCTGGAATAAAGAAATTTCATGATTTCTTATATGGCCGCCACTTCATGGTCTATACAGACCATAAGCCACAGCTGGGTTTGTTTACTACTAACAAACAAACCCCACACATCATTTCCCCACGTATGCTGAGGTGGTCCATTTTCCTGTCAGCATATGACTACACGTTTATTCACAAACCTGGGAAAGAAGTGGGCCATGTAGATGGCCTCAGTAGGCTACCTCTCACACAAATTGAGGCATATCCTGCCCCTGTTGTTAATATTCTCTCCATTCAGGAGCTGCCTGAATCTCCTCTCAATGCTAGGGATGTGGCTGCAGAAACTGCCACTGATCACACGCTTACACGCGTGCTGACATGGGTGTTGTCAGGATGACCTGACATGTGTCCAGATGCTGCATTTCAAAGCTTTTGGCAAAGAAGGCATGAACTGTCTACATAACTGCCTGTTATGGGGTAGTAGAGTAGTTATCCCAGCCTCACTACGGTCTAAAGTCTTGTCCTCTCTGCATGAGGGACATCCAGGCACTGTGCATATGAAAGCGCTTGCATGCAGCCATCTTTGGTGGCCTGGGCTTGATAAAGCTATCGAGGCCCAGGTGCACAAGTGTCAGGTGTGCCAACAGTCATGGCCTGAAATGCCTCAAGCCCTTGTACACAGGTGGGAGGAGAGACAAACCCCTTGGTCAAGGGTACATTTAGATTATGCTGGGCCTTTTCAGGGGCAATTCTTCCTTATCCTGGTTGATAGCTTTCTTAAGTGGCTAGAGGTTGTCCCTGTCTCCTCCACTATTACTGCTTGGACCATCCAGGTGTTGAGAGGAATTTTCGCTTCTCATGGACTCCCTGATGTCCTCGTATCTGACAATGGACCTCAATTCACTTCTCTTGAGTTCCAGGCTTTCTTACAGGCCAACTTGATCAGGCATGCAACGTCAGCACTCTTCCACCCTTCAACCAATGGGCAAGCAGAAAGGATGGTACACACAATGAAGGACGCTCTCAAGAGACTCACGCATGGTAGCTGGCATCACAGGTTAGCTGATTTCCTTCTTGCACACTGCACACCATGCACTGCCACATGGAAGAGCCCAGAGGAACTTTGCTGGGGTCACCACCTCATCACAAAGTTGGACATACTGCACCTAGACCGGATGGCTTCACAGGTGTCACAACCGTGGGCACCTAGGAGACTTCAGGTGGGTGATCTGGTCTGGGCAAGAAACTATGGCCCGGGTCATCTTTGGGTCACTGCTGTTGTCTGCAAGGTCTCGGGACCGCTATCATACAAAGTGACTTTGGGAGAAGGCCGCGTCCTTTGGCGCCACATTGAGAAACTGTGTTGGCAGCTGTCCAACCATGTCTCCGCTTCTGGCTCTGCTCTCGGGGGGCAGGGGGACCATGAACAAGCTCACACTTCAGGTCAAAATCCTGGGAAACAGTCTTACAGTGCCAGTGGATTTTTGCAGGCTGCTGTTCATATCCCAGTGGATGAGCAAGGGCATCCTCAAGGTTCAGTTATTGCTCTGAATAGGGAGTCTCCCCAGGGGGCAGCCTGCACATCTGCAAATGCGCCAAACAGGAATTCACAAGACAGGGGTTTTGCCATATAGGCGGCTCCTGATTCTGGCACCTTGGGCCCGTCTACAGAGAACTTGGGCTACTGGGGTACTTCTGCATTGCAGGCCACATCATTTGCCGGTTGTGGGCTTGAGGGACAGTGTTCCCAAGAAGAGTCCATTGTAGACTGGGAGAGTTCCACTCCACTATTGGGCTTGGGGATCTCCACCCCTCTGAGGGGAACTGGAGGGAATTCAGAGGATCCAGCCAGCCAGCAGCGGGGTGGGTCACCTAGCAATTTGAGGCATCAAAGTCCTGGTCTATCTAGCCCATCACATGTGCGGATAGGCCAGGCACCATTAAGTAGAGGTCCTAGTCTGCCTAGCCTGGCAGGTTGGCTGGCAGACCAGGTACCCTCCCTGACCCTGCGAAGGTCACAAAGGGCCAAGGCCCCTCCCAAGCATCTGGGAGACTATGTGAGGTTTCTGTCATCGCAGAGGAACCTTGCTAGTCTGTAACAGGATGATGTTGACTAACACACGGTATAGCATAATATATACCATTTATGATTTTGGAGAGCGTTTTGTTTAAGTTAAACCCATTATTTTATAAAGGTGCTCTGCCTGTGTGCAGGCCAGAGTAATTACTATTCCCTGCCCCTTGAATAAGGGTATTGTGTGTATAGTCATGTGTGCTTTATCCAGGGGAGAGGGGTGTTGTGTCCTGGGCCTGCTGAGGTGATTCAGCAGGCCCAGAAATATTGCAAATGGTCCTGGGCAACTTAGAAGTTGCCCGGGACCAGACTGGTTGGCGCTGTTCTTTCGCACAAGCGCAAGGCGCGAAAAGAGGTGCTTGTGATTGGTTGGTTTTGGGAAGCTATAAAAGGCCTGCACACCTGTTGCTTGCTGAGTTGTGTTGTGGAACAAATAAAAGAAAGAGCTTGGTTAACAACTTCAATGCCACGAACCCCAATTCGTAAAAGATGTGATTTTTTGTTTTGCAGTTTCCAGCCAACTCTACCCTGCTGTTTTTTGAACAATATTCATGGAATGCATTCAGCAAACTCTATCAGAAACCAAAGCTCAGTGTAAGAGTTAATGATCTGAATCTTTCTCATTACAAAAGGGCAACTGGCAGGAGTATCCTCTTTCCTCTATTATTTCTTTGTGATAACTGAATTACTAGCAATAATTATTAGAAGTGAACTTGATATCAAAGGTTTTGTGATTGATTTCCATAGGAAACAGAATTTCATTATACACCACCAATGCCTAATGATAGTGCATTTATTCTAACACTGCCAGATGTTGCTTCATTTGACCTCTGTTCACGCCTTTCTGTCTCAGGTGCTCTGTTATATTTTATGAAACCTGTTACATTCATTGAACATAATTCCCATGCTTTTCAGTTTTCCTCCAAGTTTTCACCTATTACCCTACTACTTTTATGTTTTAGTACTCTTCACCAGCTCTTATTTCTATATTTATTTAATTAATATATTACATTTGTACTCTAGTCCAAATTACTGTGGGAGCTACAGAAATGTAATGAAATAATACACGACTTACAGGAACAGATACTTTTAAACAACATTTACACTTCTAATCGCCTCATATGTTTATCTTATACATATCCATTGTAGCAGATGTTGCATGACTACAAGTAACTCAGTCATCTGGCTTTAAGTCTTTTCTGCATAGTACTAACTCATAAATATTTTTGCCAGAGTCTAAACAATTTCTTCTGAACCTGCAGAATATTTGAATAGATGAATGCAATGACAAATTACACTTAGTACACCTATTATTAAAGAGGAGCTTCTTGGTTTCTTAAGACTTTATCCAATTAGATTATTTAGAGCTAGTTCACTACTGCCGGAAAAAAAATATACTGTTAGCTATTAGTCAAAAGAATAATAAAAATAAAAGAAAGAGAAAGAAAAAAACAAAGAAGCCAATAAAAAAATGAAAGAGATAACAGTTTGCATTCCTTCATGATAGAGTCATTTTTGGCACAACAAAGTTCAAGTAAACTAAATATGCATTCTGCAGGCTCACTCTCTTGGTAAACTGTGATAAATGAAGAAAAGCATCTCTTATTTAAATTAGATCAGATTAAGGGGAAAAAATACTGTTACAAGTTAGGTTTTCAGCTCAATCATGGTATTTCAGCTCAATGATATTTCTTCAGTCAACAAGAAGCTACTGTTATAAATAATGGAAAATCTTTCTGGGAGGTTCTGAATAACCAATATTGGCAAATGATTATTCTGTGTTTTAATCAAGGTTATAAAGAAGATGCAGAGTATAAGGAAAGGGTACAATTTATCAAAGATACAAAAGGTGGCATAACAAGGTGAAGTAGAGTAGGAATAAAGTAGCCTGAAAAAATGACATAAAATCAATTTTTTTCATGGTTGAATCAAGAGATATAATAGATATTTTAGAAAGATGGAAAAGGAAAATTAAAAGGTAAAAGAACAGCAGATGTGAATAACAGCCTGGCTAGAAACTAAGCTAAATACAAGAGTAGGAACTTCATCACTGGTGTTCAATGTTCACTTATTGTAATGTACTTAGCTTCCTATAAACTGAAAGAATATTTTCATCCTTCATATTATATGAAGCAGTTTATATTATTAAGAGAAAACTATGGTGGACAAACCAAATATGGGGTCCCCTTAAGAAATATATTAATTACTTAGCTGTCCATTGGGTATGAATTTATTGGAATGGAATATAGCTAGATGTTGAGAAGAAAGATTGTTATAAAGGTATATGTAGTACATAATATTTAGTTGGAAAACTACAGTTTATATTTGCTTGTTGCTAATGAAAGGACAAGAGGCAATTTTTTTTACCACTCAGTTACATATCTTTGTTAGATTTTTGACACCATATATCCTTTTAATAGTACCTGTAATTCTGAATGACTATTTTGTGATTCTCAACCTATATTTTTCCCTGCAATGGTTAATAAGTAATGCCAGAAAAGTTGGACTAAAGTAGAAAAATGTCTCTCAATTTATAAGACATTTCTTATATTTGCAAGCAATTGTAATATTAGACATGGCTCAAATGATACATTTTTATGTCTTCTGTATCAGTAGTTTTCCTTTAAGATCCAGGGAAAGTAATATCACACTAAAAAAGCCTAAAAAAATATTGGGCATTATTTTTGCAAGGAAGTGTTTAACACAAAGGGTAACATCTTGGATTTAATTTAATATTCCAATTTTGAGGCTGCCTAGTCCACAATTCTGGCAGCCTTTCACTGAGAAAAGAAAAGAAAAGAAAAGAAAAGAAAAGAAAAGAAAAGAAAAGAAAAGAAAAGAAAAGAAAAGAAAAGAAAAGAAAAGCAATTTGTAGCATGACCTACCTCCCTTTCAGAATGATATAACAATTTATTTCATAGATCCTTTACAGCAAAACAAAAAACAATAAAAAGAAGCTGGAATCCACACAACTATTTTACTATGCATGCATCTACATCAAAAGATCTATTGAATGCTATAGAAGGAAAAATATTATTCAATTCCAAATTGATGATTTTAACAAGACCCATAATTATATATTATAAATTAATGATCAAAAAGATTTATAATTAAAAGTATTAAAGGCATTCAAAGCTAACAATTTTGTTGCTTTCTAACTAATTAATAATGGACAAATGATTTTTTTTAATTACACTGGATGTACAATATCTGAAAAATATTTGATTTAGTATCACAAATTTTTATACTCTTACGATCTCAGAGATACCTTCAACAATTGTTATATTAATCAGTGAAAAAATAAATAGAGTGGGTACTACCTGATTTATTGAAAAATAGCACACATTTATGCCTTTGAATTTTTAACCCATTTTCTACATGGGTCCAAGAATTGCCATTTGCTCATCATTAACCCCTAAATTTAATGCATATTTATTTTTAATTAGAAAATTCAAAACAGACATTAACTGAAAATCACTTAACTGGATTTACAACGGAATATTTTTAACATTTCTCTGTCCTTCCCATCAAAAACTGAGCTCAAATAGCAGCTGTAAATCATTTTGTGTTAGATTTTTAATATTTTGCTTTCTAATGGAACGCCAGGCATCTCTTCACTCATTTTATCTCCATCAATTGTTCTTTAGAACAAAGAGAGTCCAGAATATCTGAGTGGGGAGAGGCTGCTTGGGCATGATCCAATCAAGAGTTCTCAGCACCTTCTCATTCCAGATTAGGTGTCAGAAAAAACTCCAAGCTCCTTCCTGTACTCTTGGATGATCTCTGGTGAAAGCTGGACCATGGTGGTACATTTGGCCTTGTTCTACTTAATCTTATAGCAGGTTTTATTACCAAAATCATGGTATTCTTTTGAATTGCCTTACAGAGCTGGGGATGGGGGACACCCAATTGCACTGGTTCTCTTACTTCATTACTGATTCCTGGGGAGGAAGGAGGAAAGGTCCAGCCCATAGCTCTTGCTATGTAAGGTGCTGCATAGTTTGGTGCTGAATCTTCTGGTTCACATATACATGAAGCTGGGTGGGGTCATCCAGTCAGTTCTGAGTGAGGTATCATTAGTATGCATATGATATCCAGTTTTATATTTCCACTCCAGAATGTCTAAGTGATGCTGTATTCTCCTGTCTTGGTATCTAAAGGCTATAGGGGTCTGGATCCTACTAAGATTGAATGGTTCTAGATTTTAGGACCTCCTAGTTCTGGAAATCTTCCATGTCATGATTTGGGTGGTGTTGCATTACCACACTTAAATCTTGTATACAGTTTAAGAATCTTATTTGTCTCATAAGTTCTGTTCAAACCATGGCGAGGAAGGCTTCATGTTGTATACCAGCTGCACCCATTTCTGGACCAAGAGGCCCTATTCACAGTCAATGACACTTTAATCACTTCCTAATTGGTTTACTGCAATGTACTCTACATGAGTCTGACCTTGAACAGTATTTGCAAGCTTCAGCATGGGCAGTTATGACTGCTGGTTGTTTGTCAAGGTACCACTGCTTACCTTTTAACCCTTTATGGCTTGGGCTGGATTAGTTATGAATGTCTCTCCCAACTGTCTACCCATCCTGTTAGATCTGGCAGAAGAGGTATGCTCTAGGTCTGTCAACAAGGAAGTGTCAACTGATAGGACCCTTCTGCTGAAGCTCTCACCCGTTGTAACACTTGCCTCTGAGATCAGACTTGTCCAACTTTTCTTGTCTTTCATGAGACATTAAAAACTTGGCTTTGCCATCAAGCCTGGGACCCTGATAGTATGGTTGAGTCTGCTTTTTGATTATATTAATTATTTGATGTCACAACTATTCTAACCTGCTTTTTTTTTTGCTGTGTGAAAGGGTTTATTCTCTTTTTTTTAATTTTTTATTCTTTTTATTCTCTTTTTATTTTGTTAGTTGCCCATAATTTTTTGTATGAGATAAGTTATCCATATTATTTTAATGAGTTATGAGTTATTATGAGTGATAAGTTATTGTTATTGTTAGAGTTATGAATTATGACTTGTGACTTATGTATATGTTTATTAGAGTTGGGTGTATTATTTATTTGTCTTGTATCTGTATCATAAACTTTAATTTGCTAGATTTTCATTTTAATTACAAAGAAAATAAACAAAAAGTAAAGTATATTGTAGGCTATGTTACTGTAACAATCAAGAATGCACATTAAAAAACAAGCTAACAGAACAAATATAATAATCCTTTACAAGTCAAGAAAGCCTACTGTGATTAAGAAAAGCTGTATTTTTATTGTGAGAGCATCTGTTTTGACACTACTCTATTTTTCTATTATTCCAGGTTTTTTTAGCGAAATAAATATTAAACAGAGTGTTTTAAATATGGTTAATTACTAAGATTATACATTTATATATTGAAAACAAGCTTTGGGAGTTAAAATTTTGGGGGTTAAAAATTAAGATTGTTATACAAAGAAAAAGGGTTGGGTTAGTCAATCAGAGTTAAAATAGAAAATTAGTTATATCTGGTTTCTCTAACTCAGGAGTGTCAAACTCGCAACATCACGTGACGTGTCATGACATATCATGACTTTTTTTGCCATTGCCAGCAATGGGGTGGGCGGGGTTTCGCTATGATGCATCTGACCCATGGGCCGGCAGTTTGACACCCCTGCTCTAACTGAACCTTTGCCAATAGCAAACATAACAAAAGCTTTTGATTTTATTTTATTAAGAGATGAATGATAGACTGAAGAGAATATATGTTATATTAAGGTACCTATTAAAATTGCTTTAATTTACTAAGACATTTATTTTTCTCAGAGGTCTTAGGCCAGTAACAAAACTAAGAAGTCCTAGTGAATTTGTCAATTGATTGATGCTTCCCATGCTATAGAAGAACACATTTTTGTCATTTTATTTGTTATGATGATATAGTGAGTGAAGTTTTAAATAAATAAAGTTTTACTGTGACATTAGTTTCTATCTAAAAAATGCAATGAAAAAAAATTATTTAAGCTATTCCTACTAAGGAAGTGCTATTATAGTAATGTATAATAGAAATGCCTAATGGAAGGAAATTTCGAATGGTTGTCCACTGAATGACAAATTATATACAGTGCTATCATCAAATGGAAATTCCATGGAAGAAAAAGAAAATACAGCATTGGTCACTTAGATAAGCAGCAACTTTTATTTTCCCAGTATAGGTCCATTTATATTAATAAATGATGACTGATTATTGGATAAAATGTACTTCAAGGTTGCCTAATAATGTCTGTAGAAGCTCTCACATATATTGTCAGGAAGCTTAACATCTTCAGCCAAATACTTCATTCTGCAATCTGGCCTTGTGAATACCTAACAGACTTTTACAGGATATTCTCTGTATGAAAGTATGTATATATTTGCTTAAATAGCATTTCAGTGCAATATGTGGAGTTCTCTCACTTAAGAAATATCTTAGAGGTGTTTTAATACTACTTGCAATACTGCCATATAAATAAATAGTCCACTGTATATGTGTTAGCTGGTCTGAAGTAGATGTCAACGCTGCTAACATCAGATGTTCTTGCTTTGACAACAGATGAAAATGCAGCCATTTTCTCTATGCTTTTAGAATCAGTTGGTGCTGGGAAGGGGGATTAGGATGAGAGTTCAGTTAGCCATAATAATAATAACTTTGCCATGGGAATCCAAGGACAAACTGGGTCCAGAGCTGATAACGTTTGGCGGGCTGGAGAGCTGGGGAGAAAGCCTGCACTTCAATCTAACTGGGAAATGTGATTAATGACTGTTTATTGGGGGTGAAAATTGTACTTTGTTACTTCGTATCCAGGGGACGGGAATTTAGTTTTTGGGTTCAACTATGTAGTGCTGATACTTTGTTTCCCAAATAAAAGATTCTTTAAGGAAAACAATGTCTCGAAGTTCTTTTGAAGGGTTTCATCTGTGGGAACCATGACAGTAACCTTTACGGTCTGGTTTTTGTCCAAGGGTGTTTTGCTCTATCCAGAACAGTCTTCTGGAGGAACTAGAGGAAACTGGAGAACTGGAGAAAAATCTGGAGAAACTCAGAATGATAAAGATGTTTTAGAAGAGGCATCAAAAGTTTGAACAAAATCTATGTAGAAACTATTCTAAAATCAGTGCTGTTAGACAGCTGGGAAATAAAAAAAACCAAACAAACAAATAAATAAATGAGTCAATTTTTTTTATTTTTTACAACAGTCAATACATTTTCAATAAAATAAATTCTATTAGTTTCTTAATAAAATAATGAGAACTTACCAGATCTGGATTCTAAAAATTGGGATGATCACTATATGGCAATAAAGAGATACAAAAATGTCTCTTTTTGCTGTCATCTAAAGTTATTCATTTGTTACTGGCAGCCCAAATAAAGTATGATATTGTAAGCTAAATTGAGGAGAAATTATATGTAGCTTTCAGTAAAGAAATGGCAGTTTGAAGACAGGCTTGCTAAAAATGAAGTGGCTCTTCAAATTCCTCTCAGGATAAGGAAATGATTTTGGTTCACCCACAAGTGCTCCATACTGTTATTCATCATGAAGAGACTGCAAGAAGGTAGTCTTTAGCAGATTTGGAAATCTTGAAAAGAAGGAAATAGCCATAATTTTGTTCAAACTATGGCTGGCACTGTCAAAAAAGATACTGGATTTCCATTCTTCCTTTCATAATCACTTCCAGAAATTGCTTATTAATTGCTTTTCAGCTCTTAGGAACTTTTGAATGAACAAATTTTACAGCACTGTGTAAGTTTCAACTTTCTGAGGAACCACCCCGAACATATATGATCAATACTATGTCCCCAAGTTAATGTAACATTATTTATTTATTTATTTTTAATTGATTGATTGATTGATTTCTATGTCACCCCACACACTAATATCGTGAGCCTGGGTGGCTTACAACATACATATACCATATACATCAAAATATAAATCTGTTCATTCATTTAAATACTATACTATATATGGTTGATTATACTGCTACAAAGTATTTAAAATAGTCAACATAATTTCATGGAATTGTTGTTGGCACAACAAGAGTTCAATTCCATTAAAAGTCAGAAAAAACTTCTCACTGCTGAGAATTTGGATATTACCTGGACAGAGTCAAAGGAGATAAGGGTTCATCTAGTGAAATTATCTGGAATAAGTTTGATCCTGTGAAACTTAACAAAGTGAACAGGGTTCTTCTCAGCATCAGCTTAACTACTAACAGCCTGAATCTTTGATATTTTGGATTGATGATGGCCTCCATGAAAACCATGGGGATCTGGGTCAGGTGATAGTGAAGGCACCCTTGAAAAAGGGTATTCTCTTGGAAAGAGATGGTATGGCATTGCCTCTTTAAGAACCATGTTGTAATAGTATGTAAGAAAGATCTTAGGAGACTAGTCAAAGAGATTCTGTCCTCTCCCTCAAAGAAAAGTCATATAACAGACTGTATAATCCACATCTAGATAATGGGTGGGTCAAGAGGCACAGAAGAGATCCTCCCTAGTTACTCAGACAATAGAGGAGACAGAAGGAAATGTTGTATTTTGTACTTGCAAGATTGTGCTTGTAGATTGTATTTGTATTTGTAAATTGTACTTCAGACTTGTAAGATTCTGCAACAAAATAGAATTAGCAGATCCGGTTGTGATAGCTATCTGGTTTGCTGATACATATGTTGCAGCTGCAGTGAACCAGGAAGAAATAGATTAATTATTTTACTTTTTCAGTCAGATTTCAACATCAGATTTAGCATGGAGATAGCATTGCCCATGCTTATAATTTCTGGTGGGATTTAGGAATGGTGCAACTTCCCCAGTAACATTTTATCTCTTAGCAATATTTTATCTCTTAGTACCATAAATCATATGATTATGAGCACATTACATGGCACACATGAAATACTTCTACTGCAAACTATATACTGGTTGCTATTTCTCTTCTAGGTGCAACTGAAGGTCATTTTTAAAGCCCTACATGTGACAAGATATAGTATCTACCTTCTCCCCAATATCTGCATGCCTGGGAAGGTCTAATAATAGAGGCTGTTCACATATCCCCTCAGTAAAAAGATTACCATTTTTAGGATATGGGAGCATGACTTCTCAGCTGTTGCTGCTCTAAGTCAAACAGTATCACCTAATATTGAATTGCCTTGCTCCTTGCCTTTAGGAAATTAGCAAAAACTTGGCTCAGTAAACAAAATTAAGCAGCCTATATTGCACTTTGATGTGAAGAGTTAACACAGCATTTTTTTAAAAAAAAAGTTCTTAGTTCTCATACCTACAATAAAGTACAAAATTTGAATTTGCCAAGTCCAATTGCTATGTTAGGACTTGAAAAAATACTTTCATTCCTATAGTTATTCTTACTTCTAGTTATTGCTATAAATTGAGCATAGAGCTAGAAATTCCTATTTTTAGTTTGCACCAAAATAATCTTGTTAAACATTATGGAGGTGTTTTCTACTTCTAGGTCCAATTCCCCAGATCCCAAGCCTTTCAAATTATAATATAATACTTAAGGTAGATCAATAGTCCAAGACCCCTAGCTTAGATTGATTTTACTCCAATGGGATTTTCATCTCATCCATCAAAAATCATTATACCCTATGCCATAATAGTACTTTTTCTCAAAGTACAGAGCAACTAATACCTACATTATTTTCAATAAGTTTTCTCTTAGCTATAATTCACCTATTATTCTTAAATAAAGCTCTCTTGTCAATTTATTTGCTGTGCAGCTAAATTTATTTCCTTGTCATTGAACTACCTATTTACAAGCAATCTCTTTATACTTGCCTGTGAAAAATTACAT
This sequence comes from Bothrops alternatus, assembly GCA_034064705.1. NCBI lineage: Eukaryota > Metazoa > Chordata > Lepidosauria > Squamata > Viperidae > Bothrops > Bothrops alternatus. The sequence goes on along the minus strand of JARGCV010000081.1, from coordinate 5,200,093 downwards.
TTTAATAGTTTTCAACATAATCCACCCTTGTAATATTAGTTCTTATACTATTGGATATAATCCAGCTCCATTTTCATTTGTTTTTGAAACATCTCACCTATAATTACTTCAAACCTCAAATACTAAATATTAATTCTGATCAAAAATCAAATGCTAAAAAAAAATAAAGCCCAACCCACTTAAAATTCTGAAGTGGGAATATTTGGTTATCAATTGCTTTATAAGAACAGCAACAAATATCTCTTCACTCATTACATAAATGATTTTTACTAACTCACCATACAAATGAAATAGCACATTACATGTTGAAACTCACACTTAAATAACATATTAGACGTGTTTATATATTATATATGGATATATTTATGAAATATTATTGGAAAAGAAAACTGAATTAAATACCTACTTCCCAAAGATGATAAAAATGAATATTTTTACACACACTATTAAGAGAAAATGATTTTTTGCTAAGAAAGGTTATCTTGGGGTCTTCAGTTTTGTTTTTCTATTCACAAACTGGAAACTAATAGGTTATAATGTAATATTTACTTGTATAGCTACAAAGGTTGAGGGGAGGAGAGAGGATGAGAATGAAAAGGGGAAAGGAATGGAAAGACAGTGGAATGGATGGGATGAGACTTAAACAAATCAATATTTTTCTTAAAATTCACTTCTCTTATAATAACAATGTAGGCTAGAAATAGTTACACATGGTGGGGGGGAAAAAGAATGTAGCTGGTGTCTCATAGAAGAAAAGAATAGCCCAGCTTTTTTTCTTCCCCTTTTCAATGCATCCTGTTAAAAAGTCTGAGTGAATTCACAATTAAGAAGAGCTTAGTAGCTGAATTCTCAATAGGCAAGAGAACAATTGACTATCCTGCCAAAGGCTCTGCACAGCTGTATGCTGACATTTAGAACAGCCTGATGATACTATAAAAGCATGCAAGAATTCAAAGTTCATGTATCTGGACTTCAAACATTACATAAAATATTAGATGGCATCTATTTTACTTATTCAAGGCACAAAGGCCCAGTAATATCACTAATCTCTCTGTTCAAGTTGCCAATATTTTATAATATTCTCAACAGTCCATTAAAAACTCTTCCTTCAGCCTGGTCCTTTCAAAACCAATAGCAAAAATAGGAACAAAGCACTTCACAGCCAAATTACAATCCTGAGAGAAACAATTCAAATTTTCAAAATGTTCGATAGCTCCAGCTATGAAATAAAGATTTTTAATAACCCAAAGGCTGGATTGTTAATATTTCTTATAATTGGCTCCACCTGGCTTGTGAATCTTCCTCCAGCAGCAAGGCTATTTTGGAAACTCAGAAGGATAAATCATCCAATCAAATGAGATGATGACTTCCAGTTGTCTCTCATTCAGATTTTTCTCAGCTATATGACTTGTACTATGTTCTAGATCAGGGGTTCTCAACCTTGGCAACTTTAAGACTTGTGGACTTCAACTCCCAGAATTCCTCAGCCAGCAAAGCTGACTGAGGAATTCTGGGAGTTGAAGTCCACAAGTCTTAAAGTTGCCAAGGTTGAGAACCCCTGTTCTAGATTTACCTGCTTTAGTGTTTTTTTCTTTTTTTTAAAGGTATAGAAATGCTTTCCCCCCACATCCTTAATAAAGGATTTTGATGATATAGCGTTATTTTTTAAATTAAATTACTTATGATTATTTTAGTAATACATTTGAATTTAGGTTTTAAAGAAGTGAGAAATTGGAAGGAAGTCTTCATTTACTTCCATAAGGTAGATGCAATATTATTACTGGGCTCTAAAGAACCTAGTGCCCAACTGTATCATTTTTTTCCCATCTTTTTCATCATTTTATTAGCATTTAAAAGAACAAATAAAAGTAAAAGAAATTATTGCCTTGGGACAATATATATTTTATGAACTGCTATTCATCAGTTATAAAAAAAGGAAACCAGGCCACCAAAGAACACAGTGGCTGGACACCATCAAAGTTGACACCAGGCAGAGCATAGAAAAGCTCAAAGAAGTAGTGCAAGATCGGAAGGTGTGGGGACACCAGGCCCATAGAATCACCAAGAGTTGGACATGACCGAAAGGATACCAACATCATTGTTGTCTTCTTCATCATTATCTTCATGATCATTTTCGTAATACTGTTTATCAATAGAGACAAGTAAATTATATTATATACAGAAGGATATAATATAATTTTCTTTTCTAAAAAGAAAGTTCTGTTGCTACTATTAAAAAGCTATTTTTTTAAAAGAATTCTTCCCAAAAATAGCTGAAAAAACTACTAAGCCAATAATTACAGTAGATTAAAGAACTATCCATTTTTGTATGAAATTCAGAGTACTGCAATGCCTCAGAACTCATCTGGTTTATAAATCCGTATTATTCAATAGAGAGACATTAGAGTATTAACTTCCAGCTGGCGTAATAAACTGTTGAAAATATAAATTAAACCTAATTGGTCTGTGATCTAATATATAAGAGATGTCAGTTATTTATGTTTGAATATGCTCAAATAATGCTGAATACTTTTAAATTTATTTTTCCACCTTATAAAGATCCAAGATAAAGATGTCCATTTACTCCATTGATTTTTTCTATTTGTTTAGAACCCTTAGCTTTTTAGACAATCATTCTTTATAAATGATTCATTTTTAACAATGCATTAGAATATATGGTGTCTTGATGTTCTCTGAACTTGGTTATTTTCTTGCAGATGTTTCATTATCGAGCTAGGTAACATTTTCAGCATTTGAAGGCAGTGGGTTTGCAGTGCCTTGTCCTGTCACTGTTGGTGTGAGTATTGTTTTTGTGTTGGCAGTTCATTGATTAGGCTGTCTATTGTTTGTTTAGAGTTGGTAATTCCTTGATTACGGTATTTTTTACTGTTTGATTTTTGATCTGGTATTAATCCTGGTGTTAATCTCTACTTAACAGGATGTTGATTGCTGGAAAGGAAATGTTTTGGTGCTTTTGTTTCTTTTTAAAGCTTTTTTATTGTCTCTTTTAAATGGTATGTAGTTGTTCTCTATGTACTTGTTGATGGCTGATTTGTCTAAGTGTCAGGACTCAAATTCTCTAGCTTTTTTGGTTTTGGCTTGGTCTATGATGCTCAAAATTTTCCAGTTGAAATCATGGTTGAGTCTGTCCATCTGTTGTCCTATTAAGGAGTTTTTATCATGTCTTTTGATTGATGGTTGATGTTCATGGATGCATTCTGCTAGACTTCTGCCTGTTTATACCATTTTGGAGAAATGGCTGTCCAGTCTCTTCTTAAAAACTTCCAGTGTTGGAGCATTCACCGCTTCTGGAGGCAGGTTGTTCCACTGGTTAATTGTTCTAACTGTCAGGAAGTTTCTCCTTAGTTCTAGGTTGCTTCTCTCCTTGATTAGTTTCCACCCATTGCTTCTTGTCCTGCCTTCAGGCGCCTTGGAAAATAGCTTGACTCCCTCTTCTTTGTGGCAGCCCCTGAGATATTGGAACATTGCTTTCATGTCCCTCCTCCTCCTTCTCTTCAATAAACTAGACATACCCAATTCCAGCAACCGTTCCTTGTAAGTTTTAGCCTCCAGTCCCATAATTATCTTTGTTGCTCTTCCCTGTACTCTTTCTAGAATCTCAACATCTTTTTTACATCGCGGTGATCAAAACTGGATGCAGTATTCCAAGTTTGGCCTTACCAAGGCATTGTAAAGTGGTATTAACACTTCACGTGATCTTGATTCTACCCCTCTGTTAATGCAGCCTAGCACTGTGTTGGCCTTTTTGGCAGCTACAGCACACTGCTGGCTCATATTTAGGTGATTGTCCACTAGGACTCCGAGGTCCCTCTCACAGTTACTACTATTGAGCACGGTACCCCCTATACTATACCTGAGCATTTGGTTTTTCTTGCCTAAATGTAGAACCTTGCTTTTATCACCATTGAATTTCATTTTGTTAGAGAGTACCCAGTGTTCAAGCCTGTCCAGATCCTTCTGTATCTTAAGCCTGTCTTGTCCTGTGCTTATCTAAGTAGCCTTGGTATAAAGCTTCTTTTGTGGGTGATTGAGTTGTTAGTGGAGCACTTGATTAGTATGGGTGGTTTTATGATAGACTTGTGTTTTTAAATTGCTACTATTATCTCTGTTGATGAGAATATCCAAGAGATATATTGTTGTTTTGTTTTACCTTTCTCAATTGTACTCCTTTGTTGATTGTTTCAGATGTCTTCTCTAGATGTTCCTTTTTTATTATAACATAGGTGCCCTCTAAGCACCCAATGCGTACTCAGGTTGTATGCATGGGGGTACTATAGTTTCTAGACATTTCATTATAGTCTTCACTACAAGTCCTCAACATTGTAACCCGATGGGTATTTCTCTGATTTTCTGGTATATTTATCTGTCAAACTGAAAGTAGATTGATGAGCAACGGTTTATGACATCTATGATTCTGGGTATTTTATTCTTAGTTAGGTTGGGTGTGTTTTATAATAGTGCTGCCATGGATTCTTTTGCTAATTCTGGATCTGTGGATGTAAAGATTTCTGTGACATCAGATGAAATAATGATCCCATCTTCTTCTCTTATCTGGACTTCGATTTTTCTGGAGGCACTGCAGTAGGAAATCAATAGAATAGTTTCTCATATTTGAGATGTCCAAGATTTTTGACAGTTCTTTCATAATGTTGTAGATTAGTATCCTGGTAACAATACACTTGGATGGAGAGCTATGTCTTGCTTGTGTGGCATTCATAGATTTGTGGAATTGTTCTTTATCTGCCACTATTCTTTTTTTGTGTTTTGACCTGTCTTGGTTAGGGGTTAAGGATTCTTGGATTCCAATTGTCTACTTTATGTATTGAATTGGTGTTAACTGGGATATACACTTCTTTGTCTTTCATGATTCTTTGGCTTATTGTATATATTATCATCTGTCCATGATAATCATGGTAAAATCTTTGTTTGCTATAAGATGATAATGGTTTGGCCCTTCTTTAGATTTTTGATGGCTGCTTTGTCCTCTGCTTTGAGTTGGGTTTGTTTCAATATTTAATAATCATTCTGTAGTATGATTGTCATGGGTCTCTGATGTTTCTTCTAAGGTGCAAAGAATTTCCACTGATTAGCATTATCTGTGTTGTAATTGAAGCCTTTCTGTAGGATAATGTGTTCTGTAGTAGATAGGAGGCGATTGGACATGTTGACAACTCATTCAGGTTTAGGTACCTCTTTAGTTCTGGACATTTACAATGAAATATGACTATCATTTGTTGAAACTATTGTGGAAAGTACATAATCATCTATGTAATTTTTGGTGTAGTATTTCTTTTCATTGTTTTTTTGCTTTTTTGTTATCTTTTATTAACTAAAAGCATTTTTTTTAAAAAAGCTGTTGGATGGTGTTACTATTGATGGCTTAGAACAGCGGTTCTCAGCCTGTGGGTCGCGACCTCATTTGGGGTCAAACGACCATTTCACGGGGGTCACCAAACACCGCAGTCTGCCATTTTTTTTGGTCTGCCATTTTTTCCCCTTTGCGATGCGGGCCATCGCGCTGTGCATGCGTGATGTGGGCCTGCCATTTTTTTTTGGGTCAGCCATTTTTTTTGGGTCGGCCATTTTTTTCCCCTTTGCGATGCAGGCCGTCGTGCCACGCATGTGCGATGCGCCCGTCGTGTCATGCATGTGCGATGCGCCCATCGTGCCACGCATGTGCGATGCGCCCGTCACACCATGCATGTGTGATGCGCCTGTTGTGCCGCGCGGGCCGTGGTCGAGCCCCGGAAAAGGTTGAGAACCGCTGGCTTAGAAGGTGAAAAACCTTGTTTTCTTGTATTGAAAAAAATCTACTTTTACTTTATTAAAATATCAAAAGTAAAGCATAATCATGGATAAATAATGAAGCATATGTTGTAATTTAGCACAAGACAAACACAAATACCCTTTGTTGCTGTTATTATGGATAGGAACAAATTTTTGGAGCATATCAAAATCAATCTGGAAATATGTACATATCTCATTTTAAAATGCACATTCTTACAGTATATTGAATGAATATATGAGAAGGAAGTTAAGACAGAAGCAGAGTTACACTAAAAGCTCTTGCATTACAATTCAGGCACTCACATTCTATAGCATAAACATATAACAAAAGATATAGTCTTTACACACATGTATAATGTATAAAGTCCATATAAAATGTTGCCTCACACTATGAGATGAGGAGCATCTAAATTTAATAAATATAATTTGAAGTTCATATAAACTGGATAGTATTTATGCAAAACCAAGTCTGGAAATTTTAATTAGTCCAAGTTTGAATGGATATGTCAAATATTCAAATATTAAATGACAAACATTAATATTCATGTTATTTTTAATGTTTTACCATGCTTTATGCAGAAACCAAAGATGTTATATAACTGACTATTATACAGATAATAAATTATCATAGAGCTGCCTTATTTTAATCTTTGGTACTGATCTGAAAAAAATACGTTTTTGTGGAATTATATTTTATTTATACTTGATTTTTAAAAGCCATTTTATATGAACATATTGAATGATAAACTTGGAATATCTTAGTGAATGTTCATTTCAGTGAGCTATTACACTGAGATATCATTATCTCATATTCATTGTTTGCCATCTCTGAAGACTTAAATAATTCTTAAGGTGATGATTAAGATAAAATGATGAAAACATTTGTCATACTGGTTATTCCAGTAAAACATCTATGTTCTTCATCAAATGTTCATTTTCAATATTCAAAAATAATGTGAATCTAGGAATATTTGGTAGTATATATATAATTTCTTACAATTATTACATTGTAATAATTTATAATATAAATTTAAGTTTATCAATTTTATTTATAAAATAAAAAGAATATGAAAAACATGCTCCATGTTCAAAATTTATATATTTATAAGTTTTATTTAGAAAATATATTTCGTCAGACTTCTTATCTTCAGGATATTGATATTGTTTTCTTTTTATGACATTACATTCCAGTTGTGAAGCTCTTTTATTAGAATACAATATTTCCTATAGAAAGTAAAACCCAACACCAGATGGCACTTAAAGGTCACATATTGGGCAATATATAAACACCGCAAAATTATAATCTGGATTTTACATAGTTAAAATGAAATAATCACCAAACATGGTTAGTAAGTAAGACCCCAATTTGTGTTAAAAGTTTATAGGAATCTAGTATATTATTATTTTAAAACAGAAGGACATAAAGACATGTCTTTTAACTTCTTAGCAGAATGCTAGTTAGAAATATTTTTCATAAACATAAAATTATAGAACTACAAAACATTTTCTGGTCTCTCTGTTTATCAAAAAAATGTTTGAGAAAATGTGTACTGTACATCTCTGAATAAGGGGAAGCCAGGTATTAAATTTCACAGAAAGTTTCAGTGTAATACATCAAAAACAAAGTCTACCATTAAACTTCACCAAGGCACTAAATAAACTAGATTACCAAGTCCATAGGCTCTTAATTTCTTTCCAATTATTTTTTAGACTTACCTCCTAGCAAAGGAGAAAAGAAGAAGATAAACAAGTAAAGGCCAGAGCTGACAAATGCTTCTGAATTATCTCTGAATAATGAATATGAGCAACTTTACGTGGTGTTAATTTTGTTCTTGTCTTGGTAGTAGAAGAGATAAAATAATATACAATAACTGCCTAACTTAGTTGATTGTCCTATATAATTCTGCCAATGTTTGCCTGAACTCTTGTTATCATTCTAAATAACTTCAGATATGAATATGAATTTATTTACTACCTTCTACCATTTTACAATTAAAGTTTACAATTAAGGATCATAAAAAATAAAGCTCAGCTTTGGCTCATACTGTAATTAAACTTTCATTCGTTTACCTTTTTTTTTCAAAACTATGACTAACAGAAAGATAGAAGATAAAAAGTAAAACTGAATAAAAAATGTTGTAGCCAATGTGGTAGTTATAGAATGGTTCTATGGCATAGAACTAATTTATTGTAGACAAATGATGTTATCTTGACCCCATGTTGTGTTCAAATATCAAGTTGATGGGTGTTTTTCCATCATTGATAAATCAGTGTTTTTTAAAAAAAATATTGTTATCTGTGGTTATTGATACACAATTGGTTAGACTTTCAGACTTCTTATTGAATATAATAATACCATCTCTCTCTCTCCCTTCCTCCCTCTCTCTTTCTCTCCATTTCCATTTCCAACCCACCAATTATGGACGGCTCCCAATCAAAAATTAAAACAGCATAAAAGCCATATTAAAACCATAAAACTAAACACATTCAAAAAACTTTGAGTCAGAAATATGATATGACTGAAAAAAATGCAGTGTTAAGGAATATAGTTAAGAAGCATAGTTCCCAAATAAGCAGAAATAATACTTCCCTTTTATTCTACATTGGTCATGTTCCATCACAAGTATTTTCATAAAAGGAAAAAAATACAAATAGAAGGAAACTTTGTAAATAAAAGCCATTATTGTTTTCAATATGTAACATGTACATTTGCATAAAAGCCCAGTTGGAAAATCATTGTCTTCCAGGTTGAAAATCAATTATTTTCACAATATTTTTAGACTGATGTCTGAATTTTATACATATTTATGATGCATCAATATTCAGAAGATAAACTGAAAATAAATTACTTGCAAAAATGTTTTTCTGCTTATTACAATTTAAAAGAAAGAGTTCTTCAGTAACAGTCTCAATAATATATAGTATAAAATACATCTCTTTTTTTTTTTGCTTTTCTCCCATATTCTGCCCAATTGAAGATATGGGTGAAAAATTAAGATGTCAGCCTAAACTTCAAGGTTTGCTTTTAGCTCTGTTGTTGAGAAGCGTTTTGCAGTGTCATGTTTCAAATAAATTCTGAATCTATTCATTGTAGTATTTAAAATATACAGTGATAAATAATCTGTACTTGCATGACAGCATATCTAACAGTTAATCCCAGTATATAGGAAAAAGAAAATATACACAGACATATATCATGCACTAACACTTTCCTGTTGTTCAACTACTTCTAGATAAAGAAAAGCCATTTGACTTTTCATTAAAATATTGTCAACTTCATTTGTCGTAAAATGTTGAAGGAAGTATTATTTGAGACTATCAGCTTTTTAATGTGATAAAAAAGCAAAGAGCAAAATATCTAATAGAGTTTGTGCCAATCTTTCTTATAGTTAGAATAGCTGTAATGCCAACATATAATTTATTTAACTATATTAAAGATTAACATTTTCATAATTGCTTGAGTTAGCCTAAATTTCCAAAAAGCTTTCATCTAATCTGTTCCAAAGAAAACTGCTCATTGCTATTCATATTTCCAACAGGTTGGCTTGAGAAAATCACATCCTTCTCTGCACATGCAGAAGCGAGTATGACCTGACTGTCATGTAAAAGTCAAAATTGTTGGTCTTTTCCTTTCTGTGTGCTATCTAGCAGAATTATATTATACTATACTCTTTAAGGTGGCTTGTTCTCCAGAATCTCTCTCCTCCCTTCATATGCTCAATTTGTTTTGAGTGACCCCCATTCCAAAGAGTTACATTCTTTTGAGTTGATTAGATCCCAATTCTTCCAGCACCCTGTCAGCTTGCTCCCATCAAAATAACTATTAAGTACTTGAATTTGTTGCTCTCCTGAAACTGTGTTTCCTTTTTGCATTCCATATATATTCCTTGTGATTTCTACCTATTTTGCCTGAAGCTGCCTTCTGACAATATATTGCCACTGATCTCTAGGATTTATTCTTTCTCTTTCCAAGTAAGTTGTTTATATTTTCTCTCCCTCTTTCCCATTATCTTATCTATGTGGTTTTATGTATATATTATATTAAATCTTTAATATATTGGGAACAAATTGGAATTATGCAGAAACTTTTTTATAGCAGCTTTACTGGCTTCCGGATCCACTAGGTATCACTTGGGACTGTTGCTATTATACCAACCTTGCTGCTGCTTAGCAACTGCACTACCTTAGCTCTTTGACTTCATTTTTAGTTTGGCAGTAGTAATTTCAAGGCTTATGGTCCTAAGGGTCTCAATTGACTCAGGTTCATGACCACCATGATCATTATGGGCATATCTCAGGTCATTCAGCACAAAACATGAAACAGTAGTCACACATCTGATCTGGTCTTCTAGTTGGAGCAGTGGCAATGTGCTCTAGAATTGAGGAAACTTTTTGTTGTTCACCTATCATGATTAGATTATGCCCTGATAGCCATGTTATTTTATGGTGTTATCTCCCACTTCAGGGACATAGGGTCTATTTGATTATTTTGTTCTTGTTAACTGGTGGATCCCAATAACTTTCAAAGACAATGGAGGCATGTATTTGAGGGTCTGCTGCACCAGGATAATACAAATAAGGCTTTGGGTTGATTGTATCATTCTCCATTGATTTGTATCCACAAATAGCTGGCCAGGGGCCCTGTTTAATAACCAAAGTCCTCTTCAATATATCTCCAGGGACATACAGAGAAGTTTTCAGAGATTTATTTCACAAATTGATTGGATTTGGAAATGAGATTAACTTTTCTCATGCACAATTCTTAGACAATCCAGACAAGTCAAAACTTCACATTGATGCAAACAATACTAGTTATGAGCCTATTTGGATTAATTTTTAGACTGGACCATATCCAATTGATCACATCCTATTTCAAAAAACTTTAGTTCTTGAGACTGCTGAAACATCCTTTGGCTAGACCACCATGGTAAGGAGAAAGACCTGAATGTTCCAGATTTTCCTAGAAATATTCATCCTTGGAATATATAAAATAAGGATATTTTATTATGCTACAGTATTAAGGCCAAGAACACTACATTCAACCAATGAGAATCACACACATACTATTTTTCTTTAAGGGAAATTTCAAAAGCAGATTCATAAAAAAAGTAAATGACAACTACTAGACAAAGTACAGAAAATATATTTCTGTATGACATTTATTCCAACAGGGTGGCAGTAGATACCTGTGATGGAAATGAGCAGGAAAGCCTAAATTTACTATTTGAATATGATAATGCATGACTCCCCAACAGTGAAAAGTAAATATTTCATTCCTTGGTAGGCAGACATATTCATTGGTGCACCTTCTTATGGAGACCAATCTATTTCATAGTAACCAATCATTACCACATTACATGATACACAGGGGAGATTAATGCTTACCTAGAGTGAATCACCTGTAGCTATTGCTTAAAGGAAAGCTTACTGATCCTTGAAGTGTGTTTAGTAACAATGTTTGGGTCTTATGGCTGCCTAGAGGTAAATAGTGCTGTTTCTGGAAACAAGGGATAAATTCCATGTATACATGAGCTGAGGGTACAGTTACTAAAAAGAATTACTATAGAGAAGGGATTCAAGTAATTTTCCTGAAGCCAAGTGAACACAAATATAAAGCTTGATTAGGGAAGTCTCCATGCACATTTTACTGGGTTTTAAATAGTCTATTTATATTAAAAATATAAAAGTAAAAGAAAATGATTACATTTTTATTTTTAAATTTTAAAGCCTCTTACCTAGTACATATAACAGTTTAAAATCCCCACAACCAATATACAGATACGTTCCTTTGCTGAAATTTGTTTATTTTCTACAAGCAAATAGAACATTTGTTCTGCACTTTACGTTTTGTGCATGCTTCCAGCATCTTAACAATATGTTGTAGATATGTTGCCTACAATCATGATTCATCTCTGGCAGAAACATTCACTTGGTTTCTATTTACATTCATTTTGGATTATAATATATGTGAAAAGAATATTTAAATGTAAAGTGTTTAATTTGGCAGGTTTATAGTGTCAGCTTTCAAACGCTTCAGGTAACTTCACATTAGTAGAATTGTTATGGTGTGATTATTATTGGTTGATCTGATATGCTACTGTGTTCCTTTGGTCAGATCTTTTAACACACTGGCATATTTTAATGGTCTCAATTGGTTTGCATGATTTATCATATTCTGTTTATAACAAGTTAATATTACACTACTTTAAAAATCCTGCTGAAGATTCTAGAAATAAGTAATGCTCAAGGTTGTTATGGATAAGCAAGAACTACATTGTGTTGCTACGTCATATGATTTATCAGGAGCAGTTCTGAAATTAATAATGAAATTGAAATATCCATAGTAATTTTAAACCTAGATTTATACATAACATTTTATCAAATTAATTACAAATAATACATGTGCATATACATCTCCTTGTATAGGTATAGGTTCAACAAATTCCAAGTATATTTGATTGCCTTAATTAAAGTAGCTGACAGAGGCAAAACATCATATCAATGAATCTAGAGAAATATGAATGGGAAAAGATTTTACATCTATATATTTATGTTATTCTTTTTCCCACAAGTAAATCAATTAGAACAGTATTGGTCCAGTAAATAAAGTTCCAATCACTTTATAAAAATTCTGCTTCTCCTCTAAGGATTCTTGCTTACTTTAATTGCTTTGATCATCATACTAATTCAGGTAGGTTCAATGCCTGAAGCGTTGATGCCAATAGATGCTTCAAGTCCTTTGAAAATGTTCCTTGAAATATGTCACTTTTAGACTTTTCCCCATAATGATAGTGGATGACTTCCTTCCTAGCTTTAGACTAGCACTCTTCTAAAAGAGCACTAAGCCCAGGTTCCAAAATAACCTTATAGATTGAAGGGGCAAAGGAATGGTGTGAGCAAGATGGAATAATTAATAATGAGTGAGGTCCATCCTTGACTTGTGCTGCAAGGAGATGGCAGTGGTAGCACTGAGGCCACATCTGTTTAAATTAAAAGTCTGTGGATAATCATGGAGCTGTGATAGAGTAACAAAATATCATCCTCCAAGTAATAAAAAGACTAAGAAATATAGCTATGTGAAGCCTCTTCTTGGCAATAGCAGCAGCAAACCTATAAGACACCTAATGATTAGAGAAAAAGCAAGGAACAGCAAGCTGAATGCAAAAAAAAAATCAACTTTCTATCTAGCATAGGCCAAGCATGTCCAGGACTAGAATACTAGTTGGGGTTTTTTCAAAGCAAAACAAAATAAAAAGAGGCCAACATACTTTCAAAATAGTAGCAGATAATATCTAATTCATGTTTGAAAACCAGGCATTAATCTACAGAAAATACTACTTTAAACTGCTAAAGGAGACTTTAAGCTGTTTGTTTATTTATTTATTTATTTATTTATTTATTTATTTATTTATTTATTTATTTGTTTATTTGTTTATTTATTTATTTGTTTGTTTATTTGTTTGACTTCTATGCCGCCCTATTCCGGAGAACTCAGGGCGGCTCACAACATAATAGAAATCAACAATTAGAAATACATATATATAAAAACCCCTAATTTAAAAGAAAAAACCAATCATTCAACATACACACAGACATACACTGGCTAGGGGCAAGATGTTAACTGCCCCAAGCCTGCTGGCAGAGGTGTGTTTTAAGTAATTTACAAATTACTTAATTACTTTAGCTGTTGCCAGAGATGAAGCAAAGGTGATACTATTGGGATATGGCATTGGGGAGAAAATGTCAAAATATTACTGGGATCTTTTTAGGTTCTGGCTAGAAAGATATGAGAGTGAGTCCAATTGTCTATTATTTTTGGCAAAAAACACAATGAGTCTAAGAGCATAGAACACAGAAATGCTGCTTTGTATGATTACATGTTTCTGTATTTATATTTCCCAAATTTATATACTCCAAAATGCTGCTATGAAGCTTATACATTTAAATTATGGCCATCTGGTGAAAAATGTGTCTATGGTTCTGAAAAAGGTGTGTATGAAGAGAGGGAGGGAGAGACTTTCAGTTTTCACATCTCCTGTTGTCACTTTTTTTGAAGCAAAAAAATGAATGTTGCCAAAGCTGAGAAGTTGTCACAAAGGAACTTTAGCTCACTGTTTCTCTTTTATCTCCTTTGTGGCAGATTGTCATGGGATCACATACTATGTTAGAATATAATTTGTAAATCACTGCAGGAAAGAAAAGAAATAAAGAGACAACCTTCTAGTTTGGCTAATAAGCAGAGCAGAAAAATGAATAAGCTGAACCTTAATTTTAATTTTAGATTTAAGCCTTAACATTTTAGGCCCCTTGTACAGGTAGTGCTCGACTTACAACAGTTCAATTAATGACCTTTCGAAGTTACAATAACACTAGAAAAAGTGACATGACTGTTTTTCACACTTATGGCCATTGCAGCATCCCCATGATCATGTGATTTACATTTGGTTGCTTGACAACTAGTTCATATTTATGATGGTTGCAGTGTCCCGGGGTCCTACTGTTTGTGACCTTCATAGAAGCAGAGTCCATGGGGAAGCCAGATTCACTTTACATTGGTGTTACTAATTTAACTATTGCAATGATTCACTTAACAAATGTGGAAAGAATGGGGCAGTACTCACTTAGCAAATTTCTCACTTAGCAACATACTTTTTTAGCTCAACTGTGGTCGTACGTTAAGGACTACCTATATAACCAGGAGTGAAATTTATGGAGTCTGATATGGCATCCACACTCTAATGATTTAGGCTTAATCCTAAACAGACTTTTAGTATTATGAAACATTGTGGAGCAATCTAGTAAAATATGTTTTAATAAAGAGGAAAAACAGTTGTTTTATTATCTTGTTTTAAGATTCTGTTTGTTAGCACATATTTTCCCCAAGATATGTGGAAAAATCCTATTGTTTAACTAAATGTTTTTCTGTGATATAAGATTGCAAGTAGCATATAATATATAGTATAAATTCCAGAAATTATTACACATACAGTATGTTATCAATATTCAAATTCTAGACCTTTATTCTCTTAATTCATATATTATGTTAAGCAATCTGATTTGTTTTTGTTTTAATGTGATAGACAAGGATCAATGAACAAAGATTGAGTTACAGAATGCAATGTTGAAATTTAGTTTAATGAACAGTGAATTGTGGTTTCTTTATTAGTAGCTTATTCATGATTCATGTAAAACTGTGATTACTTTGCTTAACTTTAAGTTTTGAACTGGGTTATTGTTAGTTTGTTTAACATACTATGATTAAAACAAAATTATGTTTTTTTTTAAATGTTAAATAGTAAATAAATTGAAATTTTAAGATTTGAATATTGTAGATTTCCTTTATTTTAAAAACTCATTTTTTTTAATTTAAACTATGGTTTATATATACTATACATGTGGTCTTCAATTTGTTTAATGACTATTAGAAGTTACAATGGCGATGAAAGAAATCATCCCCATGGTCACATGATCAAATTTTGGGTGCTTGGCAACCAGCATGTTTTCACAATGGTTGTAGCATCCAGGGTCACATGATCTCTATTTTCAACCTTTCTAGACAGCTTCTGGCAAGCAGAGTCAATGGAAGAAGCCATTGACATTGTTGCTTAATGAACATTGGATTCACTTAACACCTGCAATAATTCACTTAAAACATTGCAAAAAAGCTTATAAAATTGGGCATGACCCGCTTAATAACCACCTTGCTTAGCAATCCAAATTTTGGTCATAAGTCAAGGAGTACCTGTAAAGTACTTCATTCACAATAGTAACCAATCAATTTTTGATTTTTTTCTGTATGATTAAATATTAAATTCTCCAAACTGATGTAGTGGTTAATGGAGCTCTAATCCTTATTAGCCAACCAGGATTTAAACTGATAACAAAAAAAAAACATAGTCAAGTTCTCTTCTGTAAAGCTTATAACTTCTTTAAAGTTTCCTTTGATCCAGAACAGAGTGATTGTCTTGTTCTCTAAAGGAGCTAAAGGAAATATACCCTTCATCAAGACTGTATGTTTATTAGTCCAATTTTGAAATATCATTTTGATAAAAAATATTTTCAAATTTATTTAAAAAAATGTTTTCCTGGAAAGCACCATTGATTTATATAAAAACATCATTGTCTCTAATATAATTTCAGATTGAATTCATTGTTTGGAAGGGTTTTCCAAAATTAATATGATTGTATGGCTTAAGTGAAATAGAATATAATTTTAAAATACAAAAAAATATATAGGTCTCGTCAGCTGATAAAAATGTAAAAAAAACACTATTTCCCAAACTAGCTTTATAGAAATCTAGTTTTTCACAGGCCAATTTAAAATGATTTCAAACAGTTTTTCCCCGCAAAATATTTTGTTTATTTAATCTATTAAATAATATATTCATAGTTCAGTGGTTAGGCCATGCTCATCAGTTTCCAAATTATTTGCTTCCTTCCTACAGCTATTTTTATCTGATATTTCAAATAAATTACAAAATGGTTTGAACTGCATGATTAGTCCATTATGTATTTTGTTTATTATAGTTATGCACACTTTTGATTTCCCATAAGACCTTCTTGAATAAATTATTCGAATCATGGAAAATTCCACTTAGAGTAAGGAAGCTTTTCATTAGAGCAGTTTGGTGGCCTAGAGGTGGAGCTCTCATCTAACCATCAGGTGATTGTGAGTTCGATCCTAGGTAGTGGCAGATATTTCTCATCTGCTATGAACTTTTCATAGGTGCCAGGCCAGTAAATGCTCAGCCCTGATTCCATCCCACTGCAAGAGGATTACAGGACCGTTAAAAGAAGAAAAAAGAAAGCTTTTCATTAAATTCTTCAGACAGTTGCAAAAATCCAAAGGTAAAATTTATCACAGGCTCTGGTAGCTTCCATTTTCCAGAATCTCATTACAAGTTTTTAATAGCCCTCGCCAGACAACATGTTGCATGTATTGTCTCAACAGGATAAGTAAGTAACCCTTACTCATTTTTAAGTTACACTTTTAACATGCTGAAAAAGTTTATATCCACAGAATGATTCTATTTGTGACTTGGAATTTAATAATGGGTGGTTTCAGCCTCTTCTGCAACTCTGGAGATCTCCGAAAAGTAAGAAAGTGATGGGAAATGGGGTGGGGAGGAGCAACTGGAATCCAGGGGGCTAGCAAAGCAGGAGACCCGGTGGGGCAGGATGGGGGAGGAAATAGGCAAGGGGCATGTTGCAGTGTCTCTGTAAGGTTGTCGTAAGGTTGAATGACTGCTGTGGTGCTGCAACATACTTCAGGATCTGGTCATAAATACTTTTTTGGGGGGGTGTCATAATTGAACAGTCACTAATTAAACTCAAAGAATACCTGCATACATATACATGTACATGTACATGTACAGTACACGTACACGTGCATGTACACATACACAATGATAAAAGATGGTGAGCATTCCCTTGTTGAAGGGCTTGGCTAAAGAACCAGATATTCATGGCTCTTCTAATCAACAGCAAATGGGGAGCAGATATGGGGGGGCAGCTTCATTCCAGACGGCAGGTGCTACTATAGATAAGGCACACTGCTGGGGTCCTGAGAGATGTATTATTTAATCAAAGGAATCTGCAGTACACCACCCTGCAAGATTGAATCACCTAGACTGATGTTATGGGAAATAGGTGGTCCCAAGCACCATGCCATGTAGGACTTTAGAAATAGGAAACAGCATTGTAAAGCAAACCAGCAATCAGTGCAGAAATGTTACATGAGCATAAGAAAGCATGCTACTACTGCTCATGCTGCTTCATTCTGGAATGTCTGTGTATTATTCAATGACAGCACCACCCTGAGATAGTGATAACTACAAACATAAAGAGGCATAATGATAACAAGCATTACTCCAAATGTCTTTCAGAACAATTTGATCTTCAGCAATTTGCACAAGATCAGCAATTAATGAAACTACAAGACAGTTTCATTTCATAGTGTTCAGGGCCTACAAATAATAAATGCTGTTCGTGGGCCCTCAAATGCTTTATATCATGGTGGACAATTTTGATGATTTATACACACTGGATAGACTGGACATGGAGCTTCTACAAGGAGAATGTGACTCTGTAGATTCCTAGGTGCCAACTTTATAAATTTAATCTAATAATTTAAAGTGCACTCAGAAATCTATTGTTAGTGACAAAAAAGCAGAGGTTATTTGACTCAATGAATTTCATTAATTTTCATCTGCTACCTAAAAGTATGATATCACATTTTATTCTGAGATTTCCATTTTAGTCTGTTTGTGGTTTGAGTTGTTACAGTGTTAGGCAGAATGTACAATTTCAACTTTCTTTTTATATGACACAGACATCCAGAAAGATTAAATTTACTGACATAAAAACCTTAATACATAATTTAAATGAGGGATTCCAGGATTGGCTTAGATATTTGATAGTTTATTTTTTAAAAAATGCCAGTGCTGAAGAGCCCAATGATTGCTTCACATAAAACAAGAATGGCACAGCTTGAAAATTCTAATAAGCAACTTGCTATTGATTCTTCAGGATGAAGAGAACCATTTGCAGTTGTTAAATCACAAATATAATTGCAACTTCTGAATATTCCTTACAAGATAAGAACACAGGAGTTTTCAGAGGAAAAATGGAAAATCTAATTTTTGTACACAGATGGTGTTGCAAGCTTATATGTTGGGGTTTATATGGAAGCTTGAAAATCCTTCACAAGAATATATAATATGTTTCAAATAATTCTGTATCAGAATATTTTTTGAATTGGTTACTTTCTAGTATCTAAATCATTAGTTGAATGAATAAATATATTATCTGTTCCAGCACAAAAATTATTGTTCCCCAATAACAATATAAATTGCTACAAGAAACTACTTTTTTGAGTTGCTGTTTGTCAAGTAATTTGTTTTTACAAACTTTACAGAAAAAAAGAGGCTTGAAGATCTCCTTGCCCCTCCATAAACATTCCACAAGTGTAAAGGTTAGTTAGAATACCTTTAAATCATATATGTGGTTGTTCTATTCCTTATATAACTTGGAAAAAAATAAATAACAACATTTGGGATAAAGTTAAGGAATTTTCAGGTACTAATATAAGATGAATTATATCAGAATTATATAAACTTTTCAAACGTTGAGCAAGAATTTAATTCCCTCAATGCAGTATACACAAAATATTAATTAAATAGTATTAAACAAAATATTAGGAGCAAGAGGGAACTAATAAATTATTGCTTTGTGACTGTAATATGTACAAGAGTGCAATATTGTTTTATTATCAAGGGTAAAGTACAGAATGATCTGATTTAATAAATCAATATGTGTTTTAATTTTTATTCTTGTTCCATTTCTTGTATTAAATTTTATAGAATGTAGCTCTATAAATATTACACATTACCAAGATGCCTATTTACCTGCACCTTTATTTATCTAAGAAATAAGAGACCACACTATAAATTTAAGAAGATAGGAAAGCTTCTCCACTCCCTACTCCTAGTAGTATTAAAGGTTTATAATGATAATTGTACTCCAAAATTCATTCTATGATAAACACAAAACTGTAATTTTGAAGACTGGTAACAATCTTATTAATTTGTCACCCAATATCTTTATTAAAATCTGAATGGTTAACTGTGATTATGGTGTGCAAACAACATGATTCTCCATCCATCACAAATGGATTTTACAAAAAATCAACAAGTACTGTATCTGGTAATGTTAGATTATTAACTGATTTTTTAGGTAACAATTTGTACATAAACCACTATGTGCCACATGATGAATCTACATAATGATGTTAAAGTGCAAAGGTAAACATTAAATTCTTCTATCCCTATGACCAACATAAGAATGAGCTGATAGCATTTGTACAATGGCATTGCAATACACATATCACTGTTTGCTCTCCTTTCCCCTCCCCCGACAGGGAGAGTTCAAAATCTAAACTCAGAAATGAAAAAGATTTTTCCTCCTCTCATAAACATTATGAGAGGGGGAAAAAAAAAGGAAATGTAGGGGACTTCCAGTTTTGTGCCATAGCACACGACCAAGGGACTGCAGAGCTCCACACCCTACAACTGGTTTCGTCCTGCCAGGGGACCCTAAATGGGTCTAAGTCACCCCAGAGAGGTGACAAAGAAGGAGTGCCCCCCATGGATCATGGAAATACGTGGTTGATCTGTTTGATCTGGGGGAAGCCCTCCTACCTGACAGGAGAAAAGCTAGCTGTACATCAGTGACTAGCCCAAGCTACCAGCAGCCAAAGTCCAAAAGTGCTAACTAAAACAATTGTGAACAGTGTGCTTGAAACTGGGTGAGAATACTGATCTTCTCTCTTCTATCTTGTAACTGATTTCCTGGAAAAGATCCACAAGAAGCAAAAAATGTGTGAGAAGGATCACACACTCCCTTCCATAGATGGAAGCAGCGTTTTAATTTTTACGGGGGACAGAAATATATTGAAATGAAGTTAATAATACTATAGTCTGGATAAATCTGAATGTTCCAGGCTGGGGCCTTCAGAAGGAGATATTAGGTGTGGTTTCCTGCCACTTTTAGATAGGTATGCAACATCCATTTTATCTCCCCCCTCCAGATTTTTTTTTCACTGGTACCATAGTTTCTATAATTAGCCTTATTAAACCAGTCTATCTTAAAATCCAAATAACCAAATCTTATATAGTTCTTAAGATAAAATTATAACTGATAAATTATGACTAAAGATTGTTATTGTAAAAAAATCAATAAAATATATTTTAAAAAAGAGAGGGAAATTCAAATATATTGTTTCAATAGAGTTATGATAATTGGAGTAGCCCAACTTTGTTTGTTTCTTGAATGCAAACAGAAATAATGAAGAAAAGAAATGATATATTTAAGATTCCACAAATCTTATACTGCATGCTACCTTTATTTACGTGGCTGATGGGAAATTCACATTAGAATTAACTTAGAATCTTTCCATTTTTTTAAAGTGGCAAAGCTTTATTTTTTCACTTAGTCTCTCATGGAACCTCCACAATTGCTCATGGGTTCAAGAGAACATAGCTTGAAAACCATGATCTCAATGAAACCATTTTCACTTAAATGTCTCCAGACAGTTTCACACTGACGATTTATAGCATTGCCTAGTCATCACTGTGTTAGTGGAAAGTATGTCTTCTTTAATGATAGATCACCATAGCAACAGCTATTTGATGCCTTAAAGATATATATAAATAAAATGTGGAAATAACCATTGAACAGCTAACTTATTACATAGTAGTTTATGCTCATGTTCAGATCTGGTACATTATTATCAAAATGCTGTTTCAGCTCTATGAGAAATTATATGAAGACAATTCTATGTGTGAAAATATTAAAATATCATACTTTTCATTAAAATATGGTACATTAAATTTTGCCTCTTCTAATATTTTAAATATTAAGAGTTGATTATGATTGTTAGCATCATCTTCAGGTAAAAATTAGTATGAGAGCTCTCCACACAAGATTAAGGAAAATATTTAAAGGAGTGAAATAAAAATAAAAATAAAAATAAAGCATGGGCCAACAGTATTTCTTCAATGTGATATATAAAAAAAGAACTGTCTTTCAATATAGATAAGGAAATATACACATTGAGAACCCAATAACATATATTCAAATGAAGGATTATTGAGAACCTGAAAACATAAAATTTAATTTAATTGTAAGGACATTGGAAGCAAACAGAAAAAGGAAAATGCATACTGCTGAAAGTCATGAAGTCTTTATGTCATTTTGCTTTCCTTCTTGATGAAAAATAGTATTGAAACTCAGGCCTTTTCATTTTCCTCAGTGCAGTGACATTTGAGAGTAGTAAAACAGTACAATGCCATCTGACTTCTTTCTCTGTTTACAATGGGAAATGTCATCAAGCATTCAAAATGTCACTACCTGCTGGGCTGACATCACACAGGCATACACATAACAGCTGTGGAAATTCAGCTCACTACCCTCTCTTTCCATAAATACAAGAGCTCTGTGTAGTTAGGTATAATCTAATTATGATAATCTCCTTTTGATAGTCAAATAATATTGAGTGTAATACCTACAAAATGAAGTGAGGGGCAAACAGAAGAGAAGGGATTTTCCTAAGAGCATAAATGTGTGCTAACATTGCCTGCTGCAAAAAGCCATTGGTTATTGTCGGATGTATAAATGTGCACTAACAGCCTTCTCTAAGCCTTTTTATTAGGCTCCTTTTTATTAGAATAAAAATCCCTTTAAAGGTCTTCAAAACTTATAAACATACATATCATTCCTATGTTGGCTATATTCATATCTCTTATTTCCTCTAGGAACTCATGGTGAAAATTACTTCCATATCCAATATTTCCTTATAACAACAACCCTGTTAGAAAGATTGGAATAAGGGAAGTTTCCTCACTCCAATCACATAATGTGGTCCCATAGCTTAAGATAAATTTGATCCTGGATTTCTGATCACATCACATTGATTCATGCACACACACAAATCAGGGTTGTTTGAGCAATCAGCTTGTTCAAAGTAATGTCTTTTTGAAAATCATAAAATGACTCAGAGTCCATGATTAAAACAAGCCAATTCTTTTATCTACTTAAGAGTGATTTTTACCAACAATGGATTGTAGTTAAATCATGTTAAAAGAATTTCAGCACAGGCCAAGTTAATTACTAAACTATTATATACATTATTTAATCATAATTACCCAGGTATCTTGACCCCTATGCTGAAAGTATTCAGGCAAAAAAAGTCCCAATGCTGATCTATGGGTGCAGAATTGTGGGCCTTTGATAAAGCTACCCTACTTGAACAAGTTCAGACTCATTTTTAAGATGTATATTGGGAATTGATAAGAATGCATCTGGCCCTGTGATCAGAGCAGAAACAAGTATCCATTCCTTACATAGTCATTTACTAATTAAAGTTTTCACATACTGGCAGTCCATGGACTCTGATAGATTTCCCAAAATATGCTTAACAGAACAGATAATTATGGTCAGCTCAACTCCTGGATCAATGAAGTTTCCAAAGTTATTTCATAACATGAATTTTTGCTCAGGATCTATTCTCAATGGTCTCCCAGGTAAAGGAAATTTTTAAACAGTCGTCAATTTTAGTGCTCAAACTGACACAGAATTATTGGCTAAAATAGATCCCTATGTTGATTGACTAAGAACAAAACTATTTTTCAACCTAAAAAATACCTGCCATTGAGTCTGACACAAATTTTAAGAAGGTTCTATTCTAGAACAAGATTTGAGTTGATAAGTTTCATGGTCAAATATGGGTTCTTCCACTCAGTGCTTTTTTTCTAAAAAAAAAAAAAAAAGTGCCAGAACTCACACATGTCATACAATCCGCCTTGCCTACCCTACAAGGTTCCATCCAAAAAAGGTGCCGGAACTCCATTCTGGGCATTCTATGCGAAAAAAAGTCCTGCTTCCACTACTTGTCATATTACAAGAGAATCTATATATGCAGTGCCCCAACTACTGAAAATATTTGTTATATTTTGTTTGACTGTCAATTATATGCCCCAGTTAAGCTTAAATACTTATCATCCCTATTGGAAAAAACAACCACTGGGATCTAAGCCATAGATTGTTGTATTTCCTCCTGGGTCAAGTGTACATATTGTAGCAGAAATGCTAAGTTTACAACTAAGGCAATAGTCCTAAAATCCCAATACATTGTACAAATTGGGGTACCATGATTCATTTATCTGACTACTGACTCATTGTATTACTGCATATGCATTTTACCATTCTATTTATTGCTCCTTTATATTTTATTCTGGAATTAATCTATAAATAACTACTGTATTTTGTTTTGTTTTGTTTTGATTCTGTGGCATAGAATAAGCTGGAGAAATGAGACTCTGTTTACCTAAGTTTGGCTTTAAAGTGCAACTGTTTAGTCTTCTAGTTCAGGGGTCCCCAACCCCCGGTCTATGGACCAGTACCAGGCCATGGCATGCCAGCAATCAGTCCACACAAACAAGCAAAGCTCCATCTGTGGGATTCAGGCTGCACACAAAACCACACATTCTCTAGTCTGTGGAAAAACCTTTCTCAATGGAACCAGTCCTTAGTACCCAAAAGGTTGGGGATCTCTGTTCTATTTAATATTCTAGCAGCTGTGATAGGAAGTTAAGTAGCTGCTAGACTGTTTTCCAGAAGATAGTCAGTATGTGATTAGAAATAAAATGCATTTATGTAAGTACTGATAATAAAATCACATTATTTCCAATCTGAAATCAATACCATAGTTTGTGAACAAAAGTAAAAAAAAAAGAGAAATAAGTGCATTATTTGAACATATGGAACTAAACAAGGAATGACCTATAGACAGCCTAAGTGGCTGCTTCCAGCAATCTGATTGTATGGTAAAAGGTAGATGGTAGAGGAAGTGGTTAAGTATGAGGATAGTCAAGGATATTAAGATGGAGATGGAGTCTGAATCAATGTAGAAATGTAACAGATGATGATGATGATGATGATGATAGATAGATAGATAGATAGATAGATAGACAGACAGACAGACAGACAGACAGACAGATGATATTTTATTTTAAAATATTTGTATGCCTGCTCATCTTAACATAATTCAGGGCAGCTAACAACAATAACAATAGTAATAATGAAAAAAAGACTTGGGGCCTCCATTAATTCTCCCCCTAGGTGCCACAATTTTCTGCAGAATCCAATAGACAGTGCCTAGATAAAGGTCTTAATTGCCTTCCAGAAGGCTAAGAGGGTAGGGACCTGCCAGAGTGTTGAGAGGTTGTTTTCCTTAAGGAAGAAACAGCCATGTAAAAAGCATGCTTCCTATCTCACATTAGATCAGCGGTTCTCAACCTGGGGTCGAACGACCATTTCACGGGGGTTGCCAAACAACGCAGTCCGCCATTTCCCCCCTTTTCCTTAGCTGTGCTACTCCCTCTTATTCTATTGGCTTTCAAAAGCCAATAGGAATTGTCCAGGCTGTCTCTGCCCTGCTGAGCCCATCAAATGTCCCAGTCTGCAAACGGTGCTGCAAGTTGTCTACAGCGAAGGTGAGCTGTCTGGAAGTTTCCACCCCTCCCTGCTGAGCAACTACTAAAAATGTAAGTAAAAGAGGGCCAGGGGTGGGAGGTGGGAGGCCGGCAGGCGCAGGGAGGGTTGCTGGCGTGCGTAGGGCCCGGCGGGTGCCTTACCTCCCTTAGGCAGGGCTAGCTGGTGGCCCAGCCGGTGGTTGCCCTGCGCCATTGCTGCCCCTTGCCAGCTACGCCTCGGCCGGCGCAGGGGGTGGCACCACGCATGCACGGCGCTCCCGGGCAAGGAAATAGTCCTCAACTTATGACCAGTTGGGGGTCCTCGATTTACAACCGGTTGGGTAGTCCTCGGCTTACAACCAGTTGGGTAATCCTTGACTTACGACCGGTTGGGGGTCACGGCATTAAAAAGGTTGAGAACCACTGCATTAGATGATAGCATTTCAGGAAAGGATCTGGAGTGTACCCATTCTATCTAATTTAGTGGGATGGGCAGATACTTTCAGGGATAGGTGATCCTGAAATAGCCTGGTCCTATGCCATCTAAGGTCTTAAAGGAAATAACTAACATTTGACTTGCACCTGGAAGGAAACTAGAAGTTGATGCAGCTTTCAAAACAGGAATGTAACATGGGAGACCCTAGAGGTGCCAACATTCTATGTGCTATTGCATCCTTGACTAGTTGTAACTTATGGTAGGACTACCCATGCAGATCATGTTGCAATAATCAAAGCCAGATGGAAATGATCAAGGGAAACCACTTAAGAAACATAACAAGATGAGCTAAATCTTTATAGTAAGGCTACATTAACAGAGTCTTGCAAGTCTGGAGGTACAAACTTTCAACCTGCTACTTTTAACTGTTAGAATCATTGAGTGAGTTCTTCCTACAGTAAGTTTCTTTCTTTGACCATTAAATAATTACAAGCCCGTCTTTCTTGTTTTATGGTTTCCTAGGCAGCATCTCTTCAGCATTCCTGAAGATTATCCATACATTTCAATATAAATATATAAATAGGTGATAGATAGATAAATCATTATAAAACTGAATTGAACAGTTAGACTGAGTGGATGTACTCAGAGGTTCCAGCTTGCTCTGTCCAATTTATCATATTTAAAGGGTATACCTTTAAATCAGTGATACTGCAGGTTAACCCTGTTAATCTCATTTGATTGTCTACACATTTGCGTATATTTCAGGACAGATTAAACTTAAGTTACTCATGCTTACTTAGATGATATCAGTAGATATAGCATTCTTTTCTTTGATGCTTATAATGGAGCAAATAGATATTATATAGTATTTTCCCCAAGGTAAACTAAGATGGGTAATTTAATTTTCAAGGCAACAAATAATTTTACCATGCAATTTCTTTTCTGCAATAAACTAAGCAGGAGCAAACAACCAGATAAAAGGGCTGTCTTAAAAAAAATGAATAAAGGCACTTTTTTTTACATATTTGTGTTTTATAAACAAGTCTTATTGCAACTTACAACCAAGTATTTTGTATTTCACAATTAAAATAAATTAGAAACGCTTATCTCTGTGTCTTGAATAGGAAGACTGACAACTTCCTTCAACAGAGGGAGGAGAGTGATATTTTTGCTGAAATTAAAATTCTGTGTTTTAGTGGAATGTTCTATGTATGCATAATAGTATTTTTTTCCAAACTGAAAAAGGAAAGTAAACAGTTTAATATAAAACAATTCTGCCTCTTACTTGCATCATATAATTCTTTAATCTACAAATCCTTAAATTAGGTTCATATTTTCATTCAAATAGGTGAGAAATATGTGTTGTCATGGGATTATAAGAAGATATGGAACACCAACAAAATTACATTGCTACCTACTATTTCTAGCAAAATCAAGTTCAGCAATATCCTTGCTTAGGGCTGTACTACTTTTTCTCCCTTTCAAAACTCTATTACTTCCCTGGATATGTATTAACTGTTAAGGGCAGAGAGCAACAGAAAACAAGTTTTATTTTTTTAATACCCTATAGCAGGTTTTTTCCCCCCATTTCTCAATCTAACATGAACAGTTAAAAAAATATCTTCAAAAACAGTCTCATCAGCATCATTTTGTGACTTCTTATTAGGGCTGATGAAAAATGGTGTCCAGGCCACCACCATAAAACCTAATATTTGACTGTTAATAGCACTGAGGTCAGTTTTCTGTCTTTTCTACAGATCTTTTGAATCAATTGTATCAATGAATGCTAATGAATACATAATTTTAAATGTAATTTTTAGTTATTTTAAAGATCTTTATCTAACAAAAGCTTAATCTGACCCTGTCTGTTCTACTTTTCCACAAGCTAACTCCAGCAGTTTATTCAGTATTTTTCATATATATATATATTATATTTATTAAATTTCTATACCGCCCCTCTCCCGTAGGACTCGGGGCGGTTTACAACCCAATAAAACATATAAAACAATAAATATTTAAAATTAAATTAAATTAAATAAATACAAGGCTGTTACTAAAAACCTGTTAAAAAACCCAATTCTAAAACCCGAACAGCCTTGTTTAAAAATTTAAAACCCGAGGAGATCTAGGCCAGGCCGGCTTGATTGAAGAGATGAGTCTTCAACTCTCTTCTGAAGGTGCGGAGATCATGACACGTCCGGAGTTCAGGGGGGAGCTCGTTCCACATCGTCGGTGCCCCCACAGAAAAGGCTCTCCCCCTGGGCACCACCAGCTGACACTGCTTAGCCGATGGCACCCTGAGGAGGCCCTCTCTGTGGGAGCGAACTGGTCAATGGGAGGTATTTACTGGCAGAAGGCGGTCTTGTAAATAACTGGGTCCTATGCTATGGAGCGCTTTAAAAGTGGTAACCAGTACCCTGAAGCACACCCGGAAAGCCACCGGCAACCAGTGCAGCTCGCGCCATTCATAGGTAGCAATACACTCTCAACTGAGTTAATGGTTATTACACTTTATTATTTTGAAAGATATATTTACCAAGAATGCTATAATAATAAAATGTTAGTGTTTCTTTGTATAAATAGTGTTTCTTTGTATAAATATACAAAGTTATGGATTCAAAACTAGGCATAGATTTAAAAATGCTATTTTTCTTTTCGTCAGCTAATCATTTTCCCCAGGTCTTCTCTTGCCATCCCTTTGAATGAATGAATGAATGAATGAATGAATGAATGAATGAATGAATGAATGAATGAATGAATGAATGAGTGAATGAATGAATGAATTCAGCAATCCACATTTCAACATTTTCTCAAACACCTAACTTAAAATAACTATAAAAACTATGAATAGACACACGAATGGAATCACTTTAAAGGGTAGTGGTGAGAAATAGCAATGACACTTAGACTTACTGTATATATTGCTTTACAACACTCTCCAAGCAGTTTACAGAGTCAGCATGTTGCCTTCAACAATCTGGGTCCCCATTTTACCAACCTTGGAAGGATGGAAGGCTGAGTCAATCTTGAGCTGGTCAGGATCAAACTCCTGGCATTGGACAGAATTAGCCTAAAATACTTCATTCTAACCATTGCCTAACCATGGTAATTTAGTAATTTATAAATATCTGCCAGCTTTCAATCCACAGACTTCTACTTATGCAGAAGGACAGTTGGAAATTTTGTTTTAAAACTGGTTCTTACTGTTGATACATACATACATACATACATACATACATACATACATACATACATGTGTGTATGTGTATTTTATATACATTTTATATATAAAATCAATTTAATTATTTCCACATGTCATATCATATATTTTGTCCATATGTATAGCTATGAATATGTATTCATAATATTGCAATATTATCTAGGATGAGTTGCAGCCATTACTTTTAAGGAAATGATCAAAACAGTGGTAACATGTGGTAGGCTGTCTTGACTGAGATTGTGATGTGTCTTCTCCCTCCCCAAGGAAACCATTATTGTCCTGTCTCTAACATCCCATTGTGAAGATGGACTGCAGATCTCCAGAGGACAGATGGATTTAAAACTGAAATAAATATGTCTGCTGTTTTGGGTTCATTTATTGAGCTTTAATCTCTTTATGTGTACATACTGTTTTGATGCTGTGATTTTGACTTGAATAGAACCAATATTTGGTCATTGACAGGTAGACTCATTTAACAGTAGTAATTGGAAGTTCCATTAATAAGCAATGTAATTATAAAGTGTGACATTATGGTTTAACAATGGCAGTTCTGGCAGTGGCCTGATACCATTGTTAAGCAAATCACCATGGGTGGTTAAGTGAGTGCATCACATGATTGTGACTTCCTGCTGGCATTTGCCTTGTCATTGTTCGTGGGAAGCCAGTAAGGAAGGCCACAAATTGCAATCTTGTGATTATGGGATGCTGCATCAGTTGGAAATGTAGGCTGGTTTCTTAGTGTCCAGAATGGGTTCACATGACCACATGTATACTTCTAGGACTTTTAGGACTGGTTGTAAGTACTACTTATTCAGTGCTGTTGAAAATTAAAATGGTTACTGATTGGCCATTAACTGAACAGCATTTGTAATCCAACCCTTTTCTCAGTTCTGGAATCCAAATTAAAACGTTCCTAATAGAATTCCTACCTTCTGTTTGATCATATCCAATAAACAAAAACCTATAATTACTCTGAGTAAATTTTAATTTGTTCTTGGTAAGTTTCCATCTATTACTTCTTGTCCTGGCTTCAGGAACCAATGATCTACAAATTTTGGGAAATTATTGACTTTTAAAATGTGTTAATTCTTACATATTTTGATAAGATGAATTAGAAAACAGGTGGTAAAGGTGCTGGTTGGCTCAAATTTTCAAGATATTTCACTATAAAGATATATACACAGGTGAATATATTTGCCTACAAGGGAGAGAGGTATCTAATGGTCATGATGCCTCATAACTTCTCGACAAAGTACAGTAGAACAATGAAAATGATACCATATGGTATCATTTTGAGACTAAAGATTATTACCTAATTGTAGTATTTTGTTCTTTTATTGCAAGGTACATTTGTCTTGGTCAGATCTACGCATCATATAGTTATATCTGGTGGCTTTTGAATATGTAATTGCCTAACATTTCCAAGGAAAAGTTGTTTGATATTTTCCCTCAGAAGCCAAGATATCTCAAAACTGTGTAAACAACACAAATATCTTCTGCTACATTTGTGGTGAGGTTACGTTGGCATCTCAAAAGGGCAGTATGATGGCAGTGGTTAAAAAAAGGCATGCCACCTATATTTTGGATGCAAAATAGGGGATCCGGACAAGAGTTGAATCCTCTCATTATTGTTGCATTACATGTGCAACATATCTGTGTCATTGGCTAAACAAGAATAAAAAGTCTTTGCCTTTCGCAGTCCCAATGCTGTGAGGTAAACCCACTAATCATAGCAGTGATTGTTATTTTTGCATGGCTTCACCAACTGCAAAAGGGATCTCAAGAAAGAAGTGGACCATGGAATATCCAAACATTCCATCCACACTGCATCCTGTACTCCATGGTGAGGACTTGCCAATTCCAGATCCATCAGAATCCTACTCTTTAGACTCAAGTGATGATAAAGACGATGATCAGGATGCAGCTGATCGAGAGCTGTTGAGGTCAGTGGACCCAAACGTTAGCCCACTGTATGCTCCTCCTGAACCACATCTAATTTCACAGAGTGAACTAAATAACCTGGTCAGGAATTTGGAATTGCCTAAGAGTAAGGCAGAGCTACTGGGCTCAAGATTAAAACAGTGGAACATCTTGCAAAGTCATGTCTGATGTTACAGGTTGTCAGTTTTTCAGGCAAAAAGCATGAGAAGGTTATATGAAAAACCAATAAATGAATGGAAAGTTATGTTATTGGTATCAATAAAAAGATAAATTTATGACTGATGTGGTACCATTCTCATTGCTATAACACATTATATAAAAATGTTATGGAGCATAATTGCACATCCCCGTCATAATTTTGAATTATTTTGATGCAATTTTGACCTGAAGCTGTATTTTGGAAACTGGAGCCAATTACATTCAGGATTTCATTTTCTTTTATTAGTGATCCAATTCTGGTAAAACTTAGCTACTTTCATTTCTGAGGCTTTCCCAGTATACTTTGGAGAATAGGTTGACCACCTCTTCTTTGTGAAGCCCATTAAATATTGGAAAACTGCTATGATGCCTCCCCAAATTCTTCTCTTTGTTAGATTAGACATACTAATTCCTGTAATCATTCTTCATATGTTTTACCCTCCAGTCCCTTAATCATATTTCTTGCTCTTCTCTGCATTTTCATACCTTTTGTTCATCACTCTTGTAATTTCAAATTCTAAGAATTACCTGTTCTATAACTTAAATTATTATATTTATTTCCTGAATTGTGTAATGGTACACATCCTGGTACTTATGATTAGTTGCTCATTCACAGTTTTTAAAGTTGGACAGCTATCAAAACTTTAAGCATAAACTCAAAGGACACTTTGGAGATTCTGTACAAAGAATCATTTATTTATTTATTTATTTATTTATTTATTTATTTATTTATTTATTTATTTATTTATTTATTTATTTGTTTATTTATTTATTTATTTATTTATTTATTTATTTGACTTATATGCTGCCCTTCTCCCCAGACTCAGGGCGGCTCACAGCAAAAATACAAGTACAAAAATATAAATCAATTAAAATAGTAATATACAATATAAAAACTATATAACTATTACCACTCATACAACATACAGTCCCAATCAAAGGCCCAGGGACAGAGCGCAGCTCACACGCCCCAAGCCTGTCTGCATAAATGTGTTTTTAAGAGTTTTCGGAAAGCTAGGAGGGAGGGAGCAGTACGAACCTCTGAGGGAAGTTGGTTCCAGAGGGCTGGGGCAGCAACAGAGAAGGCCCTAACCCTAGGCCCCGCCAGACATCACTGTCTAACAGATGGGACCCATAGGAGACCAACCCTGTGTCCCCTAACCAGTCGCTGGGATTCATGGGGCAGAAGACGGTCCCGCAAGTATCCTGGCCCATTGCCATATAGGGCTTTATAGGTCATAACCAACACTTTGAATTGTGTTCGGAGACCAATTGGTAGCCAGTGCAGCTCACGGAGGGCTGGAGTGATATGAGCATGTCTTGGGAGACCCAAGATGGCTCGCGCGGCCGCATTCTGAATTACTTGCAGTCTCCAGACATTCTTCAAAGGTTGCCCCATGTAGAGAGCATTACATTGCTAGTCCAAATATCTAAAAGTTCATGTAGGGACACAGGAAAGTAAGGTCATATAATTCATGTTTTAGCATACATTTTGGTGATGTAAGATGGAATGATTTAGCCCGGATTGACCAGTTTACAGAAGGGCTGGATGAAGACCTAAAAAATGAGCTAGTGAAGCAAAGCACCTCAACTCTAAAAGAGTTGTATCAGATTTGTGTAATCATAGACACCCAAATGGAAGAGTTAAGGCATGGAAGGAATGATAAAGGGAAAAAAATGTACAGCCTCACCTCCCATATACAGTCCCAATGGATTTACTTGGAGATGTTGCCAAGGGAATGTCCATATAAGGAACTATATAGCACACAGCTAGAAAGGGTGGCAAGAGGCCCAGGAAACACTCTTCCTCATTTCTTGGCTATAAAGGAGATGGAAGGAAGAAAAGGTACTTTCAGACTTCTAAGATTCCATCAATGTAGATTTATCTGAGGGACCATCTTTTTCCAAGAGTCCCTACATGTCCAATTTAGTTCAACACACTAAGCATACTGCAGACCCCATTAGCCAGAGTGTAACCAGGCAGGAAATAGATGACAGACCTTCTCTGATGTAGCCACTGCTTTGTGGAATATTATCCCCTCAGAGATTAGAATGATCCCAACCATACTGGCGTTGTTCAATGCTTTAAAAACTTGGCTATGTACCCAGGTCTGGGTCTTGGAATGTGTTAAGGTAATCATTTCTTGGGTTTACTGTTAATTATTTCAGCAGCTGTATCTATTTATTTTCTGGAGGTTTTTACTGTTTTACTGTTTTATAGTTTTAAAATTCTAAGTTGCCCAGAGTAACTTGATTGAATTGAACAGGTATAGAAATTAAATAAATAAATAAAATAAGAGTTGCTGACCTGGCTTTGTTTCACATTTGGTTTGCCCTGCAAGACTAACAGTTGTGGAGTTCATCAGAATAAGAATGGAATAGAAATGTTTGCCATCATATATTTACATTGCTTTCTTTAAAATGTGCAAATACGTAGAAAATAAGAAATAGTATGAATGTGCTAAAATATGTAAATTCAAACCTATGGAAGGCCATATTATTTTTAATCATTTGAAATAGCACAACTGTTTTATAACAAAGAAAAGATATTCTCCCACATGTTAAATAAAATGTAAACATTGTTTATTAATTTATTTTATTACATGTAAAATATTTTCCTAGGATAATTAATTTTGGCTAAAAGAATTTTCCCACTCTAAATTGTTGTTTTTAGAAATTAGAATCCTTAAATTATGCTAGACATATGAAAGGGTCACTGAAAAGTCCTAAACAATCAGGTTTTATCTTTCATAACAGTTTTGGTCATTATCATTTAACAATAGGCTATATCTAAAAGGATAACTTTTAAATTACACTACTATGAGAGCAGTTGTACAAGCAGTATTGTAGATGCTTGAGAGAAATCTATAATTAAGTTTTTATTTGTTTACTTCTCTACATTATAGATAAAAAAGATACACAGCTAATTTGTAATGTTAAGGCACTGGGCTAGAAATCAGAAGTCTATGAGAAGTCCCACCTTAGGCATAAAGCCAAGGGGTGATCTTGGGCTATTCATTTCTCTTAGACTTCATATTTTTGTGCCATATCTGTTATTGGACATTGGTGATCATATTGGTATCCTGTTTTTATCAGCAGCCGCACGAAAAAGTGCTGCTGAGTTTTGTCCAAACCAAACTCTTAGACATAGGAAGGAAAACTCAGAGACAAAACATTTTTTCTCCACTGCTATGGGTGGTATGTGTCTTCTGTAATCTCTATCTCTAAAGGGAGTTTGAAGATTCTGTGTGGTAGCTGTTCCTAATAATAAAGGCAAGAAACAAATAAATAGATAAATAAATGTATGTGAAGGGTGAATTGACTTCCAGTGATGTCTTCTGCAGTCCCACTGAGTTATTGCGGAATCTCCTTAGTGTCCTGTTGATTTTATACAGTGCCAGGCATTCACAGTTCCACTTGTATGGCATTCAATCATAGTCTTTATTAGAGTCAATCTAGGCCATGTTCAGTTTTGTCTGTCTAGACTTTGAGTCTTGGGTGAATGCTCTGTTTGTGAACAATTGGTATTTTGAGCTCCTAGTGATACTCCCAATGCCCTTGTGATCTGTGCTCATGTACTGGTCCATATGATTTTCTAGCTGGGCAGCTGTGATATCTGAAAGTCCATTTTGGAGAGGAAGGTTATTGGCTGATAGTTGAATGGTGCTGTTCCCTTGTGGAGTCTTTCATGATTTTTTCTTGTGTTAGCCAATTTGCATGGAATTTCTTACATTATCTGTCAGACACACAGTATCTGATGTATTCTCCATTGTATGGAAACTTTTCTCAGTATTATTTGTCTAAAGACCTGTTATTTACTAGAATTCATGCCCTCATATTGTGGTCTCTTTGTGTCAAATCATTTTTAGAATAACTTATAACAGAATTAAGTACATTGTAAACACATTTCTGGAGGCAATAAAAATATCTGAAACACTGTAACATTTGAATTTATCTATCTCGTTACCATTTTCATTCTCCACATTTTTATGGTATAAATCCCTATTTTTTTGTTGACATAATAATGGACACTTTTTCCCCATTCTTTTTTATTTGTTTTTCAATACTGTACCTAAGACTTTCACATTTATCAGTTTTACTCAGAAAAAGCATTGTCCACAACAGTTATTAATTTTCTTATTTGTATTTGGGAGGTGTGCTTTTGGATAGTTTTGGTATAGCTGTGTTTAATTAATTAAAATGTATAATCAAGCATGCCATGTATTAGTTTCAGTGCATTAGATGTGTCATCAGTATAGCTATAGATGATCTCTCAAGACTGTGCAACAGTTACCACCTGGAAAGCAAATTGAATAGGTAAACATCTGAAAAATATTAATTGAACAGAAATAATGCCAATTACTGTGATAAGAACTTAAATCTGAGATTCACAAATCAATAATCCTTATTATTCATGCTCCATGCTAAAGCTTTATTTCAAAGCAATATTTTTAGAAATGTATTAATATTTTTCTTTCTGTTTCTGTTACTACTGATTCTGGAATGAACTAATAAACATTTAGGAGACTCCAGCTCAGACTTCCCCAAAGAAATCATTGTGCATATATCCTGAATTTGTAGAGTAACTCAATATGAATCCATATAAAAAACCATTTGTAATCAATCTGATTAAATTTTGAAAAAAAAAGTTTTCAATGTTTTTAAAGGTTCTGACAAATATGAAAATTAATTGAGATTTACGGTATTCTAGATTATAGAATCAGCAGTAAGCATGACACTTGTTAAAGGTGGTATGGCAACTGCGGATATGAATCATATTTGTATATACTTCCCTGCACATTTAGTTGTTCTTAAGATACCAGCCTTATTTAAGGTCAAACAGCATCCCTGTTAATATTTAAATCCCAAGCTCTCAGTTTATTATTATGGCTATAGGCCAACACATAAAATTAAGCATTCAAATAAAATAGAAATAAACAGAACTGAATACAAGAAGGCATAGCAATATATTACAATTAATGATGTAATCAATGAGTGTCCAAAGTTTGCCTAGTTTTACAGACAGTATAACAAAACTTACCTACCTTCAGAGAGACTGAGTCATACTGACCCGACAATAAAAATACATTGAGTATGGTCTAATACTGAATAAAAACATGGAATAAAATTAATTATAAAAGATTATTTAAAAGATCTAAAATATTTATTTATGTTTCTGGCGAATCCCCAGTACTGCTGCACAGAATCCCAAGCATGATAGGGTTATAAGTGTAAAACACAAAATTTTGGTTATATAATTTTATTCATTTATAACATAAAATATGAAAATACAAAAACAAATAGTAAGGAAAGGGGGAAAGGGGAAGTGTGGAAAAGGGGTGGGGAGAAACAAAAGGCGTTGACTTCCGACTCCCTCTGTTATATCAACAAATCAGTCTAATCAGTAACACCCAACCTCATAGTATCATTTTTTTCCATCACAAGCACAAAGTCCAGAAGCAGTTTCCAAGTAGAAACAAAAGTACTTATATTCTTTTCTTTTATCAAAACAATCAGTTTAACCATCTCTGTTAATTCCATCAGCTTTTGTAGCCATTCGTCAATGGTGGTAATCAAAACAGCCTTTGATTTGCTATTATCACCATGTATAAAATCAAAGTTCCAATTTTTCCCCCAAGTCTTTTTCGATTAGACCCAGAAGGAAAATTTCTGCTTTAATTTTTATATTCACTTTAAGAATTGTCTGCATTAATGTATGAATCCTACTCTAGTATTTCTTTGCTTTATCACATGTCCACCATAAATGATAAAAAGTCCCTTCTTTACATTTACATTTCCAACAATCATTTGAGATACCTTTATACAACAAAATCTTAACTTTGGTAGAATAGATATGAAATGAACCACTTTGAATGAATTCTGGAAGTTAAATTCTGCATGAAATGAAACAGAATGTGTAAAATTGGTACCACTGTTTTTGTGTGCTTGGGTGGGTAAAAGTGTACTGTATATGTGTGTATCTAAGTGTGTGAGAGATATAATAAAGGGGGAGAAAGAAAAAGGTTTTGATCTGAATAAATTTGAATAAATGAAGATAATTAGTGATTAAATGAGAAATTAGAGTACATAAATGAGTAATATGCCAAGAATTACAATATATATATTGCCACAAAGAAGAGGGAGTCAACCTGTTTTCCAAAGCGCCTGAAGGCAGGACAAGAAGCAATGGATGGAAACTAATCAAGGAGAGAAGCAACCTAGAACTAAGGAGAAACTTCCTGACAGTTAGAACAATTAACCAGTGGAACAACCTGCCTCCAGAAGTGGTGAATGCTCCAACACTGGAAGTTTTTAAGAGACTGGACAGCCATTTGTCTAAAATGGTATAGGGTTTCCTGCCTGAGCAGGGGGTTGGACTAGATGACCTCCAAGGTCCCTTCCAACTTTATTATTATTATTATTATTATTATTATTATTATTATTATTATTATTATTATTATACACACAACATAGCCATACTTTCTTGTGATCTTCACTTTCCCTTTTTCATTTTCTTCTAATTAGTAAACTGTGTGTGTTTGTATGCATTTGTGTGTGTATGTGTGTAACATCAAAAACATTTAAAAAGTAGAAAAATATTAAAAATGAAGGAGGAAAAATGTGCCCATTTGCTTCCTTTTATTAGTATTGTAAGCATTTTGCTTTTTTTAAATACATAGGAATATTACTTAATGAAAGGTAAGTTTTCATTATTGTTAGAGAATTAATTATTGCTATATTAGATTTTTCTTAAAGTTTTGCATTATCAGAACAAACACTTACTTTGAATAAGCCTGAGAGCTGCAGCTTTTTATATGCTCAGCCAGGATACCCTGCCAAGTGCAATAAGGCCAATGTTTTACAAGAAAGCTTGAGCTATGATGTAGTTCTCACATTAGCCCATTATTTCTCTTTAAATGCTAGTGAGAAGAATTAACATGGCAACTTAAGTACTTTGGTAGTTACATATCTTAATCTTAAAGTGTAAGCCATATGCCCTTATTATACTAATATCCAAGGTTGCCAAATAAGGGGTAATAGAGAACAAAATAGCCTTGTACCTTTTTTAAAAATTCTCCTACCAGTGCTGTTAGTGAAAGTGGAAATTTATATGTTCTGTATGTACCAATTTTATGGAAATGATGTGTTCTCCCACCATCAGTTCAGAAACAAAGATCATAATTGCAATCATTCAAAAGCTGTATACATAGCAATCAGTGGCCGAAATTATAACCTTGAAGTCAGCTTTGCTTAAGATATTAAAGTTGCTCATAATACATTTCTTTGTGTTTATGTGTATGTGTTTTCTAAGAAGTACAAGCAGTATAGAGCAATTGCAGGAAACCTGACAGAGTCAATGCAGTTGAAAAGTAAGTTAATCTCTTCTTTCCAGGTTGTGTAAAAAAATAAAGAACACTTTACTCTCATCCAAGAAACACTTGGTTGATACTGTGCTTTTCTATTCTGCACATTTGCCAATGCTCTTGTTGGTAACCAACTAGAAGACTTTAGTTTAAAAATAATGTTGAAAACATGTCACATGGGTACATAATTCCCGAAGCTTTTCGGGGCACATCCTGATGTCCTGTATGAATATAATTACTGAAAACAGCTAGTTTTTTTATTATTATTTAAAGGCAGGAAGTCATGAAAGCACTTTAAGTAGTGCTAAAATAAAGTTATTTTATAGCTGTTTTAAAAAAATGTTAAGAAGCAAAATAGGACTAAAGTTAAAGATAAAGAAAACCAAACTAATGGCAACAAATAAAACAGCCAGGCTTCAAATTAGCAATGAAGATGGATAGTTTCTGTCTTTTAAGATCAGAGTCAGTTACAGTGATGATGAGTGCATTAGTGGGAGACTTGAAAGACTAAGTTAGAGATAGGTCATCATGCAGAAAATCTATGTGATTATACTAGGGAGAGTATAAGCAATCAATCAATCAATCAATCATCAATATCAATCAAACAGTTCAGAGGAATTTTTAAAGCTTTCCTTAACCCAGGAAAACAAAATCAATAATTCTGTCTTTTCCCATTTGTATCATCTCTGTGCACTGTGGAATCTGATCTTTTCTTAAATATTAAATCCACTACAGGCAGTCCTCTCTTACTGACCAGAAGAGGGCCTGGAAACTGCTGCTAAGTGGCACAGTCATTAAGCATGACATCACACAACCACATTGACATACTGTACATCAGTTCCAGTGCAGTTATTAAATGAATCAATATGAGTCATTAATTGTGACATCATGTGATTGCAACTTACAATGTAAGTTAGTTGCCAAATCACAAAGAGCAATCACAGGGATACTGCAAGAGCTCCACTTTTGAAGGCCAATCATAAGTCTTAGTTTTCATTCCCTTCACAACTTAAAATGGTTGCTGAATGAGTGGTCAGTGCAGACTACCTATATCATGAATTTGTTGACTCCTGATATAGTAACAAGTTAGCCACCGAGAACCAGAACTCTATCCTCAGGAGAGATTGCAAAAACTCCAGTCTAACCTATTTTTTTTCTGTACTGCCCAGCTGATCAGCTATCAATAGCAAGTACCAAGATGGTTTGTTTCCCATTGCTGCTAACAGCACTTGAGAACACAATGGTTGGGGAGTGAGAAAATGTTACTTCTACTTCACCAGTTATTTCTCAAGCAAAGTGTCTGTTTCTTTAACAGTTAACAATAGCAAGGTCATCAGAGTTTATTTCTGGAAACACAACATTAAATTTCCTCATTCTGAGCATCTCTGCAAACAAAAAGCTGAGTTCAGACATTTGCCTGATTACACAGAAAATTTATAGTGGAGAAAGAGTGGGTATATGAATAAGCTCTTGATCTGTTTGTCTCTAGTTTACATGCAATCAGATCAGAAGACTTGGATAGGGCAGCACTCATATGTGCTTAACATGAGTACTTGGCATTGATATAATAATGCACTATGTATTTTTTCAAGGTTTTTTTTCAAGCATTGTACTCTTTTTCATCCAGGCAGTTCCAAAAACTTCACTGTATGTTTTGAATTGTTCTTACTTTTACAATTAAATGTTTTTGTCATAGCTCCATAGTTCTTTTGGGTCTTCTTGAGTATGGGATATAATGTGTAGTTGGTCTATCTCCAGTTGTACTAACTGCTTCCTCTTCACTATGTTGAAGCATTGGGTAGCTGTTTGTCAGTTAATGTGGATACAGTTCTTCTGTTTATAGTTCCCTCATATGCTTCATATATCCCCTTTCATTAGATCTGTTGTTGTAGTAGTGTTCCACAAGTTTCAGGTTATCTTGTTTCATGTATAGTTTTTCTAGTATTCCACTCAACAGCAGATTGTCCTGGTTCTTCAACATTTGATATGGACCTTGTTAATCTGGGCAACATCCAAGCTAGTATGACTGTCCTAGTTTGTATTACTCTAATATTTTGAAGTAGGCAGTTGAAGCATTAGTGGGTCTTTGCCCAAGGATCCCTACTTGTAACATGAGTACTAGCCAGATTTGAACCCTGGTCTCCTGCATCAAAGGTACCACTCTAGCCACTATTTATGCATTATTTATTCATTTATATAAATAAAACAAATTATGTCAGACTAACTTTATATCTGCATGGTAGAATGATTGGAAACCTAATGTATTTTAGCAAATCCTTCCAGAGATTGCATCATGATATTCTTAATTAAGTGGTAAAATATAATCTAGTTCAGTGGTTCTCAACCTGTGGGTCGCGACCCCTTTTGGGGTCGAACGACCATTTCACAGGGGTCGCCAAAGTCCTGGAGTTTTTCTTCATAAAATCTCAGTCCGGCATTTTTTTCCCCTTTTTCATGAGCTGTGCTACTCCCTCTTATTCTATTGGCTTTTGAAAGCCAATAGAATAGACTCTATTCAAGAGAGTCTATTCTATTGGCATTCGAAAGCCAATAGAATATATTGGCTTTCGAACACCAATAGAATAGAGTCTCTTGAATAGAGTCTAATTCTATTGGCTTTCAAAAGCCAATAGGAATTGTCCAGGCTGTCTCTGCCCTGCTGAGCCCGCCAAAAGTCCCAGTAAGAAAACGTTGCTGCTAGTTGTCTGCAGTGAAGGTGAGCTGTCGTGAAGTTTCCACCTACTACTAAATGTAAGTAAAAGAGGGCCAGGGGTGGGAGGGCCGCCCAGGAGCACCTGGGCCTGCCTGCTGCTGCCCCGAATGGGTGGTGGCCAAGGTAAGGCTAGCGGGGCAGCAGTGGGTGCTGGGAGGCTAGCTGGCACGCGTGGGGCCTGGCAGGTGGCTTACCTCCATTGGGCTGGGCCAGCTGGTGGCCCTGCCGGTGGTCAACCTGCGCCGTCGCTGCTCCTTGCTGTGGCCGCTCAGGAGCACCTGGGCCTGCCTGCCACCGCCAAGATAAATGAGAGCGAGCAAACCCCACCCCTCCTCCTACCCCTGTCTGCAGGGAAATACAGGTAGTCCTCGACTTACGACCACATGGTTGGGGGTCGCGGCATTAGGAAGGTTGAGAACCACTGATCTAGTTAATATCACTTTTATATATTTGACTAAATTATTAAATACAAAGAGTGCTATTAAATGTTGTTCCTTAGCTTTTAGAAAATATTGAGTGGAATGTTATAGGATGCTGTCTTAGGTCCTATGTGTCAACTTTTTTTTTTCAATGGCTTGTCTGGCTGAATTCAGGGGACAACTTTATATATAAGTTAGGTACAAAGCAGTACATGTGAAATGATAAGGGTCACCTTCTTAGTCACAAACTGAGCATCAGCAAGCAGAGCAGTTCAACTGCTAAAAATAAGTGTTATTGCTAAAACCTCTCAGAGTAATGTAGAGCACTATAGAGTAGTACATAAGTGCTATTTCTAAAAAGGCAAATATTATACTGAAATGCATTAAAAGGAACATGAAATTCCACATCTTAGGAAGTAAATATTTTTTTGTTCTTTGTTCTGGTCAAACCCCATTTGGTGTACTGTGTCCATTTCTGGACATCACATTAAGGACAATGACAAATTAAACCAAGTTCAGAAGAGGACTATTAAGATGGTAAAAGGTTTAGAAACCAAGTTCTACAAAACAAATGCTTAAAAGAACTGGGAATGATTAAGTTCAGGAAACTAATGGATATTAGCTATGCAAATGATGGAAATAGGAAGCAGTTTTCTTTATTATTTCTGTTGAGAAAAAAATATGTAAAGAAAGAAAAATAAAAAGTGCAGGAAACAATACAGTTAAAGGGAAAAAAGAGAGAAATAATTAAATGACTTCTGACTTCCATCACACAGGTACAATCAAAATTATTTTCCTCCTCCCTCTTATAATCATCATCTTTTCATCTCCTTGTTTCAAAGGTTCTTTTTCCAAACGGCAATTGGACTATCTTGATTTTTTTTTCTTTTAAAACATTTAATTTCATATCCAAGAAGTTTCTTCAGTTCAAGAAGTTCAATTCAACTGAAAAAAGCTTTTTGGATAAGAAATGAAACATTTTCAAAGAAAAAAACCAAGAGAGTCTAGTTGCCTTTTGAAAAAAGCACCTTTGGGACAACCATTACTTGACGATTGAGAATCTCCATAGACATCTCTTTTGGCCTTATTTAGGACTTTTTCAATTGTAAATTTATCTGTCATAAACAAATATATTCTTCTCTCTTCCCTTCTACAACTTTTATTCCATTTAATAATACATTTATCATTATAAATTTGTAATCTATAAAAATTTCCTGACAGTTTGAACAATTAACCAGTGAAACAACCTGCCTCCAGAAGCTGTGAATGCTCCAAAAATGGAAGTTTTTAAAAAGAGACTGAAATGGCATAGGGTTTCCTGCCTGAGCAGGGGATTGGACTAGAAGACTTCCAAGGTCCCTTCCAACTCAATAATAATAATAATAATAATAATAATAATAATAATAATAATAACAACAACAACAATAATAATAATAATAATAACAATAATAATAACAATAATAATAACAATAATAATAACAAGACCAAGCCTTAAGGACAAATGCCTATAAAGTCAAAATTGAGAAGACAGCAACAAACAGTAAGTGCCGCCTATGCAAAGAAGCTGAAAAAACAGTGGACCATCTGGTAAGCTGCTGCAAGAAGATCGCACAGACTGACTACAAGCAGCGGCATGACAAAGTAGCAACAATAGTGCATTGGAAGTTCTGCAAGAAATATCATTTGCCTGTAAGCAAAAACTGGTGGGATCATTAAATAGAGAAAGTCATAGAAAATGATAAAATTAAACTGCTCTGGGACTTTAGAATTCAAACAGACAAGCACCCACAACATAACACCCCGGACTTAACAATTGTCGATAAGAAAGACAAAGAAGTCTGGATAGTGGACGTGACAGTGCCTGGAAACAGCAGAATAGATGAGAAAGAACTGGAGAAGATAACAAAATACAAAGACCTACAAATAGAAATAGAAAGACTGTGGCAAAAGCTAGCAAGGGTAGTACCAATAGTAATAGGTGCCTTGGGTGCAATCCCAAAACAACTGGAGCACCACTTGAACACCATTGTCATTGACAAATTCGCTATTAGTCAATTGCAAAAGGCAGCCTTACTAGGAACTGTTTCCATCCTGCAACGATATCTGTAATACCATCAAACATCCACATCTGCTTATCCCAGGTCCTGGGTAAGGACTCGATAGGTAGACAAAATGCCAAATCCAGTCTGAACATCTGGCTGACTGTGCGATGATCCATAATAATAATAATAATAATATGGAGTACCAAAAATAAGAGAGCTTTCCCCCCCTCCATGTTCCCAACACCTAAATCCTATTCAGATCACTGTACTTGTATAATCACCTGGTCTTCTCAGAACTGGCAAACTCCACATTTAACTGCCTGTAGTCCTTTAACTTTTTTATTCCAAAATCCTGGTAAGTTTTTTAAAATTTCATTTTTTTAAAATGTTTAAAATGGTTTCCTACATTTTAATTTAATCTTTTCCAGATTAAAGGTATGGTCACCCAAGATGATTTTATGTGCTCTGTCGCCTTGAAGATCTCTTTATAGTTTAAATTTGCTCCATATAAACATGATTTAGAAAGTAGATCAGGCAAACTCAGTGGTCCTTTAAAAGGTAACATGTGAGCATGTTGTCTTTTCCTCCATTGTTTCCAGTGCTCTACTTAAGACTCTGAGGGCTTCATCATCATCATGCCATCCTGGATTTTAGGTGGATAATCTCATGGCTTCTCCTTGTCTAGAGAAGTTCCATTAGCTCACATATATTGCTCAGCTACTGGTGAGTAGAGATATGCTGGACTGCCATAGGACAGCAGTATTCTAATATTTGAAGGAGTGGCATTCGGAAGAAGAGGTGTTATTCTTGTTACCTGGTTTGGGTATGAAACATCTGCAAAAAAACATCCAAACTCAGATAGTACCCTTATTTCAACCATAAGCTACAAATATTCTCTTTTATGGGCTTTAGGGTAGGAACTTTAGACTCATATCCTGACTGTATGAGCTGTATGCCTTGGCACAGGCCTAAATGCCTAAACAGAGGGTTTCATGGTCATCTGTGATTTACTAGATGCTGCACTGATAAAAGATGGTACATGACCTCTAAAATATCTTCCAATGCTATGACTCTATGTTCTATGTTTTCTGTGATGTGGTGTTATATGAGGCAGATAGTGTTATAATAATATAGTTT
Organism: Bothrops alternatus; assembly: GCA_034064705.1. Lineage (NCBI taxonomy): Eukaryota > Metazoa > Chordata > Lepidosauria > Squamata > Viperidae > Bothrops > Bothrops alternatus. Next base: position 5,155,784 of record JARGCV010000081.1, on the reverse strand, counting down.
CCAGATGGTAAAATTATTATTAATCTGAATTCTGTTGGCTCCTTATAATATGGAAATAGAATACGAAACCAACAAACAGGGGAAGGTATCTTTATTAATTAAACATTAAATTCAATGAAAGTGATTGCATGTAAACTAAACTGTAGGGACATCCTAACCATTAGAGGGAAATGGAGAAAAGATCAAGCCATCACTAGAGAAGACTTCATAAGTACCACTTTAGCCACTGGGATTCCCCATACTTTTCCACTCAAATGAAAATAATGAATCCTTGTGATCATGAATAATTTTTGATACCATCCTTCATTCCATCTTGAAATGAAAAAGGCAGCAACTATTCAACCTATCTAGGTATAAAAAGATTCAAACTTTATTACTTAAGCAACAAGATAAATAATTGATCACACTTACATAAGGAGGTAAAAGCACTGATTCTATTTAATACTTTCTGATTTTGTCTTTTTTTTTAGATTATATGGTTATTTGTCCAAATTTGTCTTTCCAGCATCTATATCCTTCAGAAGATCCTTACAGCATTCTGAGTAAGAGCAAGAGCTAATGACTGCTGACTTACCCAAAACCCTTCAATATACTATTGGAATGTATTGCATTTTTCCCAATTATACCCCATGATTTATTATATTCAGTTTGAACAATAAACCAAGATTAATCTGCCCAAACTGAATTAGCTAAAAGGCTTATATAGATAACATTCATAAGGACACTTCTTAGTAGTAATAAACTTTAGGTGTATATTTGGGGGGCCAATTTCTGTAGGATGTGGAAAACATTTCATTTATTCAGAGCTTTAATTCCTGATAAGGAAAAAACAGGAAAGTCAAAAGGAAGAACTAGGTATGATTTTTAAAGATTTTTTTTTCTGATAGACACTGTCCACTTTAACTTACTTCTACATGAAACTCATTGTTCAGCAATAATTTCAGAAACATGATCTTAACAGATCCATACTTCAAAAGTTTGGCAGTCTGATAAAATCCCAAGGACTTCTTGAAAAATACAAAACAAAAATAATGGAACTACAAAAAGTAACACAAAGTCAAGCATTTTAAAAAAGAACGAGTAGGCACCATTTTTATTATTGTTTGATAAATTAAACTCACAAATTACAATTATCTTCAGTTAAACTATAGATGTTTACGGTCATTCATTGAAGTATACTTGTACATAAATAAATAATACTGAGGTGAGTCACATATATATAGATAATAAGAAACTTATTTCTGACTTTCAAGAAGCATGAATGAAAGAACCAATTTGTCACTATAAAGCAATTTGTACCAAGGATATGCACTGCTCTGAACAGCAATAACATACAGTAGGAACAGCTCTATGTATTGCCTTGAGATGGAATATATGTAACGTTATTTTTTTCTGTCTTAAGATTTATAGAATCAACTGTCTTGAGTGTGTTATATCACATAACTTTTGACATAGCCAACTTACGATATTTTGCTTTCTCAAGCAGAGCACCAAAGATATGTTTGTATTATTTTCTATACATCTTTCTGGTGCTGACAAAGCACGTAATTTAAGCAATTTCTTTTGAATTTGGATATTGAAATGTAATTCTATATTTTTATATAAAAACATATGAGATTTTAAAACTCAACCAAATGGTGTGTTTTTTTCCAAAGGGGAAAATGATCATTATCTCAGTATTATCTTCTACAATTCCACACCAACATTTTTTTCTTTTTAAATTAGATATCTATCTTCATTCTAGGCAAGTATAATAAACATATAGTAATTTTAATGGGTTTAAATAATTTTGCATAATTACCTTGGTTATGCAAAACATGACAGGTCTAAAAATAACCAACTATAGTAATCTAACCAGTTTACTAGACGATGCTTAACTAATACCATTTATCTGATATATCTAAATTACGCTTCTTAAATGGAAACTGGAATAGGACTTTCAGAGCTTTAATAGAATAACTGAAAAGGAGATAAAAACTGGATGTGTCACTTACTTCTCATAACATTCTACTACAAATAATATTCCAATATAAATTCTCCAAGTATGTATGACATATATTTTTCATCCTAGAAAAGAGGGCAAATCTATTTAATAGAGCAGACCTGGGCAGTCTGCATGCTAAGCAGATGCTTTAACCTATTGAGCCACAAGTTCTCTCCCGCTTTGTCAGTAGTCAGGGAGTAAGGATATGTGTCAAGTGTTTATTTTTTAGATTGCACCCTGTAAACCCAAATATGGGAGGAAGGAATCATTCTTTCCTTTTGCTTGTTTCAGCTCAACCCAGAGCCATCTTGCAAGCACAAATATATATATGTTGTTTAAAATTGTTGACAAAGAAATAAGGGATTTCTGATATAGCTATTTCGAGTTTCTTAACTCTCTTCAGTCAGAACTCACCCTTCTGGGATTCGAACCTGGGCAGTCTGCATGCTAAGCAGATGCTTTAACCTATTGAGCCACAAGTTCTCTCCCGCTTTGTCAGTAGTCAGGGAGTAAGGATATGTGTCAAGTGTTTATTTTTTAGATTGCACCCTGTAAACCCAAATATGGGAGGAAGGAATCATTCTTTCCTTTTGCTTGTTTGTCAACAATTTTAAACAACATATATATATTTGTGCTTGCAAGATGGCTCTGGGTTGAGCTGAAACAAGCAAAAGGAAAGAATGATTCCTTCCTCCCATATTTGGGTTTACAGGGTGCAATCTAAAAAATAAACACTTGACACATATCCTTACTCCCTGACTACTGACAAAGCGGGAGAGAACTTGTGGCTCAATAGGTTAAAGCATCTGCTTAGCATGCAGACTGCCCAGGTTCGAATCCCAGAAGGGTGAGTTCTGACTGAAGAGAGTTAAGAAACTCGAAATAGCTATATCAGAAATCCCTTATTTCTTTGTCAACAATTTTAAACAACATATATATATTTGTGCTTGCAAGATGGCTCTGGGTTGAGCTGAAACAAGCAAAAGGAAAGAATGATTCCTTCCTCCCATATTTGGGTTTACAGGGTGCAATCTAAAAAATAAACACTTGACACATATCCTTACTCCCTGACTACTGACAAAGCGGGAGAGAACTTGTGGCTCAATAGGTTAAAGCATCTGCTTAGCATGCAGACTGCCCAGGTTCGAATCCCAGAAGGGTGAGTTCTGACTGAAGAGAGTTAAGAAACTCGAAATAGCTATATCAGAAATCCCTTATTTCTTTGTCAACAATTTTAAACAACATATATATATATTTGTGCTTGCAAGATGGCTCTGGGTTGAGCTGAAACAAGCAAAAGGAAAGAATGATTCCTTCCTCCCATATTTGGGTTTACAGGGTGCAATCTAAAAAATAAACACTTGACACATATCCTTACTCCCTGACTACTGACAAAGCGGGAGAGAACTTGTGGCTCAATAGGTTAAAGCATCTGCTTAGCATGCAGACTGCCCAGGTTCGAATCCCAGAAGGGTGAGTTCTGACTGAAGAGAGTTAAGAAACTCGAAATAGCTATATCAGAAATCCCTTATTTCTTTGTCAACAATTTTAAACAACATATATATATTTGTGCTTGCAAGATGGCTCTGGGTTGAGCTGAAACAAGCAAAAGGAAAGAATGATTCCTTCCTCCCATATTTGGGTTTACAGGGTGCAATCTAAAAAATAAACACTTGACACATATCCTTACTCCCTGACTACTGACAAAGCGGGAGAGAACTTGTGGCTCAATAGGTTAAAGCATCTGCTTAGCATGCAGACTGCCCAGGTTCGAATCCCAGAAGGGTGAGTTCTGACTGAAGAGAGTTAAGAAACTCGAAATAGCTATATCAGAAATCCCTTATTTCTTTGTCAACAATTTTAAACAACATATATATATTTGTGCTTGCAAGATGGCTCTGGGTTGAGCTGAAACAAGCAAAAGGAAAGAATGATTCCTTCCTCCCATATTTGGGTTTACAGGGTGCAATCTAAAAAATAAACACTTGACACATATCCTTACTCCCTGACTACTGACAAAGCGGGAGAGAACTTGTGGCTCAATAGGTTAAAGCATCTGCTTAGCATGCAGACTGCCCAGGTTCGAATCCCAGAAGGGTGAGTTCTGACTGAAGAGAGTTAAGAAACTCGAAATAGCTATATCAGAAATCCCTTATTTCTTTGTCAACAATTTTAAACAACATATATATATATTTGTGCTTGCAAGATGGCTCTGGGTTGAGCTGAAACAAGCAAAAGGAAAGAATGATTCCTTCCTCCCATATTTGGGTTTACAGGGTGCAATCTAAAAAATAAACACTTGACACATATCCTTACTCCCTGACTACTGACAAAGCGGGAGAGAACTTGTGGCTCAATAGGTTAAAGCATCTGCTTAGCATGCAGACTGCCCAGGTTCGAATCCCAGAAGGGTGAGTTCTGACTGAAGAGAGTTAAGAAACTCGAAATAGCTATATCAGAAATCCCTTATTTCTTTGTCAACAATTTTAAACAACATATATATATTTGTGCTTGCAAGATGGCTCTGGGTTGAGCTGAAACAAGCAAAAGGAAAGAATGATTCCTTCCTCCCATATTTGGGTTTACAGGGTGCAATCTAAAAAATAAACACTTGACACATATCCTTACTCCCTGACTACTGACAAAGCAGGAGAGAACTTGTGGCTCAATAGGTTAAAGCATCTGCTTAGCATGCAGACTGCCCAGGTTCGAATCCCAGAAGGGTGAGTTCTGACTGAAGAGAGTTAAGAAACTCGAAATAGCTATATCAGAAATCCCTTATTTCTTTGTCAACAATTTTAAACAACATATATATATTTGTGCTTGCAAGATGGCTCTGGGTTGAGCTGAAACAAGCAAAAGGAAAGAATGATTCCTTCCTCCCATATTTGGGTTTACAGGGTGCAATCTAAAAAATAAACACTTGACATATATATATATATATATATATATATATATATATATATATATATATATATATATATATATATATATATATATATATATATATATATATATATATATATATATATATACTCTTATCAATTTTGTACGTCGATTGCATTTTATTTCCATCTACATTCCCTTGCAATAATGGTAGTTTGATAATATTGCAGGATATAACATAATAGCTACTAATACTGTATGTTTGCGATGGTGGCAAATATCTGTAGTTTGAGATCGCAACTTGGGTGTCCTCCTCGATCCACAGCTAAGTCTAGAACATCATTTTTCGGCTGTGGTGAGGGGGGCATTCGCCCAGGTTCACCTGGTGCACCAGTTGTGGCCCTATTTAGACCGGGAGTCCATACCCTTGTCATCTCAAGATTCGACTACTGTAATGCTCTCTACATGGGGCAAACTTTGAAGAATGTACGGAGACTGCAGGTAGTCCAGAATGTGGCCGCGCGAGCCGTCTTGGGTCTCCCAAGACATGCTCATATCACTCCAGCTCTCCGTGAGCTGCATTGGCTACCAATTGGTCTCCGAACACAATTAAAAGTGTTGGTTATGACCTATAAAGCCATTTATGGCAATGGGCCAGGTTATTTGTGGGACCGTCTTCTGCCTCATGAATCCCAGCAACCGGTTAGGGCACATAGGGTTGGCCTCCTACGAGTCCCGTCTATTAGGTAATGCCATCTGGAAGGGCCTAGGGCAAGGGCCTTCTCCGTTGCTGCCCCAGCCTTCTGGAACCAGCTTCCCACAGAGGTCCGTACTGCTTCCTCCTTCCTAGGTTTCCGGAAATTATTGAAGACTCATTTATGCCGACAGGCTTGGGGCGTATGAATTATACTCTGCCCCTGGGCCTAGGAAGATGCCTCCATCAGTGACTGTGTACTGATTGTGATTGTATGCTGTATGAATGTGTTTTGGATTGAATGAATGTGTCTGGATAGGATGGTTGATTGTTATTGTAATTTAATTTTTATTATATTATTGTTGTAAGCCGCCCTGGGTCCCAAGAGAAGGGCAGCATAGAAATTCAAATAAATAAATAAATAAATAAATAAATAAATAAATAAATGAGGGTGGAGGTTCATTCTCCGAGCTTGTGGGCTGGTTTTTGAACATTTCATTATCATGCTAGGTAACATGTTCAGTAGAATTTAGGAGATGTCAGTGTCAGATCTCTCTCTCTCTCTCTCTCTCTCTCTCTCTCTCTCTCTCTCTCTCTCTCTCTCTCTCTCTCTCTCTCTCTCTCTCTCTCTCTCTCTCTCTCTCTCTCTCTCTCTTTTCCTGGCTGGCCCTGTCCCAGGTACACATGGCTGGGGAACTAAGAGGGGATCCCCAGGATCCCTACTGGGAGAAACCCACCAGAGCCTCAGTTTCCCGCAAGCCACGGTCCTGAGGGAGAGCAGTCCTTGTGATCCCCAGCCGCGGGACCATTGGCCCAGCTGGGCGGGAAGGCATGCCGGAGTCCTGGCTGCTTTGTCAGCGAAGAATGTGAGGTGAGTAGAACATGGGGGGGAGAGAAAGGGAAGGGGGAGGCATTTTCCTCCAGCAGCAGAAGAAGAGCCCTGGCTAGACCCACAGGAACGCCTCCTCCTGAAGCCCAGCGCCGGCTTCCTTGCCCTCCTCCTCCTCCCCTTCTTCCTCTTGTTGCCCCCCAGGGTGGCAGTCTCGACTGGGCTGGTGGCTGGTGGGGGCATCGCTCCCTGAGCAATGCTGGTGGGTCGCAGATTGCCGGGAGCGCCGTGCAGTATGGAGTGGCCCCAGCTCCTCCAGCATGATGGACCTACCAGCAGCACCGAAGGCTCCAGCATTGGTCCTGGCAGGCGGCGGATCGTTGCCCCGGTTCCGACCGAGGATGCCGGCGGCGTAGAAGAAGGTTTGGTGATGCAGCTGATGGGGGTGTTCCGCAGATGCCCCGCGACTTAAGCCCGGGGACGCCAGTGGTGCAAGTGTAGGCTTGGCAATGCAGCCGACGGGTGGGGCATTCTGCAGATGCCCCGTGGCCATGACATGAGCCTGGGGACGCCAATGGCACATGGGACAGCCTGCCAACATGACCGTGAGCTGGGGCATCCTTGCAGGCCCAGCAGGCAGTGGAGCTGGGTGCCTCCAGCGATGACAGGGGGTCTTCTGCTTCCTCCTGCCCCCCCTCCCTACCTTTCAGTGCCCTCTGCCTTTCATTTTTTCTCTCTCTCTCCTCACCTGGAGAAAGAAGGGGGAGGGAGGGAGAGGAAAGAGAGAAAGAGAGAGGGAGAGGGGAAAGAGAAAAAGAGAGAGAAAGAGAGAGGAAAGAGAGAGAGAGGAAGCACAAGTGCCTGTCTCTCCCCCCTCTCTCTCCTCACCTGGAGAAAGAAGGGGAGGGAGGGAGAGGAAAGAGAAAAAGAGAGAGAAAGAGACAGAGACAGAGAGGAAGCGCAAGTGCCTGCCTCTCCCCCCCTCTCTCTCCTCACCTGGAGAAAGAAGGGGGGAGGGAGGGAGAGGAAAGATTTGACCACCCACCCAGTCTGCTCTAAAGGCATAGTGAAAACACAGCCAGCACTCCTGAAAATCTCTCATTTTCACTCATTTCAAGCTAGCAATTGTGGGTCTAAGTAGCTTGACTACGCCTGTGATATATAGATTAAAATGTAATTATTAAAAGTCTCTGAATATTCAAACCTTGCCCAGCCCTCACATCCACAAAATTATTAGCTTTATTCTGGGGAAGAGAAATGAAAGTTTATATAAATTCATTTCACATTTTAAGAGGTCTGCAGTATTGCAAAGTTTAAGAACCACTGGCAGACTAAATCAATTAAAGTTATGAGCAGTTTATCAGTGGGCGTTTCATTTTAATCTGTTGGGCTATCGGAGATATGGAAAACAGACTGGAAATAAATTATTCACATCGATATGTCCTGATGACAATTTTAAAGAAAATAAAACAAGTGTTTGCATAAATTGAAGAATTATTTCCTATGTTGTGATTGAGAGGTTATGTTGGGGGAGGGGGGCGATGACAACTAAAAAAAGACAAGTGCCAAATTGGTGTGGAATCCAGTTCCTGGGGTTCTGTATTGACGCTAATGGAATCACTGCCTGGCAAATTTCCTCCTGTGCCAACACATGGCTCCTAGCACTGCAATTGGTCACAGCCCTGTAGAACTATGGAGGGGCTGCTGGCTCATAACAAAGCTCAACCGACTCCACCCAGACAAGACAGCAGCAGAAACAGCTCAACCCAAGCCTCTCAGGAACCTTCAGCCAAGTGAAATGGTATGGACCAGGAACTATGGGCCAGGAGCACCCTAGGTTGCCACTAAAGTGACTAAGGTAATGGGGCCATTATTCTACGCGGTGGCCCTGGAAAATGCTTGCATGGTCAGAAGCCACATTGACCAACTAAGGCATCAGCAGGCTGGCCAATCCCAGAGGAGGAGTTTGAGTGAACTGCAGACACACATGTTTTCCCAAATCTGCCCACACTTGCAAGAGTCGCCCCCACCAAAACTGAGGCACCCCAGGTTGTAGAACTGCATCTCCCACCAGATGACCTAAACAGCCACCACGGCATGGGTTAACTTGGGACAGACAATCATGCAGTCGCACAAGACACCCAAACAACATTACGGCGATCCGCCCGAAGCCGCAAGCCCCCAGCCTACCCTTGAGAACTATGTGCATTGATTAAACAATAATGACAACTATCCTAGGGGGGAGGGATGTTATGTATTAATACTAATATTATGATGCTAGGGTACTTCCAACAACTTTGGAGGGAAACGTCAAAAGATTCAAGTTTGAGCAGGAGCAAGCTAGCATTGTGATTGGTTGACGCCCTAGAGGTGAAAAGTATAAATAGTAGGCATGTTGCCAGTGTTTGACAGTTCTGTTCTGTTCTTGGTTGAATAAACACTTTTACATAATACCGGTCTTGTTATTACCTTCAAACCCACTACACAATAACAGCTATTATTTAAACATTATTTATTTGCTTTAGGACATTCATAATTTCCCTCTACTGTATTTTATATGTCATATTTTTAATAAGAAATATTTTTTAAAAATTGAATTTTCTTCAATTTATCTGCATACAACTTACATCTTATGCAAAAAGAGAGATGGAGGGTGTGAAGATTATTCATAAATGCATGAATAGATGTGTACATTTATTGTGTAAGAATGCATACCTGTCCCTCAAACTCATCCAAACTCTTTGAAAATTAGCAAATATAAATAAGAATGTCTTATTTGGACTTTATCTCCTCTTACAAAGCTGAATTCGAACCTTTTAAAACTTATTGTGAGACTGTTTGATGAATGGAAACATAGGATAACAAAAGTCAACCAGCTTATCTTCAACGGACAAGCTGCTACATCAAAAAAGTTGACTATGATTCTTGTTGCCCAACTACTGTGTCTAGTATTTTAACTTTCTTAGATTGTCAAGTATATTTCTTCCTCACCACTAACCTGAGTTCTGCAAACATTATATTTAGTCTTTCTCCAGCAGACTAGTTTTCTTGAAAGATCAACCTGAGATCCGCCTCCTTTTAGAGCACTTAGCACTTCTTTTATAGTCACAATTTTAATACAATAATATTTCATATATAAAATGTGGTAGCTTCATGGTTTTCTGCAAGTCTACATTTGCAGATAAGCTACCTTTCATGTGGAGCTGCATTGGCTGCCAATTTGCTTCTGGATCCAATTCAGATTGTCACTTTAAATCTCTAAACAGGTCATCACAGGATGATATGAAACCCATGAAGGGGTTAATTTGATTGTTGTCACTGGGGTGAAGTTATTGAGGTTTATATTTAGGGTTTTATTCCTGCAAGCCCACCAGAGTCACCCATGAGTTAGATGGCCATATATGTTTTATTAATAAATAACAAAAAATATATAATACTATGCTTCTAAAATGTTTGGTTACATTGCAACCCTATTCTGTGATTGTTATAGAATACATAGAAAACATAAATAAGAAAAATTAGAGAAATGAGGAAGGACTCACATGGCAGGAAAAAAAATCAACAATTATTGTCTTATAAACATCCATAGATTAGAGCAGGGCCCCCCACCCACTACTGGGCTGTAACCACTTAGGAACTGGGCCACGCAGCTGGAGGCGTGCTGAAAGCGCATCTGCCATCGCCAGGAATGCAGCAAGTCTACAGGGGTCTGGGCAGTGGTGGGAGAGTGGCAGGACAGAAACTATCTTGCTCAGTGCAAGGTCCTCTGATAGCTGTAGTTGCAACTGGTTTGTAACATCTGAGCTCTGCATCCTTCCTCCTCTCCTTCTTTCTGCTTCTTCTGCAACTGGTTTGTAACATCTGAGCTCTGTCTCCTCCTCCTCTTCCTGGTTCTTCTCTCTCTTCCTCCTGCTACTTCTTTTTCCTCCTCCTCTTCTTCCTTACTTTCCTCCTCTCCCCCTCCCAGCACCCCAGCTGGGCTCATGCTCCCTTTGTGCAACTCTCTAAATTTGCAAGACAAATGAGCACAAACCCAGCTTGCAATCAGAGGCTCACCCAAAGCCTAGTTAGAGGGGGATACCCCCCCCAAGGTATGTGCATATGAGGGTGTCTTTCTCAGGGTGCAAATGGGGGCAGGAAGAAGCTACTTTTCACCTTAAGCACTATATCTCCAAGGGATTCTGTCTCTCGTCTGTACCTTTTCTAAGACCGCTGGGCTCCCTGGCACTTCAGCTGGAGTTTTTTGGTTTTATTTTGATGCTACAGGTGCTTCATGTTTTGGTAACAACCTGCCTGCTTTTCAAGGTTTAATTTGCATCTTTCCAAGTTTTCAAGCCAAGCACGCTCCTACCCGACTTGCAATGGGGGAGGGGAGAAGCTATATCCTTGAGCATGTGCAAGATGGACGCTTATGCCTGAGCCTCTGATGCTTGGGTCCTGGAGATGAGCCCACCCAGGGGGTAGAATTCCATCAAACACCCCTGGGTGAGTACCGGAAAACGCTGCTGACCATCTGGTGGCGTAACAGGGCTTCCAGGAGTCCGGACTGAGCTGGGACAGCAGAGGCATCGGCAGTTATGCACGGCATCTCTGAAAATGCCGAGGCCTCAGAGAATTATGGGGATTGGAGCCTGGAGTTGGCGTAGTTGGAACGACCGGAGTAGCGGAGTTGCGGTGGATTGAGAGCTCCGCTGGCCTCCCCTCCCCCCCTTGAGAGGAAGAGAGCTCGGAGCAGCGGAGCGACGGGGTCACGAGGGTGAGAGCCTCGTGGGGGAGAGCTGGCTGCCCCCCTCAATGACAGCTGAGGAGCCCTGCAGGGGGAGAGCCAGCTGGCCCCCCTCCCCTTGAGAGGAGGAGAGCTCAGAGCAGCGGAGCGACAGGGTGACGAGGGTGAGAACCTCATGGGGGAGAGCCGGCTGGCCTCTCCCCCTCAATGACAGCTGAGGAGCCCTGCAGGGAGAGAGCCGGCTGGCCCCCCTCCTCTTGAGAGGAGGAGAGCTTGGAGCAGCGGAGCGACGGGGTAACGAGGGTGAGAGCCTCGTGGGGGAGAGCCGGCTGGCCTCCCCCCTGCCCCGCCTTCTCCACCCCTCAATGACTGCTGAGGAAATGGTGAGGCTCCACCCCAAGACCACATGGAGAGGAGGCAGCTCTTTGAGAAGGACACCGGCAGGTGAGAGCTGTCTGCATGGAACATCTGGGGGGAGATAAGTGGATTTTCACCCTCCACTAACCAGATGACTGTGGTTGTGGAAGGATCTGGGGCCCAGGGAACCATCCGGCAAAATGGGACATTATATCTGCCCGAAGACTATTACGGACAGACTCTCATCACTGTATGTACCCAAGCTGTGACTATGACACGTAAATGCAGGATAAGGCGTGCCTTCTTGCACTGTGAGATGCCCCCCTCTCACGGAGATGGCCTGCATGTCTCTCAAAGGCCTACCTTGATGACGGATTTTGGAATCCCGAGAGGTGGCATGCTCAAAAAAGGGGGCTATGGAGGTTTTTAAGTAGGGGTTTTAAATGTCTTTTAAGGGGCTCCGGGAAGGGGGGTGGGAAGATTAGTAGTAATGAAGTAGGCCTGGGGGAGGTCTATGGGATAGGGGAGGGTTAGGGGGAGGGAATAAGGAGGAGGAGAAACATGGGCCAGACAACGGGTGGGACCGGAACCACGAGGGTGCGGATCATGGAAGGGGCAGAGGTGATTCAGTTCCCATCGGCTTTGTAAGTGGGAGGGGCAGATATGGCGGGAGCAGAGGGCATATTTATTTATGGGAGCGCGCCCCTACTATCTTCAAGCGGAGCTGCACTCCGAGCCCCATGGCTCCACTTGTGATCTGGGTTGTTTAGAACCAAAGGGCCCGGGCTGTAGGCTGGTGCTGTGCAATGCCAGGTCTGTGGTAAATAAGGCACCTTTGATACAAGACCTAATTATGGAGGGGGCCGCAGACCTGGCGGGTATTACAGAGACCTGGTTGGGTCCAGAGGGAGGTGTCCCTCTGGTGGAAATATGCCCTCCAGGCTTCCTTGCATTTCACCAGCCGAGATCTCAGGGCAGGGGTGGGAGAGTGGCAGTTGTGATTAGGGAAGGTCTCAGGCCAAGAGAGGTCACTGTTCCTCAGACAGCAGGCTGTGAATCCCTCCTTGTGAGGTGGGACTTTGGGGGTCCGAGGGCTGTGTTACTCACGTACCTGGCTCCCTGCCACGTGTCAACCGCCCTGCCCGAGCTCCTGGGCGTCATCGCAGCGGTGGCGGTTGAGGTCCCCAGGCTGGTAGTCATGGGTGACTTCAATCTGCCGTCTGCGGGCGAGGCATCTGGGGAGGTTCGGGAGTTCATGGCTTCCATGACGGCCATGGACCTTACCCAGGTAATTCAAGGTCCCACACACAGGGGGGGAAACACGTTTGACCTGGTTTTTGTCTCTGGTCAGTGTTTGAGTGATCTGGATATGAGAAATATAGTTATTACATCTCTGTCATGGTCCGATCACTGTCTCTTACGCTTGGACTTTCTGACCACTACACCCCGCCGCAGGGAGGCGGAACCAATTGTTTGGTACCGCCCAAGGCGACTGATGGAACCCGAGAGGTTCCAGATGGAGCTTGGGCCAATACCGGAGGCTCTAACACACAACTCGGTCGGGGCGCTGATAGCGGCCTGGGATAGGGCAGCTGCTGGTGCCTTGGATCGGGTTGTGTCTTTGCGGCCTCTGAACCGGCGTGGTTCTCTATCGGCCCCCTGGTTCAACGGGGAGCTGAGGGAGATGAAACACTGGAAAAGATGCCTAGAGAGCAGCTGGAGGGCGAGCCACTCTGAGTCTGACCGAACATGGGTTAGAAACCATATTAAGACTTACCTAGTGGCAATAGGGGCAGAGAAGTGTTCTTATGTCACTGCCCTTATTGTGTCATCAGATAATCGCCCAGCCTCCCTGTTTAGGGTAACCCGCTCCCTCCTTCAATGGGAGACGAGGGGGATCCCTTGGAGGGAAGAGCTGAGGATTTTGTGCAATATCTGTATGACAAAATCGCTCAGATTCGGGAAGGCTTTAACTTCGACGAAGGGGGTCCAGTGAGAGTGGCTGAGGCCGGTCTTGAGACTTTTATCTGGGCTGAATTTGATTCCGTGACACCGGATGACTTGGACAGGTTGCTGGGAGGTCTTAGAGCAACCACATGTTTATTGGACCCGTGTCCCTCCTGGTTGGTACTGGCCTCCAGTGAGGTGACGCGAGGCTGGCTTCAGGCGATTACTAACGCTTCGCTGAGTGAGGGTGTCTTCCCCGCCGCCCTGAAAGAGGTGATGGTGCGACCCCTCCTCAAGAAGCCCACCCTGGACCCTGCTGTTTTATCCAACTACCGTCCTGTCTCCAACCTTCACTTTGTTGCGAAGGTTGTTGAGAGTGTGGTTGCTCGACAGTTCCCTCAGCACCTGGAGGAATTGTCGTATCTGGATCCGCTCCAGTCGGGCTTCAGGCCGGGTTACAGCACAGAAACAGCTTTGGTCGCATTGGTGGATGATCTCTGGCGGACCCGGGACGGGGTTGCTCCTCTGTCCTGGTGCTATTAGACCGCTCAGCGGCTTTTGATACCATCGACCATGGTATTATGCTGTGCCAGTTGGAGGGGCTGGGAATAGGGGGCACCGTGCTTCAGTGGTTCTCCTCCTTCCTCTCTGGCCAGACGCAGTTTGTGTTGACAGGGGTCAAAGGTCGACCCCGAGGCCCCTTGATTGTGGGGTGCCTCAGGGGCCAGTCCTCTCGCCCTTGTTGTTCAACATTTATATGAAGCCGCTGGGTGAGATCATCCGAAGTTCCAGGGTGGAATTTCATCAGTACGCTGATGACACTCAGCTGTACATTTCCACCCCAAACCACCCAAATGAAGCCCTTGACGTGCTGACCCAGTGCCTGGAGGCCGTGCAGATCTGGATGGGGAAGAACGATCTCAAGCTCAACCCATCCAAGACCGAGTGGCTGTGGTTACCGTCATCCCTGTATAGTCAGCTGACTCCATCGCTGTCTATTGGGGGCGAGTCAGTAACCCCCATGGGAAGGGCTCGCAACTTGGGAGTCCTCCTGGATTCACGGCTGTCCCTTGAGGACCATCTGATGCCCGTGGCCGGGAGGATGTTTTACCAGATTTGTCTGGTACGCCAGTTGCGCCCCTTCCTGGATCGGGATGTGCTACCCCCGGTCACTCATGCCTTCGTCACTTCCAGATTGGACTATTACAATGCTCTCTACATGGGGCTCCCCTTGAGGTGCAGGCGGAGGCTCCAACTGGCACAGAATGCGGCTGCGCAGGTGGTGGTGGTGGCGCCCTGGCAGGCACAAACAGCCCCCATCCTGTGCGAGCTGCACTGGTTGCCGGTGGTCTTCCAGGTGCGCTTCAAGGTGTTGGTTATCACCTTTAAAGCGCTCCATGGCACCGAACCCAGTTATTTACAAGACTGCCAGTAAATACCTACCACTGACCAGTTTGCTCTCACAGGGCGGGCCTCCTCAGGGTGCCATCGGCTAAGCAATGTTGGCTGGCAATGCCCAGGGGGAGAGCCTTTTCTGTGGGGGCACAGACGATGTGGAATGAGCTCCCCCCGGAACTCCGGATGTGTCATGATCTCCGCACCTTCAGAAGAGAACTGAAGACCTATCTCTTCAATCAAGCTGGCCTGGCCTAGAGCTCCTCGGGTTTTTATGTAAATTTTAAATTAAGTAGTTAGGGTTTTAGTATGGGATTTTAATTTGTTTTTTTTAGTAACAGCCTAGGTAATTTAATTCAGTTTTAAATATTTATTACTGTTATGTTTTAATTTGGCTGTAAACCGCCCGGAGTCCTACGGGAGAGGGGCGGTATAAAAGTTTGCAAAATAAATAAATAAATAAATAAAAATATGTTCAATTGTGTCTGTTTCTTGGCAGTTCTATGGACCATCTCTCTCTACATTTTCTGATCTTGTATATATTTATTTCAATTGTTTCATGCTCTAGCTGGTGTTGGATTTGATAATGTATAGCTAGGTACCAGTTTTTATTGTGATTTATTTCCTTTTATTACTGACCATTCTAAGCATAATTACTTTTTCCAGTAAACATGACATGATCAAATAAGTAAGGCAGAATTTTGTGATTTATGTCCAGTGAGATGTCTGATATTATATGCTCCAACATTTGTTTGTCATCTTTTTTGTCCAGGAACCTTCTTCTATACCAGAGCTCAAGTGAATCAATTTTCCTCCTGTCTAATTTTTCATGATTCTACTTTCACAACTGTAAACATATATAGGAAACACTATAGCGCAAACTATTCTGCATTTAATGGTCAAACAAAATTGAGAAGCTAAATTGTTTGTTGTAACTAAACATAATGTATCACCTATGTATGACACAGACTAGTTGTGAAATAACTAGTTGACATGTGTAATATAGTAAGAAATCATTTCATTATTTAATTCATGACAAATATTAACTTTTTAAATACACATTGAGTTGGGTGTTTCATAATAAAATTGTTATTTGATATTATTTTTCCTCCAATGAGGCAAACAAATTATTCAAGCAATAAAATAATCTTTATTTTACAGTTCTTTTTCCAAATAATTGAGTCAAACAAGATCCAATTATTTGGAAAAAAGAGGACTGTAAAATAAAGATTATTTCTTTTATCTATAAATATCATTGTAAATTATTAAAATGAAGAATTATTTTTGTATTACTTTTGTAATACATGCAACATTTTTAAAAGCTTTAAATTTGCATTATATTTAGAAATATAATACCATACTGTAATCATAAGGGACCTACGTGAAATTAATCTATTTAATAACTAGTTATAAATAAATATAACTATTTCTAATTAAGCAGGATATAATTATAAAAGCATATTCATGAAATCTCTGTCAGATAAATCATTAAAGGAAAAATAGCATGAAAATGATGAAACTTTATTTTACAATTTAAAAAAAAATACATTTGAATTAATGTAACATTACTGCAGGTATTTTCATATTAAAATTCTGATATATTTCAAATTTCATAGACTCTTTTTATTTCTAATACAGCTAAAGGTGAAATGTGACAGAGTTATATTTACTTAAATTTAGAATTAAAATGAGTAGTTTTTCAATATTGGTACTATTTTCAGTTGACCATAGCAGGCACTCTATCACTATTTTTCTACTTTATGGTAAATTGTACAGCTGGCCTTACAAAAGACCAGTAGAGTTGGGTTCCATCCCATTCTCTGGAGAAAGAATGTTCCCAAGGGTAGGTATGGCAGAATGGCATGTTTTAAAATCTATGCTAGGAAAGCAGTGAGGTTTTGGGCGCAGAAGCCCTCTGATTTATGAGATATACCACTTTGGGTTCTGAATGAAGTTGTATTGTCCTTTGAAGAACTGGTTTGTAATGTTCTACTGGACACATAAGTCTTACTTGAAGAGTATATGGAAGCTGTAGTTAGGAGGGTTTTTCATAGAATAATCTTGTATACCAGTTACAACTTTCTTAGACTGGAAAATTTGCTTGAAGTCATTTATGCCTTGGTAAACTCTCATTTGGAATTATGACAATACCATGCATGGGTCTTTCCCTGATGATTTTCTTTTTAGCCTAATTAAGTATAATTAAGAATGTTGTGCCTCACCCCACAAGGTGACATCCAGGTCCTCCTTTTTGACCTTCTGAAAAATCCTGAAGACCTGGCTTTGCCAGTTGGCCTGGGGCCCTAACAAGGGTGCATCATTCTGAAAGTGGCTGTTGGATTAAGAGAAAACCTCACCTCTTTCCATGTGCATCTTGCTTTCCTCTTCCCCATCTTTCAATTATAAATTATTATTCTTTATAGCATAATGTTTGATTGGCTTTTAATGTTTCTAAGCTGCCCAGAGTAATTTCTAGATGGGTGGCATACAAGTCAAATAAATAAATAAAACATTTCTGCCACAATTTAAATTAGATGAGTTGGTGTAGGAGACCGGTTTAGTGGGGAAAAAAGAGTCAAATATATGTCCAGACACAATATTTCTCACAGCTGGATACCTGACAGCCTGCCTTTCTTCCATTATTTTACATGTCTTTTTACCTCTTGAGGTTTCATGTATTTTCTAAAGTCCATATTTTTTTAAAAAAAAAAACTTGAAACCCAGACTTTCTTTTATTTCTAAAAAGAAATATAAAATTATTTATCTTATTCCAACTTAGTGATTTTTTTAAAAAAAATGCTAGCTGGAATTGTACAAGTATTAAAGCAGAATTATTTATCCTAAGCAATTTTTATTGTTTAATAAGCTGGAACTGATTAACAAATAAAGTACCTTATTGCTTTTTTTTTTAAAAAAAATCACGATTCTGTTTTACATCATTACAGATTATAATCAATAACTGCAGAAAATGCATATAGATTTTTAAGATGCTGCATGAAATCCATAAAAATAGTTACTAATAATATATTCAGAAGTGTACTTACTTGAAAAGAAAAACCCACCCCTGAAAGACTAAGTGGTTATAATCCTTTTGTCCATTCGAAGATATTTTAAACTCAAGAAGCATACACAACTGATGTCTCAGATTTTCTCATCTATTTCCTTCAATTACCCTTAATTGTGCTCATTAAAGTAATCTAGAAATCATTTTGCTTGTCTACTTAAAGTCCAAGGGGCATAATTATAAAAGCAACTTTCTATTCTATTCAAGAAAATTTAAATGAGCTGAGGTAAGCATTTTTGTTAAATAAAAGGTAGTAAGAAATAATATAAAACCTTCAAATAAAGAACTAATGAATATATAAAATGCCATTGAACTCAGGAAATTTGAAGCTCCGTAACACACAATATTAAGCGAACATGATAAATTAATCAAATGCTTATGCAGAGTTTTAACCTGACAACTCTTCCTGTTTTTTAAAAAATAAACTAAAATAAAAATGATTAAGATAAAAATAGATGCTAAAGAAATATGTAAGTAGACACAAGCTAAAATACATCTCTTCTTATGTAGCATTGTGAAGTATGTTTCTCTTCTAAAAGCTGAAACCATTTTTCTTTTTCATGAATGGTGCCTGATTATTTAAAATGAATGAACAAACTATTGTAAGTACTATTTTTCCTTGTGTGTGTTTGTGTTTGTGTGTAATAAACAGAACAGGAGATAGAAGATTTTTTATATATATTAAAAGTCCTTTGTAGGACATATGTTTTCATATCACTTTTTAAAAATATAGAAAATCAGGAGATTTAAAAAAAGTAAATGATAGATTCAAATACAGATAGTAAATATTGATAATTGTTACTATGGAAGATGCTTACCAACTAGGCAGTACTAGAGATTGAGGTTACTGAGTTTACCATGAGAGAGACAGGGAGAGGGAGAGATTGAATAAATCAGCGGTTCTAAACCTGTGGGTCTTGACCCCTTTGGGGGTCAAATGGCTGTTTCACAGGGGTCGCCTAAGACCAGGGCTTTTTTTCTCATAAAACGCTCAAAACCGTGTTCCGGCACCTTTTTTTGATGGATTTTTTTCAACTTTTCCATGAGCTGTGCTCATGACTAGATTAAGAGTCTATTCAATAGACTCCATTCTATTGGCTTTCGAAAACCAATAGGAATAGTCCAGACCTGGTCATTAACAGCTGTCTCTGCACTGCTGAGTGCGCCAAAGGACCCAGCCCGCAAATGTTGCACTTGCAAGTTGTCTGCAGCAAAGACAAGTTTGCAGGAACTTTTCATCTCTCCCTGCTGAGCAACTATGCCATCTCCTACTTGTAAGTAAAAAAGGACCAGGGGTGGGAGGTGGGGAGCAGCACTTAATTCTGCCCTGCCAAAAAAGCGGAGTCCATGTGCACTCCTGCCTCGTGCTCACCCGTGTCAGCCAGGCTCTCCAGGGTCATGCTGCAGCTGGTGCTGTGGGAGCTGCGGGGCCCACTCTACATGGAGGGGCTGTGCAGGGTGAGCGCTGGGGTAGCTGCAGGCGAGGTATGGAGGCGGAGGTGGCCGGTCCAAGCCGAGCTGGGTCTGGGCCACTGCTGGTGCTGCTGCTGGGTTGCTCCGCTGCTGCTGCCGCTGCTGCCTGAACTGAGCTGTGGCACTGAGCCGGTCCCCACGCCTCCTGGTTGCCCAGCTGCGCTCTGCCCCCAGCCGCCCTCCACACCGGAGCTTCCCCCCACATCACCTGGCCCACCTCCCTCACCGTCGGTGGTCGCCCCAGCCGGCTTCCACAACGGAGCTTCCCCCTGTGCCACCCGGCCCACTTCCTTCACCATCGGAGGCCGCCCCAGCCCTCTGGTGCCCGGTGTGGCCCTGGGGCTGGTGGGCAGGAGCAGCTCCTTCCCGGCTTGCTGGGCTCCAGGCGGCGGGGAAGAGGGCGATGCCTGCATGTGCATTGGAGGCCAGCTGGACGGGCCGGAAGGGAGAAGTGGCACCTTCCAAGCGGGAGCTGGTGCTCCAGCCACACCCCTCTCACGTGTGATGAGTCGGGGAAGGGTTTGGCGGTGAAGGGCTGTGCAGTATGGAAAGGGGCTCCTACAATCCTGCTGCTGCTATGGTGCTCAGGAGGCTGGAGGGTCGGGCAGGTCCCAGGGGGCAGCTGGGAGAGCACAAGAGGTGTCAAGATGAGGATGGGGGCTCCAGACTACCATCCCCAGCAGCCCTAAAAAGCACTGGAAGAGTGGGGAATGCTGGGAGTTGCAGTTCATCACCATTTGGGAAAACATGACTCTCCAAAGATCCTTCCTTCCTTCCATCCATACATCTCCTTCCCTTCCCCTTCAATCTCTCTCCTTCCTTCCTTCCTTCCTTCCTTCCTTCCTTCCTTCCTTCCTTCCTTCAATTTCCTTCCTTCTGCATCTCCTTCCTTTCCCCTTCAATCTTCCTTCCTTCCTTCCATCTCCATCCCTTCCCCTTCAATCTCTCTCCTTCCTTCCTTCTCCATCTCCATCCCTTCCCCTTCAATCTCCTTCCTTCCTTCCTTCCTTCCTTCCTTTCTTCCTTCCTTCCTTCCTTCCTTCAATCTCCTTCCTTCTGCATCTCCTTCCTTTCCCCTTCAATCTTCCTTCCTTCCTTCCATCTCCATCCCTTCCCCTTCAATCTCTCTCTCTCTCTCTCTCCTTCCTTCCTTCCTTCCTTCCTTCCTTCCTTCCTTCCTTCCTTCCTTCCTTCCTTCTTCCTTCAATCTCCTTCCTTCTCCATCTCCTTCCTTTCCCCTTCAATCTTCCTTCTTTCCTTCCATCTCCATCCCTTCCACTTCAATCTCTTTCTCCTTCCTTCCTTCCTTTCCCTTCAATCTCCTTCCTTCTCCATCTCCTTCCTTTCCCCTTCAATCTTCCTTCCTCTTCCCTCCCTCCAACATTTTGAGCAAGGAAGAGTAATCTTCTCCAGTGAGCATTGCTATATTGTTTTTGTAATTCGTCACTATGCTTTCATTATGTTCAATTCGTAAGAATTAAAATACACCCTGCATATCAGATATTTACATTACAATTCCAAACAGTAGCAAAATTACAGTTATGAAGTAGCAACGAAAATAATTTTATGGTTGGGGGTCACCACAACATGAGGAACTGTATTAAGGGGTCACGGCATTAGAAAGGTTGAGAACCACTGGAATAGATGGTCTCAGTAGTTCTTGTCATATTTAAATCCAAACCTCTGGCAAAATTTCAAACAAATAATTTTAGCAGCTTACTTATAATTCTGCTTGTAACTAATTTCTGTAATTGTGGTGCAGCCACTGATTGGTCAGCTGGCTTATCCTTCTCACTAGAAAGGCAACAGTTATTGTTTGTTACATGTTGATTTTCACTTGCATGCAATAGTTGGCAAAGCTTGTTCTTAAGTAGCTAAAATAAAACCATCAGTTGTTTTTTTTCAACAATTTTGATTACAACAAATTTAAAAATCTCCATGTGGGATTTTTATCAGTTTTTTCTTCTATATCCTTCAAGAATTGGCCAGGTATTGGCTTATCCTTCCAATTAGCAAATTTGTTTTTATTCCTGATGTTTTGTTTTTCATACTTCATCTTCTTTGTTTTCAAGCTCTTTGATGGACTTCCTGCAACAAGTCTTCATTGCTTTTCTTGATGTAGAAATTCAAACCATGTTTTTCTTCCTCCACGGTTTGTTTCACCTGTAGAAGTCACTTATTCCTTCAGTGCTGGGCAAATTCAGTCAATCAAGTGTGGAGCATGGTAACTGTCATTACTTTTCTTTTTTTTTCTGATCAAAGTTATCAACTTTCATCTGGGTCTAATCAACTATTCCTGCTATATATAAAATAACACTCGCTGCCCATATAAGATTAATTAAATTCCACCATTTAACTTTGGTTTCTAAAATTTTCCATACTCATTTGATGTATTTAGTAGAAGTACTTTCTTTAATTCCATTCTGTAATAAATTGGAAGATTCCACACCTCCCTTTTTTAATCTTTCTTCTGGTTTGACTGTCTTTATCAAATGTGCATTGTCTAGTCGTATTCCAGCATCTTCCACCATGCTTTTATTGCATTCCAATATTTTTGCTGAATTCTTTTGTATTTTTCAACAGGAAATCCTGTTCAGCCTTCATTTTTCCAAATAATTTTAAAAAACACATATAAAATAAATGTGAAATTATTAATTCTTTTACACCCAATTCATACCTACAGTTTACCTTGATCAAAATTGTTGCCATTGGAATCATTGATAGTATGAAAAATAAAGGAGTTGATAAGGAGTTACTTTGGAGAATTACATATTTGAATTTGAATGTGTCCTAATCTTCCTTATTAGTCATCAGCTTCATTTGTCAAAACTTCATTGAAGTGTTCATTGCTGAACATTTATGCTGATTCCAAAAATAGCAAAGTATTTCTCAATCCAACTATGTAACTATTTTAAAGTTTGTAACAGATCTTTGGATTTTGGACTACATATTCTAATTATATCATATAAGTGGTTATAATATTTTAACTTCATATTTATTCTAATGAGTTTTCTTTTTACTAAGTTATCTTTGTTTGGACTGATATAACTGAATTGGGAACCAATCTATAGGCATTTGTTTTTAAACTATGAAGATGTTAAAATGGCATCATAGCTCAAATTGTATCCTATCGTAATTGTGTTTCAACACCACACACAAGTACATAAATGATTCAAAGTGCATAATAACAATTTTGTAATCTGTTCTTGCTTTCTCTACACTACTACTGCTCGTAAAAAAACTATTTAGTTTAAATATTATATTAATTATATTATTCATGTACATCAAAGAAACAGTTTGCCTACATAGGACTATAGAAAGCTGTTTCATGCAAACTGGATTTTTAACATTTCAGCTACATCTTATTCTCACTTTATATGAAGATACTAATAACTGAACTATTTTTCCCTAAATATAAAACATGCATTCTACAATTGGGTCATTCTCCAATATTTTTATTTGGTAACACCAGAATAACATCCACATCGGCCTATCCCAGGTCCTTGGAAAATACTTGATATGTGGCTAAAAATATCAGGTTCAGTCTGAACATCTGGTGTGTAATGAACCATAATATGGATCTCAAGCTTTATGGAAAATCAAAATCCAGCCATTGACAAACTCTGATGTGCTGGTGATGTTATCTAGTTTGGTAATGAACTGTCTGCAAGAAAACCACCCAGCTCAGAGAGTACCAAAGACTTCATGGTTCAACCCTGAGCTACAAATATTCTCTTCTATCAGAAACACTGTGTTTTAACATAGAAATAGCAATGTAATTTGGCCTAAGAGAAATGTGCTACAATAGTAATAAATCAGGGTAAAAAGAGACATACTAATGGAATTGAAATGTTGAATGGCCAAACTGTCAGGAGCCATCATACCAAGAAACTTAAGCAAGTTAACCTGTTTAATAGTGTAATTGCTTAATTTCTAGTGTACATATTAGTGTCTAGTGTCTAGTGTCAAATAGCTGGCCTGTGTGCCAGATGTGTCATGCCAAAATCACCCCCACCCCATTGCCGGCAATGGAAAAAAAGTTGTGATATGTTGCAACACATCACGTGAGGTTGCAAGATTGACACCCCTGAATTAGGGCATTTAGCATACACCAGCACCTTAGTTTAATATTAGAGTTATATACATCTAAACTGTTGTTAGCATGTAGTTGACTAGCCTACACTTATCTCAGGAATTCTTTCCACAGTACTTTTTTTTTCTTCTAGCTGCAAACAAAGCAGAACACTAGAAAGGTTTTAATATGAAGCCTTCTTAAGTAGTTCATTCTTTTTAGAACCACTAGCAGAAACATCATCTAATTGAAGGTGAGGACTATTCTTAATTTGACATGACTAGGTAACCATTCAATCACATTAAGATCATGATGAAAACTTGATAGCACCATGTCATATCAGGAGTTTGGCTCATGTAACTTGCACAGCTAATCTTGAAAAGTTGGAAAATGATAAATAGAAAGATGCAATAAATAAATCCAAGCATTTATATATAATGTACATTTTGTTATGATGCATTTGGAAATTGTATTGCTGTGGTGATCCTGCAATATTTACATCCAAATTGATAATACTGAAAATAAATGCCTTGCTATCTTTCACTTTCCTATTCTCAGTTCTTAAAAACAGTAAGAAAAGCTATGCATTGTGTGATTAGATATTCCTGACTTGCTAAAAGCTAATCAGATACATGGGGTATTACCGTTGTTGAGAACAACATCTACATTCTTAAATTATGAGATCATCTGTCACTGTCTATATTATGCCATTACAAATAGGATTAATTTTATAATGCAATCCTTTAGGGAAAAATCTTCCTAACCTCCTTCCTTCTTCTTTATAGCATTCCTTCTATTTATAATTAAGTAATTTATATTAGCATTTTTCAACTTTAGCCATGCTGTCCAACATTATGTGAAAGGTTGTAATATGAAGTGCAACAAAGCTTGTTTATATCAGTGACATGTCTTTTAAGAATAACCAAACCATGCTGATCACTCATTACAAGGAATAATTAATACAGAAACATAATATGATCCCAAACCATGATTACAGAATGCACAAAAATGCTGACAACCAGCATCAAAACTATATCCTATGACAAGCTGAGAAAAGGAAAACACAACTCCAAACCAAACTGCCCGGACTAAACCCCAGAAGCAAAACAGGTATCTGAATTGACTGAGTTGTCAACATGTTTGGCTTCCACCCAGCTACCCACTGCAGAACACAATGTTCTACATAAAGGCTTCAGCTATAACATAGAAGATGCTGATCATTTGGATTTTTTTTTTTTTTTGCAGTCTTAGAAGAAGTATTTAAAACCACAGGACTTGCCACAGATACTCAAGAAAACATAAGGCGCTCAATCATATCACAGACTGGAAGAATACATAATCAGAACCAATTCAAAACAGAGCAGTCCTCAAAAACCTAAAGAAAGTCTAAACCATCATAATCTTAATTAGCAAAGTTCAAACCACGGTTAACATAGATCAGAATACATACAAAAAGTCAAGGAATTACCAGAAGGCAAATGAATCTGTGTTCCAGTCCAATGCAGAAACTAGACAACCTGATCAAGAGTACTTTATCTAAACAATCTAAACAAAAAAGGCCATATCACAAAATAGGACCAATAGTGGATGCAAAGCAGTGAATCCATCCTTCCACAGTTTATGGATGCTCCAAACTACACAAACCCAATGTAATGTATTAATTAATTGTATAATTACCAGGACTCAACATACAACATAGCTAAAGAAAAAAGTTTAAAAAGCATCATATCACAGAGAAGACTGAACATTCTTTCATTATTTGAAACAAGAGCTATTTTATGTCCAGTTTCATGGACAGAGGTTTTTCTGCGGACTGGAGGGTGCCTGGTTTTGTATGCTGTCTGCATCCCACAGATGGGCCTTTGCTTGTCTGTGAGGTCTGGTTGCTGGCATGCCACGGCCTGGTACCAGTCCATGGATTGGGGGTTGGGGACCCCTGATCTAGTAGAGCTAAATGTAATTGCTGCAGAGTAGCATTAATTTCTAAGGAAATACAAGCAATCATATTTTACTTACTTTATTTTACAAACATCATTATCAACCATGTTTGGAAGACTCATTATTGAACATACTGGAAACTTTTCTTTTCTGTTAAGCCAAGAATAGTCTTAAGTATTTTTCTTCTTTTCCTCTTCTCTGTGTCACCCACTGATTGGATTCAGATGATATGGAAAAACAATACATAGAAATATGTATTCATGTGTTCTGATTTTTTTTCTTTCCAGAAGTAGAAGGTTTTTGATCAGGAGAAATAATTCACTTTGTATTATGTTCATAAGCTCAGGAGTGCCTTGTTCTTATTTGAAGTGAGAGATAAGCAGATGTCTGAAACCAGCAAATAAGTTATTGTGGTAGGAAAATTGTACTTTATATTATATATATAAGTACTTATATGTGCTGAAACTTTTACGTCTGTTTTTTAAGGCAACTGAATGTCAAAGGAACTAACTGAATGAAGTGCTATATGTTAAATATTAACTTGGCTAGGCTATAGAGCAGTGAATGTGCAAATCTCAGTTGATTTACTGAGCCTAACTGAAGTCTGCAATCTTATTTCTGACTAATTGGGAAAGAATCTATAAGCTAGTAAAAAAAAGACAGACAATATTGCATGAAGGCTAAATAAATGTGGAAAGGTGTTTAACCTGCTTCTTTTAAAACTAGATTAGTATACCATTCACGTTTGCCTTTGAGTTGCAGGTGAACACATGAAATAATATTCAGTAGGTTATATTAGATATACTTCATGTGTCAGCATAAGGTCAGCTAATTATCTCTGATTGTCTATGGTGTATAATTTGGGTTCACCAAAATGCTTAGAGGACAAACTTTTTGTTTTCATAAAGAATTCAATAATAGATTATGCACTATGCATTTCCACAATCTTCACTGGAAAAGGAACGTCAGAAAATAACTAGCAGGTTGAAAAGGCTGTAAACCACATACCCACTCTTGTAATGAAATCAGTGGGAAGGCAAAATGAATTTAGTTTTAAAAAAAAGTCTTTTTAAACAAAGGAACAGGAGGAGCAGTACCAACTTTATTATCATATGAAGTAAGACTGTGAAATTAATCAAGAACTTTTTTTTCCAAAACTACATCTTACTAATTAAGTAGTCACCTTTCTATGATAAATATAACTAAAAGCAATGTATTTCTGAATGGAGAGTGCTTGCATGACTGTTCAGTTAACTTAGCAGAAGGTAAGGCCATTAAACCTGTTTTTTTTAATGCTTTTCCTCTGATCACAATTGTTAAAAGCTGTATGATGTTGCAGTGCTGTTTCCTACTGTTTGTGGTAAAATTTAAAATTAATTATTTGGAAAAAAAAACACACAACACAGCATACCCCAAAATATGCTGCCGGTTCTTCCTTGTTTCAGAAAAATACTCAAGTCATACCCAAGTGTTCTAGCTCCAGGACATGCTAAGTATGGTAGTGTTTAGTGTGCCAATGAAGAATTTGCTGAGATGCTAATTCATAATTACCACTCATCAATCAGCTATTTATTTGCCTTTCTTCTTCCTCTTAAGATATGAAATAACAAGCTATTTAACAGTTAAGTACTTATTAAGTCTTCAATGAGTTTTAACATGAATCTGCGGACTTGCAATGGGAAGTTGTGAAACTAATCCTCAACTTCCCTCCCTGTTCCATTTCATTGCAAATTGAAACTATTCAAACTTTAAGTAGTTGTTTTCTACTTTTCTACTTTTCTAAAACTTGCATGTTCAAGAGAAATTTCGAGTGGAAATAAGAGAATAGCTGTGGAAATATATTCCTGAAGAAGAGAGTGGCACTGCGAATATGTGAAGAAGGGTCTGTGGATATCAGGAATGTTAGATTTCAGTTTTATTGTGGCTTGCCAATGGTCAGGTGGGGATTGTTAAGGTTATGTTGCCTGACTGGAGTAACCTTCAATAGAAAGCAACATCATTCATTAGTAGCAGATGGGAAAGATTTGTGCCCAGAGTGTGGTTAATTTTGGGGGTTTCAGATGCAACAGAAAATGTTATTAGTTATGAAGTAAATTACTACAGTATCAGGTGAGTATGTGTAATAAGATTTTACACGTTATTTAGTTGAGCAGAAATAAATAGTCCTAGTATATTTAGCTAGGATTGGATTGAGTATGTATGAGATAACAGCTGTATCTGGGTCAGATTTACTAGGTTTACGACAGACAAACAGGACCAGATGAGCAAATTCTACTTTACCGTAAAGCTACATAACATAATATTGCAAGTATTACAATTTGTATTGCAAGTATTACAATTTTTCACTGTCACCTTTTCCCAGCCAAAAACCTATGGAATGTCCCTGCTGAACCTCTTACTTTTTCCACTATGCAGCTATGGGCTAAACTCCCTCTTATCTGATCATTTCCTAGACAGCACTTCTTTGCTCAGCCTTCCAAGGTCATTCACTCTACCATTACAATCTGTAATTTTGCTACCAGGATTTTGGTTACATCAACACTTTCACTCCAAAATCAGTTGATTAGGTTACTGTAGGGATAATTCTGGTATACATTCTACTCTTGTTTCTAGAAGTATGCCTAATGTATGTAATCATGGGGTGGAGGTTGAATTTTCCTTGGTATTACTGTTCAGTAATTTCA
Source organism: Bothrops alternatus (assembly GCA_034064705.1). Classification (NCBI taxonomy): domain Eukaryota; kingdom Metazoa; phylum Chordata; class Lepidosauria; order Squamata; family Viperidae; genus Bothrops; species Bothrops alternatus. The sequence continues at coordinate 5,127,735 of JARGCV010000081.1, read as the reverse complement.
ATTTCTTTTTACTTAGAAAAAACTTTCTGAAGTTGTGTGTTATTGTATTATTGTATTGTATTATTGCTATTTATATACAGTTTACCAGATGATTGTATTTGTTAATTTTGATATTGGATCATTCCAGAGGATCTAGAATAGGTAAATGTAGGATATACATGCTTTTCCAAATAACGCAACCTTTTCTAATTGATCATTTGAGAGTCTAGACCAGTGATGGCGAACCTTTTAGAGACCGAGTGCCCAAGTGCCCTGCCCTTGCTCCACCCCCTGCCCCACCCCCACTCCACCCCAGGGCCTGCCCGCAGGGCCACTCACCACCTCATGCCCAATGGGGCATGAGGCAGAGTCTTGTCTACATTGCCTGGCTGCCATGTCCTTGGCTGCACTGCTCTGCATGGGCCACGCTTGGGGACAACTCACCTCCTGGAGGGCTGCTGGTGAGGGGGTCATGGGGGGAGGCAAGGCTGGGGCAACGCCATGTGTGCCCACAGAGAGGTCTCAGAGTGCTACCTCTGGCACCCGTGCCATAGGTTCGCCACCACTAGTCTAGCCATTCATGCTGTATTCAAGAGCTTTTCCATATTTTTTTGTATAGCACCACACATTGACCACTATTGGCACCACAATGACTGGTTTTTCCCACATCTGTTCAATGTATTTGAAGGGTTTTCTATTTTCCTATTTTTTCTAGATTGTGATTAATCCTTATAGAATAATAACAGTTTCTTATGTCTTTGAAACTCTAGTGATGTCTCTGATTTAATATAAGCTAACATTTATCAGTTTCTAATTGGAAGTTACCCAGGATCTAGAAAAGAAAGGGAAAAGAGAAAGATGGGAGAGCAATTCTCCGTACTTATTTAAGTAGTGAGGCACATAACTATCAGAAATGTGTAATCTTTATAGAAATGTTAAAATTAAGGTCAGAGGTGGAGATGTGTTTCTTTACACATTATAGATAGACATAAATTGCAAGAATCATGGCAAAAACTTTATTTAGATAGTGCACTGAGAAGGAAGATGAGGTATCAATTATTCGTATATTATGAAAAACCTAAGGACATTCTTCATATAAAAAAAGATTTCAGAAAGTTTAGCCTCCTCTCACAGATACACTTTGAAGAATTACAGAACAACTTCAAGAGCTAGCAAACAAATCTATCCAAGGAATGGAGGGAGGGAGAAAGAAAAGAAATGATATAAGGAATTTTGCAATCTGAAAACGGTTTCGGTAAAAATCAATATAGCTAAAAGAAGTGTATATCAAAAGAGGTAAGTTGATTTAAGTTTTATACATGTGTAAAGTGGTCTAGGAGTGGATAATAAATTTACTTCTTTCAATAGAAAGATTAACTTCTTACTTTTTAATTAAATCAAACAAAAGAGGAATCTAAAATATTTAGTTAAGAACACAGTATACATTAATCCAGAGTTGGTTGGTTCATTTCATAACTTGGAATAAATTGTTCAGTTTCTCTTCTTTCAGTTCAGAATTTGTGACATATTTTTGTAACTATAATTATATCTATACCAAAAGAGTCATCATTTTTTTATTATTTTAGGGTTTACACAGCCTGGTTGTCTTTTCATCAGATTGTGTCAGTCACTAGATTTGGAAGGCAGGAATGGATGATGTTGCCCGGGAGTGCTCTCACTCATCACAAATATGACTACTGACCATGTTTTCCTGCTTCACTTCTAAATTACATATTAAAGCCACTTACATTCCTTATTTATTTTAAATTTCTTTATTTTATTTAAAACATTTAGTTGTCTATCTCTTATTGAATTCTGGGATGCTCCCAACCAACAGTTTAAACAGTATCAATATATCATTACACACACACACACACACACACACACACACACACACACCCAAATTACAAACCTTAAAATCTGGCACCAAAGTTAAACTTCCACAGTCCATCATTAAGGTGTCTCATTAGTCTCACTCTGTCCAAGAGCTTGGGGCAAAAGCCAGTCTTAGGTGCTTTTCATATGGCTAGTGGGAACCAGATCAAGAGTAATTGATCTGTGATGCTGTGAGGCACACTTCATAGCCTGATTTCTGCCTTCAATTCCATGCAACAAAGAAACTGTCCTTGGCCACCATTCTACTACTTCACTGCCCGGCGGGGCGTGTGTGTGTGTCAATGAGTCCATGCTGTTATCCAAATCCATTCCATTTGTTGTTCCACCATTACCCCTACTAACACTCCATGTTCTTCCAACCCCAGGCCCTTCCAATTGCTGTTCTGCATTGCTGCAGCATCTCTACACAGCTTCACACACCCATTACAAAATACACGTTGATCAAACTTTTTTATTTTGTTCATGATTTTTTTTTTTGTTAATGATATTTTGCTCAATAGTAGTAACTGTGAGAGGATCTCGGAGTCCTAGTGGACAATCAGTTAAATATGAGCCAGCAGTGTGCTGCAGCTGCCAAAAAAAGCCAACCCAGTGCTAGGCTGCATTAACAGAGGGATAGAATCAAGATCACGTGAAGTGTTAATACCACTTTACAATGCCTTGGTAAGGCATCCAGTTTTGGTCATCACGATGTAAAAAAGATGTTGAGACTCTAGAAAGAGTACAGAGAAGAACAACAAAGATGATTAGGGGACTGGAGGCTAAAACATATGAGGAACAGTTGCTGGAATTGGGTATGTCTAATTTAATGAAGAGAAGGACAAGAGGGGACATGATAGCAGTGTTCCAATATCTCAGGAGTTGCCACAAAGAAGAGGGAGTCAAGCTATTCTCCAAAGTACCTGAAGGCAGGTCAAGAAGCAACGAATGGAAACTAACCAAAGAGAGAAGCAACCTAGAACTAAGGAGAAATTTTCTGACAGTTAGAACAAATAATCAGTGGGACAATCTGCCTCCAGAAGCGGTGAATGCTCCAACACTGGAAGTTTTTAAGAGGAGACTGGACAGCCATTTGTCTGAAATGGTATAGGGTTTCCTGCCTGAGCAGGGGTTTGGACTAGATGACCTCCAAGGTCCCTTCCAACTTTATTATTATTATTATATTTCCAATTGGCTGGCTTTTCAAAAATCTTTCCATGCATTATCTCTTATCCATACTTTTTCACTTCATTTTGCTAACACATCCTTATCTCTTTTCTAACACTGCTTTATTTACACTAATGTATGTCTAGGATTGTTGTTAGCTATGTAACATTACACTTCTGCACATGAAAATTCATACAGCCAGAAATGCCTATCTCATGTGCTTTCAGACTATACTTTTTTTTCTGATTTTCCAACGTTCTACCTTGCTTCAGGTGGAATTTTGTCCTAAAATCCAGGAGACATTTATGAAAATCAAGCAATTTATCATAAGAGCCTCAGTACCATGCAAGAACATCTTCCATTGTGAACCTCTTTTTATGTTTTTGACAGTGCAGATTATTAACTTTAAAAAAATCAGTATGCTATATATTTCCTCTCCACCTGCTACAGGGAACAATGTTTATATTATACCTTTGCTGTTAGCATCAATTTTTTCATATTAATAAATGTTTCTTTTTGTACTCAGCTTTTCTTTTTTAATGAGAATTCCCTTTTTGCTCAAAGATAGCATTATCTTTACTTCTAGAACTTGTAATATAAATGGATTTTTTAAAAATAATGCTGGGTGTACTGGAATAGTTAAAAATAAAAGTGCAATTATAGTATTAATATTTGCACTGTATAATTGATAGTATGTGAGTGCTTGTCAGGCTCAATCCAAGAGATAAGACAGTGAGATCCAAGTGAGTCTAATCCTTTATTTTCTTGTACATAATAGGCAGAATCTTGTCAAACTAAAGCTATAACTTTCTAAGCTACTAAAATATCCTGAGATAGGGTATAGTTATCCTGAATCTCTTCTCCCTCTCCCATACAACACAATTATATAGAATAATTATAGGGCTGTGATATTACAATAAGTTAATTATAACTATTTCTAAATATTATTTTAAAAAAGAAACTGTGTTCAGCTTCTCTTACTGGGATCATAGAGTACTACTGTGAAAAAGTGAATGAACTCTGCAGAATTCTCTTCTACAGGCAAAGTGAATAATAACTATATACAGTGTTGATGGGCTGCCACTCCTTTTGCAGACACTGTTATCTTCATAAAAGGATTTACAGCTGACTTTTAATTGCCAAGATGAAGAAAAGAACATAAATGATTGCCTACTCCATAGCTACACAATATGCAATAAAACAATCAGGTTTTCCTCATAAGAGGGATGCCTGATTGTTTATCTTAAGACAGTTGATAAGGAAAAGGAAAAAAAATACTGAGATGGTTGATTTTTGCTCTGCTATAGAGACCAGAGGATTGGGAAATTTATAATTTTTAACAGTATTTGGAGTGTGTATGTGTGTGTGTTTGTGGGTGCTTGCGTGTTGTGGTGCTCGTGCATTGACCACTTTACTCAAACCTATGTTATTGGTAGAGGAAGAAAAAGAATCTTCCAAATGCATACCACTTATAATTCCCTACAGAGAAAGCTAATCTCTTTTAATTGTTTTTTTCTCAATTCTAGAAATCCTTTCTTCCTTAATCCAGCTCTTGCTTGCTATGTCCTCCTTAGCAACCCAGAATTATCTTTGCTAATAGTTTAACTGGCCAATGTCCAAATCCTTCCAGGCATTGCCAATCTACTGGCCATAAGCTTTGCATTTAAAATTAGAGGGGAAAAATAATTCACACTTTCTCTAAATCCAAATGTTCCAAATGGATATCTGTATATTTGCCATAATATGGTCTAAAAACTACGTTTTAAAGAAAATTTTGGTTGTGCTGTGTTGGCCCCTTGTTGGCCCCCTTGTTTCATCTTCTTTTTTGGGGGGGGAGTAGTGTGTTACTCATTTTCATTTTATGTGTATTTGTTTGAAAATGAGCTGTCTTGTATAATGTAATTAAACAAAATGTAGTTGATTAAAAAGGCATACATTATGGAAGTAAAGTTGGAAGAGTTTTTTAAGCTATAAGTTTTGTTACTAAAGCAAAATAGAAAGAATTGTTTACAGGAATACAGTATGTCTGCGTGAATGTCTGTGTGTGTGCGCACAAATGTGTGCATGCGTATCTCCACATTCTGCAGAGACAATACGTATAATCTGAAGGCTTTATTCACAAAACAGTACTACAGCAAAGGCTGCGCAATGTTCGTATCAGCATAGAACATTTTGCAAACAAGAAACTGAAGAGTATGTTAGGTTTACATATATTTCATTGTCATTACTAATAATATACAGGTTATGGCTTTGCCATTTTGCCTATCATCCTGATAGATTGCTTTTCAATGATGTATGCTTGTCATACAGTTAGTTGACATAACAGGCTACTGTTTTAAAACATTTAATCATCCTAGATAGGAATCTATAGAAACCTTATACCTGCTTTTCCTGCAGTCTATCTAATACATTTGTATACATTTCCTGTGTGAAAACAATTACTTATATTATATTTATGCTGTCTTTCTTTCTGGAGCATACTCTGTGCTCCACAACTAATGTTATTACAAAACAGTCAGTAGATAATTAATAAAATTTAACTAAAAAGTTTCTGAAGATTTGGTAGCTTTATAAGTGCTACTGCCTTCACCATCAAATCAAGCAATGTGGAAAAATAATTTGGATAAGAATTAGTTAAGTAGATTTTAATTTTCATATGCTTGCAGGTTTCATTCATTTTGCAGTTCTAATTTGACCACAGCTTTTTAGTGTTATGATATAGAAAGTATGATTTGTTTTATTAATGTATTGAATTCACAGCTTTAGCTCACACCAGTACATAAGCAGATCTTTGATAAATCTTTGATGCTACTAAGGAAGAACTTTGGGGCAAAAGTTCAAGGGTCTTCTCTGTTAATAAATGGTCATAATCTATGCTTGATATACCCAGGCTAGTTCTTGACAAGCAATGCATCCAATGCTAACTGGTTACAAACTTGACTATTTAATGATACGTTTTAGAGTATTTTCCAGCAAAAATGTCTAACTCACTGTTACATAGTTGCTTAGATTTTAATATCTTGCCCCTCCCCTGTTTTTTTTTAAGTAGGGACAATCAATGTTTGTTCTTTTCTGATCCTTTGATACTAATAACATCCTTTGTGATTTGGATTTTTTAATAGTTTTTATTACATAATGGCTTTTTAAATTTTGTAAGGCACCTGGAGTCATTTATGTTTGATTTAGGCAGCTACAGAAATTTATTAAATATTAAATATTATTAAATATTAAATATTTCTCAGAGATCATACAAAAATATTCCAAAATAACATCTAAAGCTCATATGAACCATCTCTGAGATTTAAAAATATTCCTGGTGGCCAGGTATTCTCTAATGATCATCTATGGAGATTCTCAGTCATCCAGATCATGGTTGTACCAAAGGTGCTTTTTCAAAAAGCAACTAGACTTTGCCATTTGAAAAATCATTTTTGGGTCTAATGATAATCCTACTTCACCAATATTGACTTTCCCTCCTTGTACCAATTGTGTTGTTTAGGCCACTTGAATGTACTTTCTCTTTGCAGTAAGGACCAAAGGAAAATAGGAATTAGAATATCTGTTTTTCCTCATCAACTCTTTTACCATCGTGCTAACTTTACTAAGAAGCAGACACTTTCTCTTTCTTGAGGTTTTCATGTATACGCTCTAATTTACTTTTCTGCAATATCCTGAAACCCAATTGGATGTGATAGCCTCCTGCTGAGATTCCCATTACTTTTATCTCTTCAAACATATCCTTCATTTTTGGGAACCTCTTGCCCCTCTTTTAACCTTGTGAAAAATACAACTGACAACAACATTTGAAAAATTGCAGTCTTGGCTGAATTGATTTTCCAATAGATGTTTGGGTAGAAGATATGTCCCTTATTACTATATACTTACTCCTTGAATATTGCATAAGTTCAGGCAAATCTTCTACAAAATCAGTCTATAACACACATGCCGCACACACACATAAACATATACATACATAGAAACAGAGAAAATCTCTATATATCACTGTCTCTGTCACTTAATGGTCTAATACCTGCAGTTCCTTTATTTATAGTTGTCAAACCTGTCTCGATTCCACCTGCTGTCGCTCACAGTTTGCCAAACAGCAAGGTGACAGGTGTGTCTGTGAAATCCTAAGGAGAGAGGGACTCTCCAGAATGCAAGACTGCCTTCTGTTGCCAGTGAGATGTTAGACACCAAATTATGAAATGTTTGAATGGCACAAACAGTCTTTTCCCAAAACAAAAGAACTGAACCCAATTGGTGAACTATAAACTGGGGGTGGCCTGGAGGAAGAAAAGGAATTTTACCTATGTGGATTTTCATGAGAAAATCCCAGAATTGACTCTGCTTCTGCTGTACCTAGATGTATCTTTTAATAAAGCTACACTCTTGGTAATTTAAAAGAAATGAGAGTTTTTTTGGTTGAAAGTGCCAAATGGGATGGTTGACAATAGTGCCATTCCTTCTTTTTTGTCTAACTTACTCCTTTTGAATAAACTATCCTTCAGTTGTTTGGGTTTTTACCCATTACGGTTCAGTAATATCTGGTAATTTGTGTTTTCTTTCCTGTATTAATACCTCCAGACTTTTCTTTATTTTTCATATTCTGTGCATATGTTAAAAGCCTTGGTTATATAACATGAACTATTAATTTCTGTATTTGAATATTCAAGATTGTGTGCTTCCATATCTGTGCAGAGGTTCCAATCCTAGTCCTAGGATTTGCTGTCACACTATATTCTAGGTCCATTTCTTACTCTCATAGAATTCAGACTGAAGTCTTTTAGGTCTGGAAATTGTCTTCAAAACACAATTGTTCCAACTTGTGTGAAGAGTCCTAGTGTGTCTGTGTGTGCTATTGAATTGTCTCAGAAATGTCTCAGGGCTGAATAGGAAAAACCCAGCACATAAGCCCTTCTAGTTAAACAGTTTAATGTTGTCTTTATTTTTATTATTTCAAAATAGAAAACTATTGGTTCAATTTTTTTTCAACCATGCATAGTTAATTATGCAAATTGCATTCAGTTAAAGTACACAAATAGACTCTTCCTCCCTTCCTCTGTTTCTGAATCCAGGAGATACCAGAATGTAGCAAATTAATTTATGGCCCAATTTGCTCTGCACCACAGAAATTATCTCCCTGCCAGCAATATATATACCTTTGGTACTATGTCTATGCCTCGCAGAGTTTCAAGGGAGAAAAGGTTCCAAAGACAAGAAAAAGTCATTATTAAAAGTCACTAAGGAAGGAATTTTGTTAGCATGTAATTGTTTATTTGTTTATTTATTTAATTTATAACCCAATTTTATTATTTTTATAAACAACTCAAGGTAAAATTAGGTAAACATACCTAATACTCCTTCCTCCTTCTATTTTCTCCACAATAACAACCCTGTGAAGTGGGTTGGATTGAGAGATAGTGACTGGACCAAAGTCATCCAGCCAGCTTTCATGCCTAAGACAGAACTAGAACTCAATAAATTCCCATTTCTAGCTTAGTGCCTTAACACTAGATAAAACTGGTTTCAATTTGGGAAACTTTTGTGGCTAGTATGCTGCTGGTCATCTTTTCCCTTGGAATTTTGTTCTGGATAGACTAATCTTCAATTATCTTTTACCATCCAGAACTTTGCATGATTTTATAAGTCTGAATTTGCATAAATGCAACTTTGTTTATCTGTCATTTTCACAATCAGCTCCTCTTTCGCTATGAGTTCTATATCAGAAAAATGCATCTCATGATAACCCAAATTATTCTTTTTGCTTCCAGTTCTCTTCTCTATCTCTCTGGGTCATATCCTTTGGCTGAATGGAGTGAAGAAAGTGTCAGAGAGCGAAATCCAATACAATGATTCTTTAACACATTATGCTCTACTGACTACAGGGGGCAGTAGGGTGTAGGTAGAGGGCTAAGGGTTTACTCTCTGACTCCTCTTTGAGTAGTGTAGTGAATGTTCTTTACCTGAAAAATTTCTAACCTAAGTAATTTTCTTCTATTTTTTTCAGACATACATACAGAGGACATGCTCTTTTGATAGGATATAATTACTTAGGTACTAGACTTTCCTATCTGTATAATGTATTTGTATAAATTAATTTCTTTTCTATTGTGGTTGCATGTAATTATAAAAATCCTCTCATTAGAATTGCTCAGATCAATTTTCCCTCTTAGAAACCCTAATATGCATACACCAAATGGCAATTCAGCTGTGCTTCATCCTCTAGTAGACAATGTTATTTGGGTGCCAAGTTTCTTCATCCTCCTTATTAGTATTTTATAAACATTTGCTGTTTTTTTTTTAAGGCTGGATCATCTAATCCCCTGTGAATCTCTTGAAAATGGTATTTGTTAATGGTCATGAAGAGTTCTGGAAACTTTTGAGCAGCGTTTGATCTAAACCTTAGAAATCTGAATAATATCTGCAATTGTTCTTGTTCTAGCTACCATATATGGTACCATATATGAATGCCTATGAAGCAGATGAAATGCAGTGTGCACAAATCTAATGATTATAAATATCTGACACAAGATTTCTTCAGTTGTTAAAAAAAAAGGAATTGATATAATGAAATCCTACAGGGTGGAGAAAAGATGCAGAATACAATAGATCATTAATTTCTTGTTGTACTATAAGGCTGGATATTATTTAGAATGCATGAAGAATTTAATCTTCACACATTCCAATCTATATTGATCTGATATGCTAAGTGCCAGTTATTCTACACTTCCACAAATGCTTCCCTGTCGTGCTGTTGCTCAAAAAACATGTTAGATTTTGTTTACAAATATCTATTTCGAACTAAAATACATGAATTCATGTTTTGATATGATATATCTATGGAAAAAATATTTAATTCTGTATTTAGAAGTATTCCCCCCATGGGCTATTTTTGTATTTAATATTTGCCAATTGATACAGAAATATATATATATGTGTGTGTGTGTGTGTGTGTGTGTGTGTGTGTGTTTTCTGAGGTTTTCGCGGGTGTTTGTATGTAGGTCTTTGGTTCTTCGGGTTTTCTCCCACGTAGAATTTGAAGTGTCTTGGCGACGTTTCGACGAAGTCTCATTCATCATCTTCAGGCTGGTGCTTTCGGCTTCTGCTTCTAGGAGAAATGTGAGATTTTAGCTGTTTCTTCCTTTTAACTGCCAGTGGGGGTTTGAACTGATTGGCTGGGAGCTCGGCTGTGTTCTGATAGGGTGGAGGTGTGTTCTGATTGGTTAGGGGCTGGGCTGTGCTCTGATTGGCTGGGGGAGTGTTCTGTTTGGGTGGGGGCTTTGTTGTGCTCAGGTTAGTCTCAGTTACAGGGGGATTAGAGATGGTGAGATGCATAGCTGTTTGACTTCGCATTCGTGGTCATGCCTCATCTTCATGGTGGGTGTCAGTTTGCTTCGTGTATGTATTGGAGGGGTTTAAGGTGGCTAATGATGCAGCTGTGGTCTGGCTTCTGGTTTGTGGTCGTGCCTCCTCATCAGTGTGGGTTTGGGTTTGCTTTTTGCCTGGATGTGTGGTGGTGACGTCCCGTGTGGTCCTTGTGAGTGTAGGTCTGGTGTCATTCCCCGTGCTGTGGACTCGTCTGTCAATAAGGGCGGGTTTCCAAATGACTGGTAGGCGGGAGGTATCATCTCGTTTGTTCATGCTGTGTGGGCGTTTTTCTATCTCGATGGCTTCTCTGATTATTCTGTTATTAAAGTGTTCAGTTTTGGCAATAGTTCTGGTCTTTTTGAAATCAATTTCATGTCCTGTGGCTTTGAGGTGTTGGACAAGGGAAGAAGTTGGTTCCTCTTTTTTGACTGAGTTTTTGTGTTCTTCAATGCGTGCACTTATTCTTCTGTTGGTTTGTCCAATGTATGTGGCGGAGCAGGCAGTACATGGGATTTCATATATTCCTTGATTTTCTAATTCAATTTTCTCTTTAGGGTTTCTTAGGATGGTGGATATTTTTCTGTTTGTGCAGAATGCTGTTTTGATATTATGTTTGTGAAGGATCTTGCTGATCCTGTCTGTGGTGAAGCTAATGAGTAGGTCGCTAGGCTGTAAATTTTGTTTCTGATAATGATTCAGTCGAGATGACAGGGACTCGTCTTGATCCTGTTGTGTGGACAGAGTTTGACCCGGTGGCACCCGATGAAGTCGACAAGGCCATTGGAGCTGTGAGCTCCGCCACCTGTTTATTGGACCCGTGCCCCTCCTGGCTGGTTTCGGCAAGCAGGGAGGTGACGCGGGGCTGGGTTCAGGAGATTGTTAACGCTTCTTTGAGGGAGGGGTCCTTTCCGGCTCCCTGCAAGGAGGCAATTGTGCGCCCCCTCCTCAAGAAGCCTTCCCTGGACCCAGCTGTATTAAACAACTACCGTCCTGTCTCCAATCTTCCCTTTATAGGGAAGGTTGTTGAGAAGGTGGTGTCACTCCAGCTCCAGCGGTCCTTGGATGAGGCCGATTATCTGGGCCCTCAACAGTCAGGATTCAGGCTCGGCTACTCCACGGAAACTGCTTTGGTCGCGCTGACGGATGATCTCTGGCGGGCCCGGGATAGGGGATTTTCCACTATCCTGGTGCTACTTGACCTCTCAGCGGCTTTCGATACCATTGACCATGGTATCCTTCTGCACCGACTGGGGGGGTTGGGGGTTGGGGGCACTGTTTTGCAGTGGTTCACCTCCTACCTCACTGGTCGGTCACAGTCGGTGTTGGCGGGGGGTCAAAGGTTGACCCCTAGGTTCCTCCCTTGTGGGGTCCCTCAGGGGTCGGTCCTCTCCCCTCTGCTGTTTAATATCTACATGAAACCACTGGGTGAGATCATCCGACAACACGGGGTGAGATATCATCAGTATGCTGATGATACCCAGCTTTACATCTCCACCCCGTGTCATTTCAGTGAAGCAGCGGAAGTGATGTGCCGATGTCTGGAGGCTGTTAGGGTTTGGATGGGTGCCAACAGGCTCAAACTCAACCCCGACAAGACGGAGTGGCTATGGGTTCTGCCTCCCAAAGATAATTCAATCTATCCATCCATCAGCCTGGGGGGGGAGCTTTTGACCCCCTCGGAGAAGGTCCGCAACTTGGGCGTCCTCCTCGACCCACAGCTAAACTTGGAACATCATTTGTCGGCTGTGGCGAGGAGGACATTTGCCCAGGTTCGCCTGGTGCACCAGTTGCGGCCCTATTTGGACCGGGAGTCTCTGCTCACAGTCACTCATGCCCTTATCACCTCAAGGCTCGACTACTGCAATGCTCTCTACATGGGGCTACCTTTGAAAAACGTTCGGAGACTTCAGGTAATGCAGAATGCAGCCGCGCGAGCAGTGTTGGGCCTGCCCAGAAATGCCCACATCTCAGCATCACTCCGTGAGCTGCATTGGCTGCCTATTGGTCTCCGAACGCAATTCAAAGTGTTGGTTATGACCTATAAAGCCCTACATGGCATCGGACCAGGTTACTTACGGGACCGCCTGCTGCCTCACGAAACCCAGCGACCGGTTAGGGCCCACAGAGTCGGCCTTCTCCAGGTCCCGTCGGCCAGACAGTGTCGCCTGGCGGGGCCTAGGGGAAGGGCCTTTTCTGTTGCGGCCCCGGCCCTCTGGAATCAACTCCCCCCGGAGATCCGTATCGCCCCCACCCTCTCCGCCTTTCGTAAACTACTAAAGACCCATCTCTGCCGGCAGGCCTGGGGCGGTTGACATCTTGCCCCTAGCCAGTGTATGTCTGTGTGTACGTTTGCTGAATGAATGGTTCTTAATTTAGGGGTTCTTCTTTTTTATATTTTTATATATGTACAGTTTAGTTTTTATTGGATTTCTATTTATGCTGTAAGCCACCCTGAGTTCCCGGAATAGGGCGGCATAGAAATTTAATAAATAAATAAATAAATAAATAAATAAATAAATTATCTCTATGAACTGGAATGAGTTTTTTACGTGTGAGGTGATGGATTCTGCATAGGGCTGTAGTTGTTTGGCGAGAAATTTGGCTAGGTTTTGTAGAGGTTAGCCTATGGAGCTGACCATGGGTCTAAGTGGGGTTCCTTCTTTGTGTATATTGGGGAGACCATAGAGCTTAGGGCATCTGGATGAAATCCAAAATACACCCCAAAATACAGTTCACCATGGAAACAGAAGCTAATAACCAACTTTTCTTCCTGGATGTCTTAGTCTACAAGAAATCCAATGGGTCCCTAGGACACACCATCTACCAGAAGAAAACACACACAAACCGCTATCTGCACGCACTCTCACACCACCACCCAGCACAGATCAACTCCGTAGCCAAGACACTCATCTCCAGAACCAAATGCCTAGCTGACGAACAACACCTAAAAACCGAACTACACACTCTCACTAATGTACTAATTTCCAACGGATTTCAAAGAAATAAGATTTCCAACTTAATACAAAAAGAAACTCCCACTAAAATCCAAGACAGAGAACATGAAAATGGCAAAGCCCTCCTCCCATACATAAAAGGCACCACAGACAGGATCAGTAAGATCCTTCATAAACATAATATCAAAACAGCATTCTGAACAAACAGAAAAATATCCACCATCCTAAGAAACCCTAAAGACAGAATTGAATTAGAAAATCAAGGAATATATGAAATCCCATGTACTGCCTGCTCCGCCACATACATTGGACAAACCAACAGAAGAATAAGTGCATGCATTGAAGAACACAAAAACTCAGTCAAAAAAGAAGAACCAACTTCTTCCCTGGTCCAACACCTCAAAGCCACAGGACATGAAATTGATTTCAAAAAGACCAGAACTATCACCAAAACTGAACACTTTAATAACAGAATAATCAGAGAAGCCATCGAGATAGAAGAACGGCCACACAGCATGAACAAACGAGATGATACCTCCCGCCTACCAGCCATTTGGAAACCCGCCCTTATTGACAGACGAGTCCACAGCACGGGGAATGACACCAGACCTACACTCACAAGGACCACACAGGACGTCACCACCACACATCCAGGCAAAAAGCAAACCCAAACCCACACTGATGAGGAGGCACGACCACAAACCAGAAGCCAGACCACAGCTGCATCATTAGCCACCTTAAACCACTCCAATCGATACATGAAGCAAACTGACACCCACCATGAAGATGAGGCATGACCACGAATGCGAAGTCAAACGGCTATGCAGCTCACCATCTCTAATCCCCCTGTAACTGAGACTAACCTGAGCACAACAAAGCCCCCACCCAAACAGAACACTCCCCCAGCCAATCAGAGCACAGCCAACCCCCCATCCAATCAGAGCACAGCCAAGCCCCTAACCAATCAGAACACACCTCCACCCAACCTGAACACAACTGAGCTCCCAGCCAATCAGTTCAAACCCCCACTGGCAGTTAAAAGGAAGAAACAGCTAAAATCTCACATTGCTCCTAGAAGCAGAAGCCGAAAGCACCAGCCTGAAGATGACGAATGAGACTTCGTCGAAACGTCGCCAAGACACTTCAAATTCTACGTGGGAGAAAACCTGAAGAACCAAAGACCTATATATATATATATAGGTCTTTGGTTCTTCGGGTTTTCTCCCACGTAGAATTTGAAGTGTCTTGGCAACGTTTCGACGAAGTCACATTCGTCATCTTCAGGCTGGTTCTTTCGGCTTCGTGCTTCTAGCAGCAATGTGTGATTGCAACTGTTTCTTCCTTATATTTAAGAATATATATAACTATATATATTCTCCTTGAAAATATTTTAGTCGTACAGTTACATTTAGCAGATCTGTGACACATGAAAGTATTACTGTGCTATGATAATAGATTTGTTTGCATTATGGCATCAGTCAAAGGATGGGAGAGTCCCACTAATCCCACTCTGATTGTATACTTGTTTGACTTTCAGTTTAAAAGTTTCTTCAAAAATAAGTAGTTCTTTACAAAAGTTATATTTTACTACCTTTATCCTTATTTCTAAAACTATTTTATTGTTATGATTTCTAATCCAAATTTTATTTTACCATTTATTCTGTTTTATCTATGTCTTCTTCTTTTTTATATATATTTTTTTAATTATTTTTTAAGAATTACAGCCTTTAGTGCTTAGTAAAAAACATGTTGTCTTGGGTCCAAATATTTAACATTGACTTCTTCAATATAAATCTGTTCAATACTATACAATCCAGTATTTTTTCCCTGATCCTCCTTTCTTCTCCATATTTTTTCCATTTTCCCCTCATTACACAGTTACAATTTTTGGTACTGTTAATGTATACAGAGTTAAATATAAGTGTTTCATCATATTTTACTAATATCATACAAATAACAATAATATTAATTCATAAATCAATAATATCAATTCATTAATCAATATCCTGTTTTTCGTGCTCTTGTTAAGGTTTAATTTCCCATCAGTATTTGAAATATCTTTATCATTTCATTTCATTTCATTTATTTGAACTTATATGCCGCCCTTCTCCTAGGACCCAGGGCGGCTCACAATAACAATACAAGTAATCAGTTATGATTTTCTCAATATTAGTTACATTTACATAGCTAAAGGTTTTATTCATATCAATCCTCCTCTAATCTTCATATTTCCATATCAAAAAAGGGGAAAAATGCTATCTTAGTTCTAAATCATATCTTTCATCATAAAAGTCTAATTATATCTAAGGGACATCCATTCTTTTAATCTTATTCAAACAAGTATTTAAACATATAATGCCCCCTCTAAAAGGTCAAATCTTCTATTTTTTTTTTAATCTGACTCTTGCCTTCTTTCTTTGCCAAGTAGCTTTCTAAGCCAGGGCAATTAGATCATCCAGGAATTTTCTTTCTATTTTTCCCAAAAATTGCTTGGCATGAGAAAGACAATTTAGGTAGGGTATTTTTTTGGGGGGGAGAGGAATCCCACCCATTTATATTCCTTAAACATCTCCCAGTTCCTTTTCCCCTCCATTTCTCTTTTCATTCCCTGTCTCCCAAGTTGTGACAGCTCTATATTCCATTTTTTGAAAATCTTCTTCCTTGCCATCAGATATATTTTGCAGATTTAAAGGGTAAAAGTCTTTTGCATTTTCATTATTATAGCTAAGTCTTGCAGTATTTTGTTTGTATATAGTTGTTTATATTTCCCTTCTTTTATCTCTTCCATCTCTAAATCCATGTCTTCTGTTTCGTCTTCTGATTTCTGGTTTATTTGTTCATACTTTGTAGTCATTATCTGGGAACTTTCTAGTTGTAGATTTAATTTGAAGATTTGCTTGTTTTTAGTCTCATTATGATTTCTTGTTATGTCCTCTTTGTATTCAACAATTGTTTGGTGAATTAGTTGTAGTAAGGAATATATTTCTTTCTGAAAGGTGTTTGTTTTTTCTTGAGGCATCATTCCTGGAGATCCTCTAATATCACCAGTCTCAGTAAGAGTAGATCAAAGTTTCCTCTAGTTTTCTGGTCTTTATATATACATATATCCTTTATAATCCAATAGATTACAAAGTATAGGTTTAGTCTTGAAAGCAATATTTTATAGTGATCCTTTGTCTCAAGTATCCAAAATTGTTAATCAGGCAAGGTTGTAATCCACAATGTTCAAAGTGTTCAAAATGTTCAACCTCTCTGAAAACAGCTCAAAAGTCTCTCCCAGCCAGGCATAGTCCAAGGTCAAATTTTTCTTTCTCTTCCACTAGCTTTTGAAGTTAAAGTCCAAGCTCAGTAGGTATTTATAATCCAAGAAGGTCAGGGTGATAAGTATACCAACATATTTTCCTTTATTGCTAGCTGTTCTCCCAAGTTAGAAATAACCAAATAGCCAGGAAGCAAATTATAGTGTTATACACAAATATACCACTAGATATCATTCAAAGTCCATTTTCCATTCTTAAAACAAAGGATTGATTTCTTATATTTCACCTCAATGTTTTTTTCCAAGGAGAAAATCTTAACAATTATCTCAGTTTTCAGATTTGTCAAAACTGTAGCTTTATGTTACTTCCACTTTAGTATTATATGTTTCTGTCACCAATAAAGTTAAAATGCTGCTTCCATTTACATTCGGAGGTTTTTAGCTTCTTGGGAGCCTTTCCCAGGAAATTCAGTTGAAAAATAGTAAAGAAAGGATCAATATTTTTACCCAGTTCCAAACATGTTTATGATTATTAATTAGTGCTTTTTTCTTCTTCGGTTGTCAGCAGCTAATAGACGGCCACAGGAATGAAGCCAGTCTTTCCCCTGCCAGTTTGGAGGGCTTTCCTTGGCTTGAACGGAAAGACCACTGTCTCTCCATGATCAACAAGGCACCCTTCCCTTCTTTGCCTCTTTGGGGTGATTTTAGGCCCTTTTTAGGGCCCCCAGCAGGGCAAAATTGGGTGCAGAAGTCAGAGCCCTTCCTTCCTGCATCAGTCCCATCTTGCCGCGATGCAAACCAGAAGTCCTGTTTTATCTATGTCTTCTATTACTTAGTTCAGTTATGCTACTATCTATGTTTCTAATTCTGTTGTTCCAATATACTTTTTAATTACTTATTTTGCTTTATGTTTCCCTAGTCCCAGCCCTTTATATCATTAGGACTCTCTAGATAGCATTTAGCTGTCCCTAGATTACCCTATCCCACTGAACAGACACTGTCCTACATAACATTTCAGTCTGCTGATAATTATGTGCTATTGATGAAACTTTGCTTTCTGGCTATTCCAGAAAGCTGTAAGTGTTGTTCTGAGATATTTCAATATCACGTGGTGGTGGCTGCCACTCTGATCCACCTTTCATTGGGGATTCAGTGCTCAATTGTTCAAAGTGCCAATGGTTGGATACTTTTAGGAATATCCATACTTGAATCTGGTCTTTCTAGCCAGTGCTTAGCACTAGATCTCTCCCAAAGCTGACCTTGACACCATCCATGACAGCCACTTTCTGCTTCTTCCAGTTATTCTATTGTCTCTCATGACATTCTGCAACACTACTGAATTCTCCAATGCTGCTGAATTTGTTTAGTTTTTCAATGGGGTTATCAAGTTGTAGTTTTCCTTTTTTCCACTCTTTGCTCTCCAATTTCCTCCTTTCGTCTTGTATTTCTTTACTTGATACCAACATTCTTCATACTGTAGTTTTTAAAGGACTGATTCTCTCAAAGTAGTAAGGGAAGGATTCTCAAATAGAATGGGGGAAAGAGGGCACAGCCATTTCAGTTGCTGTACAGTTTTCATTTATCAGGTATAATCTGACTATCTGTCAGTCTATCTTTTTGTTGTTACTGTTCAATTACTAAGTCATATTCAACTCTTTGCAACGCCATGGACTATAGCAAGGCAGGCTGCCCTGTCCTCTCCTGTCTCCTGGAGTTTGTCAAATTCATGTTAATTGCATCAATGACACAATCTAACCATCTCATCTTATGCCATTTCCTTCTCCTTTGGCCTTCAATCTTTCCCAACATCAGGGTCTTTTCCAATGAGTCCTCTTTTCTCATTAGGTGGCAAAAGTATTTGAATTTCAGTTTCAGTATCTGTCATTCCAAAGAACAGACAGGATTGATTTCTTTGAGGATTGATTGATTTGATCTCCTTGCAGTTCAAGGTCTCTCAAGAATCTTCTCCAATACCAAAATTTGAAACCATCAGTTCTTTGGTACTTAACCTTTCTTATGGTCCAACTCTCACAGTTGGGAAAGCCATAGCTTTTGACTATACAGACTATACAAGGTGATGTCTCTGCTTTTTAATATGCTGTCTAGGTTTGGCATAGCTTTCTTCCCAAGAAGCAAGTGTCTTTTAATTTCATGGTTGCAGTCACCATCTGCAGTAATCTTGGAGCCCCAGCAAATAAAATCTGTCACTGCTTCCATTTCTTCCCCTTTTATTTGGCAGTAAGTGATGGCACTAGATGCCATCAGCTTAGGGTTGGTTTTTTAAAAAAAAATGAGTTTCAAGCCAACTTTTGCAGGCTCCTCTTTCATCCTCATCAAGAGGTCTTTAGTTTTTCTTCATTTTTTGCCATGAGACTACTATCGTCTGCATATCTGATGTTATGTACAGAGTACATAACTCTGTATAGAGTACACAGAAGAGCAACAAAGATGATTAGGGGACTGGAGGCTAAAGCATATAAGGAAAGGCTGCTGGAATTGGGTATGTCTAGTTTAAAGAAAAGAAGGACGAGAGGGGACATGATAGCAATGTTCCAATATCTCAGGGGCTGCCACAAAGAAGAGGGAGTTAAGCTATTTTCCAAAGCGCCTGAAGGCAGGACAAGAAGCAACGGGTAGAAATTAATCAAGGAGAGAAGCAACCTAGAACTAAGGAGAAACTTCCTGACAGTTAGAACAATTAACCAGTGGAACAACCTGCCTCCAGAAGCGGTGAATGCTCCAACACTGGAAGCTTTTAAGAAGAGACTGGACAACCATTTGTCCAAAATGGTATAGGGTTTCCTGCCTGAGCAGGGGGTTGGACTAGATGACCTCCAAGGTCCCTTCCAACTATAATAATAATAATAATAATAATAATAATAATAATAATAATAATAATAATAATAATAATAATAATAATAATAATAATAGTAATAGTAATAATAGTAATAATAATAATTTTTCCTTGCAATCTTCACTCTGGCCTGTGATTTATCCAGTCCAACATTTTACATGAATCTATCTACTATAAATCTATTTCATACAGGAATAATGAGATTACCAACATTTTCAAAGTAAGATATGTTTATTGAAGTGATGTTTCTATTTCAGGCACCACGATAATTCTATTGTCAACAAAGTAATTATATACATCCACTATGCCTATCAAATAGAATCACTTATCTAGAATGATACATAATATGGTAATTATGGAAGTAATATCAGAACAGGACAGATTCACTAGTTCTCCAGCCATTCTTGTTACTTTTACTTGTTTGAAAAGTAGACAGGTAGACTGATGACTTGGAATTAATTGAAGTGCAGTGACTGATAAGCATTAAATGTACTAATATGGTGTAACATTAAATTTCAATAGAGTGGATAATTTCTTTTCACTTCTTTGAGAGAAGTTTCAGCTTTTGTTCTTGCATTTTTTAAAACAAAACAAGAATTTTCAGTTGTTGTTGTTAAATTTATTTGCTGCCTATCTCACCCTGGCACTACTCTAGGGGACTACAATAAAAAAATAAAGAAATAAAAAGAAATTTAAACAAAGTGAAAATAAAATAGAGAATAAGCAAGGAAAAGTAAAACAAAGAAAATATATTAATATGATTAGTAAAAAAAAAAAGTTGGATGAGCTGGAAGCAGAGACCAGGAGGAACAGCCATCTCCAGAGTTGAACTTCCCCATTGGGTCCTCACTCCAACTTGCAGAGCCATGTTCTTAGGGTCTTACGGAATGATAGGAGCTTGAGGGCAGATCTTATCCTGGCAAGGGTAGATGCTGTGGCAGAGAAGGCTCTTTTTCTGGATCCCAACGTGATCTAGGATGGGCTGGACTTAGTAGGACAATATTGTTCATCAGGTAACCTGGATCTATGCCATTAAGGGCTTTAAAGGTCATAACAACCCCGAGAAATGTACTCAAAAGCAAACCCATAGCCAGTACAGTTTTCAAGCAGTGGTGTAATATGAGTCATCCCAGGGGCTACATACACTGCTCTTGCTGTCCCACTTTGCACCAATTGAAGCTTCTGAGCACCAATTAAACCTTCCAAGTGGATTTCAAGGGTAGCCCCATGGAGATCACATTGCAGTTGTCCAGATGAGAGATGATTAGGGCTAGAGTAACTGAATATAGAGAGTCAAGGTCCAAGAAAGTTTGTAGCTGGTGCCTGCTACCTGCTCTTTGAGCAGGAGATGTGAGTCCAGGAGAACCCCAAGTTGCAAACTGGGTCTGAATGGGGAACCCCATACAGAACCAGAAATGACAAAGCCCTGGATCCTCAAACTCTGTGCACCCAAACCCACTCAGTCTTGCTAAGGTTCAGTCCATTGTCCCCCATCCAGGACCCCATAGCCTCCAGGCATTGCAAGAGGACAGAGACAGCATCACTTGGGCCACCATTTGTAAAAATATAGAGTTGAGTATCATCAGCATATTGATGGTGACAATAGATAATCTCATCCAGCAGCTTCATTATTATTATTATTATTATTTACGGTACCGTCTGCTGCCTCATGAATCCCAGCGGCTGGTTAGGGCCCACAGTGTTGCCTGGCGGGACCTAGGGGAAGAGCCTTCTCTGTTGCGGCCCCGGCCCTCTGGAACCAACTTCCCCTGGAGATCCGTGTCGCCCCCACCCTCTCCGCCTTTCGTAAAGTGCTTAAAACATATCTTTGCCGGCAGGCTTGGGGCAGCTAACATCTTGCCCCCAGCCAGTGTATGTTTGTGTGTATGTTTGTGGAATGATTGTTTTTTTCTTTTTTAACTTAGGGGTTTTTATATTCATGTATTTTATTGGTGATTTCTATTATGTTGTGAGCCGCTCTGAGTTCTCCGGAATAGGGCGGCATAGAAGTCAAATTAAATAATAAAATATTATTATTATTATTATTATTATTATTATTATTATTATTATTATTATTATTATTATTATTATTATTATTATTATTATTATTATTATTATACAAATTTATATGCTGCCCTTCTCCTAAGACCCAGGGTGGCTCACAGCAATAATACAATAAAAAATTTAAACATTAATTGCATTCACACAACATACAAACACAATCAGCTCACAATCGCTGATGGAGGGACACTCCTAGGGCTGAGGGGCAGAGCACAGCTCATACGCCCCAAGCCTGTCGGCATAGATGTGTCTTTAGTGCTTTCCGGAAAGCTAGGAGGGAAGGAGCAGTACGAACCTCTGAGGGAAGCTGGTTCCAGAGGGCTGGGGCAGCAACGGAGAAGGCCCTTGCCCTAGGCCCCACCAGATGACATTGTCTAACAGACGGGACTCGTAGGAGGCCAACCCTATGCGCACTAACCGGTCACTGGGATTCATGAGGCAGAAGACGGTCCCGCAAGTATCCTGGTCCATTGCCATAAAGGGCTTTATAGGTCATAACCAACACTTTGAATTGTGTTCGGAGACCAATAGGTAGCCAGTGCAGCTCGCAGAGAGCTGGAGTGATATGAGCATGTCTTGGAAGATCCAAGACAGCTCACGCGGCTGCATTCTGGACTACTTGTAGTCTCCGGACATTCTTCAAAGGTTTCCCCATGTAGAGAGCATTACAAGAGTCGAATCTTGAGGTGACAAGGGCATGGGTGACTGTGAGGAGTGACTCCTGATCCAAATAGGGCCGCAACTGGCACACCAGGCGAACCTGGGCGAATGCCCCCCACGCCACAGCCGAAAAATGATATTCTAAACTTAGCTGTGGATCGAGGAGGACACCCAAGTTGCGAACCCTCTCTGAGGGGGACAAAACTTCTCCCCCCAGGGTAATGGACGGACAGTTAGAATTGTCCTTGGGAGGCAGAGCCCATAGCCACTCCGTCTTGTTGGGATTGAGTCTGAGCCTGTTGGCACCCATCCAGACCTCAACAGCCTCCAGGCACCGGTTCATCACTTCCACTGCTTCGCTGTAGTGACACAGGGTAGAGATATAAAGCTGGGTATCATCAGCATATTGATGATAACTCACCCCGTGTTGACAGATGATCTCACCCAACGGCTTCATGTAGATGTTAAAAAGCAGAGGTGAGAAAACGGACCCCTGAGGAACTCCACATGGAAGAGGCCTCGGAGCTGATCTCTGACCTCCTGCGATCACCGACTGCGACCGGCCAGAGAGGTAGGAGGTGAACCATCGTAAAACGGTGCCCCGCACTCCAAGCCCCTCCAACTGGTGCAGAAGGATACCATGGTCGATGGTATCGAATGCCGCTGAGAGGTCAAGAAGCACCAGGATAGTGGAGTAATCTCTATCCCGGGCCCGCCAGAGATCATCAATCAGCGCGACCAAAGCAGTTTCCGTGCTGTAACCGGACCTGAACCCAGACTGCTGAGGGCCCAGATAATCAGTTTCATTCAAGGACCATTGGAGTTGGAGTGCCACCACCTTCTCAACAACCTTCCCTAAAAAGGGAAGGTTGGAGACTGGACGATAATTATTTAAAACTGCCGGGTCCAGGGAAGGCTTCTTGAGGAGGGGGCGCACAAGTGCCTCCTTTAAGGGAGCCGGAAAGGACCATGTAGATGTTAAATAGGAGAGTAGACAGTATTGAGCCTTGTGAGAGGTTGCAAATGAGTAGTTGTGGGTTGGATCTCTTACACCCTATCAACACTCACTTGGAGCAATCTTGCCAAAAGGATCTGAATGAGTTTAAAACTGTGTCATCCAGCCCCAACTCATGTAGCCAGCCTAAAAGGTTAATGGTATTAGAGCCTGCTGAGAGCTCAAGAAGGCTGAGGTTGTTTGCCCTACCTCCATCTCACTCTTGCCAGGGATCACCCATAATTGTAACCAAGGCTTTCTCTGTCCCATAGCAGGGCCTGAATCCAGATCAATAGAGTCCAAGTAGTTCATTTTATCCAGACTCTCTGGAGCTGCCAAGCAACTGCCTTTTCTACCACTTTCTCTAAAAAGGGAAGATTAGAAAATTGTACAGGCAGGTGGGGTTGAATGATGGTTTCTTAAGGAGAAACCAGAGCTTCCACAATGAGGAATTTAATCACTGCATGAACCCACCTGCTGGTCACCATTCTGGAGGCTTCACCAGCCAGGAGGGACAAGGATCTAAAGCAGGAGTCTTCAAACTTTGCCCTTTTATGACTCATGGACTTCAACTTCCAAAATTCCTCAGCCAGGCATGCTGGCTGACGAATTCTGGGAATTGAAGTCCATGAGTCATAAAAGCACCAAGTTTGAAAACCCCTGATCTAAAGGATAGGTTATTGCATTGACAGTGCAGAGCACTGTCCACTTCCTTAAAGGCAACGGGATCAAACTGATTCCAAATTACTAGGCAAGGTGACTCCCTAAGCACCTCATAACTATCTGCACCATGCAAAGGATCCAACTTGGAACAAATCAATAATATCTTCTGCTCATCCCTGGAGATGAATGTCCAAAGCCCCTCGCCTAGGAGGGATTGGGTGATTTGGAATAGGACTGAGGAGCAACACTGCAGATGCAATAACAGCAAATAAGTATTTCTTTTTGTCCCTTTTATCATCATGAAAGAGGCCTTAATAGTGGCTATAAGGCATGTCCAGTCAGACTCATTCTTTGTCTTTCTCCAACAGTGCTCTGGATGTCTCTTAATTCATTTCAAAACCCTCAGTTCTTCCATGAACCACTAGGAACAATACCAAAGAAGGTCGTGTAGAAGAGATCTTGCCCAGAGCCTCAATAACCTTTTGATTCCAGGCTGTTACTAAGGCTTCAACAAGACCATGCAGCAAATCCTCTGGAATATCCCTCAGTTACTTCTGGAATCCAATTGGGTCCATCAGTCATCTAAGCGGACCGCTCAAATAAGTCCAGTCTTCCTGCACAGGGGAGTGCTGTAAGAGAGTCTCAGGGATATTAGGGAATGATCTGACCATGACAGGGGGAGAGATAGTGTTAGATTCCCCATCAGATCACGTTGACATTGTTCTGATAAGAATATTAGATCTGGAGAGCGACCACTGTTCTAAGTTGGACCTGTGATAATCTGGGATAGTTAGTTATATGAGTAAATAGGCAGACACAAAACACACACATACATACATAAAATGCTACTTATTCAAATATTTTTTTAGAATTCTTCATTTTTTTCCAGTCACTCACTTATTGATAAAATTGTACAAATGTACTAGAGAATGGGGGAGGGGAGAATGTATTGCATGTCTAAAAATGTCATATCCAATAGTTGCTTCTCTAACTGTTTGAATTACTCTAGAAAAAAATATTTCTTGCTTTTAATTTCATTATATTTTATAGGCCTGGTGAGGCAACTGTAATTTACAGTAAGTGAAGTGCATCACATTGTGGACACTACATTATTGGCCTCATAAAAATACTTGGCATCACTCCAATCACTTTATCATTTTCTGAAGGAATTACTTCAAGAAGCTTCTGCTGATATGCAGGACATATATAGAAATCTCTTCTGAGTATTGGAGATACTGGAATATGCACTGGGCAATGCAAAAGAAGAATTTGTAAGTTTGCCATTTAGAAGAAGTAAACTCCTTTACTTTGCAAAAAGCTTTGAATGGTGCAGAGATGAAATTTTGCACAGTCCTAATGTTTTACAAATTCAGAAAAGAGTATGCTAAGAATATGATGGAAATATGCATTTCAACATCTTCAGGAATAGAGCTACTGTACTGGGGATTTTTTAATCATCCAGAGTACACAATGCATTATCTCTACATTATCTCTAGAAGAACTCCTAAATTTAGGAACAAAAAATATTGAATAAACAGTACTAGAAAGTAAGAGACCCAGATTTAAGAGAGAAATGGAGAATAAAACAGAATTTTTGATCAGGAAATCTGATCAATGCTTTAAAAATCATAATTTAATACTTTTTAAAAGTAGTTCTTTTTCTCCTTCCTTATTTCCCAGATCTATTTATGTCATGACTTTTATAATTCTTATTCATATTTGTAATTTGTGAAAAAGATCTTCATTTATTTAAAACTTGAAATCAATATTTTAAAGGCAGACATGCATACATACAGAAAGTATATGCAGATATTTCATGAAAAAATAAAGCAAAATGCAATTCCTTATTAGTTTAGATTGTTGTATGGATAATTGTTGTTCATACCCTTGACAATAAAGATAAAACAGGTTTTTTTTTCAGAAACGACCTTACATGCAGGCCAGCACAAGACAAAAGTTATAAGTAGAAAGAGTAAAACTGAATGATGATTTCCAGTGTTTTCTGAGTTATAGATGGACAGTTAAGATCCAGACAAAGACTGCCTATCATTCAAAATTATTAGTAAGAAATATTACTTAATGTTTCTTTCAACAGCCTAACTATATTTTAAAAATAATTTGGTATTAGGAAAATAAAGCTGTAAATTTAGTTTCTGGAAAGGAAGGGGGTAGGTAAATTGTGTGTTTCTTTGTGTCAAAATGCATATGTGTGTGTGTGTGTGTGCGCGCACGCGTGTGTGTGTGCGCGCGTGTATGCATGCATGCAGTATATGTATATCCTTTCCATCATAAAAAAAAATGTTAATAGGTTGGAGACTTCACATGCCGTCCTTAAGGATAAAGGTTTTCATCCTTGCATGAAGCAAAAAACAGCAAGCAACTTTGTGCAATAAGAAATATTTTACCTTTCTCCTCTCAAAACTCTCCTTTATAAATGTTCTCTGAATTTTTTTTTCTAAAATATAGAACTAGACTAATTTAGAGATGCAAGAACTAATGCATTTAGACTAGTATTAATCATTTGCACCTAGCAAGCTTACATTTGTGGAAGTAAAAACAGAGGTCACTGTCTAAAACATAAAAGAATAAATTATTGACCTATTCAGATCCCCACATCTTCAATCTGGCAGATGCATTAAACATTCATTCTCAAAGACCTTGATTTATTATAAAAAATAACAGTTTATTCAAAATAAAAACTGCATGTGAATGTACATAGAAGCTATGACTATATAGTTCTTAAAGGGCTGCTTCACTTCAATGAAGGCTTGAGCAAAGTAGTTCCTTGAAGTAACTTACTTAACAGAAGCAACATTTAACACTTTGATGTTTTGTTTTTTCTTGCCTCGTCTGTCATGTTCAATCGCCAGATGATGCTTTGGGCATGCACAGAAGCATCTTCTGGTTCTTGCAATTGTCAGTTACTAGGCAAAAATGATATGAAGTTGTTACCAAAAGCAAACAAACAAACAAAAATCCACCCTGCAGCTTTGCTTGGTGTATTGTGTTCTTTTAAAGCATCAAGTCTCCTTGCACAGATCTAGCAAACTAAGAAATTTTATGTAATTTTTATTACTTCATTCAACATAAATCATAATAAGTGTAGAGTACCCATTACAATCAATAAATACAACTCAGGTGAAGGCACCTTATGTCTTTTTTATTTTTTTTATTATAAAAATTCTTTTATTAAAACAATTAACATTGAACATAAAAACATATTATGCAGCAATCATCATGACACCTGGTATACAATACTAAGTATTGGTCTTTGAAAACGTCTGAGTTAGTAAGCCTTTTTCCCCACTCCTCGTGTCTAGCCTCAACTATACTCCTGTTACATTTTATTTTGATTGGTGTTTCCCCTATCTGTTTCAATATTAATGTGGTCAACATTAAACATAAGATCCTATTGCTAAGCGATCATCCTAGAACATAGCATACAACATTAGGTATTAATCTTTGTAAACATCTGTTTTAGTAAACGTTCTTCCCTCCTCCCTTACATCTTCAAGTATACTCCGAATACATTTTGTTTGATTGGTGTTTCTCCTATATATGGTCTATCTACTGTATCTAGTCTATCGCATATTGTGCGTTTGCGCTTCTGAGTTGACTTCATCCCATTACTAGTGCAATCTTTTATGGTCCCCAACCCGAGATCCTGAGGTAAAAGTTTCATATCCTGAGGTAGAGATTCAGTCTACTTTAACAATATTAAAGCAAACAACGTTAGTCATAAGGTTATGTTAAGAGGCATTAGTTATAGAACATATACATTCAAAGTTGGGTGTTAGTTTTTGTAAACATCTGATTTGTTAGCCCTTCATCCCTCCTCCCATCGATCCTTAGCTGAACGCCAGCTGCATTCTGTTTGATTGGTGTCTCTCTTGGATATAGTCTATCCACTGTTTCCAGTCAGTCACAAATTGTTCATTGGAGCGGTTTTTCAAGTATGCTGATATTTTTGCCATTTCCGCCAAATTTGTTACTTTCACAGTCCATTCTTCAATAGGCGGTATTTCCGGATTCTTCCAGTACTGTCCCACCAACAATCTTGCTGCTGTAATTAAGTTCAAAAATAAATTTGTCTCTGAGGTAGTGATATCCTTTATGATCCCTAACAGAAAAGCCTGAGGTAGAAATTCTATACGCTTTTTGAAAATAGTTTGGAGTGTCCACCATATCTTCCTCCAGAATGCTTTGATTTTTCTGCAAGTCCACCATATATGAAAGTAAGTAGCCTCCCCGTCCCCGCACCTCCAGCATTTGGGCTGGGAGCCCGGGTAGATGAGTGATATTTTTTTCGGGTCTAGGTGCCATCTATAGAACATCTTGTAGAAGTTTTCCCTTAAGTGTTGCGATTTCGTGAATTCTACATTCCTCACCCAGATTTTCTCCCACGTGTCCATGGTGATAGGGTGTCTGAAGTCTTGTGCCCACTTTATCATACAGTTCTTGACTAGCTCGGTTTCAGAGTCCATTTCTATCAGAATGCTGTACACTCGTTTGATGTGCATAATCTCCTGTTCTCTAATCTGTTTAATTAGATTCTCGTCGGTCTGGGAGAAGCCCTTCTTCTTGTCTTTACGCCACCTTGATTGTAGTTGTATATATGATAGCCAGTTACTTCCTATTCCTCTGTTTGCTAGCGTTGCTTGAGATTTCAAGAGGAACCCGTTTTCTTCTCCCAGTACAAGTTCACTGTAGGGCACCACTTCTTGCCCTTGGGATGTGTTCATATCCCCTGTTGCGTGTCCAGGGATCGTCCAGATGGGAATCTTGTCGTGTAGGAGGTGCTTATATTTCTTCCAGACCCATAGCAATGGGATTCGTAATGGGTTCTCCTTGAAGTTCCTATCTGCCTTTTTGTCGTATACTAGGTATGCGTGCCAGCCGAATCGTAGACCATGCCCCTCAACATTCAGAATTCTATCATTTGTCATGTTGATCCAGTCACTAACCGCCACCAATGTTGCTGCATAGTAATATAGCTTTAGGTTAGGCATTTTGAGTCCCCCTCTCTCCCTTGCGTCTTGGATGATTTTCCTTGCGTCTTGGATGATTTTCACCTTATGTCTTTATCTTCCTCAATATCATGTTCAGATTTTCTGGAAGAGATATAGTTTTACTTATTAACTTGTGTTGTAATTCTTATATCACTTATTTTTCTTGATGTAATCATCAAAACCATTTCCTAGTGGATTGTTTTTAGTTCGAAACTAGAATGAATTGAATGCTTTCTGGTAAAGCAGATTATAGTTGATAGACAACACCTTCAATTTTACAGGATTACTGTGCATGAAATGAATACATTATATGTTTTGTATTCTCAATATCCACATTTAGGTTTTATTTCTACAAGGAAAAACAGTCCTTTATTCCATTCTATTAATTTTAGTAGTAAAACTAAGTAAGCCTGTATGTGTTTAACCTGAGAAAAGAATGTAAACAGTAAGGCTACATTAAACTTTGAAGGAAATGATTCAATTTGAATGTCATGTGATTGAATTATCCATTCAGATTGTATACTTGAATTAAATATTCAAAACATTGCCAAAATGCTAATGTCAAGATATTGGAATGCAACTGACAGTTACAGTCGAGTTTTCGTGCTTTGGGGTTTTGTAAAATGTCGTATGATTCCTAAATAGCATTTTGATTGCTTTTCAGTTTGAGGCACATATCTTCCAAGACTGTATTGTCATTTACTTTATATCCTCTGTCCATAGTTTTTTCTAGTTTGAAAAAAAAAGTGGCTTCCAAGAGCTTTTTCCCACACAGTATGAAATAATGCCTTTGCCATTTTCTCTAGCATCTTCCAATGTCACTGAAGCCTAATTTAGGTGACTGCTTGGTTTCACCACTCAATGGAATTCCTGTTGTTCACTCATCCCTCCTGGGAATATCCTACCACCACAGTGAAGGATTTCCCCATGTCAGCCTCTAGTAAAAGTTCTTTCTTTTTTAGATGAAATTTCAAATCAGTCTGAACTTAATCTTGTTGCTTTAAAATATTGAATATTAAATTTGCATTGATATCTGCATGATATCTGGATGATTTATATGCTCGTACAAAGAAATTCCCCTTTATGGATTACTGCCTTGTCGTGGCGAAGGGGCTTGCATAACTCAATGAAGCTATGAGATATGCCATGCAGGGCCACCCAAGACGGACAAGTCATAACACAGAGTTCTGAAAAAATATGATCCACTGGAGAAGGAAATGGCAAACCACTCCAATATCTTTGCCATGAAAACCCGATGGACAGTACTAAAAGGCAAAAAGATATGATGCTGGAAGATGAGCCCCTGAGGTCGGAAGGTGTCCAATATGCTACTGGGGAAGAGCAGAGGCCTAGTACTAGTAGCGCCAGAAAGAATGAAGCGACTGGGCCAAAGCTGAAAGGACGCACAGCTGTGAATATATCTGGTGGTGAAATGAAAGTTCGATGCTGTAAAGATCTTCTCTCCATAGGAACCTGGAATGTAAGATCCATGAATCAAGGCAAGCTAGACGTAGTCAAACAAGAGATGACAAGACTGAACATCAACATCTTAGGAATCAGCGAACTAAAATGGACAGGAATGGGTGAATTTAACTCAGATGACCATTAGGTATACTACTGCAGGCAAGAATCACTCAGAAGAAATGGAGTAGCCTTCATAGTCAATAAAAGAATAGGAAAAGCAATACTAGGATAAAATGACAATAAAATGACAGAATGATCTCAGTTCAAATCCAAGGCAAACCATTCAATATCACAGTAGTCCAAATCTATGCCCCAACCACTGGTGCTGAAGAGGATGAAATTGACCAGTTCTATGAAGCCCTACAGCACCTTATAGAATTAACACCAAAAAAATGGTGTCCTTATCATCATGGGGGATTGGAATGCTAAAGTAGGAAGCCAAAAGATAACCGGAATAACAGGCAAGTTTGGAGTACAAAATGAAGCAGGGCACAGGCTGATAGAATTTTGTCAAGAGAATATGATGGTCATAACAAACACTCTTTTCCAACAACCCAAGAGATGGGTTTACACATGGACATCACCAGACGGTCAACACAGAAATCAGATTGACTATTGCTCTGCAGCCAAAGATGTAGAAGCTCTATACCAGCGGTTCTCAACCTGTGGGTCGTGACCCCATTTGGGGTCGAACGACCATTTCATGGAGGTCGCCAAACACCGCAGTCCGCCATTTTTTTTTGTCGGCCATTTTTTTGGTCGGTCATTTTTTCCCTTTGCGATGCAGGTCGTCGCGCCACGCATGCGCGATGTGGGCCCGCCATTTTTTTTTGGTCGGCCATTTTTTTTGGGTCGGCCATTTTTTTTTAATTTTTTGGGTCAGACATTTTTTCCCCTTTGCGATGCAGGCTGTCGCGCCGCGCATGCACGATGCGGGCCCGCCATTTTTTTATTATTTTGGTCGGCCATTTTTCTCCCCTTTGCGATGCGGGCCGTCACGCCGCGCATGTATGATGCGGGCTGTCGTGCCACGCATGCGCGATGCGCCCCATCGTGCCATGCATGCGCGATGCGCCCCATCGCGCCACGCATGCGCGGTGCAGGCCGGGGTCGGACCTCGGAAAAGGTTAAGAACCGCTGCTCTATACAGTCAGTAAAAACAACTTCCGGTTCCAGTTCACGGTGACTCCGGTCAGGTGTAGAGACTCGTCTCTCCACTGGCTGTGTTTTCTTCGCCGGTAGACCCCCTGGTGGGTCGAAAGTCACCCTGGAGGGGCGACCACCAAGAAGGAGGCTTGCTGGTGACTGTGGGAGGGTGGCAACTTCTTCTGCGGCTCCAGCTAACTCCTGAAGAGGTATGTGCTAAAATCAAAGAGATTAGTACAGAAATTAGAGCCAGAAGCCTTGCTCCAACTTCTCCTATACAGTCAGTAAAAACAAGACCAGGAGCTGACTGTGGCTCAGATCATGAGCTTCTCGTTGCAAAATTTAGGCTTAAATTGAAGAAAGTAGGAAAAAGCACTAAGCCACTCGGGTATGAACTAAATCATATTCCTGATTAATATACAGTAGAGGTGACAAATAGATTTAACGAATTAGATCTGATAGACAGAGTGCCTGAAGAACTATGGATGGAGGTTTGCAACATTGTACAAGAGGTAGCAACTAAAACCATCCCAAAGAAAAAGAAATGCAAGAAAGCAAAATGGCTTTCTGAGGAAGCTTTGAAAATAGCTGAGGAAAGAAGGGAAGCGAAAAGCAAAGGAGAAAGAGAAAGATACACCCAACTGAATGCAGAATTCCAGAGAATAGCTAGAAGAGATAAGAATACCTTCTTAAATGAACAGTGCAAAGAAATAGAAGAAAACAACAGAATAGGGGGGACCAGAGATCTCTTCAAGAAAATTGGAGATATGAAGGGAACGTTTCATGCAAAGATGGGCATGATAAAGGACTAAAATGGCAGGGACCTAACAGAGGCAGAAGAGATTAAGAAGAGGTGGCAAAACTACATAGAAGAACTATACAAGAACGAGCTTAACGTCCCAGATAACCACGATGGGGTGGTCACTGACTTTGAGCCAGACATCCTAGAATGTGAAGTGAAATGGGCCTTAGGAAATCTGAGCAACAACAAAGCTAATAGAGGTGACAGTATTCCAGCTAAACTATTCAAAATCTTAAAAGACAATGCAGTAAAAGTGCTACACTCAATTTGCCAGCAAATTTGGAAAACTCAACAGTGGCCACAGGATTGGAAAAGGTCAGTTTACATTCCAATTCCAAAGAAAGGCAATGCCAAAAAATGTTCAAACTATCACACCATTACACTCATTTCACATGCTAGTAAAGTTATGCTTAAAATCCTACAAACCAGACTCCAGCAGTATGTGGATCGAGAACTACCAGAAGTACAGGCAGGATTTTGAAGAGGCAGAAGAACTAGAAATCAAATTGCCAACATACGCTGGATCATGGAGAAAGCTAGGCAGTTCCAGAAAAACATCTACTTCTGCTTCATTGACTATGCTAAAGCCTTTGACTGTGTGGATCACAACAAATTGTGACAAGTTCTTAAAGAGATGGGAGTACCAGACCATCTTATTTGTCTCTTGAGAAACCTATATGCGGGTCAAGAAGCAACAGTGAGAACTAGACACGGAACCACTGATTGGTTCAAAATTGGGAAAGGAGTCTGGCAAGGCTGTATACTGTCACCCTGCCTATTTAACTTATATGCAGAGCACATCATGAGAAAGGCAGGGCTAGATGAATAAAAAGTTGGAATTAAGATTGCCGGGAGAAATATCAACAACCTAAGATATGCAGATGATACCACTTTAATGGCAGAAAGAGAAGAGGAACTAAAGAGTCTCTTGATGCGGGTGAAGAAGGAGAATGCAAAAGTTGGCTTGAAACTCAACATTAAGAATCATGGCATCCAGCCCTCTCAATTCCTGGCAAACAGATGGGAAAGAAATGGAGGTAGTGACAGATTTTATTTTCCTGGGCTCCAAGATCACCTCAGATGGGGACTGCAGCCAAAAAATTAAAAGATGCTTGTTCCTGGGGAGGAAAACTATGACAAATCTAGACAGCATACTAAAAAGCAGAGACATTACCCTGCCAACAAAAGTGCATATAGTCAAGGCCATGGTTTTCCCAGTTGCAATGTATGGATGTGAAAGTTGGACCATAAGAAAGGCTGAGCAACAAAGAATTGAGGCCTTTGAACTATGGTGCTGGAGAAGACTCCTGCAAGTCCCTTGGACTGCAAGGAGTTCAAACCAATCAGTTCTAGAAGAGATCAATCCTGACTGCTCTTAGAAGGCCAGATCCTAAAGTTGAAACTCAAATACTTTGTCCACCTAATGAGAAGGAAGGTGGAAAAGGGTCTAATGATGGGAAAGATTGAGGGCATAAATTATTTGGGAGGAAAATATTAGTAAATCAATATAGGAAATCTTCCCACTCCCTCCCCCAAAAACTAATGTATGATAAAACCAAATGATTCTCAGAAAACTTTCACATCTTATTACACAGAAGAAGAAAAAATCTAACCCTAACTCTGATCTTTTTATTTGATAACATGATGTGAGTGGAATTCAAAGCTAAGATGACAGATATTTTGACCCACAAGTGTTTAAAGTACATAGTGAATGGTACAAAAGAATATACGTTAAGCTTATATTAACCATGAAAACTATTTGAAATGTAATATTCAGAGGAACACAATCTCATAGTTGACATATGGGGTCCAAATGTGAGGTTTATGTAAACTAGATGCTTTAGAGCAGTGGTTCTCAACCTTTCTGAGGTTGAGACCCCACTTGCCCCGCCCATGCGCGCCGCGACCCCGACCTGGGGGCGCGCGCGTGTGTGCGCGCGCAAAAATTTTTTTTTAAATTTTTCAAAAAAACAAAAACAAAAAAAACACAAAATGGCGGCTGCGACGGGTGGATCTGCGCATGTGCGGATCAGCCCATCGCACGCGCCACGCATGCACGCATCCGCCCGTCGTGGGCCGCCATTTTGGTTTTTTTTATTTTTTAAAAAAAAAAATTAAAAAAAAACAAACAAAAAAACAAAATGGCGGCCGCGATGGGCAGATCTGCACATGCAGATTGGCCCGTTGCACGCGCCACGCATGCGCACATCTGCCCATCGCGGGCCGCCATTTTGTTTTTTTTATTTTTTTATTTAAATTTTTAAAAATAAAAAATAAAAAAAAACAAAATGGCGGCCGCGACGGGCGGATCTGCACCTGCGCGGATTGGCCCGTAGCACGCGCCGCGCATGCGCGGATCCACCCGTTGCGGTCCGCCATTTTGTTTTTATTTTATTTTATTTTTTTAGATTTTTTTATTTTTTTTTAATTTTTTTTAAAAAAAATTTCCGGCGCGACGGGCGGATCTGAGCGTGCGCGGTGCACGCGCGCCAAAAAAAATAAAAAAAATAAAAAAAATAAAAATAAAAAAAACAAAATGGCGGCCGGCGGTGCCCGGCGACCCCCGCGAAATGGTCTCGCGACCCCAAATGGGGTCACGACCCCAAGGTTGAGAACCACTGCTTTAGAGGTTGTTCAGAATAAATTCATGAGTTCAATTGTAGTCTTACCCCCATGTGTACCAGAGTGATTTTGAGATTAGAAGTGTGCCTTCCATAAATTAACATGAGGGTATGGAAACTGTAATTTTATATAATAGGAGACTAATTCTCATGCCCAACACTTATTTGGCAAAACAATGACTCCATTAACAATTCAGCTGTAGTGGATGGGTAAATTTATATCTAAAATATTCTCACAATTTTCACTAGATTAAGTAACTAAGTAACATGAACTGTAGTGACTGTTTTTTTAAGAGTGACAAGATAAAGAGCATATATGCAAGGTTTAAATTAGCCAGCTGATCATTTAAATATGGAAAAGGAATATCATATTATTATATCCCATTCCCTGAGATACGCTTTCACAGAACTTTTCAAACAATACCAACAGCCTATTTGGACTGAATATATAAAGAATTTCCAATCGCATATTGTTAATGCATTTGTAAAAATTCTCAGGTGGAAGATCTGATCCATTATTTATTACATTGCAAGTAATATCAAGACCTGCTTTTGTTATGCCAATTATGCCTTTGTTAATCCAACTGAATTAATCTAATATAGAAGAAAAATCTCTTTCCTGCTGAGAGATATAGATGAACATGTAAGAAAACAAGTTGCAATGGCCATAAGGAAAATGCAAAGGGAAATCTTAATAGATATTGCTGTTAATATTAGAGGAAATAAATTGTAATATGGGTTGTTGCAATTTATATGAATTTTGCTGTAACCTATGATTGCAAATAAATGTAATTTTTAAAGTAGATAAGGAATAATATAAAATAAAATAATGTAAGCAGAAGCCATCTAAATTGTCTTAAATGGAAATCTCATCTTATAGTATCTGAGATGTGATTCAGATAACTTAAGCAAGATGTTTTTAAGATTTAAACACAAATTGCTTAACTCTGCCCTGTGGTACTCTGAGAAGCAGAGTACCACAGGATAGAGATGTCAGTTATGTTGTCCAGCTTCTAGGCCAAGGAATGCAGGCCAAATAGTCTCTTAAACCATGTGAAAGTGGCAATAAACAGAGGCTCTAGATCAGGGTGTCAAACTGCTGGCCCACAGGCTAGATGCGTCACGCCAAAACCACGCCCATCCCATTGCCAGCAATGGGGAAAAAGTCACGATGCGTCGCAACATGTCACGTGACATTGCAAGTTTGACACCCCTGCTCTAGATTGATTGATTATAGCCATCATGTTCTTGTTTTACCCTAACAACCACATAGATAGATTTTCTCTATGACAATCTAATCTGATCATTCAGGTCTTCAAATGGTGCAGTTCATTGTAACTGACCTCATCTACCTTACTACTGGTCATGGTCCTCTTCCCTTTCTTTCTACATTTCCAAGCATTAGAGCCTTCTTTAGAGAGATAGGTCTGTGTGTAATGTGTCCAAAATGGTAGAGTTTGACCCTGGTCATTTGTGGCTCAAGTGAGAACTCTGAGTTTATTTCTTTTATAATCCACTGATTTGTTTTTGTGGCAGTCCTCAGTTTTCTCAGGAGACTTTTACAACATCTGTGTGTGTAGTATATTTATATTATTTATATCCTCCTTCTTCAAAGTCCAATTTTTTCACAGAACACTATTCATGGTTTTGATTTTTGTAGTTATAAACAAATAATGGAATCTGAAGATCTTTTCTAAGGCCTTCATGGCCGACCTACCAAACTTTAGTCCACAATGTATTTCTTAACTGTTCGTTCTTCATTCCTTCTTTTACTGATGATGGTTGATCCTAAGCTGCTCACCATTTCAGGATTTTCATACTCAAATTAAGGCATCTAATACATGCCAAGGCAATGCATAATGGGAAGATGCCACTAAAACAGTAGATTATTCTGTCATCATAAACATACAATTCCCTCTTTCTTTGAGAGGGACATGTAATTGAAATTTCTTTAAGATGGACATAGAGAAAGAAACAACTGATGTTGGCTACAAGTGACAGACATCACATGAGAGTCACAGAAGATTCAGCATGCTTTCCACAGTATAAATCTGGAATAATAATCTGCCAAAATGCAGCATATGGTAATACCTAATAAGTGCAGTTTAAAATGCCTCTATTAGAATTGTTCCTCAGACATTAACTAGGGGTTAGAGGGACTTGAACATTTTAATTTATTTTTTCATTAATAATCCATACTTAATTTATTCAAAATATATACAATGGAGCACATTTGAATTCTTATTTTAAAAATGTATTTTCCTTGCATAACATTATTTTTATAAAAATAGGATTACTACAAATAATAAAGGGATATTTGTACTAATATTGTTGGTAATAAGATATGCATTAGCTTGTCCATTTTACTTTTGCTTTGTCATTTTTTTAAGAGGGTGGGTGGGAAAAATCTCATTCCAACTTTAGTATCTTCCAACTATATCTTCTTAGTGCTAATAGTACTTACTGAAAAACTGCCAAACCAGGACAAGAGCTATTGAAAAATGAGGCTCCCATGAGGTAGTTGGAATCCGAGACATTGATTTGAGAAAAATGCCATTTCTCCTTCTTTCTTTCTTTGCCCTTACATATGTGATCTGATTACTGTCTAACATTGTTGCTTGGCTATTTTTCAGGCTGTTCATCCATAAGGAAAACTACTGCAGGAACTTTGATACCAGGGACAATTATTGAATTATTGTTGAAAACTAAGCTGTTTTGTTGTTCTTGTTATTTACCATTCAGATTCCAGGAGACTCAGATAAAAAGCACTATTTCTGTTACAATATTGCATCTAATTACTACTATATCTATCTATCTATCTATCTATCTATCTATCTATCTATCTATCTATCTATCTATCTATCTATCTATCTATCTATCTATCTATCTATCTATCTAGAGAGATAATGTGACACATTTTCACTCTGAAGACTAAAAGACTTACCTGCAATGCTTGATTATATAACAGCTAATTGTTTGTATAAGCTATAGTTTGATGATTCAGCACCTCACCTATGATAACAATGGGGAACCCTATGCCAGGGCTTTTCAACCTTTTCACCCATTGTACCACTTTTAGGATATGGCAATATCCAAGTACCACCAGTCACCTAGCAAGGTGTCAAAAACTTGATGACCCCCCCCCAAAAAAGGAAAAAAGTGATAAAGTACAGGTAGTCCTCGACTTACAACAGTTCTCTTAGGGACTGTTCAAAGTTACAATGGCACTGAAAAAAATGCCCCCCAAGGCACAGCCGAGCAAGATACCTGCCTGCCCACCTGGTGGCTCTCTCATTCCCCTCCCCCGCTACCATTTTTATAGGATGGTCGCATACCACTTGCCAGGTGCCAATGTACCACAGGTGGCACCCGTACCACTGGTTGAAAAGCCCTGCCCTATGCTATTTGTCCCTTGGGTAATCTCTTGTAGCTAGCTAATAACCAAAGACGACACCAATAAATGTAACTGCTATGATTTTAAGCTACAGCTACAACCTTATTAATTAACTACATAGTTCCTTTTTTTCCTTAGATGATGTATGTATTTAGAAAAATGTACAGTAAGAAAAAGTACGAAAAGTTATAGAAGTGTATAGGAACACACATTGACATGCATATTCTTATTCAAGAGGAGAGAAATAAAAGTTTAGTTTGGTGTTAAGGGTAGGAAAAATAAGAAATGAAAAAGATAGGCTTAGGGTTAGAGAGAAAGACTATTTGTAAGTAATAAAAATGCACAAAACATGTGTCACTGTAATCCTTTGTCAATATGGAATTCTATGTCATGCAACTAACAAGAGAGTCATACAGTAAGCTTATGGAGAGTGTTTGTGCTTCAAAGGATTCAGGACTGTCTGATGTAATCTCAGACATATACAGACATGTAGAGATGCAGATTGAGAAAGGACAGCAGAATTATCAGTAAAGAAATTGTCCAATTAATCTTTGGGATGGGATGGGGGTTGAAGATTGAATTGCAGTAGAAGAGACTCGATTCAGATGAGTTAAGCTGGAGATATCTGGACCAAGAGGTGAGATCAAGCAGCAGAAAAGAGAAACTGTTCTACAGGACTTTTTTTAGAGATAGCTATTGCTGTAGGCATTTTACAAGGAGGGTGAAAAAATACTTTGGTTAAATTATTTGAGGAGTGAAGAATGTATCCCTATTGTTGTATGTTATGTTCTACGATGATCGCTTCTCAAGATTTTGTGTACAATGCTGATTGTTTTAATAAAGGAATTTTTTTATTAAAAAAAAATAAACTACTGCATTTTTATGGAGTCTGATCAGTATGTTATGTACAAATGTTTATACTGACATAAGGAAATTCTCCATTGAATTCAGTTGCTTACTGTAGTTTAAAGCTTTTAAACTATAAACTATACACCTATAGCTGAGTTCTACTGCCTATATACTTATTTTAGGAACAAATATTTAGATAAACAAAACACAAAGAAACCAAGATAATAATGTCAGGATGTTATACAAAGGGGAAAGTGACTAGTCAGCACTATAAATGTAAAATGACCAGTCAGCATTATGTATGTGGGTGTGTGTATACAAATACAGGTAGTCCTTGATTTATGACCAAAATTGAACCCAACATTTATGTTGCTAAGTGAAACATTTGCTCAGTTTTGCCCCTTTATATGATCTTTTTTTGCCACAATTGTTAAGTGTACCACTGCAGTTGTTAATTTAGTAACATGGTTGTTAAGTGAATCTGGTTTCCCCATTGAGTTTGCTTGTCAGAAAGTCACAAGAGATCACATGGCTCTGGGATGCTGCAACTATCATAAATATAAATTAGTTGCCAAACATCTGAATTTTGATTATGTGACTACAGGGATGCTGCAATGTTGTAAGTGTGAAAAACAGTTGTAAGTTCCTTGTTTCAGCACTGTTGTAACCTTGAATAGTCACTAAATGAACTGTTGTAAGTTGAGGACTACTGTAATAAATACACAGATTAGACTATAAACAAAACTATTTTTAGACTCATTGAAGGATTTATGGTCATTTAAGATTTAAAGATGCCAGACTAATGTATTTTTAGATATTTTTTGTTTGGGATTTTTATTAATTTGTTGTTTATACATATGTTGTTAGCCGCTCCGAGTCTCCGGAGAGGAGTGGCATACAAGCCCGAACAAATAAATAAACTAATTCTGGACTGTCACTCTGAGATTGGTGGCTTATGTGTGCAAATGACAGGGAGGGTTGCCAGATTGTTTGGAAAGATATGTCTCCCAGAGCTCCAAAACACAATTTTAAAGATACTGTACTATGAGCATTTGCTTTGTTGCATGTGAAACTAAGTATTCTTTAACTTTGGCAAGCATAGCTTCTTGTGGAAAGATCCAAAAGAACAACCAATAAAATTCTCAGAGAATGTAAATTAAACTTGTGAGATTACAGCTCACTGACAATATTTTTTTGTTCACAATTTAAAGAGTTGCGCTTTTGGGGTGGATTTCTTCCTTCTGACAATCTTATACCATGTTTCCCGAAAGTTAGACCCAGCCCGATAGTAAGCCCTAGCTTGATTTTGGGGGGTGGGCCTAATATACGCCCTACTCCAAAACTAAGCCCTAGTTTTGGGGTGAGGCGTACCCCTAAAAATCTAGCTAGGGTGGAGGTAGGGGGTGAAGCTGCCACATGCACCCTGCACCTATTTACCTTACCGGTAGGACCACCACAGCCAGGCCTCCCATACACCGAAACCTGTTGCACCACTACTTGACTTCTTCTGCAGCCACTTGCCACTACT
Organism: Bothrops alternatus; assembly: GCA_034064705.1. Classification (NCBI taxonomy): domain Eukaryota; kingdom Metazoa; phylum Chordata; class Lepidosauria; order Squamata; family Viperidae; genus Bothrops; species Bothrops alternatus. The sequence continues at coordinate 5,087,088 of JARGCV010000081.1, read as the reverse complement.
TGCAGCTGGATGCCATGTGGCAGCAAGCAGCCACAGAAGAAGTCAAGCAATGACACAACAGGTGTCGGGGCATGGAAGGCCTGGTTGTAGTAGTCCTAAAGTAAGACATTCTCTGAAATTAAGACCTAATGCCTCTTTTGGAGGCAAAAAATATATATAAGACTGAGTCTTAATTTCAACAAAACATGGTAAGTTGATAACATTTGAGGATGTGAGCAAAATGGCATATAGAATAAAAGCACCAATCTATTGAGTTGGGAGTATTTACCAAGATGAAACAGCTTTGGCAGCAACAAAAGGCATAAGTTGACACAGGAGGAGAACAGGTGATATGCTCACTCATTTATTTGGACAGTTGCAGTTAACAGCCAACTGTGTCATTGGGGAAGAAAGAAAGAGCGAGAAGGAGGGAAGAGGTAAGCTGCTACACAAAATGTCAGTCAGATTAAAACATTAGTAAGCAAATGAACAATTAGGAAGACATTTTAATTAGCTGGCAGACAAGCAAGCAAATGGCTTCACAGGGTAGTGATAGGAAGTGCTTTTTGTTCAGATTGAAGTTCCAGCAAATAAGGAACATGCTTTGGGGGAGGCAGTTAGCTAGCCATAGTAGGCAGGCTGAGATTGGAGAATCTAGCAGAGGCCTGCCATTTATTGGACCATTATGCATTATATTGCCTAGTTTGTCTTTTCCTTTATTGTTGTGACAGAGACAGACTTGGAAGCTGACACAATTGGTAAATAAACTACCGGTATAACTTGAAGATTTGACTAACTGGGACTAAAGTAACATTTTGGAGCTGATCTATAATAGCAATGTTCCCTTATTCACAAAACAGTATTTTTTACCTTTTCAAAAGCAATACACATTTGACAAGACCAATTATCTCACTCCTGCCCTAAACTTAGCACATTTGGAGAGACAAGAGCCATTTTCCTGTCCCTACCTAAAAAGAAAACAATGCATTAGCATAGTGATTAAGAGCCATTACTTTGCTTCCCATCCTTCTTAACAACAGCAGTATACATTTTGAAGCAACCTTTCATTCAGCATTGAGATTTAATTGTGTACCCTCCCATGGCAAACAAAAGAAACATATTTCTTTACTACCTTTTTAACTTTTAGAAATCATATTGAACTTTTTAAGAGCATGGAACCAAAGTAGTACAGATAAAAACAAAGGATTCCCTCAAATTGTTCAGCAAAGGAAATACTAATACTTAGTTTCTTCCATCATCATATTCAGAAGTAATGAAGCCCTTTTAACTACCACCGCTCTTTTAATATATCTGAGGATGAAGAAGTTGTTTGATGAAACTCAAATTAGGACTACTGATGTAATAATAATGTTCAGAGTTATAGATGTGTGCTTATATCTCACTGCTCAGAGTCTCAAGTATTGCAGATAGAATGATTGAGAAAACTAAACAAATAAATTTATTTTATGAATAAAATGAATAAGAATAGTCATTCACACCATCTGCAGATTCAGGAGCATAAAGCTCATTATATAACACTAACTTCTCCACAACTCAGATGCATAGAAGTCCAATGGTTTGTCACATCACCTGTTCTGATAAAATAAATGTCAATTGTCAGGCATGATACATATTCCTGTATCTGCCTTGTAACATTTGTACCATTGGATAACTCTTTCTTTATAACTCAAGAAAAAAGGCAAATCATATTCTATCTTTTTTTCTCTCTTTCCAAATGGAATAGGCAAGCAAATCCTATATAAAAAGACACATAGGGGAAAAAAAGACAAAGTAAAAATGTCAACTGCAAAAGCTAACATAAACAGAGTTTAATGAGGTTATAATACGTACTGGCCAAGTATACATGTCAGCAATCTCATAACTTTCAATCTTTGCTGTTCCCAGGTTTTCTATACATGAACAGGACAATGCCATATTATAGATTGTTTATAAGAACTAAAAAGCAGGAGAAAATCTATCAGATCTATCGAGTGATCCTTAGTCCTTTGATTTGCTTCACTGTTTAAAGCTTTTCCCAGATTCTATTTGTGAATATGCTTTGATGAGGTGTTTTCACAAAAGTTGCAATAAATTGAAGCAGCCCTTCAAAGTTTGCACAATTCTACTGTATATTTTACCAGCAAATTTCACCATAAAAGTAATTTAAAAATAAACTAAAAACAGTTTTAAACCCAAAGTATTTTTTGGTCATTTGAACGCCTGTATAGGTGATCATCATTAAAAGGAAAGAACTACAATTTTCAGTCTCTTGCCAAGACAATTCAGCATCTGAAGGTAATTTATTAGTTGGCATTTGAGAAGGAAATTTACATAGTGATTCTTTTAAGATTATAAAACTCAGTGGAATTTTAAATAGCTCAAAAGTGGTGCCAAGCTGTTTAAAAGATAAAAAAATAGAACTTTAAGAAATTAAACATGATGCATATGAAATTGCTATTCTGATTCCCAACTTCCATAATCTTGCTAGTATCTTGACAATGGTGCTGTATATCAACTGGAGATACTGAACAGTTCACACCATGTCTTCAGTGACTTCTGTGTATTTTTAGAGTGAGTATGTTCTTATACAATAGTTTGCAGTATAATAGCAGTAGTGTGATAACCTTGGGCCAGTCACACCCTCTCATCCCTAAGAAGTTGGCAATGGCAAACCTCTTCTGAAAAATGTTGCCAAGAAAAATGCAGGAATTAAGTCAAAAACTGACTCGAAGGTATGTACAAGTGCATGCGCACACATATAGTGGATATTTTCATTTAAATTAAATTACATATATATTTATATATGAGCACACATATATGTTACAAAAAGCATTCATACCCACAAATATATGCACAAATAAGAGTTAGAAGGATTCTATACCTATCTAGCAGAGGAATCTATTCCTATTATATACTTAACAAAATGGACATCCAACTTCTGCTTAAATTACATACACAAGAGAGAGTTCCAATTCCATTGTTGATTGCTTTGTAATTATGTTTCCCCTCCCTTAAGTCTACCTGAAATTTGCTTCTTTGTAATTTAAACCCATTGTTTCTTCTCCTACTTTGGAACAACTCTGACCCATTACCTCATCTTCTAGATACAGCCCTTCAGATAATATAAAATAATTATCACATCTTTCTTCACTATCATCTTGGCTGCACATTTGTAGAAACTTCTTTTGTCAATATACTTCCAAAAATGTAGTACTCTGAACAAAGAGAGGAATTATGACTTTTCTTGATCTCAATTTGTGATCTATCAAATTCCCCCAGTTCTTTTTCACAGGTATTGTTTTTTAGCATGTTTTTTATCATATATTTTTGGTGTTGTCTTTCTATCTCTGTTGAAACTTGGGGGAAAAAGAATTCTTATCAATTAGCCATGGTTTATTGTATTTCACTTCTATTAACATTTTCTACTGTTTTTTAATCTTTAATCAGCACTTCATAATTAGAATTATATATATAGGGTACTGATCTGTTTATTTATTCTGCAACTTTCTGGAAAAATGAAATTGGCAGTCATCCCACTGAGAAATTTTTGTGAGGCTTGGTTTTCTGACTTTCCAAAATACATGCAGGTAGTTATAGCAACAGAGGCTTTATTGACAATATAGTATCTCCTTCATATACTGTATATATAATACTATTTACTTTAAAGGAGGATAACTATTAAAGATCCATTATTGTATATAGTTTATCTTATTTGTGCATTTGTCATGATAACCATAATCTCATCATGTTTTTTTCTAAAACACATAGAGCTGCAGTCATCTGCTATTTTATTTTTTTTAAAAATGCATATTCATATTAAACTTAGAAATTTTACTGGAAAAATATGATGCTTGATAATGGCATTTTTCCCACCATGTGATATGTTTACTTTAATTTTATTTATGTATTTTTAAGTAAGGAAGTGTCAAATGCATTCACATTCCTGCATGCTGTTTTGTGAATTCATAGGATGTGTAAAGGGCTACTATGAATGCAAATTTGTATTATATGAGTTAGAAAAAAATGCACATCTTACCACTTATCCCAATTGATCTTCCTCATAGACAGTCATGGTTAAGCCTAGTATTTTGTTTCATAAATGTACCTGTGTCTGCTCAGAGAAGAAATCAAAAGAAGTGGCCAAAAGTAGGGCTGTGCATACTTTGAAAATAGTTTTAAAACAGTGTTTTAGATCTTCTTAAGTTTAAACATTGCTCATCCCTACTATTTATTAAGTATCCATGTCTTTTTTTCAGGCTTTTAAAGCAATATTGAAAATAATTGCTTTAATGAGTCAACTCATTAAAATAGCCACAACAGGTATAGTCTGAGAGGGATACATATTCTACCCTTATCTTTAAATTAAATTTAAGATGTAATAATAACTTGATAAAGTTAACATTTATTTTTTCTCATCAGGGAACGTTTAATATTTATAATTTGGTGAATAGTTTTTTTTTCAAAAGAATCTAATTTGTACTGAACACAATCACAGTCAAATACTATTTCTCCATACCATTCATCTCAAATAAAATTAATTGTATATTAGTTGGGAAAGAAAAGTTTTCACTATCTTAGAATGTATTAAATGAATGTATTAAATATACAAAGCTATTTAACAAAAGAGCATCACTGTCCTCATCCCCCCCCCCAAGTTTGCTGTTTGCCTTCTGGAAATGATCTGAAAACTTCTGTCTTTCTTCAAGAATTATGAATCAATAACTGAGCAGAACACTGGTATTTTAATCTCATTAGCATAGAGAATGGAAGAAACTAAGCCTGTAGCAATGGGAAAAACTATCTTTAGTTTTTTACACTAACTAACATAGAAAACCATGGAAGAAAGCAATGATATGTCAATTGATAGAGCCAAATTAATAATAATTTACAGACTAGCAATGACTTCTCATATTATCTTTTTTTAAGGATAGTTCTATAGAAAATCACTTTAAATCTATCATCTATCTATCTATCTATCTATCTATCTATCTATCTATCTATCTATCTATCTATCTATCTATCTATCTATCTATCTATCTATCTATCTATCTATCTATCTATCTATCTCAGAACTACTCTTTGTATCAAGGGAATGAACTAGATCACCCATAAGTTTGCTCCATACAGAACATTTAGAAAATATGCCCATGAAAGTTTACTTATGTTCAGTAAAATAGATATATATCCAGTAGGTTTGAGAGATCTGTGAATTGGGGGAGAAATCATTCTGCCTAAGCCACAGTTTGATACTTTAAATGGGTTTGCCTACTTAACTCTTAACTATTTTAGGTAATTTCTTGTTATTGATATTCTGTATGTTAAGAACCTTTTAAGGGCAAGTTTCATTATGCTGGAGGAATTTTCTTCTATCTTGGATGAAAAGTTTATGCAAATTTAAGGATTAACAAATAAACAACCTTTAATTTTTTTGGAAAACAGCTAAAGGGAATGATTTTGGAATGTTGATTTTGGAATGTTAAAGACTAACTAAAAGATTAGGTGGACTTGAGAAATATCTCCTCTGGAATGTTGAAGATTTTATAAAAGAATATATTTTTAAAAAAATTGACTGTAAGAAATCACCCATGGACAACTAGATAATAAACTTATGATAAGAGGGGACTTTGAAGGTTAACTAGAGTGAATATGAGATAACTAAAGATTAGAATTAAAGGAGAAGAGACCCATTAATACAATGAAGCAATATTATTTGACTATGCTGTAAAAACAAAGTTGTCTGGAAACAAGGTACTTAGAAATTGCTTACAAGATTGTCTGATACTATAAAGATGGATTTAGCAGACGATATAGAAGAACAGTTTTTACTGGTAAAACAGAGATGAAGGCTAATTTGAATGATAATTTTAAAATGGATTTTAAAACAATCTTAGACTTCAAGTGTGTTATTGAAAAAGATACCTGGATTTGAAAAAAAAATTCCAGACTATAAGTGTGATATGAAAATGATATCACATTTGGTTTACATTTTAAATATTTAAAAAAAGACATACAAAATTAATTTAGAATTATTTGGAAAGTCATTTTATTTTGGATTTACAAAGAGGACATGTTAAATTTACTTTATCAATCTTAAAATAATGTCCTAAAACTTGAATTCATATTCATTTTTTTCTTTGTCACTTGTCACAAAATTCTTCAAAGTGTTAACAAGACTCTTTTGTAAATTAAATATAGGAAAATTATGCAAGTCACTTACAGTTTCTTATTTACATATCCATTTTCATTATTAAAACATTAGTGGCCTTTTTTATATGTCCAGTGTAGCATTTCTTTTTCCATATCATTCTGGTAGCCTGTCATTTTTAAAAACATTTTCAAATAGTTTCAATCTTGTCAAGTATACCTTTTTCCTCTTTCATAAGATATTTTAAATGCAATCTATCTTTGGTAGCAGACACTCTTAAAACTAACTTCTGAGTCCATTATTCATATCTTCCAATATGTAGAATGTTAAAATTTCACTTCATTCTGTATTAGTAAATCTATTTTAACTGTAATCTTTAGTTCCTTTTGGTTCCCTATAGTGTCCCTATAGTGAGACCTTCAAAGTCTCATCACCTTTTTAAAAACAATTCAAAACAAAACAATTTTCCCATAGGAAGTATTCTTAAAATGAATTCCAAAATCTTATATATATCCAAATATATCTGGATCCTTACTCTATTCATAACTTTTAAAAACCAAAATCAGTTTTTTGCTGTTTATTCCAAAATATTTTTTAAGTTCTTAAATTTGTATTTAAAACTTCTTTTGCTAAGAATGAAAAAAAAAAAACCTCACCCACTGCTGTAAAAAATGTTGATCCAAAGATTCTTAAGAGCTGAAAAGCAGTTAAAAAGCAATATGATTAGAACAGGAAACATATGAACATATTGACCTTTTAAAAAGTGCTTACTGTGATTTCAGCAAGTGTGGTGGAATATGGTATAAAGTTGTAAGAGGAGTTCCTCCCATTAGGAATGAACAGGCAGCTCAGTGTAGAATCCTTGTGTGAAGGAAGAGAACCAGGGAAGACCTTCTCTAACTTTTCACAAGGTATATCTAATATTTATGCAAATTTATCCTTTAATAGATCTCTATAATCAAGGAGCAGTAAAGAAACTACTCTGAACAACTCCCGTGGCATTCTTGGTTCTTTGTGCCTTACAGCAAGATGATTATTCCATTGTCTTCTTGAGCTCCAAACCTGCCAAAGATTGCTGTCTTATGGTCTCTTGGGAGAAGCAATTGTATGATTTACTGTGGGTGATCTCAAGTCCTTTCCTTGTCTGGAGACAAATTACAAAGAGGCAGTTTACTCACTGTCTCTTCATTCTGCCACAGTTTTCATCTTAATTTTTTAGTGGAGCTGGTTTCACAGAGTCATCTTCTGTTTACTATTTCTTCCCCAGAAGTCTCAAAATTCCTAGTTAGCTTATTAATTAATTAATTAATTAATTAATTAATTAATTAATTAAGCTTATTAATGAAACCCAATGAATTTAGCTTTTTATTCCATCACTGATATAAAAAGCAGCAGAGTTCTACAGATTCTCAGTAAAAAATATATACTAGATGGTACAGCAAACTTTCCAAAATGTTTTTGAATAAGAAGTCCATAAAGAAGGAAACTGAAAGAGGAGTCTAGATAAACTTTAATTTCATATACAGTAATAACTTTTTAGGTAAGAAATGCATTGAACTATTTAACCTGAGCATGCAAAATACTGATGGATTATTATGGAAGTCAACATGTTCTTCATTTGTCAAGTTAATCAGCAAAGAGCACAATTTTCAAAGTCAGCATTGAAGGCTGATGTCTCAGATGATGGAATGAAGAGCTGGTATGCAAATTACCTTCTATTACTCAATCATAGTTTATAGAAGATGACAAGTAACACTATTTCTATTCAGCAAGCATTTATCCGACCTTAATGCAACTATGATTGAAGATAGCACCTAGATAAATGGAAGAGACTATATGTGGTTACAGTGAATAATATGCTTTTAACTTATGCATCTATTTGGGAAAAAAGACCAAGGTTAGATAGGTCTTAGCTTCAGGTTTTTATTTTTTATTTTATTTATTTTCATTGTCCTAAGTATCCACAAGTGTCTCCATTAACTGCAAACAGTTTTTTGTTTATTTCCTGCCTTTAGTATTTTTACAAATAACTTAAAGTGGTGAATATAACTAACACATCTGTGTTGTTGTACTGTGAAGTAGGTTAGGCTGAGAGAGAGAGAGTGACTGGCCCAAAGTTACCCAGATGGTTTTCATGCCCAAGACGGGACTTGAACTCATGTTCTCCTGTTTTTTAGCCTGGTGCCTTTACTAATAAACCAAACTAGGTTGCAAGCTAGTTGTAATTTTGCCTTGTGAAGGTATGAAAGCAAAGGTATTCATCTTGAGAAGTTGCTTCATGTTACTCTGAGGCCACCATTGACATTTTGATTAACTGAAGAGGTGTTGTGCATGCTGTGCAAAAAGCTTCTTTTGGTTATTTAATAGGATAGAGAAAACCCTGAAGCAATAAGAAGCAAAGTTACTGTACTTCATTCTGCTGAAACAAAAGGGCTACATTATTTCACAAAATAGTTTCAAAGGAATCCTTCACTCAAAATATCCTTGAAACAAGCATTCTTTTTTAAGTTTACATTACAGTGTAAAGATTTAAAGTATTACAAACTGTTGCTCTGGTGCCATTTGAATGATCTAATTTCCTTTCCCCTTAATCCTATTCCTACCTTACCTTGGAAAAAGACAGTAGCTTTTAAAAACAATTAAGAGCTATCAAGTAGCCAGCAGGCTGCTCACTTAAGAATCATCAATTAGCTTGCAGGTCCTTGGAACTATTTCAAGGGCTAATCATGGTGTTCTATGTATCTTCCTAGAAGAAACAAAGAACAGAAATAGTAATAAAGAAACACATGGAATGGCAGCTGTAACTAAACAACACACATTATATTTATATTAAAATTTCATAAATAAACAGAAGACCTAAGCAGCCATTAATTATTGAAAGGTTGTAAGGTAAAACATAGGTTTGTGGAATGTTGCATGCTGGTAAAGGGAGGAGAAGGAGGAATATTTTACTATCAGTTGTCACTTTGGGCATGTACATTGCTGAAAATATACATTCTTCTGATTCTTCCTTACAACAAACTGATACAGATTCTGTGTATTTTACAACTGAAATCATATATCTTATAAGAAGGTTCTCTACTGCCATACATTTTGGATCTGAAATAATGTACGTGTTCCAGCTGTTTTATATTCCTATTGCCACCAGTGTTATACTTTTAGGAGGCATACAACCTTTAATCCATATAAAACTTAGTGGAGGATCAATGTCTATTAGTACTTGTTTTCTCTATAAATGCTTACATATTTTATTTTAAAAAAAATGCAGTATATACACTGTAATTTTATAAAAGCAAAGATTTGACATTAAAGAAATATACACACCTGGTATAATTTTAAATATAAAACATGGGACAGTAAATATAACACTGATAAACTGAAAAAGTGATAATAAAGACATTTTATTTTAAGTATAGAGAAGCACTTTAAATATGAAGTAGGTCTCATTCATCATAATTATTATTTTAGATATCTGATGCTTCTTCTTTAGGCCAATCTTCTGTCATTGTAAAACAGATCATTGTATAAATAGGTATTAATCCAATTTCAGTGTGCATAAATGTTACTAGTACATATCAAGATGAAAGAAAATCTATCTTTTAATCAAGCTATATATTCCATTGCCTGGTATTGCTTGATGGGAAAGATAGGAGGAAGAGTAAATGAATTTAGTAATAAACAATTTGGCCATGTTTAGTTAATACAATTACAACATTTATTTAACAAAATAATGTCAAAGAAATTAAAGGAGGAATACTGCCAAAATTATTTTTATCTAAATTTCTCCTAATATTTAAGATTTCTGAACCATACAGGCAATGATTTTTCCATATGATACCATATAGATATGAAAGTTGGACTTGAAAGTAGGACAGAAAGTATACAAAAGTGTTTTTGAACTTTGGTGTTAGATAAGACTCCTGAAAATATCAAGGATTCTCAAGAAAATAAACAAATAGATCATAACAAAATTATGCAGGTCATGGTCGTCCCAAATATGCTTTTCAAAAGACAACTGGACTTTCTTTGTTTTTTTTTCCTTGAAAGCATTTCACTTCTAATCCAAGAAGCTTCTTTAATTCTGAATGAATGGTGGGAAGTAGATGACTGCAAGAATACAAATCCGCACCATTCATTTTAAGAACTAAAGAACCTTCTTGGATGAGAAGCAAAAGATTTTCTAAGAAAAAACAAACAAAAGCACTGTTGGCTCAGAAGGGAAGAAGTGCAAAAATGACTAACAGTAAGGTGAATTAACTCAATTATAGTACCAATGTGTGCATTGCTTGAAGATCTGAAGGACCACTTTGGGAATAAATAATCTTGAAGAAAGTCTATCTATGTAGTCACCAAGAGTTAATGTTCATTTTATTTGTGCATTTATGTGTTAGTGTTAATAATATATGTTGATGGGAATGTTATTTCCATGCCTTTCAATTCCTTCATTGTTCTGCCTTATGCCTTGACATATTACTAGTCTGGACATGTTTTTCAACGAACAAATGCGCTAAAGTAATAACTAGGTACATTTGGCTATGAAGATCTTTTGTGGGATGGAAAGGATAATTTTTTATCAGTGTTGAATTCTAGTTGCATTCTGTTATAACACTGAACAAAGATATTATAGCCATACTAAGTTTCCTCTCCTGTTTTCTATGTTTTACCATGTACAAGTATGTAATAGCTATGTTGAGACAGATACAAAGTAGTTGAAATATTTGATAATTGTGGGGGAGTGGAGAAATTAAGGATTCTACAACTGTAGGACTGTAGACCTCCAAGTACATACACTCATCCTTAGGCAGAATATTGGCAATATTATGGCTTAATGTTGGTAAGCTGTTTTCTACTTGATTGATTGCTTCATTGTTTGGCTTGGCTTGGTTCTGTGTGGGGGGGACAAATTTAAGTTTAGGAATGCAAACACTGTACATTTTTGTACAGTGTTTTTATTGCACTGCTCATTTAGACATATCTCAAAGTTCAACACACTGTAGATTATGTAAAATGGATGGGGTGGAACTCTTCTCCACTTTGACTATGGAGATGATAGAAGATATTTCAGTCAGCTAAAACTTTTCCAAATCTACTCTTTCCTTTCAAAAGGACCTTTAAATATTCTCATTTCTAAAAGCTTTTTTTTCTCTTATTCCTGTGTTTAGCTCTAATAATGATAATAAGGGAACTAGGTCAAGAAAAGAGATTCTCCAGTATCTATTCTTGAAATCCAAGGACTTTATATACATCCTTTGTGCTTTTGGTTGTTAGATTGTTTTCCCTTGATATAAATATGCAAACTTATGAGCAGATATGCAAACATATGTAACTAAAGAACAACTGTCATTATTAATCCAGATTGATTGACCTATTCCATAAATGTTTATTTCACTTTAAACTATTCTAAATGTACCAGTGGATTCTATTGCCACGTTTGATGTGAATGTATGATTATATGAATATAACATGAAATGTTTTCAAACAAATAGGGTAGTTAAATGATAGAGATGGTAACATTCAGCATTTTATTTTTGATATCCTGGCAAGATTTGAGTTAAAATAATGAGAAACTTTCTCTTCTTTTAAAAAGTATCTAAATACATTAAATGCATGATGAACTTTAATCCTTGGATCTAATTTGAGAATGAAATGTAGTCTTGTTTCTTATTCCCTTGTTTTGTACCTTCAAGCAAATCAATTAATTTATTCACTTTACTTTTGTTTCTTTGAAGATTAAAGACATGTCTTGCTTTGTTCTAAAACTGCCTGGACAGTTGACAGCCTATGAAACCAAAGCAGCAAGGCCTTAAACATTAACATTTTGATTTCCAAAGTGCGACCCAGAAAAAATAATTGTATTTGAAAATGAATGTAGCATTTTTATCCCAGTGTCGTATTTTGTCTCCATAGGATAACGTTTGGAGAAATATTGATAGCTATGGCAGGGCGGTGACTTATTTTCAAAAATATAATAATTTTTACTATAGAAAAGTTTAGAACTGTTTTTTAGTTAAAACGCTATTCTTTTTATAAATCAAAGTCTGATCTATTTGTATCTATCTATCTATCTATCTATCTATCTATCTATCTATCTATCTATCTATCTATCTATCTATCTATCTATCTTCTATATAAATAAATTGCTTCAATTAAAGGTGTAGTGGAAAACCTCAATTATAAACAATATAATTTTTGGATATATAGCATATATAATTAATACACATAAACACACATTCTTTTTATATGTTTGTTTATATATAACTCATGCCCAATGCATGCAATAAAGAAATAAGTACTGAAACACCATCATTATTTTTGTGATGTTTTCCATTCCAAAAGGAACTATGCAGCCAATGATTATATGACATATCATTTATTTCAATAAAGATATGTCTTTCATGCAATAGAAATCCTATTTGTTAAATATTTATATATTGCTTTTTTCTTTATATTTAAAAGACCATAATATTGTTGCTGAGGTATACATATTAGTGATGCTAACTACGAATATAGGCTAATATCTTCTGCTACAAAACATTAGAATAATGCAACGTTTGATCTCCTTTAAATTAGTTATTATCTGTCCATCAGTGTATCAACTCAACTTCAAAATTTCCTTGTGAGTTCAAAGATCTTTTGTAAAACTTCTTTTGCTTTTCTATGTTTGTGTATATCTTCAATGTCTTTACAGATGTTGAAATACTGCTCTTGTCTCTTCCAGCAGCTCTCTGAAACGATTTATTAAGTTTCTTTCAGTGGTACTTTTTAAAATCTTTCTTGGCTTTGGCTTTGGCTCCTCTCCTTGGCAATTTCCATGGTTTGTTCTGATATCCAGTTTGATTTCTTCTCTTTCTCCTTTTTTGGCTTTGTTTTTTTTTTTTTCACATTTTTCTTAAGAACTTCTTTAAGTTCATTCTCTAATTCTTCTGGTTTTCTATCAACGAGTGTTAGGACTTCAAAATGATTTCTGATGTTATCCTTGAAAATGGTAGATATATATTCAAAATCATATTGTAGAAACTAACTGGCTTTCTTTTCCTTCTTTAGGCTATTTGGAGTTTGCACACAAACTGTGATCTATTCCAAAGTCAGCACTTGGCCATATTCAGATGCTATATTTCTGAGCTCCTTCTCCACCTTTTAACAATATAGTTAATTTTATTTCTATGTGCATCTTCTAGGGATGTCCATGTATAATAGAAGCATTGTTTTCATTGTTTGAAGACAGTATTAGCTATGAAGAAATACAGCAATTGTTAATTCAATTTCTTGATTCATTTCAGTTTCCTAAAACATACAATATAACTAGATTTTCCTCTTTCATGTTTCTAACTTTGGCGTCCTAGTTTCCAATCATAGTAATACATATTTCTTGCATGTCCTGTTGATTTTGAATTGAACTTGATCATAGAAGTCATCAACCTCTTCTTCTTCTGCATCAGTGGCTGAAGCATAAACATGAATGATTGTCATATTAAAAGGTTGTCCAGAAGTCTAATCAATATTATTTTATTATTAGTGGCATTGCAGCCTAGTACTACTCTTGCTATACACTTCCTAATTATAAAGGCTGTACCATTTTCTTTTTGTTTTTCATATCCTGTGTAATGTTGTGTTCTTGTCAATAAAAGAATCCAGTTCCAGTCCATATCAATTTACTGATGCCTAAGATGTCAATTTATAATAGCTTCATTTCATTTTTCACTATATTGAGATTTCCTGTGTTCATGCTTCTTACGTTCCATATTCCTATTGTATTTCTATTTTTGCAGCATCAGATTTTCTTTTCCTGTGTGGTGACAATAGCAATCGCATGTGCCAAAGACCTTAATCCAGTCACATCATTTACCAAATGACTTTCAGCTCTGTTTTCAGTAGTATGTTTTGGGTGCAATGCAACCTGAAAGGCCCATAATCTGGCACTATACAGTATTGTCAATCATTTTTATAAGATCATGTGGTTTCCTTTATAAATACAAAAGTGGTTTACAATTGTTTTCTCCTGTTCATTTTGAACTGATGCCTTTGTCATTGTCACTAAAGGGATCATCCAGCACTTCCTACATTCTTGTTGTCCTGCCTGCTTTAGCAAGAAGCTGGGACAGCTGAAATGACTTTCACACCTTGGGTAATATTGCTGGGACTATAAACTCTGGACATATACTCCTTAGGTTCTTCGCTCATCCATCCCAGGAAGATCCCCACCATTGTCATGATGATGCAATACCACAGGTCTGGGTGGCATGGATGAAAACATGGATAAAAACATGATCCATGTTAAAATGTAAAGGTTCATTGAAGTTGCATTCATATAGCCATAAAACATTTGCCACGGGCATGCTTTTATAGTTATGTATCTATTTTACAATAAGCACCAATACATATCACTAGATCAAATATTGTGAGAAATATCATGATATTATAAAAAACAGTCCTAAGTGAATTGAGATATGATATTCAAGATCACTGTGCATAGTACATTTTTTTCAGAACTGAAAATAGATGCAATTTAAAATTATATGTTTAGTTACCACTTATATATAATATCAGAAATTCAAAACCAGGTGTCAACATATCCTGCTGATAAAATTGAGGTAAATCATGCTTACAATAACAAGTCTAATTTAGTTCTGTCCATAATAAGTCCATTTAACACTATAATGGATTTTATCATATGAAAGTAGACAGACTTCATTACCACATGACTGAACTATCACTCCTATCAAAGAGAGCTCATCCCATTAACCCATATGATAGTTTATTATGACTCAGCTGTACTTTTATTATCTTTGCAGCATATAATAAAAGAAGCATTGATAAAATAAGCTATCATTTAGGATAATATGTATGCATAAGAAATTTCAAAATTAGATCTTAGTTTTGAGGTGAGTTTATCTTACAATATTTTTTTAAAAAATATATTATCTTTATTGTATATTTGGGATGTTACTTGAAATCATCTAATTTCTTGCTTGTTGTATTGACAAATTAAAGTCCTTCTCAAGTAAATAAACAAGAATAGAGTATATTAAACATGCATTCTTTTTGTTGGAGATTTTACCATTTTTCTTTATCTAACATTTTTATGTTTTGAAGAGAACGACAAATGGCAAAAGGAGGAAAACTAGCCTTCACATGCTGTCACAAAGTCTTGTTCTCAGTTGAACTTCCTTACTAATGTTAAATGGGGCTGTGTATGTAAGCATGAAAGTTTCCTCTCTTTCTGGTTCTTTCTCTCCATGATTTCCTCTCTTCAAAATTTGGTTTACAGACAAATATGGCTTTTCTATCCTTATCTACTTACCTCAAATATTACACATTTCTATTAGCATTCCCTGATAGCTGGACTAAATCCATGCTTTGCATCAAGACCTTTTTAATGTGATGTTCCAAAATGTTTTTACTCAGTATTCTTTCTACATGGATAATACATCCTCTAATAAGGGGTTCTGTTGAAATTATAGTTCCAGCATATTTACTCAGAATGATATTTCAGACTTTCAGATTGTTACTGGTATGGTAGTTCATGCAATTCAACAGCATCTAGTTGAAAACAAGCTCTTTCCATCTAAGCAGAAAGGAAACTGCCTAAACAGCAGGGATCAAAAGATCAACTCCTAATTGACAAGATGATTCTGGAAAACTGCAAGAGAAGGTAGACTAATCTGAAGATAACTTGGATTGATTATAGGAAGGCATTCAACTCCCTGTCACATGATTAGATAACCAAGTGGCTAGAAAGAATAGATAGACTAGATTAGACTAGACTAGACTAGACTAGACTAGACTAGAGTAGAATACTTTATTTGGTCATGTGACAAGGAATTTGTTTCCAGTGCAAAGCTCTCATTGTACATGCAAAGCAACAGAGTAATAATAATCACAATGATGATATCAACAAAGGGAAGTAGCAGATAAAATGAGAAAGATAATAATAGTACTATAACCACATAATATGTGTGAATATACTTATACATAAGACAGTACTATGAGGATTAGGTCTTCAGCAAAGTGATGGTATTATGAAAAAAACCCTGTCCCTATGTCTAGTTGTTTTGGCATGTAATATTTTAGAGTGGCATCCCGATGGAGGAACTAAAACAGTTCATGTCCAGGATGTGTGGGGTCTATAGTTGTTTTTGTCAAGGTAATTATAATTTAGTAGCTCACCGGCAGAGATAATATACAAAGAGTGAGTCAGCAAAGTATTTTGGGGATAGTAACCCTTTAAGAGACTGTTTGAGGGAAATGACAGTTGGAATCTTTAACTCACTTGAACCATTTGAATATAACTGACTGTCTTGTATTCTCTTTGTGATCCTGTGTTGTCACAAGAAGAAAGAAAGAAAAAGGCTGTGATAATTTATATTTTAAACAACAGGTTATGGGTCAAAATTGAAGAAAAGTCCAATGTGAAGTAAAACCCAGAGTGAAGGAAAACCAAGAGAAAACAAGTGAGAATCTGACCAGAGTCAGAGGAACTGGGCATTGTGATTTTGAGTGTGGTTCATAGTTATACAAGGTAAAAAAAATTTAAAATTGCCTCTGTTATGGGAGGAGATTTTGTGGTATCCCGGCTGAGTGAAATGAACTACCTCTCCTGGAGTTTAACAATAGAAATATATCTACAAAGAGAGGAGCTGTGGGTAATAGTTACTAATCCTCCAACAGAACTAGATGAAGGGGACCAAAGAAAAAATGAGAAGGCATTAGCTAACATTATCCTGACTTTGGAGGATAACCAATTGATACATGTAAGAGGTCCCCAATCTGCAAAAGAGTGCTGGGAGGCTTTGAGGAGTGTGCATGTAAGAGAGACTGCGGGCAGTAAAGTAATGTTGAAAAGTAGACTGTATAAAGCACAACTTAAAGAGGAAAAGAGCATGTCTAAGCATTTGCAGGACATGAGAAAAACATTTCTAAAATTAGAAGAAAAAGGAATGACCTTTACTGAGGCACACAAAGTATATGTGTTACTCAGTTCATTGGACAATTCATGGGATGTTCTAGTAACAAGTTTGGAATCCATGAATGAACAGGATTTAACTATGAGATATTTAATTGGCCAATTAATGGAGGAAGAACAGAAATGGTTGGATAGGCATCGAGGAAAGGGAGGAGAAAATGCCCAAACCAGACCTACAACAGCAACATCAGAAAAGAAAAACGAGGAGCTGAGACTGTTTGTACTGTAAAATTTTGTTACACATGTGGTTCTACAGAATATCTCCAAAGACACTGTCCAGAGAGGAAAAACAGAGGTACAGCAAGACATGGATAGTGTTGCGATCCCATGCCAGCCTGTGATCCTGGTAGTTGAGTCTGGGGAATCAGAGGAGGGGGGAGGAGGGGCCTGGAGAGCCATCAGAGTAGGAGGGAGGCTCTGATGAGCTGTAGGACTTACAGACTGATGAGGAGGCTGGTCCTTCCACTCGTGATCGAGCTGAAAGCCACCTGTGCTGGGAAGCTGAGTCGGACTCAGAGGAAGCACAGCTGGAAGACCTCACAGACACTTGTAGATATAGACAGTTCATACGAGTAGGACAGAGAGAGGCAATGGGGCAACTCCAGGGGAAGATGAGAAAGCAGTGAGAAGCCATGCCTTGGGGGCTGCGTAACAAAAAGGGAATGTGTGGGCAGGCTGGTTGCTGGAGACAACCATTTGCAAAGAACTTCAGAGTCAAGAGATCATGGTCTGTTTATTTTATCTGTGAGTTATTTCCTGTTTGACTCGTGCTCCATTGGAAAAGTGTTCTGTTGCTTTTGTTTTTCTGGGACAATTATCAGGTCTGTTACTTAAATAAAAAGGGTTTATTTTCCAGTCTACTGTTAAAAGAGGGGTTGTCTTTGTGCAGTAACAAGGACATACATAGGCTGGGACAGAACAGATATAGAACTACGCAACCAACCAAAGATGGGACGTTATTTACCCTGGCAGCAACAATGAAGAAAAACACAAGCAACAAGTGGCTACTAGACAGTGGGGCAAGCCAGTATGTTGCAGCAAACCCACATGCATTTATTGGTTTAAGACCAACTAACCAGGATTTTGTCAGCCTGGCTAATGGACAATGGTCAACAGTTTAAAGGGGAAGGAAATTTTTATGTGCCTGAACATTGAAAAAGGTGTTATATGTGCCAAACGTAGATCATAATTTTCTAAGTGTTGCATGTCTAGATGGAGAGGGATATGAAATAATGTTTACTAGAGAGCAATATACTATCAAGAAAGACTTGTGCACAGGGTATTGGACAGAATGGTTTATACATATTAGGAGAACAGAAGGATGTTTGTGCAAGTACTCTGACAAACACACCAACACACAATAACTATGTGCACCTAATGCATAGGAAATTGGGTCATGCCAGTTTTAGAATGCTACAGAAAATGCCAGAAATAGCAGAAGGACTGAAAGTGAAGAACTGTGATGTGTACCTAGATTGTGCCATGTGTAAGGAGTCAAAACCTAGGGTTTATCCTGTAAGCAAGAAAAGCTTAAGAAAAACAAAGTTTTACAGTTAGTACACGCTGACTTAATAGGTCCTATGGCACCATCTATTGGAGGAGTAAGGTATGCTCTGGTAATTGTAAATGATTATACCAGATACGGATTTTGTTATTTACTCAAACACAAAACAGAGGTATTGCAACAATTTAAGCAATGGGTGACATTTGTGGAATGCAGATATAGCAGTAAAGTATTCTAACTGCAGACACACAGGGGAACAGAATTTATGTCTGACAATTTTCAACGTTGGCTTAGACTCAGGTATTAGGCACAGATTAACAAACCCATATACACAAGCTGAAAATAGAGTAGCTGAAAGGAGAAATGGTGTATTACAGACCATGAAGGACTCACTACTTGCAGATGCAGGCATGAGTAGAGGGCACTGGGAAGAAGCCATAAAAACAGCTAACTATTTAATAAATAGATTATGGAGTTATGCTGTGAATGAAACTCTGTATTTTTTATTATACGGTAAGAAACCCTCATTGGCTCACCTAAGAACTTTTGGTAGTTATGCCTGGGTCCATAATCCTAAGAGTGCTAGAAAGAATGAGCAGAAAAAGACCAGAAAATTGAGGTTTATAGGATATGAGCCAGGATCCAAGGAATATAGGTTTGCTGATTTCACATTCTGCCAGCTTTGCAGAACATAGTAATTGGGATAGGGTACATGCCAACACAGAGGTGTTTATTCCATCACATAGTAATAGATCTCAGGGAGTAGAAGCTATAGAAGATCCATCATCAGAGAAAATGGGTAGCAGGTCAGAAGCTATAAACATAAAGGAGGAGAGACCTGACATGAAAAGTGAAGACACAGAAGCACAGGAACAGGTGCTACCAAGAAGGTTGGAATGAATTAATAAAGGAGTACCTCCTGATAGATACAAGTGTGGTTAGAGTATGTAGTGTGCGTTATATGAACCTCGAAATTACCAACAAATGATGTCCTTACCAAAAACAGAATGAGAAAAATGGAAGGAAACCACAGACAGGAAAATGGAGTCTATGGATATGCATCAAGTGTTCTCACCCATAAGATTGCTAGAAGGAAAAAAGGCAGTGGGATGTAAGTGGGTATATAAAAAGGTGTTACAAAATAATGAATTGCAATGTAAGAAAGGCAGCAAAGAATAAACTAGTAGAGTTAAAGCATTGCGCCTCTGAAAATAATTTGGCTGACATTAACAAAGCCTTTGAGTTCAGACAAGTATCAAAATTGGGCAAAGGTGTTTGGACTAACAGCCGTTCAGCTCTAAATGGGAGGAGTGTCAAGGTAATTATAATTTAATAGTTGACTGGCAGAGATGATTATACGTAGAGTGAGTCAGCAAAGTATTTTGGGGATAGTATCCCTTTAATGACAGTTGGAAACTTTAACTCACTTGAACCGTTTGAATATAACTGACTGCCTTGTATTCTGTATGCTCCCTGAATGTTGTTGTTTCATGTTGTATATTAAACCACAGTTCTTTTATAAACCACTGTCAGATGTTTGCGATCCTGTGTTGTCACAAGAAGAAAGAAAGAAAAAGGCTGTGATAATTTATATTTTAAACAACAGTTTTCTCAGCTCTCCTTCTGATCCACACTGTGGAAGGTAGGCTGGTTGCAATTGTTTTTCTGCAGTTCTATTGATTTGTCTTTTGGAGAGAAAAAATCCTTCATCAAATTTAGCATCCGCCAACAGGACAGAATTTTTTAAAATATAAAATGAATTTTTTTCCTGTCAGTTCTATTTGTAGAAAAATGTAGGAGATATAAATCTCTTTCTAAATGTGTAAGTAAGTAACACAGTCTGTTGCATGTGATGGTTAGTGTTGGAATATTCATGAGCAGGAAGAGTCATGTGGTAACTCAAGTCAGCCAATGTGAAGAAAGTGCTACTGAGTCTGTGCAAAAGGGTATTGAGTTAGGAGCTGAATTTTCAGTCTCAGGTTTGTCTCTGTATCTCTCTGTAAAAAGTCTTCATTAAGCTATGTTGCTGTAAAGAAGAATGTATGGTATTGTAAATATTTTGATATAAATATAAAGAAGTTATTTTGAATCAGCTAAATGCAGTCAACTGTGAGAGCTTTTGATTTATTTTTCACCAACAGAGAAATTAAAATTCTCTAACAGTTAGGCTAAGAGAGTCAGGAGGAAATTCAGAAAGAAGCTCATCAATTATATGCATTTTTGGCAGCAAAATACTATAAAACAAATTCATCCTGAATTGTCGTTCAGTATTTATTTTTCTGAGATTCTTGCTCTTTAGTTAATTGAAAGGTTAGCATACTACATGCTAAATCTTCAATTGTTTTAATGTTAATGATTGTCAAACAATATGACTAGGTTTGTGGGTCTGTTTGTATTACTAAGTTTAATAATAATTTGTCTGGTAAACTTGGTGGTAGGAAATGATAGACACTAGCATAAATGAAGAGAGCCAACTATGTTATATAATTAAAAGGCAGGTATCTCTATCTGTCACCCTGTGTCAACATCTTTATGATAAAGAAGCAGTCATTAATTCTAATGATACATCACAACTTCTTCATAAAATATTTAAAGGCAAACTAGACAGTGATCAGAAAATTGTAGTAGAAGTATAGTAAGTTATTTTTTCACACAAACTAATAGACATAATTTTCTTTCTCTAGTAGCATTTTATTTATCTAAACATGCGCATTAATTTATTTGTACAATTTTCAAACTCATTTAAAATATTCACATCAAATTGAAGACACTATTAAAAAACAAGAATAAGCAAGTATTTAGTTGTGTGTTCTGTGTTTGTGTATGTTTTCAATCTTTTCTCATACTGGATTGAGAAACTGATTAGTGTGGTTTCCATGATGCCAATACTTTGACGGATAAAGTATAAATTTGCTGTATATGATTTTTCAGTATAGCAGAATGAACATTTGTGTTTCTGCCCAGACATTGACCTCACAAGAAAAAAAAACCATGAGAATATCAATTCAATCTTTCATATTTCATTTGTTATTTAAGTTCATGTATATTTTGTGTGTGTGTTTTGTTTATTTAATACTTATTGTTTGGTACAACATTGTTAGCAGCATTGAATGCTCCTAAAATAAATGTGCACATTATATATATTTATTTTAAATAAACATAACATTTCAGATAGTAGTCATGCATCCATTTTCTGTTCAGTATGCCTTCTTAATTCAAACACATATTTTTCTATATTTGTTTTACCACCATGACATTTAAAAAAAAAAATATATAGCTTTTTTCAGGAAATGTTGACTGTTGCAGGGAAACTGGAGGGGGAAGGTCATAAGGTCTCCTCTGAAACAACTTTTCTATTTTGCTGCATATATTTAATTTATATAATATCATATGGAAATGGATTATAGCTGTAAAACCAGAAGCTGCTCTTATCCCATGCAAATGTTCATACTGCAAAAATAAAAACACTATATATGAGAAAGTAACAGTTCTTGGGTTGTTTTAAATCCCCTTGTTTTAAAAAATGCCATTGGGTATTTGCAATGGGCTGGTCCTGGAAAGCTAATGGACCAAAAACTACAAACTTCATTGACTGCAGAGTTTGAGATCAAAACAATTCCTAATTTTTTCCAACCATCATTGTAACTAAATCTAGAGTAACTGTGCAATCTCTTTACATGATTTTTTTAAATAAACATATTTGTTCAGCTTTGCATTTTTAGTAAAGCAATACCTTAAAATGCTTCAGAGAATTAGCAATGACTGCAGAACAAAAAAATAAAAATTGAGCAGAGGCACAGGCACGTTAATTTTAAAAGTTTGGTTTAAATTCTATAGGTGGCAGTTATCTTTACTTGAAGGGTTTCTGTGAACATCCTGCAATTCATTATTCAAAATCCTTTCCCAGAAATCAACAATCTCTCTTGTTTTCTGCAGGTCATTTACAGGTCAGTGGAAGCCATAACTGGGAATTTCAGATAAAAAAATTGGGAAGCCAGGATTGTTAGAATAACAATACCTTCTATATACTTACAATAACATTTTACAGCATCACATCCATAAAAGAACAAAACTGGAAAATTAATTTTGTATAGTATTGCTGTAAACAATGTAATTCAAGATGCTGGTCTTCAGTGGTTCCAAATTACATCAGATATCTAATTCTAATTAATTAATTAATTAATAATAATAATAATAACAACAACAACAACAACAACAACTGCTTCCATCCTGCGATGGTATCTGTAATACCATCAAACATCCATATCTGCCTATCCCAGGTCCTTGGTAAGGATTCAATAGGTAGACAAAATGCCAAATCCAGTCTGAACATCTAGCTGACTGTGCGATGATCATCAATAATAATAATAATAATAATAATAATAATAATAATAATAATAATAATAATAATAATAATAATAATAATAATAATAATAATAATAATAATAGAGTTGAAGGGGACTTGGAGGTCTTTTAGTCAAACCCCCTGCTCAGGCAGGAAACCCTATACCATTTTAATATGGTTTATTACAATTTTTAATACAGAATAAAAACCAAAAAGAATTAGTATTTAGAATGAAAAAGAAAAATGAAAGACAGAATAAAAGAAAATGCAAACTTGTAGAAATCAAACAGATTCCTGACAAACCTAGCAGACAACTTTGTCTCCCAAAAAGTAGAGAAGGGAACTAGGGGATCACCCATATTGGACTTAATTCTCACTAACAGAGATTAAATGATAAAAGGAGTTGAAGCCACAGGAACCTTGGGAGGGGGGAGTGATCATACAATATTGGAATTCAACATAATGCAAGCACAAGGAATAGAACACAGTCAAACTAGAGTAGCGGTTCTCAACCTGTGGGTCGCGACCCCATTTGGGGTCGAATGACCATTTCACGGGGGTTGCCAAGCACCGCAGTCCGCCATTTTTTATTTTTTTTGGTCGGCCATTTGTTAAATTTTTTTGGTCGGTCATTTGTTTCCCCTTTGCGATGTGGGCCATCGCGCTGGGTCGGCCATTTTTTCCCCTTTGCGATGCACCCCGTCACGCCACGCATGCGCGATGCACCCCGCCACACATGCGCGATGTGCCCCATCGCGCCGTGCATGCGCGATGCGGGACAGGGTCGAGCCCCAGAAAAGGTTGAGAACCGCTGAACTAGAGTCTTGGACTTTAAAAGAGCTAATTTCAACAAACTTAGAGAGAGCTTGGGAAGGATTCCATAGATGAGAATCCTCAAGGGGAAAAGAATTCAAGAAGCTTGGGAAATTTTGAAAAGCGAGATTATAAAAGCACAGCCTAGCACAATACCAACGAATAAGAAAAATAACATCTCTCCAAAGAAACCAGCATGGCTGCATAAAGAACTCTCTGATAAATTGAAAGACAAAAAGAACAAATAAAAAGGTAGAAAAAGGGGCACATAACTAAGGCAGAATATCAGTAAATAGTCCAAGCCTGCAAAGATGAAGTGAGGAAAGCTAAGGCTCAAAATGAACTAAGGCTTGCAACAAAAGTCAAAAATAACAAAAAAAGCTTCTTTCAACATGTAAAAAAGAAGAAAAGGGTTAAGGAAATGATTGTTCCACTAGTGGGAGAAAGTGTCAAGAAGGTGACAAGCAACAGGGAGAAAGCAGAACTACTTAACTCATTTTTTGTATCAGTATTTACACAAAAGGAAAAAACAGTCTAACCTATCAAAAGCAGTACTGTAAAAAACAGATTAGAAACACAAGTTAAGATAGGCAAGAAAATGGTAAGTGAGCACCTGTCTAGCCTAGACGAGTTCAAATCACTAGGACCAGATGGATTACACCCCAAGGTTCTCAAGGAACTGGCAAATGTGATCTCAGAACCACTGAACTATATCTTCCAAAGATTCTGGAGCACTGGGGAATTACCAGAGGACTGGAAAAGAGTTGTTGTAGTTCCAATCTTCATAAAAGCAAAAAAAAAAAAAATGGGATCCAGGAAACTACAGACCTATCAGCCTTACCTCAATACCTGGGAAGATTCTGGAAAAGATAATCAAACAACAAATCAGCGAACACCTAGAAGCAAACAAAGTCATTACCAAAAGCCAACATGGGTTTGTCAAAGATCATACCAGACAAATCTTATTGCATTATTTGACCAGGTGATAAAATTAGTGGACTAGAAGAATGCTGTGGATATAATTTACTTGGACTTCAGTAAGGCATTTGATAAAGTAGACCATAGCATACTACTTGATAAGATAGAAAAATGTGGGTTAGACACCATCACCACCAGATGGATTTGTAGCTGGCTGACCGGCTGTACTTAGTGTGCGGTTCTCAATGGAACTACATCTACATGGAGGGAAGTGTGTAGTGGGGTGCCTCAGAGCTCTGTTCTGGGCCCAGTGCTCTTCAACATCTTCATCAATGATTTATATGAGGAGGTAGAGGAGGAACTCATCAAATTTGCAGACGACACCAAGGTGGCAGGAATAGCCAACACTCCAGAAGACAGGCTTAAGATACAGAAAGATCTTGACAGATTTGAACATTGGGTGCTATCTAACAAAATGAAATTCAATGGTGAAAAAAGTAAGGTTCTACATTTAGGCAAGAAAAATTAAATGCACAGATATAGTGCATTGCT
This sequence comes from Bothrops alternatus, assembly GCA_034064705.1. Classification (NCBI taxonomy): domain Eukaryota; kingdom Metazoa; phylum Chordata; class Lepidosauria; order Squamata; family Viperidae; genus Bothrops; species Bothrops alternatus. The sequence continues at coordinate 5,061,869 of JARGCV010000081.1, read as the reverse complement.
CAATAGTAGCAACTGTGAGAGAGATTTTGGAGTCACTTAAATATGAGCCAGCAGTGTGCTGCAGCTGCCAAAAAAGCCAACACAGTGCTAGGCTGCATTAACAGAGGAATAGAACCAAGATCATGTGAAGTGTTAATACCACTTTATAAAGCCTTGGTAAGGCTACACTTGGAATACTGCATCCAGTTTTGATCACCATGATGTAGAAAAGATGTTGAGACTCTAGAAAGAGTACAGAGAAGAGTAACAAAGATGATTAGGGGACTGGAGGCTAAAACATATAAGGAATGGTTGCTGGAATTGGGTATGTCTAGTTTAAGGAAGAGAAGGATGAGCAATGACATGATAGCAGTATTCCAATATCTCAGAGAATCACATAAAAGAGAGAATCAAGCTATTTTCCAAAGCACCTGAAGGTGGGACAAGAAGCAACAGATGGAAACTATCCAAAGAGAGAAGAAACCTAGGACTAAGGAGAAATTTCTTGACAGTTAGAACAATTAATCAGTGGAACAACCTGCCTCCAGAAGCTGTGAATGTTCCAACACTAGAAGTTTTTCAGAAGAAATTGAACAGTCATTTGTCTGAAATGTCCTACCTGAGCAGAGGGTTGGACTAGATGACCTCCAAATGTCCCTTCCAACTTTATTATTATTGTTGTTGTTGTTATCAAAAAGATTTATAAAGTGGTGACATCCAACTTTCTTTTACAGCAGTTATGTATAAATCTAAAATAACCTCTTTTCCTATGCCTACAGCATTGTTTACATTTTCTTTATAATATATTTTTTCTAATTATCAGATAGCATAAATTTTTATCTGTTTTTATCTGTTTTCCAAAGAGTCAATAAGAGTTTTGCAAATTTAGACAGTGTCCTATCTTTCATTAAAGCAGTCAAGTTGGCTATCTCAGCAAGTTGCATCATCTTCACTATCCATTCATCCATTGTGAGTAAAGTTGGATATTTCTGCCACTCGTATGCATATAAGACTCTTGTTGCAGTTGTCATACATAAAACAAAGTTTCATAATATTCTTTTAGCTGTTTATCCACCAATCCCAAAAGAAAAGTCCTTGTATATGTGTCTTTAAAAACTTTTGATTTATTTTATGTAACTGAGTTCACTTTTTTCTGGCTTTTTACATAGCTATCAAGCATGGTAAAATATCCTTTTTTGTTACACTTCCAATATAAGTTTATTTATTAAATATTAATTCTGAATACTCAAATACTGTCAACCATAGCATAACTGAAGAAGCTTCTTAGATGAGAAGTGAAACATCATCAAGAAAAACAAAGTCCAGTTGCCTTTAAAAAGCACCTTTGGGACAAACCTTACACGATTACAGTTCTTTGCAATAAAAGCAAGCATCATTTCTTATTGGATCTGTACATTTTTCAGTAGCCACCTGTCTCTCTGTAGCAAAATAAAATAATCAAAGTTCCTTTTTCCTTGGAAGTGTAAGGCAAAGCAACATATCATATTGTTATTAAAAGGTTGTACACTGTTTTATATATTGTTTTCTATAAGCTTGCTGGACAAAACTACCAACCTGTTCTTTAAAATCCATGAATGGGTTATCCAGGTAACTAATAAACCTAACCTTTCTGAGCAGATGTATAAAGTTAAAGAGACTAATTGATCATGTCAGTACAAAGGTGTTGTTCATTCTGCAAAGGCCAAGTTAATTCATATTGATGTGATTCAAATTAACCTGAATCAGCTAATAGGCTGACTCTGATTTCATTACTGAATGTGTTGTACTTAGACATCTCCTCCCTTTTAAAACCCTTCAGACTTATTTCAGCTTTCCTTAAAAATAATAATAAAGGCCCATTTACATCTCAAGTCTTATTAATGTAATTGGCTTAAGATTGACTTTTTTTGTGTGTTGTCACTTGGATTCTGTTAATTCTGAAAAGGTCACATAATTCAGTCTGATGTGATATAAATTAACCTCAAAAGTTTCTATCCATCTTTAAAATGATAGGTCATTGCTTTAAAAATACATTTTTGTGATGAATATAACATACATTTTATTTCTAAACAACTGAGAAAGTTTGGAACATAGAATTTTGATTGTGCTGACTGCTATATACATTTGTGGAGGGGAGTCATATGTCCTTCTGCACACATTTTTTTTATGTTTTATCTTAGGATATTATTGGGTACCTGGAAGTGTGGTAGAGCTGATACAATGGCTATCCTGATAGTTTTGATCAATGAGATTATAGGCTATTAGTTTTATGTATTTTATTTATATTTTTATGCTTTTATATTTTTCTTATTTTTAAATTGTCTTTTTTTCTGGTTATTTTTAAATATGTGTGTGTGTGTGTGTGTGTGTGTGTGTGTGTGTGTGTGTATTAAATACTTGAATCCCAGGTGTAACCATTTAGAAAACCAATAAAGCTACTGAACTCCGGGATACAAAAGAGCCTTTTTAATTACTAAGCTTTCGTCAACCTCCTGTTGACATCATCAAAGTAAGGGCTAAAAATGGGAATAACCTACATATATACCTGTGTGACAGTTTAGCTGTCAGGTTATAGAACGTGTAATCAGCCTGCCCGCCCCCCGCTCTCTCGCATTCAACTGCACTAGTTCCGGCCCAGTCGCATGAGCCGGCTTTCGCCCAAATTTTGATATTTTTCCTCTCCCAGCTGTTCGGCACGTCTATCCTGCTGGGCAAGGCCATTCAGCATCATCGCTGGACCATCACTCACGCCATCCCGTTCGATCATGGCGTTGGTCTGCCGCTTAGGCATGTCAGCTGTCAAAGTCCTCACATAGTGTGCAATCGGGTTGCCTACCGCCCGCTCTCCCGAGTTCGGCTGCACCAACTCTGGCTCTGCCGTATAAGCCGGCCCTCATTGCAATCTTGATACTCTCTCCTTCATCAGTTGCCAGGCGCATTTATGCTGTTGTGAGCAATTGTTTGGCGCTGTGACCGGATCATTGCTTATGTTGTCGCGGTTAGTTGTGCTGGTTTGCTGCGTAAGCACGTCAGCTGTTGATGTCCTCATCCTGTATCTCATCCCAGTCATATTAGTCCACTTTCCTTCCTTCAGCTCAACAGTGGGCTCCGCTTGTATTTTCATCAATCCACCTGTCATGCCATCATGTCGTTCAATGGGTAAGTGAGTCGGCTGTCTCATATTTTTATTCATCCAGCACGAAGATGGTAAAAGGTTAACTCATTCAGCTAATCTGCATTGTTGTTCATGTCTCCTCAATGTTTGGTATGGTGGCAGTAGCTCCATGTGTTGGTTGATTGAATGGCAATTGGACAACCAAGCCTCTTTTAGTAAATGGCCACCTTTGGTAGAATCTTGGGCGATGACCTCAGCCCTGGCAAAATCAAAAGTGTGGTCATTCTCAGCTATGTACACCCATACCTGGGAACATTTTTCTTGTCATCTGACCACCAAAATGTGCTCATGGATTCTGGTCTTGGGATGTTTATCAGTTCCCCCAACATAGTTGCAATGGCAATCATTGCAATTGATTTTATAGACCATGGATGATACGTCGTATGTGGATAGTGGTTCTTTAAGGTGCATTATTATAGCGCGTAGGGTTCTATTATGCCTGTGTGCAATATTGATGTTGTGGGGCGCAGGTATTCGTGTGGTTGCCTTGGATAACCTGTTGATATATGGGATCATTACCCAGGCTGTGTTAGTTGGCACTTCATGGGCTGGTCGTGGTTCCTGACATTTGCAACAGCACCAGACAAAGCTTGCTGGGTAACCATTTTGTTTGCTTATATGATGGAGATATGCTTTCTTCTTGGTTTTTGCCACCTCTGTGCTGCAATGAGTGATGACCCTTTTAAATAAAATTCTAATGCAGCTGGCCTTATGTACAATAGGATGATTACTATCATAATGTAGGATCCAATCAGTGTGCATTGCTTTGCGGTAGACAGCAGTAAACAAGGTACCATTAGGTTGGTGACAAACCAGCACATTGAGGAAAGGTAGGGTATTATTAATTTCTTCTTCCACCATGAATTGGATGTCAGCCCCTAACCAATCAGAACACACCTCCCCCCAATCAGAACACAGCCAAGCTCCCACCCAATCAGTTCATACCCCCACTGGCAGTTAAAAGGAAGAAACAGCTATGATCACACATTGCTCCTAGAAGCACGAAGCCAAAAACACCAGCCTGAAGATGACGAATGGGACTTCGTCGAAACATCGCCAAGACACTTCCAATTTTACGCGGGAGAAAACCCAAATAACCAAAGACCAAAGATATGTATGTGTGTACATGTGTGTGTGTGTGAAATGAGTAGCTATATAAGTTTTAATATTATATATTACCTAATATATAATCTTAAATTTTGAAGCAATAATGATTTTTATTATTTATTTGAGTTGTTCACAATTAGTCTGAACTCATAATCATGTAATTATAGACATAGAAGAGTTCACCTAGGCCACTGAACCTAGTTTTCTATATCCTACATAGTCCATATTATTTATTTACACAATAATTTGTATATTACCCAATTGCAGAGGTTTTCAGCAATTTATGATAAATGTCATCCAAATCCCTTCTCTGATTCTATAAAACATTGTAATTTATCATCATCATCATTACATTTATAGCTTCAAAAAGCCAGCAACAGCATGCAAACTTAAAGTATCTCCAATAAATGGGTCTTCATCTGCTGTTCCCTATTCCATTGAAAATGAGTTTATATCCCATCAGTCATTGGTCCCAAAGTTGACAATGATACTATTAGGAAGATTTTCTAATGTTTTAAATTTAAATTGCAGGAATTTTTCCCTGTAATTTAACCATTATTCCTTCTAGAATATAAAGGATGCTACTCAAGCTATGTGACATCTATTCAAGTATTTAATTGATGATTATACTCCAGGTATGTTTTTCAATCTATAGTTATAGATCTACATAATAGAGACATTCACATTACACTTAATTAGTCTGTTAATCAGAATTCATGGAATACTTTAGCAAATGCTTCTATCAAGCTCAAGCTGCCTTCCTGTTCTTCAAATCATCTCTTCACAGTTGCTCAGGATACTGTATATCCTCTTGTCTGAGAATTCGGGGTAAAAATAAAAGTCAAGTGAATCTCTCTTTTCTTTGTTATATGTTGTACTTTTTCTACTTCTTCAACTGAACAGCTGGTATGCTGTTATTCTCATTTTTTTACTTTAGCTTGAATGTTAATGAGATGTTTTTGTATTCAACTTCCTTCACTAAATTTATTTTGAACTTTAGCTTAGCTAATATTATCCATGTGAATTTGGCTTCTTCTAGCCTCCATATCTATTCTGTTTAATTTCCAGGTTTTCACAGAAACATTTTATAACACCACATTGGCTTCTTTGGCAGAAAGGAAAGGAAAAAAAATATTATCTTCCTCCTTACAATTTAAGTTCAAACTCATCTTATTTTCTATCATATAAACATTAATATATAGACAAGTCTACATAAGTCTATGTTCTTTCTTTTTAATGAATGATTTGATACCCAGATTTTGTCATTATCTCATTCTTGAAGTACTTGACTATTTTCTCTTCTGAGTTTCTTATCATTATGGTGATTATTTAAAAGTATTTCCTTTGACCAAACACCTTCTCATTCTTTGTAAGATGCAAACCATGTTGTACAAACAATCTAAGCAATATAGACCAAGGTTTTGAAATGACATCCTTATTGTTAATGATATCATACACAGTCCGGCGGAGTCCCTAGTGATGGCCTGGAATATGGCCACTATGGGGGCTCTAGATCGGATTGCGCCATTGCGACCTCTCTGTGGCAGCAGACCCAGGAGATCTCCTTGGTTTACCGAGGAACTCAGGGGGATGAAGCGCCAGAAGAGACGTCTAGAGAAGCAATGGAGGAAAAGCAGATCCGAATCTGATCGAACCAAATTGGGAGCTTATATTAAGACCTATTTGGAAGCGATCACTGTGGCAAGATCTCAGTTTCTTTCCGCATTGATCGCGTCTGCGGAATCTCGTCCGGCTGCCCTGTTTAGGGTGACTCGCTCTCTCCTGAATACGGGGAGGAGGGAGGAACCTTTGCAGGGCAATGCCGAAGAATTTAACACCTTTTTCGCAGACAAGGTCGCTCAGATCCGGACTGACTTGGACTCCCATTGGAATGCAGTGTCGGCTGACAATGAGTCAGTCGAGATGACAGAGGCCCGTCTTAGTCCTGTTGTATGGGATGAGTTCGACCTGGTAACTCCTGATGATGTGGACAAGGCCATTGGAGCTGTAAGTTCTGCCACCTGTTTACTGGACCCGTGCCCCTCCTGGCTGGTTTCGGCTAGCAGGGAGGTGACACGGAGCTGGGTCCAGGCGGTTGTTATTGCGTCATTGAGGGAGGGGTCCTTTCCGGCTCCCTTAAAGGAGGCACTTGTGCACCCCCTCCTCAAGAAGCCTTCCCTGGACCTGGCAGTTTTAAATAATTATCGTCCAGTCTTCAACCTTCCCTTTTTGGGGAAGGTTGTTGAGAAGGTGGTGGCACTTCAACTTCAACGGTCCTTGAATGAAATGGATTATCTGGGCCCTCAGTAGTCTGGGTTCAGGTCCGGTTACAGCACGGAAACTGCTTTGGTCGCGCTGATCAATGATCTCTGGCGGGCCCGGAATAGAGGTTATTCCACTATCCTGGTGCTTCTTGACCTCTCAGCGGCATTCGATACCATCGACCATGGTATCCTTCTGCGCCGGTTGGAGGGCCTTGGAGTGTGAGGTACCATTCTACGGTGGTTTGCCTCCTACCTCTCTGGCCGGTCGCAGTCGGTGTTTGCAGGAGGTCGGAGATCGGCCCCGAGGTCTCTTCCATGTGGAGTCCCTCAGGGGTCCGTTCTCTCACCTCTGCTTTTTAACATCTACATGAAGCCATTGGGTGAGATCATCCATCGGTACGGGGTAAGTTATCATCAATATGCTGATGATACCCAGCTTTATATCTCTACCCCGTGTCATTACAGCGAAGCAGTGGAAGTGATGAACCGGTGCCTGGAGGCTGTTGAAGTCTGGATGGGTGCCAACAGGCTCAGACTCAATCCGGACAAGACGGAGTGGCTATGGGCCCTGCCTCCCAAGGACAATTCTATCTGTCCGTCCATTACCCTGGGGGAGAAGTTTTGTCCCCCTCGGAGAAGGTTCGCAACTTGGGTGTTCTCCTCGATCCACAGCTAAGTTTGGAACATCATTTTTTGGCTGTGGCGAGGGGAGCATTCGCCCAGGTTCGCCTGGTGCGCCAGTTGCAGCCCTATTTGGATCAGGAGTCACTCCTCACAGTCACCCATGCCCTTGTCACCTCGAGATTTGACTACTGTAATGCTCTCTACATGGGGCTACCTTTGAAGAATGTCCGGAGACTGCAGGTAGTCCAGAATGCGGCCGCGCGAGCTGTCTTGGGTCTCCCAAGACATGCTCATATCACTCCAGCTCTCCGTGAGCTGCACTGGCTACCAATTGGTCTCCGAACACAATTCAAAGTGTTGGTTATGACCTATAAAGCCCTTTATGGCAATGGACCAAGATACTTACGGGACCGTCTCCTGCCTCATGAATCCCAGCGACCAGTTAGGGTGCAGAGGGTTGGCCTCCTACGAGTCCCGTCCGTTAAACAATGCCGTCTGGCAGGACCTAGGGCAAGGGCCTTCTCTGTTGCTGCCCCAGCCCTCTGGAACCAGCTTCCCTTGGAGGTTCGTACTGCTTCCTCCCTCCTAGCCTTCCGGAAAGGATTGAAGACACATCTATGCCGACAGGCTTGGGGCATGTGAGCTGCGCTCTGCCCCTCGGCCCTAAGAGTGTCCCGCCATCAGTGCATGTGAATTGATTGAGTTTGTGTGTGGTATGAATGTGTTAATTTTAAAATTATTGTAGTATTTTTGTTGTGAGCCACCCCGGGTCTTTGGAGAGGGGTGGCATATAAATGTGATTTAAATAAATAAATAAATAAATAAATTAAAATCCCCTTAGTTTGTAATTGAACTGCTATAGTCTTTTCTTTTCCATTCTTCTTTTATTGATTGGAAAAATGGTTGAGAAAACATCTAAGGTCCAAATTCTTTAGTTTCCTAGAGTTTCAAATTCAAGCTGGATACCATTTCTCCCTACAAACATGAGTAAGAGTGGACAATTGTCAAAGGTTAGATAGTCTTGGCAACTGTTGCATCACACTGATGAGCCATACTCATGAGAGACAGCATAGTTCCAGAATCAGAAAGGGGTAATAGCACCTTGTGGTTGACATTTCCTCTTTTATTCAGAGCAAGCTTATTTTTATGAATGACACATTAGCAACCTATATTTTTCAATTAACCTTATATTGTTAAGAGATTATTGTTATAAATTGGTTCAGACAACAATATCTTTTAGAGAAAGATAGTAAATTTGGAGAGGTGTTTTGGTCTTTACCACATTGTAAAACATGTGATTTACATCATGACTGAAAGCTGTCTAGAGTTGGTTATAAATGTTTTACATAAATACATAAAAATAAATGTATATCAGTAGAAGTAAATAAGGAACTATTTAAATGAATGTAAAAAGATGTGTGGGATTTGACAGCACCAAAATGTACTATTGTGATTTCCTATTCTGAGTATGTACTTCACTTCACTTATGCTCTGTTGTATGTCTGCTTCCTGCAAATGATTCAAATCACAGGTAAGTAAGTAGGTCACCTATGATCATTCCTCCAAAAGACACCAAGCAGAAAATCTGATAGTTTTACCATTTCAAGAAAATGACAAGAAATAATTTATTCAAATTTCAGCAATTGTAGTTTTCACATCTATAAAAATATGATACTAATAAAGGAGAATATTTGTAGCTCAGGGTTAAAATAAGGGATCCTTAGTGCTCTTGAGCTTGCTTGTTTTCTTGCACATTTCATTACCCAAACTAGGTAGTATCATCTGTGCTAGTGCTAGTTCTAGCATTGATGAGGTTACCTAGTTTGGGCAATGAAATGTCTGCAAGAAAACAAGCAAGCTCATGGAGCACCAAGGATCCCTCAAAAAATACGAAAAATACACATATGACCCAAGGATTATAAAACTTCAATGATTCATTCCTGCTGCATGTGATCAAGCATCAGGAGTGAAAAGAAAAGAAAAAGTAATTTGGGGGATGCAGTTTGAAACTGAACTAAGTGGAGTTACTATAACTTTTATTGGGGTTCTCCAGGCTCAGGAAGATCTGTATTGAAATAAGTATGTAGATTTCTAACTATGTATTCCAGAAAAACATCACTAATGCAATGGTTGTCTTTTTGTCTTTATATGTTGTGTTGCTATATTTATAATCTATGTGGGATTTTAATTGTATTGACAGTTGGATGCTTATTGGCAACTGTTCATTAATTGGTGATTAATTACTCATAGCAAAAATTCCATAGCATTTCAGATCTATCCTTAAGTGCAGGTTTTCCTGACTCCAGAGAAAAGTATATATAAAGAGTTTAAATGACTACTGTTCCAAAATATAAACATTTCATTCTTTTACGTTCCTAGACTGATTTCAATTGTTTAAGAGAAAAACACATGATAGAAAAATAGTATCCGATAGGGTAAAGAAAGAAAAACCACACTTTTGAACCAATCACTGAAAGTTTCAGAAGAGATATAGTAGTTGCACATATGGCATTAATTCCAACTAAGATATTTTTGTTAACTTCTTTTCAAGATGGTTCTTTATATAGCCCTGAGATATTCCTCATGTAGTTAAACCATCTCAAACCTTGCCTATGAATAATTACATTGCCCACATATTCACACCTAAAGTGAGGATAGAGAATGGCAATTTGTTCCATATTCCAAAATCAGTCATTTTTCAGTGATGAGGACATAAAATGCCTTGTATCTGAAGGCTGACTTTATTTGGACTGAATTATGTTGGATCTTGATCTGATCTTTTTATTTTTAAAAATTGAATAGATGTTTACTATATTTATTAGATTAATAGCATTTGGTAGATGTGTTTAAATAAACATTTTTGAGTTTTTAATTACAGTCTAGTTATCACTATATATCATTTATAAAGTATATTAATATAGGGAAAATACAAATTATGTAAGTGTTTTATCATCAAAACTACCACATTGATAAGATATAATAGATTTTCAAAGTGCAAATTCGCTAAGCATTAGTGAACCATTTGTTCACTAATTCATCATTTCAATTAAAATACTATTTATTAAAGGAAGAAATGATGCAATGAGTGCCATTATCTCTAATGATTCATAGCAGTATATTTTGCTTAGGTAAATACTTCAGATGAAGATAATATCATGTTTCCCTGAAAATAAGACCCGGACTTATTATATATATGTGTGTGTGTTTGTTAATGTTAAAGATATGAAAATTCTCAAACTCTGGGATAGATAACATCAATTGTTTATTGTTAAAAGCAACAGAGGCAAAAACAATAAAAAAAACCATTCGTAAAAACAAATATCTACTGCCTTAGCTTTCGCCGGTCCTCTGCCAGCGTCCTCAGAATAAGCGTTGGAAGGTGGAGAGTCTGCCTATAAGCCTAATTGACTCTGCACTTTGCTCATCGAGCGCTGATAGGCCTGTCTACTCTAGTCAACCATAATTGCTTTAACCACCTCGCATCCCTTTTTTGCATTTTGTCCTACCGTCCTTTCTCCACCCATCGCAGTTAGAGCAATTACAGTTGACTACAGCAGACCAGCGAAAACTATGACAGTCGATTTTTAGATTTTGTAAATAGTTGCTTTTATTGTTTTTATTGTTTTAACAATAAACAGCTATTTCCTACTTATCCCAGAGTTCGAGGACTTTGTGCCATTACACAGATATGCCTGGGATTCACAATTTCAAATATATATATATATATATATATATATATATATATATATATATATATATATATATATATATATATATATATATATATATATATATATATATATATATATATATATATATATATATATGTGTGTGTGTGTGTCAAGTGGTTATTTTTTAGATTGCACCCTGTAAACCCAAATATGGGAGGAAGAAATCATTCTTTCCTTTGCTTGTTTCAGCTCAACCCAGAGCCATCTGCAAGCACAAATATATATATATGTTGTTTAAAATTGTTAACAAAGAAATAAGGGATTTCTGAGATAGCTATTTCGAGTTATTTAACTCTCTTCAGTCAGAACTCACCCTTTCCGGGATTCGAACCTGGGCAGTCTGCATGCTAGGCAGAAGCTTTAGTCTCAAGCCACAGGCTCTCTCCCGCTTTGTTAATATTCAGGGAGTGAATATGTGTGTCAAGTGGTTATTTTTTAGATTGCACCCTGTAAACCCAAATATGGGAGGAAGAAATCATTCTTTCCTTTGCTTGTTTCAGCTCAACCCAGAGCCATCTGCAAGCACAAATATATATATATGTTGTTTAAAATTGTTAACAAAGAAATCACAAAAGTATCATCGACATAACACACCCAAAATTTTGGGTGGTTCCTAGACATTACTATTGACTCTAGCCACTGAAGAACTGCCTCAGCAATAATGCCTGAGATGGGGGATCTCATTGGCGTCCCTTTTATTTGTTTGTATACTTTGCCCCGAAAGGTGAAGTATGTCTTCAGGCATAAGGTTAGCAACTATATTAAATCATTGGTATAGAGAGAGTCCTTATGTGGTTCCGGCCCCTCCTGTAGGAGGTCCCTTATTGCCGTGACCGCCAGATCTTGAGGGATAGAGATAAAGAGTGAAGTAACGTCAAATGATATCATTACCTCATCTTTCTCTATCCTTAGGGGCTTTACTCTCTCTAGAAACTCCGCAGCCGATTTTACAGTGGTCTCATTTTTATCGACCAAGTGGCTGATGCAACCACTAAGCCATTTGGCTAGTCCCGAAGTGGGTGTGCCCCTGAAGGACACAATAGGTCATAGGGGGATCCCCTCTTTGTGTACTTTTGGGACGCCATAAAACCTAGCCATGACTGCATCACTGGGATGTATCCTCCTCAATGTGTCGTTGTTGATTTTACCCCGACGTTTGAGGTTGCTAAGTACCTTATTGATGCAGTTTGTGTGTGTTGTCATTGGATCTTTGGTGATGACTCTGTAGGCCATGGTGTCATTAAGTAATGCCTGGGCTTTGTCAAAATACGCTGATCTGTCCATAACCACAGTTACCCTGCCCTTGTCAGCTGGGAGTGTGATAATAGTGTTGTCCTTTTTTATTTGTTCCAGGGCCTCTTCCTCCTCTCTAGGGAGCACCTGACGCTGTTTATGGTTAATAGCAGGCTGGTAACCCACTGTCTGATTGTGTTTCTGACCTCGTCATTGGCCTCAATGCGTTCGATGGTAGGCTCTAGGGACACCATGAAGTCAATTGCCCGTGCTTCCATCAGGTTGTGCCCTGCATCCCGTTCTAAGAGGGAAATCTGTTCCTGTGTCAGGAGTTTGGAGGACAGATTATGGACTAGCTTAATAGTGTGCCCACCATTATCTGGCACCCGTAAGATGTCCATTTTGCATTGGAGTGCCATTGCTTTTTGCCGGCTCTCTCTTACAGTGGCCTGGTGGACCTGTTAGTGGAGTGCCTGATAGTGTAGATGTGTCAGTGTGGGCATGGCAGCATTCACGATGTTCTTGGATTCCTACCTTCCACATTCCTATGCACCTATGATGTTCATTGATTAAAGCGTGCATGGTGCAATGCTGGAATTGAAAGGTAATCCTCTGGCACTCTGCCAAGTCTATGAGGGGTTTTCTTCATAATGACTTGGGGGTAGATCTCCTCGGAGGCAATCATGAAGAAAAGCCAAGTTACGGTAGCCAGTGGATATGCACCGTGTGAGCTTCTCCCATCTCCTGGCGTGGAGCAACATAGCTCAATCATAATCATCTTTTAAAATACTAAAAATGCGAATCCTGGGCATTATGTTAACCAAATAAAAGAACACCAGGATATAATAAACCAGACTGTTTAATATAAACAAGCCTGTGGTTAAGAAGAGTCACTAAGCTTTCATCCGGCCAAAAACTGCCCGCGTCATCAGAGTTAGAATAGAAGGAGATCGGGAAGGCAGCTCATATTGCCTCCTGCCTCTGCGCGTCATCGGCCCGTTGATTGTATTAATCCGTATCACGCAGAGTTTTTCCGCATCAGGCAAACTGTCCTTGGCTCCACTGGTTGTTTTACGATCCTCAAGTGCTCTTTTAGAGCGTGTGCAAGCACTTGGAGGGCGGCTGTCAATCTGTCCCTGCGCCCAGTCTCCCTCCCTCCCAGGGCCATTATCCTCCCCCACCTCCAAGGCCATTGTCGTAATTCCTCCACTCCACTCCTACAACAAGCAACTATTAAACAGTCTGGTTTATTATATCCTGGTGTTCATTTTTTCTTTTATTTGGTATATAAGGAGCAGCTTTATTCTGCAGCTGAGAATGGAGCTCTGGCCTGCATTTCTCCTTTCCTTATATGAGGACCAATCAAGCAAGGGCTTATTTTCAGGGTAGATCTTACTTTCCGGGAAACATGTTATGAAAAAACAGTGTTTTTTTAAAAAAAAATTGACATATTAATACACATTTTCAGCCATAGTTGAACTATGAATATTTGCAAATAATGCATACTATTATTTCTGTCTGTTTCTATTTGATATTCTTAGTAGTCCAATATATCAACAATTCAATTTTTTTCTGTTATGATTTATTAACATTTTAGTGTTTATAATTAAATACACTTATATTTAACTACTTATAATTATCTGACTACAGTGCTGTAGTAATTCCTTATGTTTAATATATTTCACTTTTCACTTGGGTATATTAATACAGCACTTTAAAAATAGTGCTCTAGAAAAAGTGGTTTAAGAGTTCAGAGACTGTTTCTTTCAGAAACACCAAGAAAACTGCATAAAGTTTCTACTCTGCGTCATTTTAAAATTAACAGGTATTTTTTAGAATAACTGATCATATCAAAAACTATAAATACCTTTCTTAAACTCTAGTAAACTTACTAAAATTAAGATCATGGCAACAAGTGAAAGAAAGTTGGGCCAAGTGTTGATCTTATTTCAGTTTAACAATTGATCACTAGTAGGAAGAAATAGAGGAAGTGACCAAAGTCACTAGATTCACAACGGCTTACATAAAATTGTTTTCCTGATTGTAATATGTTACGTGAAATAAGTTATTGTGTCTGTATATGGTGTTTGTATATGGTATTTTCTTTGTGTAAACCTAATAAGTTGGAATTTATTAAATAAATCATAGTTAAGGAACCCATAATGTGAAAATAATCAATGTGCTAATCTATGATGCCTGCCAAGAAGAATTAATAATAATAATAATAATAATAATAATAATAATAATAATAATAATAATAATAATAATAATAATGTTGGAGGGGACCTTGGAGATCATCTAGTCCAACCCCCTGCTCAAGCAGGAAACCCTATATCATTTCAGACAAATGGATGTCCAATCTCTTCTTAAAGACTTCCAGTGTTGGAGCATTCAGAGCTTCTGAAGGCAAGTTGTTCCACTGATTAATTGTTCTAACTGTCAGGAAGTTTCGTCTTGGTTCTAGGTTGCTTCTCTCTTTGGTTAGTTTCCATCCATTGCTTCTTGTCTTGCCTTCAGATGCTTTGGAGAATAGCTTGACTCCCTCTTCTTTGTGCAACCCCATAGATATTGGAAACTGTTATCATGTCCCCCCTGTCCTTCTCTTCATTAGACTAGACATTCCCAATTCCAGCAACCGTTCCTTATATGTATTAGCCTCCAGTCCCCTGATCATCTTTGTTGCTCTTCTCTGTACTCTTTCTAAAGTCTCAACATCTTTCTTACATCATGGTGACCAAAACTGGATGTAGTATTCCAAGTAGGGCTTTACCAAGGCATTGTAAAGTGATATTAACACTTTACATGATCTTGATTCTATCCCTCTGGTAATGCAGCCTAGCACTGTGTTGGCTTTTAAGGCAGCTGCAGCACATATTTAAATGATTGTCCACTAGGTCTCCAAGATCCTCTCACAGTTACTACTATTGAGCAAGGTATCTCCTAAATTATAGCTGTGCATTTGGTTTTTCTTGCCTAAATGTAGAACCTTACTTTTTTCAGATTGAATTTCATTTTGCTAGATAGTGCCCAATGTTCTGTCTTAATCCTGTCTTCTGGAGTGTTGGTTGTTCCTACCAGCTTGGTGTCATCTGCAAATTTGATGAGTTGCCCATCTACCCCCTCATGCAAATCATTGATGAAGATGTTGAAGAGCACTGGTCCCAGAACAGAGCCATAGGGCACCCCATTACTCACTTCCCTCCATGTAGATGCAGTTCCATTGAGGACTACATGCTGAGTACAGCCTGTCAGCCAGCTATGAATCCATCTGGTGGTGATGCTGTCTAACTCACATTTTTCTATCTTATCAAGTAGTATGTTGTGACCTTCTTTATCAAATGCCTTACTAAAGTCCAAATAAATTATATCCACAGCATTCCTCTGGTCCACTAATTTTGTCACTTCGTTAAAGAATGCAATAAGATTTTTCTGGCATGATCTGTTTTTGACAAAGCGATGTTGGCTTTTGGTAATGACGTTGTTAAAAATTGAAAATGATACAAATATAAAGCTTATTATGGAAAATAATTTCTCAATAGCCATGACAATGGATCTTCCATTTGTTTTATTCCTTTATTAATGAATAATACTGTTAATGTTCTGAGCTTAATTGGGAAAGGTGCAGGGCCAGACTTGCTGTCTGCAAGGGCTGACTAGGATGCATTTGAGCAGGAAAATATGTTGCATTCATTGGCTGACAATGCCCCAGGGTGAATGTATAAAAAGGGGCGGAGCCATTTTGTTCTGAGTTCTGTTTAGCTGCAAATAAAGAAGTACCTGTTTGTGAGTCCTGCCTCTTCAATACCTATCAATGCAAGAAACAGAAGATTGGTGACAAAGGTAGGATCGTGCTGCCACAAATTCAAGATCTGACTCACCACGTGAAGCCTAGAAAGTGCTGAGAAGTACAGCGTTCCAACCTCCTTCACTCTGCCTGCCAGTATAAAAACGCTGGAGGAGAGTGCCCAAGGAATCGTCCTGGAACCTCTTCGAAAGCCTGTGCAGTACGAGGCATTGAAAAGGCCGCCAAAGATCTACCATGGCGAAGATTGGTCATCTTTCTGAATGTGACATCAAGCATTCAGAACGATGGAGCTCCTACGTTGGTAGGGTAGAAAATTACCTGAGGATCAACCAGTTTTGGGAGGACAGACTGAAGGGTGCAATGCTGCTGTGCGTTTGCGGTCAAGAAAATTTTGATATTGTGGAAAACCTGGTTACTCTGGCACCCTTGGAGTCCATTGCTTATGTGGAGCTGAAAAGAATGCTCAAAGAACACTTTGAGCTGAAGCTGTCAGTCATAGCTTGGCGACATGCTTTTGAACAGCAGGACCAGCATCCACTGCTAATTTCATCACTGCTCGGCGACAAGCTGCAAGGCCTTGCAAATTTAAGGACCTGGAATAACGGCTACGAGACCAGCTAGTTTGTGGTCTGAGGAGCTGAGAACTTCAGCAAAAGATTTTTGCTAGAGAAAGTGTCTCCTTCCAAGATGCACTGAGAGAGATAACGGCCAAAGAAGCAGCAGGTGGAGCTGTTAAGGCCTTGTGGCTTTCCAAGAACCCTCCTTGTTCGGACACAGTCCATCTAGAAGATGCAGAGAAGGTTGAAGACTCCGAGTTGGACAACGAGGTCGATTGGCTGCAACAACCGCCAGAAAGAAGGCCTCAAAGGCAAGTGGACAAAAGCTTTGACAAGGCAGGTCCCTTCTCTCGGTGTTTCGGGTTTGGAGGCTGCTACAAATGTACCAACTGTTGTTTTCGTTCTGCCACTTGCCGGGCATGTGGCCAGCAAGGCCACATCGCCACCGTCTGTTTGGGTCACAGAAAAGAGTGTCAATCAGAAGAGTTGCATTGGAAAGGTACCTGGGTTCCCAGTCAGAACCAGGGTGGGTTTTTGTGTGACTAGAAGGAGTGTACTTAGGACAGGGGCCTCTGGCCATTGTAGAAAAAGCTCCACATTGAAGTCAAACTGCAGGGGGTCCCCTCAGACATGGAGCTGGACATGGGTTCAGCTCTGTCCATAAATTCCTAAAGAACCCTTAAACATATTTGCTGCAGAATCAGCTAACGAGTTAAGCTCAGGCCATCAAATCTCGTTTTGATCGATTTCCAGAATTCATGATTCAGCGTCAAGGGGGAGGTCACACTTGGGGTGCAGTTCAGGGATTTTGAGGGGCCCTTGGACATTGTAGTTGTCGAGGACAACCGCACAAGTCTGATTGGACTCGATTGGTTTAATGCGCTAGGAATTCAGATGACTGGGTTAAACAGTTTGCAAACGGTGAGCCTTTCAGAGGTATGCAAAGAATTTGCTGATGTTTTCAGCCCTGAGTTTGGGGCATACAAAGGGCCTCCAACTGCTCTTAGGTTACGCCTCTCTATCATACCGATCAGGATTAAGCCTCATCAGGTGCCCTTTCCTCTCAAGCAGAGGATCAATGCTGAATTGGACAAACTGTTATAGCAGGCATTTTGGAGCCTGTGGATAGTAGTCCATGGGAAATCCCCATTGTTATGCCACTTAAAGCCAATGAAGAAGTCCGTATCTCTACAGGGAGGGCACATTTTTGACAAATTAGATTTGGCCCAGGCCTATCAGCAGCTGCCAGTGGACGACGACATGGCAGAGGCCCAAACAATTGTGACTCACAGGGGAGCTTTCAAGGTGCGAAGGCTACAGTTCAGGGTGAATGTAGCTCCTGGCATTTTCCAAAGCATGATGTCCTCATCACAGGGGAATCAGTCGAAAACCTGTCTGACAGGCTCCAGGCCGTTTTGCGGTGTTTCCACGAAGCGGGGCTGAAGCTCAAATAGGAGAAGTGCAAAATTGGAGTCACTTCCACAGAATCCTGGGGTTTTGTATAGATGCCAAACGCATCCATCCTGCTGAATCCAAGCTCAAAGTGATTCAGCAGGCGCCCAGTCCCAAGTCAAAGGGAGAACTTCAAGCCTTCTAAATTTCTACCATGCCTCCCTCCCTCACAAGGCCGCAGTAGCAGAGCTTTTACACTGGCTCTTGGACAAACAGGTCCCATGGAAGTGGACAAATGTCCACAAAGGACTTTTCCTGAGGTCAAAGCCTTGTTGTCCTCTAATGCAGTGTTGGCTCATTTCAATGAGCAGTTGCCAGTTAGCATAGCTTGCGATGCCTCCCTTTATGGGATTGGGGCTGTTTTAAGCCACCTCAGGGCTGATGAGACACAAGTCCCTATAGCTATTACTCCAGGACTCTGTCTACTGCTGAGCGCAATTACACACAAATAGAGAAGCATTGGCCATTGTGG
The DNA here is from genome assembly GCA_034064705.1 of Bothrops alternatus. NCBI lineage: Eukaryota > Metazoa > Chordata > Lepidosauria > Squamata > Viperidae > Bothrops > Bothrops alternatus. The sequence goes on along the minus strand of JARGCV010000081.1, from coordinate 5,043,470 downwards.
CTGTCATCAAGAAGTTTCACGACTTTGTGTATGGCTGCCATTTTACGATCTTCACTATTGACAAGCTACTTCCGTGGTTGTTCACTACCCACAAACAAATCCCCAAATCATCTCTCCTAGAATGCTGAGATGGTCAATATTTCTTTCTGCATTTGTCTATTGCCTGGTTCACAAACCGGGTCGAGAAATGGGCCATGCAGATGGCCTTAGTAGGTTGCATCTAAAGCAGGTAGAGCCAGATCCTGCACCGGCCAACATACCTTGTCTATCCAGGATTTGCCAGAGTTTCCCCTCCATGGAGGGAATGTAGCTGCAGAAACAGCTACCGACAACACGCTAACATGCATGTTGAATTGGGTGCTCACAGGATGACTTGACACATGTCCTGGCACTGACTTCCAGAATTTCTGGAAAAAGAAGCATGAGATATCACCTTTAAGGGTTGTATACTGTGGCGAAGCAGGGTAGTAATCTCAACCTCACTGAGGACTAGAGTCCTTGTTTCTCTGCATGAGGGACATCCAGGAATAGTCTGAATGAAGGCGCTTGCATGCAGCTACCTTTGGTGGCTTGGGCTCAATAAAGAGATCGAGGCCCAGGGCCAAGAGTGCCACATTTGCCAATAGTCCTGGGCCGGAAATGGCACAGGCTCCCGTCCATAGATGGGAGACCACACATGCTTCTTGGCCGAGGGTTAATATAGACTACGCTGGCCCCTTTCAGGGGTAGCTCTTCCTCATTGTTGTGGACAGTCACAACAATGGATTGTCCAGGTTTTGAGGGGCATTTTCACCTCTCATGGGCTTCCAGACATCATCGTCTCTGATAACGGACCTCAGTTTACTTCATCAGAGTTCCAGTCCTTTTTAAGGGCAAATATTATTAGGCATGCTATGTCAGCACTGTTTCACCCAGCCTCAAATGGTCAAGGGAAACTGACACCACAGGTTGGCAGACTTTCTCCTCTGCTACCACACAACACCGTGCACATTCACGGGCAAGAGCCCAGCTGAGCTCTGTTGGGATTGCCGTCTTATCACCAAGTTGGATAGATTACACCCATATCGGGTTGCATCGCAGGTGTCACAGCCGAGGGCACTGAGGCAACTGAAAATGGATGGATCCGGTTTGGGCATGTAATTATGGACCAGGGCAACTGTGGGTGGTAGCTGTGGTTTGCAAGGATACTGGGCCACTTTCCTATGAAGTGGCATTGGAGGATGGTCATGTGCTACGTAGGCACATTGACCAGCTGCGATGGAGGTTACCTAGCCACCCTTATGCTCCTTATTCTGCTCTCGGGGAGGAGGAGGACCACGAATGTGAATCTCAATTCTTATAGAAATAAGAATTCCTATAAGTTCCCAGATTCTATGTCATAAAGACCTAGAAATAGATATATAAATTCAGACTTAAACATTAATTTAAAAGCTATAGACAAACCTAATTATTTTAAGTATTGTTTTGATTACTTTTGTTAATATTTTATTTGATTTATTACTACAACTCCTCTTAGTCTGTTAGAACAAGGAGAGATATATAAATAATACATTGAATACATACACAGATTTTAGTCCAATATGTTTCATTACTTTCATGGTATATAAAATATCTTATATGGTTCCCCCATATAACCCTAACCCCCATATTGCAACATAAAATCTATTTAACAAGTTTTAAGAAGAGCATCGTTTTAGCCAAAAAAACTGAAAAGTAATGTTGCCAATTTTGTGTTTCTACATTTTGGGTCCTGACTGCAACCAACAAATCAAATTCCAATTCACTCTTTCCTCAATGGAGTAATCTTTTATCAGGCCAGAGATTAATCAAGCAAACATTAGTATAAAATTAAATTTTTGCAGATCTATCATAATCTTGATTAACAAGTACTCAGCACTTATGACAGAATGAAAGTATTTTTGATAGGTCAAGTCAGAAAATAGACATCACAAGAATTACTTTATTTTTGTAAGGTATAACAACAGAATCTTAAAAATTTCCCTAGACTTGGGGGGATATTTTGAGACTTTTGTCATTCTCTTACTTTTTCCAGAGCTTGGATATCATACTTGACATATTTTTACTTGTTGTCTTTATCATCTTTATTGTATTTATATGTGTTTTATGTGTGGCTTTATACTTGTTTACTTGCAAGATGGGCAGCTGTATATGTTTGTAAGAGCAACACCAAACATTTATGTATGAAAATAATCCCTATATTCCACTACAAAATTTAAGAGACTGCAATACATAACACTAAGTAATGTAATTAGTCCCAAGTAATTCCAACATTCACAAAACTATCAGCTGAAATTAAAAAGTTGAACATACCCGTGTTTCCCCAAAAGCAAGACAGCGTCTTACTTTCTTTTTATCCCCAAAACCCCCACTACGTCTTCCTTTCGGGGTATGTCTTATTTACTTTTACTTTCCTGCTTAGTCAGGAGGTCAGGAGATTACAAGATAATTACAAGATAATATGTTTCCTACTGGTATAAACTACCTAACACTTAAGCTTTTAACTGTCAAAGATTTGTAAATCCTTGCGATGTGATCTTAGGCTAATTTGGTGTCTGTAGCACTCTTTTGATCTGAACAATTGCCTTGCCTGAAGGCTTGTAAATCAGCCGCAATTAGCACAGCCAAAAGGGTAGAAGCCTTTCGATTTGAATACACAAAATGCTTACTGCCAGTTCAAGTGGGGTGCATTACAACATCCCCTCAACTCCACAAACCAAGGCACCTCCTTTTCATTTGGTCGGAAATGTGCCAAGGAATAACTGAACTTGACATGTTAGGGTTAACAAAATCAGATGTACTTTTGTTTTATCGTAAGGAGAGTGGTGGGGAGGAAGAGGGAGAATTTGTAAGCCCACAGCACCAGCTCCCAACTTTTCAATTACCGTAAAGGCGAACCAGCCGGAGATACACTGCCTTATGATTAATTATTCGTTTATCCAGCGAACAGCGTGGGTCTATTTTGGCCACTTTCCTGTCTTTTTAAAAAGTAATTTTTCAGGACTGATTAATATTTTGGTGGTTTGGGCTTGTCGTTGACTTTTGCTGTGCAAGACCTTTGCCCCTCCCGTCAATTTCTGCCCGCTTTTCACTCAGCCGCCCCCGCCTTCGGAGCGTACGTAGAAAAGGTGCGGGTGAAATCTTTCCATTCCCGGCGGGCGCCACGAAGCTTTGCCTGTGTGGCAGGGGCGGCCGGCGCTCCCCTCCCCTCCCTTCCCCGCCCCGCCGCTGCCGCCGCCGCCACCAGCCCAGAGCAGGACTGCGCGCTGCCCCAGACCCACGCCGGTCCCGCTCGCTCTGCTGCCCGGTGGATGGGGAGGCGACAGTGGCAGGGATTGGGTTGAGAGGCTGGCAGGACGCGGCCAGCGCCCACAAATGTGGCCCGTGCCGGCGGAATGCTCCCCTCACTCACCCGCCGCTTCGCTCACGCTGCCTTTTCTGGCGACCAACCTCCGTTTCTTTTTTGAGGTTGGTCGCCGGAAAAGGCAGTGCGAGCGAAGTGGCGGGTGAGTGAGTGAGCGGCGGCGGCGGGGCGGGGAGCGGAGCAAAGCTCTGGATTCCGCTCCCCCCCGCCATGCCAGCCCCATCGCCTCACTCACCCGCCGCTTTGCTCGCGCTGCCTTTTCCGGCGACCAACCTCCCTTTCTTTTTTGAGGTTGGTCACCGGAAAAGGCAGCGCGAGCGAAGCAGCGGGTGAGTGAGTGAGCGGCGGCGGCGGCGGCGGGGCGGGGAGGGGAGCGGAGCAAAGCTCTGGATTCCGCCCCCCCGCCACGCCAGCCCCATCGCCTCACTCACCCGCCGCTTCGCTCGCGCTGCCTTTTCCGGCGACCAACCTCCCTTTCTTTTTTGAGGTTGGTCGCCGGAAAAGGCAGCGCGAGCAAAGCGGCGGGTGAGTGAGTGAGCGGCGGCGGCGGGGCGGGGAGGGGAGCGGAGCAAAGCTCTGGATTCCGCTCCCCCCGCCACGCCAGCCCCATCGCCTCACTCACCCGCCACTTCGCTCGCACTGCCTTTTCCGGCGACCAACCTCCCTTTCTTTTTTGAGGTTGGTCGCCGGAAAAGGCAGCGCGAGCGAAGCGGCGGGTGAGTGAGTGAGCGGCGGTGGCGGGGCGGGGAAGGGAGGGGAGGGGAGCGGCGCAAAGCTCTGGATTCCGCTCCCCCTGCCACGCCAGCCCCATCGCCTCCACCGGCTCCTTCCCCCGCGGCAGTGACGCCCGCTACTTCGCCCCGCCGCTTCCCATCGCGCTGGGCCGAGAGGGCAGCGGGGCTGTGCGGAGCAAGCGAGGGAGCCTCCTTCCCTCCGAGCTTGGCGAGCCAGTCTCGCCCGCGGCGGCTGGGGCGGCGGCTCTCCCTGCACAGCCTGCTGGCCCGGCGCGCGGCTGGAGAGGCTCGGGGCTCGGCTTGCGCGGGGAGGTCCGGCTGCCCCCCTCAGCATCTCTTCCCCAGCCCCGCCGTTTCCACTGGGTGTGCACATCCATCTTCCCTCCGCCCCCGTGTTTCCCTGAAAGTAAGATATACGTCTTACGTTCGGGGCACCGCTTACATTAGCCGACCCCCCTGACACCCCCGATACGTCATACTATCGGGGGTGTCTTACTATCAGGGAAACTTTCTATTCTACAAGTAGAGCCCCTTCAAATTAAAAGCATTGGTTCCTCATTGTTTTAAACTACATGGTTGTAGTGCTATTTTAAAAGTGCAATGCTTAGTCATTTGTGCTTCAAGTGAGAATAATGTTTATTTGTTTTCTTGACTGCCAATGATCTTCTTAGGATCATATTTCTTCAAAGTTCAACTTTAGTTTCCATAAAATGTTACAAGGAATATTATTCTCTGCACTATTCTGATTTTGTAAATATACACCAGGGGTTCTCAACCTTGGCAACTTTAAGACTTGTGGACTTCAATTCCCAGAATTCCTCAGCCAGCTTTGCTGGCTGAGGAATTCTGGGAGTTGAAGTCCACAAGTCTTAAAGTTGCCAAGGTTGAGAACCCCTGATATACACAGTACATGGCATTCTTTCAAATAATCCAGCACTAGACTTTTTTTAATAATTGAAATTCTATTTTCAGCTCACTGTTAACTAAAAGGAGAAAAAAATAAACACAATAAGAAATGATGTAAACTATCTAATAGCTTTTCATCATAGTAATAGCTTGTCTTGTGCTATACTTTTCCTTTGGTTAGTTTCATTAATGTCAGTAATCAACTTCTTCTTGTTGTTGTGCCATATCCGTTATTGGACGTTGGCGATCATGCTGGTGATCCTGTTTTTATCAGCAGCTGCACAAAAAAGTGCTTCTAAGTTTTGTCCAAACCAAACCAACCCTGACATAAATTTGTTAATAAAAGCAAAATAGAGCCTATTGTAGAATATAAGACAGCATACATTCTAAAGTCAGTAACTCTTTCAGTGGTTCTTGAAAGATTCCCCAAAGAAGACATCATGGAGTCTCTCAAAAGACCTAGTTTTAATTGTTCCAGCATTCCTGTATCCCTAACTATGGTGTAAATTTAGACCAATGCACAAGAGAAAGGAGCCATTAAAAATTAAACATTTAGAAAAGGGTGGGAAGATAATGATTATTTGTTCATTTTTAGTTTGCTCTAGTTTAGTCTATAGCTACTACTACACATCGACTTCACCAAATGATATTTTGCCATCTAAATAATGATTAATCCAACTGGAAGAAATTTCATGCTAGTCACAATGAAGTATGTTTGCATAAAAGTATTGTTATATTCTTCTCTTCATTTCATTAATGTTTGTTAGGTTTTCCATATGTTATGTTTACAAATGCAAATTATATGCAATTAAAGCATCAAGATGTAAAAAAACAATATTTTTTTCATCTGATTATTTAAAACATTATCTTAGGATACTTTGTCTTAGCAAAGAATCTTATGGCATTGACCCTTGTGTCTAGAGTATTTCAAATTTAACATTCTTCTTCAAACTGATACTGAACAGTAAAAAAAAAAGATTTTCTGCTTTGAATGAAAATTGCTCATAAATGCTGCTGCTAGGTTGGATCTTTCAATGTCTCTTATCAGGCACCAAAGAAACTAGACAGACTGACAGCCCCCTTGGAACATTTCAACTCAAGAATGACAACACAAAAATGCCTTGAGGACAAGATATTGAAGAAGAAAAGCCACTTGGGCATAAAAAAAATAAAATGAATAACTGAGGTTTTAAAAATGTTAACGAAGTGGAATGGCATAATTTGTTAAAATAAAGCATCGTTTTAAATATGCTAGCTAGGCATGGTGATTAATTAGCATATTTGAGTAGCCATTGTACACTTTCATTTAGGGTAAAGAAGAAAGAACATAGCCATTAGTCTTACTTGTTGATTATTAATGAAATAGGAGGAGGAAAATTATGTATGTTTGCTGCCTTGAATTATTTATAAATTAATAAAGTGAGATTTAAAAATGAAATAAATAAATAATAGGGCTGCCTTACTTTAGTTTTACATTCATAACTTTATTGACAATGCATATTTAAATAAAGAATAAATGAGGGTTTTTTTAGTTGTACAAATTATATGTTTGTGCTGCCAACTCTCAGTGGTTGCTGCCTGAGGCAATTGATTATGCTACCCAATGATAAACAAGTTCTGCCTTATTTGGTGACTCTTTTTTGTTCTCATAAAATGTTAGCTCAGTTTATTTGTAAAATACAAGAGTAGCTTTTGTATTTTAATTTAGTTTAATGTAATTTAAATACAATTCATAAGATCAAGTTGGTGTTAAGTCTTTCAGACTTCAAGAACTGGTTAAATAGAGCAGAATAAGCAAAACAAAATAAAAACTAATAGACAGTTTGAGAAAACATTTCATACTTTACATTCTGTTTTGAGTGTCAGGACTTTCATCTAAAGTATGGCAGATAAAAATTGCTGGGGATTAATTAAGAATTATTCCCAGCTATATCACTAATATAAAGAATGTGGAATGTGGAAATATAAACTGGTTGTATCATATCTTTAAATCATATTATTCTTTTCAAGGATGGAAACAATTTTATGAATGGTAAAGCAAAATAAAATGATAGTGGTCCAAACCTATATCATATATATGTGTCCCTCCCATTAGTTTATGTTTCCAACCAAACGAGTTTATCAAATTACATTCATGTTTTGATCACTAGAAATATATTTTATATTCTATCAGACTTTAATTATTGAATATACCAATTCTTTATTTGAAAGTACTTGAAATAATAACCACTTTAACAATGCAGTTTAGTAGTCTCTGAATAAATTGTGGTTTGGAATGAACACACTTTATAATTCCAATAATAAATTTGAATTGCAGCTAAGTGTCAAACTGTGAAAAAAATGATTTAACTGAATATGTTTCTGTTATTTTTTTAAAAAAATACTTTACATATAAAATAAGTACATTCAAATAGAAAGATACAGTAATTATGAAAGATAAAAGGAAAATAAAATAAAGGAACAAATAAATAAAATAGAAGACAATGTTCCTCTTTCTTTTGTATCTTTTAATATTTTAGTTTTAATTTTTGTATTTTTCTCTTGCAATATAAATTTAGATATGTCTTTTTGCCATTTGTACATCCATTGTCAAAACAGGTGTTGTAAATTCATTGCCAGGTGATACCTAAAATAAAAATACCAAAATATTCATTTTCAAACATATTTGTACTCATAACTATTGTGAAAAATATCAGAAGCCACTATTTTATATTTTTCTATTTTTTATTCAACTTCATCTTTTTTCAAAACTAAATTAACAATTTAAATTAATTAAAATAATAAATTAATATAAATACATTGCATTTATTAACAATTAATTTTTATGTATGTGTGTGTATGTATGTATGTATATATACACACACACACACTCACATACACACAGGGGAAGATAAGTACTTCTGCCTTGGCAATAGGAATTGGACAATTTCTTTTTTCTTTTTTATAATATATTTTATTAGATTTTATATGGGTAGGGAAAAGATGAGGTCGGTGCAGGTACAGGAGAATCGGGATAAAGGGGACAGAGTGTGGATAACTACAGTAAATACATAATTCAGTGAACAAGCTGATGTCCGGGTCTTCATATTGAGTATTATTGTTTATATAATACTAGACATTTATAAGAATAAATCGGTATAGTTACAACTGACATTTGGTAAAACAGTAATATTCCTTTAAATAATTAATATAGTTGATAGCATAACAACTATTTCCAGTCATCAACTTAATACTTAATATAATAAAGCTCTAAAATCTCTTTTTATTCTAACATATTTCAACCCACTGATAAAATTTCCCCAGGTTTTATAGAAGATTGAATCTTCTTTCTCCTTCATCTCTAATGTCAATCTGTCCATTTCTGCACAATCTAGGATTTTCAAAATTATAATCTGGTCTGATGGTAGTTTTTTATTTTTCCAAAATTGAGCGAATACTATTATTTCAGTTGTTAATACATGTAATGTTAAATAATCATTTTCTTTGCCATAATTAGGTCTTAATATACCTAACAGAAACAGTTCTGGTTTAAATTCTGTCTGGATTTTCATCATCTTTTCTAACCATCTATGAATCTTAGACCAATATTTTTTTGCAATAGAACATGTCCACCAGGCATGATAATAAGTACCCGGTTTTTGCTTATATTTCCAACATGTATCCGATAAATTTTTAAACATTTTCGCTAAGTGAACTGGTGTCATATGCCATCTATAAAACATTTTATATAAGTTTTCTTTGTATGTTACTGCTTTAGTAAGTTTGATATTTTATCCCACAATTTTTGCCAGTCTTCTAATTCTATAGAATATCCAAAGTTCTTCGCCCATACTATCATTGTCTCTTTTACTTGTTCTTCCATCTTCCAATTTAATAAGTATTTATAAAGCTTCTTAATCAAATGTTCATCTGTTTTTAAAAGTATTTTATCAAGTGGAGTCAGCTCTTTGTAAAATCCCATTATTTTTATGTTTTTTTCGTATCTTGTTTGAATTTGCAAATAGGACCACCATGTTAAGTCAATACCTTGTTGTAGAAGGTCTTGCCTTTGCAAGTTTTCTAGGAATTGGACAATTTCTTATTTCCAGGTCACAAATTTGAAGAAATTCGAAGTCTAGTTACAAGCAATTCTAATTCTGTTTATTTTTTTTAAGAGCTGTGCAAATTCTGAAGCAATTTAGAATAAGTCTTATATTTAATGTGCATCCGATAAGGGTAAGAGTTGGACACCATGAAGGAAATTGGCAATGGATTTACTTTACTAGTGATGTAAGGTTGCCATCAGATCTGTCAAAATAGTCAGAGTATCTGTTAGGTGATCTGAGAAGAAGATTTTATTTTTCTTTTGATAATAAAAAGAAATAATTACAAGGACAGATATGATAAGCAGGCTTATTTATTGCTTTGGAATACCACTGCACTTTATAAGTTAACATCCCAATGAGAACATTGTTTTTATATCATCCACTATAGTTGATCTTAGCAAAAAAGCCAAGGGGTGACTATATAAGGTCTATGTGTTACATAGGATGCTATAAAGATAATGGTATGCAGTAAGTTTTTGTGTTTGATTTTTAAGATATGTAGTAAAAAGCCATACTTTGCTTCCTAAGTAAATATATTATTGAATTAAAATTATTGGCCTTGTTGTATAAATGTATCTATTATGGATATAAATGTATAAAATATAACTTATACATACAATGAAATTTTATTCTTCTTGAAAAATATTCCAGGTCATAGGAGCTGAAAAGCACCAGGGTAAATACCCATTAAACTCTAGGAAATACAGGAAAAAGAAATGTTATAGTTACTATGTGTGTATACAAAGGAGCTTTGTGATGGCAGAAGACCAAAAAATTAACTGTACATATCTGTAGCAAGTTGAGTATATAATATAGCTTATGCCATATTAGCATAAGTAGTAGCCAAACAATATCACAAAGATGTATGCATGGACATTGTAGGTCATATATCAATTTCCTTGTGTATATTTTGGGGAATGTAAGAAGGTTTGATCAAAAATGTAGCAGCCCACTGTAGAATGACTTAATTTTATTTAATTAACATTTCAGAAGGAAGTTGAAAAATATGGATGTGTTGTACCATAATTCATAGCTGAGGGGCCCTCCTTGACTTCATTTCATTCAGCATTAACTATGTAAGGGTGATAGTTGAGTTGGTTTAATGAAATGTGTCTAACTTAAATTGGTTATAACACCTAAATACATTTATTTCTTTTGGAATTTAAATGGTCCTTGGTTATACAAGACTCTTAAAAGCTATGTGTATTTTGTGACAGGGAAGTTGTTATCGAGGGTTGGAAAATGTGCACCTTCTATATAGGCAGTTACTACACTAAAGTAATTCCAGAAATGCACTGATAAATGTTACCTTTGAATTTACATTAAGGAGCTCAATAGTTCATACCTGCGTGAACAGCTCATGTTTCTGACTTATGTCCTGTAGAGATTAAGGACAGGGGCCTACAGGAGATTAAGATGTCAGTTGCTTTAAGTGACACCTAATCCATTTTATTGACCCCAGCTCTATCCTGCAAAACAAGCACTTTTTGAGGAAAACATAATGAAAATTTTGAGTGGCTTTATGGGCTGAGGTATAATGGCTTTTCAAAGGCTGTTGCTAGGTACTGTGGGAAGGTCTGTAAATGAAACCACAACATCTGCTGTAGATGATAGCCTGGCGCATGTCACTGCATACTAATATGGCTGTGTATGCCATTACTTTTTTTTAAAAAGAAATACTAATGCTGAGAGGTGAGGACATTTAGCTTTATTCATTGTACTGGACAGGCTATTACTTTTCACTCCTCTCATTTTTATTTCAAGGTGGTCTGCCATTTCAAGGCCACACAAGGGTCCAATCTGATTTTCTAATGTTGGTTTTCAATAGCCAAGGGCACGGGCTATGTATTGGAAATACTTTTCTGCTACTTACTTTAATGCTTTGTTAACACTTAGATTAGCAATAATTTCTGCTTACTGATAAGGTGTTTATTGTGGCCAAATTGAAGAATTGTTAGATTGATTTTGGGTTCCAAAACAGGATATCTGTGCTTGAAACACAGTTACCAACAAACCAAATCCCAATATTCTTAGAAAATAACTTATTCTGTACTATTTAGAAAAATAAGTTGCCTTTATTTTTATTTGTGAAATATGAACACTTATTTCACAAGAACTAGATTGCTGATATTCTGTACCCAGAAACAATGGAATAAGACAAATCAAACAAAGAAGCAGCTTCCCATTATTTTATCTTACAAATTAGCTACAACTATATTGTAGAATGTTGCATGGTGTTTTAAACACAATCTTACTTTTAATTTCAGGTGCAATAAAACATATAAGAAGAAATAATACATGCCATATTTAAACAGACATGTTCTTCATTTATCTTTGTTTTTATAGTAGTAGTAATTTTGTATTGTTTCTAAATCCTTGATTTCTTATCAATAAAAAATGATTCATATATAACAAATAAAACAACAGATTTTAAAGTCCCTGTTTCATATAGACCATAAAAAGAAAGAGCATATTAAATCCTAAATATTCTAAAGCTAACTTTTAACTTTATGATCATCTTAATTTAATTTATATTAGACTTATTAAATGCGATTGTTATTTATCTATGTTGTAAGCCGCTCTGGGTCCCCTGGAGAAGAGCGGCTTATAAGTCTAATAAATAAATAAATAAATAAATAAATAAGATGGAGGCTACTAGAGGAACAAAGATCAATAAGTTCCCTTTCTTTTGAAGGGCATGCCTTAGGCTGCTCTCTTCAAATACAGTACTTATGGCTAAAAAGAGAACATTTTCTATTATTTCTATATTTGATTATAATAAATTCAATTCATTTATTCCTATATAGTCTTCATGGTTTACATGTTTTAAAAGAGTCAGATCATTCAGTCACAAATTTTAGAATGCAGTGGTGACACCTGACCAATTTTAGGGCTGATATAATACCAAGATTAGGTTTATGGACCTGCTTTGTGCTACTACATATAGTGACAAAATTTTGCAGTCATATTTTTGTGCTCTTTGGCTTTTGACATTGAAATACTCAACCATTATCTTCAAAATTATATCATGTCTGCATTTTTAAAATATTTTAAAATAACATTCCCAGCCATTGAACACATTTTTTACTAGGACTCAGTCAGTTCCAAGATACAGCATGCTAAAACAGAGTCACAGTTGCAAGCAGTGATTTAACAGACACCTATGTTTTTGAAGAATCAATCAAAGGAAAAGCTTCTCTGATGATGTCTGACAGTCTCCAAGGGAAAGAGGAGTGAGAACATGAAAAGAAGAGAGTATCAAAAGACAGCTAGAGTAGGTAGCAAAATGAAGAAAAAGTGATGTAGTCAGTGAAGTAAATCTTCAGTTAGTTTCTTTGGTCTTGCAGAACTAGAATTTCTTTTCCCCCACAATCTTGTCTCTCTTATATGATCCCAATTTCTCTGAGAAACAACTAAAGTTTGGTACCAGTCATTTCCCAACTGCAGGTATTTGTGGCTGTCACTTTTTCTTGTATCCCGAGAAGTAAGCACACACACACACACACACACACACACACACACACACACACACACACACACACACTCAATCATTTTGTGGACTTTGGCCTCATTGCTTTATTGATATTGTAGTTTCTATGCATTATGTAAAAGCAAGGAAAATGTTTGTGTTTTGTTTTACAAAGTATCACAAACATTAATTCAATTTTTATATGTTTGGGACTAAAATGCAAAATATAAGGTATATAATATAAAACTTTTTTCCATTAAAACCATCATTCACTGAGTGTAATCTACTGCTCAGAAAAGGATTCCATCCTGCAGGATATAGATTCCATCAAATAATCTTGGGGTAATTCTAACCCTAACTATATGCTGCCCAATATGTTCCAAAGTTAGAATTAATTCTAAAATTGCGAAAATACATTGTTCTGTCACAATTCAATTTAAGGCAGTCTAATCCAATTTACTTAAAATTTTGGAACACACTTCTTTGAAACAGAACTGCACTGAGGTAGTGACAGAAGAAAGAAGAAACAAGTCAAGATCCTCTTTGCTGTCCCTCCTAAGTTTATGGTTGCTGAATGAACAGCAGTACTGAAACATCATAACTTTAAATATGGATATTTTAACAAATGAAACAGAAAAATAATCATTGAAATTAAGATTTTGGATACCCATGCTTACTTCTCCACATAAACACAATCATTCACTATACACTTCTGCCAGGGATGAACATCATCCTTAAAGCTATCATGAAAGAACTACACACTTTAACTTTTTGATAAAGCCGTGATAGTATTTTATACCTCTTCTTTTGAGGAAAGAGATGCCCATGAAAACATCCTCCAATTTGGCAAAAATGTGGAAGTTTCATGATGCCAAGTCTGGATGGACAATGGGCTTTGTTCATGAGATACACCTTTGCACTTCCCTCGTAGCTGGCTCATGAAAGGTAAGGTCGATTGTTTTCATGTTGCAGCAAAAATAACTTCTTTTGCTGCAATCTTCCTTTAAAAATTTTAAGTGCTTCATTTATTTTATTTTAATTCCTGGTGAAATTTTGTGATTGTATTCCATAGATTGGTTCTTCATTTCTGGATCATAATGTTAAATGCACATTTCATCACCTCTCTTGCTGCTGTGAAGAAATCTTCATTCTTATAATGTGACAGCAGTACCTAAAATGTAATTGCTTAAAGCTTTTATCTCTGCTGTTAGCATGCAAGCTACCCATCCTGTCCTAATCTTTCAATATACTTAATGTGATCTACATGTAGATATGAAGGCTTGAGAACAATTTCAGTTTGAGTAGATTAAGGGCAGCAATTGTCCTTAATCAATTTATAAATATTTATTTTTATATAAATTTTATTAAAAGTATAAAAGAGAACACAAAGCTAACAAATACAGAATAAAGAAACAAAATAAGAAAAAAAGAAAAAAGTGCAGAAAGAAAAGATAAAAAGAAACAGAAAGACAACTTCAGGGGAGATGACTATATGTCCCAAAGTAGAAAAAGTCTAAACTACTCACAGTTGAAGAATGGTTGGTGAACTTGCAGGATGTCAACTCTGCTAACATTGGATATTTTTGCTTTGACAACAGATGGAAATGTAGCCATCTTTTCTCTTTCGCTTTTAGAGTTAGTTGATGCTGGGAGGGGGAATGTGGATGAGAGTCCAGTTAGTCATAACAATAATAACTCAGCTGTGGGAATCAAGGTTATTGCCCCTAGAGTTGATAAAGATTTGGCGGGCTGGGGAGAAAGCCCGTGCTTCAAGCTAATTAGGGGAATGTGATTTATGACTGTTAATTGGAGGAGGGAGTTGTGTCTTGCTACTTTGTGCCCAGGGGAGGGGGATTCAATTTTTGGCTTTAACTATTTAGTGCCGATACTTTGTTTCTCGAATAAAAGATTATTTAAGGTAAACAATGCCTCGAAGTTCTTTTGAAGAGTTTCATCTGTCGGAACCATGACACAGTAATGCCTAAATCAACTTTCTTGATTAGAGAAATGATAATAACTACATTTATGGCAACTTACAGACTTTTTGCAGGAAACAGAAAAAAATGAATTTATGACTTGTAATTTTGACATTTAGAAAAACAAATTATTAGACAATAGAAAAAAGAGAGCTTCTTTGTAATCCTTTGGAATCCTAGACCAGGGATAGGCAATCTTGGCTCTTTTATGCCTTGTGGACTTCAACTCCCAGAATTCCTGAGCCAGCCACACTGAGGGAAAAGGAGAGGTTTCCATGCTGGCTCAGGAATTCTGGGAGTTGAAGTCCACGAGTCATAAAAGAGCCAAGGTTGCCTATCCCGTCCTAGACTAAGAGATAGTTTTGCAATTATATTTATATTTGCTGCAGAAGAAAACAGAAGTTCATTAACATTTGATAGCCAACATTGGTGGCTATCATAGTTCATCTACTTCTTTATTGATAATACCATCAAATTTTCATAATTCACCTCACTATCTTTACCTTTGGCCCAGTTATGCACAATACTCATGTCAAGAGAATGTGTGTGTGTGTGTGTGTGTGTGTGTGTGTGTGTGTGTGTGTAATACCCTGCCTTTACTATTTTTATAAATAACTCAAGGTGATGAAATATATAATATTCCTTCCTTCTCCTTTTTTTTCTCACAACAGCCCTGTGAGGTGCATTGGGCTGAAAAGGAGTCACCCAGCTGGCTTTCATGCCTAAGGTGGGATTAGAACTTGGAATCTCCCAGTTTCTAGCTTGGCATCTTAACCATAGACAAACTAATCACCATAAACCTACATTCAACAGTAAATTTCAATTGGAAGGACTCTTTCAGCCATTGCAAATTTAATCATGACATATTGCTTAAAGCACAGCAACAAGTATTCATTGATCTCCATTTCATGAAAAATTACAATTTCTCATTGCAGCTTCTAATCAATTGCCATCTTAAGTAAAAGAATGGATGCTAAAGAAGATGTCAGAATGTACCACATACCAAATTGCCATCTTAACTGCCATCTTCTGCTGATTTGCAATATTGGAGGCATTGTTTTTCAACCATGTAAATATAGCATTGTCTGCAGTTCCCTAAAGAAGGACCTTTTCTTGGATTCCATGTAACTATTCAATCCTAGGAAGATGAATGGATAAATAGAGTTCCTGACATATACTACTCCATGAGCTTCAAAGTATAGTTTTGCCTTTGACTCTAAAGTGTTGTGTAGTCTTAAACACCTAATTGTTCAGATTACTTAAATAGCATTTCCAAAGTTTCCAATAGTTCTTTTCAAGCTTAATTTCACTGAATGCCACTCCTGCTTTCTCATCCTTAACATTGCAGTCAACTCTCTGCATTGTCTTTCAATTGTTCAAAAAGACTGCAAATGGGGTGAGAAACCAAGGAGAATCTAATTAAATGATTGCTCTGAACTGAGGACAGATTTAACTTATGGGGATTCTGGTATTCACATTTCCCAAACACATGTAAAATTAAAATTAATTTCAGACTCATATTTTAAAGAAAACAATTCTTATTTGATGCTACTCAATTTTGCGTATTTGATTCTGTGTAATGATCAAACTGATGTGTAATCTAACCAAGGTCATTTAGTCTTCAAATTCTTTAAATGTTCTTTTAGATTCAAGCCCACCATACAGTGGGACTATTCTGAAGACATTAGCCTGAGTGTAGTGTGGTTTAACCCATATACAACTAGAGAAATAAAGTAGTGGATTACATCCCCCTTAAGATACAAAAATAACTGGGAATGGTGCAATTTCACTATTAGTAGACAGATTTTATGCAAAGTACAGGCACTGGATCAGTGTATGAATGAAAACTGCTAGTAAATGTGCTACTTGATTTAAGGAGTTATCTATGCTCTTTTGCTATATTGTCATGGATTAGCTGACTATTATATCCTCTTGAAAAGAGGATTGCATTTTTTTTCTGAGAAAGCAGTTGGAAGAGATGAAACTATCATTTTATCCCTTTCATCTCTATATTTTCAAATCAAGTTAATTTCACCCAGTGCTGGGATTCAAATATTTGAACAACTGGTTCTCTGTGTGGATACAGCTTCCAAAGTCCATTTTGGGGCTGTGCAATAAAAAAAATAGCTACTGGTTCTGCCGAAGTGGTGCAAACTGGCTGAATCCCACTACCGATTTCACCTACTTTTGAATAAAATTGAAAGTTTAGTTAAATGCTTACTAATGAACAGCCCAAAAGAACTTACTCTTTTAACTAACTTCAGTATGCATAAATGCTCCTAGCATATAGAAAACTATTCCTTACAGCTATTAAAACTGAAGATTCAGTCACAAAAAAGGCAGTTAATTGAAAAAAAGAGTTGAATATATAAATTGAAATTCATGTTTTAAAAAGTTCAACATTCAAAACCTCATAATAGATGACAACCATTCTTTCTTTAAAATGATAGAACTTGTATTTAAAGATAGAACTTATATTTAGTAAATGCTTATCTAGGACCAACATGAATGAAAGTCATATATATCATATAACCAGATTCATAACTTCTGATTATAAAAGCACTAAGGTAAAATCTTTTAATTCTATTCATGAAATAATTTCCGTCAATATGGGCAGTTCTAATCAGATCTTAAAAACTCTAGATGTTCAGTGGAAAGTGGTACTGATCTCTTTGTTGTGTTAATTATCACAGTCAAAAGAAGGATTCATGCTGTGAGCAGCATTCCCTTTTAATGCTACTGCTGTCAGGAATTTCATGAGTTCAAAATAATTGCCTAAACAGCTGCTTGAAGAAGCACTTATTTCAAAAAGACAAATAAACAAAAACCATGGATGTCTGGCTTGCTGCAGAGAAAGAAAAGAAATAGTGGGAAGTGATAGGTATCTCAGAATTAAAAAATTATAATAAGGCAATAAAGTTAAAAAAAAATAGAAGAATGCAGACTGTGGGATTATAGAATGAGGCAAATACATATCCTATGTACCATATTTTTCTGTGAATAAAACACTAATCAGGTGCGTCTTATACAAGTGCAGCATCTTATACACAAAAAAATAATGGTAATCTCCGCAGCCCAGGGGATGCCTGTGTAGGTTCTTTACATGCCACTGCCATGCCACCTGGTGCAGGTGCCAAGCCCCTGTGGGCTTGCCATTAATGGGAGGGGGCAAGATTGTTGGATGGCAGCCTCTGGAGGCAGCGGATGGGACCAGCAGCATGGATGGCAGCAATAGCCCTTTCCCTCCCTCATACCTGTATGCTGCCTGGGGACTCTGTGGAACGCAGCTGTGAGGCCATTCTGGTCGATAATAGCAGCCATCTGAACTTCCGGATTTGCTTGCTCAGCTGTTCGGTGCTCCGCCAAGCAGCTGATCAGCACAGAGAAACGGCGGGGAGTTTAAAACCTGCCTTCACTTCCCTTGCCTTACTTTCATGCCGGTGCTCACGCTGGTTTGTTTACCAGGGTCAGAAGGCTGCTGCTGTGAACTTACTATGCATGCTCACTGTGCCAGATGCTGGTTAGGTGGGTGGGTGATGGGGCCGGCTGGGAGGTGTCTATTTAGAGTGCTGGGAGGCGGTTGCTACCAGTGCTGACTTCGTTTGCTGTAAGCTTGGAACTCGCATGCCAGAGCATCTTATACAAGGATGCGTCCTATGCACGGAAAAATACGGTACTATGAAGCTAAGTAAATCAGGAACAAATTTAATTTGAATTCTACACTAGATGAATTAGAATAAATTGTCATAAAACTTATGTTTGATTGAAGTAGGTATATGTACGCATATAACCTAAAAAGATTAAGCACACATGTACTTATAAAACTTGTTTGGTTTCCATTCCTTATGGGATTCCCTGCCATTAGTTATGGTGATAATCACCAATTATGTAGTAATATACTGTAATTTTAAGTACAGTAGGTCTGGTTCAGTCAAGCCCCATTAGATGCTGTCCACAATAATATGATTTTACTTGGATATAGTATTGTAGCTGTCTGGCTAGTTTTAGTTTGTTTGTAGATATTTTGTGGATTTTGCTGCTATGTATATCTAGTTAGAATAAACCAATTTATAAAAACTAGCAGTGTTCCAATATCTCAGAGGCTGTCACAAAGAAGAGGGAGTCAAGCTATTCTCCAAAGCACTGAAGGCAGGACAAAAAGCAATGGATGGAAACTAATCAAGGAGAGGAGCAACCTAGAATTAAGAAGAAATTTCCTGACAGTTAGAACGATTAACCAGTGGAACAACTTGGCTCCATAAGTTGTGAATGCTCCAACACTGGAAGTTTTTAAGAAGATATTGGACAACCATTTGTCTGAAATGGTGATGGACTAGAAGACCTCCAAGGTCCCTCCCAACTTCTTTAAAAAAAACAAATTTTATTGATTTTTTTAATTTTTAAGACAAAGTGCTTGAGACACACCATGGTGCTGGGGTAATCAAAAATCCAAAAACAAAACATATGTAGATAACTTAATCAATACATCAAATATTCCCTCTCTATTTCCCTCAAATAGCTTATATATTTAAAATAGTCTATTTCTAACTTAAATTTCTATTAATTCTAAACCTGTTTTATAGCTTTATGCAATTACAAGACCATAATCAAATTTAACTTTAAATAAGCACATTATCAATTCAGGTATCCCTTCCAAATCTATCCTAATTCTTTAATTTCATCATAAATCTTATTTATTTCTCCTTCCACTACTATCTCCCAGTTAAAATGAAATATTAATCTATCCTATAGATATCTAATCCATCCATCAATCAGTTTCTTAGGCTAACACAATAATATCAACCTTAAATAATTTAAGTCCATTAGACAAGGTTCTAATTTCATCCAATTAATTATCAGCCCTAATAACATCTATATTATCAGATAAAATACATCATCTTATTAAAATAATATTCAATTCATGATTAGTTCAATATCTATCTAGAACACCTACCGGTATTCAGTTCATTCCATTATATAATAATTTTCATACATATAAACCTATTATTACAAAACATACATTCTTACTTTATTTAATATATATATTCTAATAATATATATATATTCTAATAATCTAATAATTTTTCTTACTTCTAACACAAGAGCTTAATCCTTAGATCAATCCATAATTCTAAAATGCCTTAAATCCAGTATATATAATTTTAAGTTTCTGTTTTCAGTCTTATTCTGGGTTTCTTTTTCTGCCAACAGGTTTCCACAACAACGCTTCCCTTCCAACCGATGGGTCTCTCTTTGTTGCTTGTGATGCTATTTGAGGCAGTAATAAGCCTCCTATCCTCTGCATTGGACCTCTGTTTCTCTTATTCTTGAAGCCTTGGTGCTTTAAAAGTCTTTGCTTTTTCTGATCCTCAAAAATGTAGATAAGATGCTTGTAAGGTGAAATAAGTTCCTCTGTATCCTCCATGAAGTCATCTTTTAGTGTATTTTGGTTTGTAGAATAGTCAGATGTAGTCAGAAAATCACTTTTAGGATTTAAGGAGGAGTTTCTGGTTCTTAGTTCTGTAGTAATCTCTTTCGTTGTAGCAAATTCCTCTTTAATCTCCCTTAATTCCTCTTCTGGTAGGTTTTGGTTTGTAGAATCAACAGATGTGATCTGAAAGTCAGTTTGAGAGTTTGGGGTAGAGTTGACTCTTTGTTCTGTAATAATCCCTTTCCTTATAGCACATATTTCTTCAGTAACCTCGTAAATCTTTTTCAGTATAAGCTTGCAATTTAAGTAGAGCCAGCTGGCATGAAGGGTGATGGGGAGGTGGCAGCTCGGCAGGCGGGTTCCCGCCTGCCCATGAATGTCGGGCCCATGGGGCTCGACACAGAGTCAAAGGTCCAACATAACTTCCCTGCTCAGATGAGAAAGAAGGAATCTCTCCCGCCTGTGTCCCTTCCCCCCCCCAAGCAACAACAGGAGGTTGCAGACCACTAAGTCAGCCGGTGCAGGAAGCCTGGAATGGCCAGTCCAGGGCGCCTGGTTGCAGTGCTGGATGCCTTTTGCTCCTCCTAGAAGCCGGTAGCAAGAGAAAGAAGTCGTTCAAACTTCAAGGTAGCTACTGGATGCCTATTTGCACTTTTTTTGAGTACTTGTCTGCCAACCCACCCTATCTGTAAAAGAAAAAGTCTTCCACCCAAGCATAACTTTTAAGGATTTTAAGGATTTTTGAGAGGGAGAGACGGAGAGAGAAATAGAGAGAGGGAGAGAAAGAGAAATAGAGAGAGGGAGAGAGAGAGAGAGGAAGAGATAGAAAGAGAGAGTTACAGGGAGAGAGAGAAAGAGAAAGGGAGAACAGGAGAGAGAAAGAAAGGGAGACAGAGGGAGAGAAAGAGAAATAGAGAGAGGGAGAGAGAGAGAGAGAGGAAGAGATAGAAAGAGAGAGTGACAGGGAGAGAGAGAAAGAGAAAGGGAGAACAGGAGAGAGAAAGAAAGGGAGACAGAGGGAGAGAAAGAGAGGGAGAGAGAGAAAGAAAGGGAGAGAGAAAGAGAGAAATAGAGGTGGAGAGAGAGAGGGAGAGAAAGGGAGGGAGGGAGGGAGAGAGAGAAAAAAGGGAGAAAGAGAGGGAGAGAGAAATGAAGAGAGAAAGGGAGAGAGAGAAAGAGGGATGAGAAGAGAAAGAGGGAGAGAGAAAGAAAGGGAGAGAGAGGGAGGGAGAGAGAAAGAAAGAGGGAGACAAGAGAGAGAGGGAGAAAGAAAGGGAGACAGAGAGGGAGATAGAGATTAAATTAGTAACATGGTTGTTAAGTGAATTTGGTTTCCCCCATTAACGTTGCTTGTCAGAAGGTTTAAAAAGGCAATCACATGACCCTGGAACAATGTGACCATCATAAATATGAATCAGTTGCCAAGCATTGAAATGGAAATCACATGACTCTGGGGATGCTGCAATGGTCATAAGTGTGAAAAATGGTCATAAATCACTTTTTTCAGTGCCGTTGTAACTTTGAACAGTCACTAAGCAAACTGTTGTAAGTCCAGGACTACTTGTCCTTTATCACTTTTTTTCCATTTTTTTTGGTCATCAAGTTTTTGACACCTCGCTAGGTGACTGATGGTACTCGAATGTTGCCATATTCTAAAAGTGGTACAATCGGTGAAAAGCCTGAAAAGCCCTGCACTAATGGACCAATTATTTCATAACAGTAGCAAAATTACAGTTATGAAGTAGCAACGGAAATAATTTTATGGTTGGAGGGTCACCACAAGATGAGGAAATGTATTAAAGGGTCACTGCATTAGGAAGGTTGAGAACCACTGCCTTAAGGGGTCTACTGACGCAGAAAACCCAGCCGGACTGGAGACAAGTCCCTAGATCTGACCGGCGTCACCGTGTACCGGAACCGGAAGTCTTCCCTTCCAACTTCTATTCTATTCTATTCTATTCTATTCTATTCTATTCTATTCTATTCTATTCTATTCTATTCTACTCTACTCTATTCGAAGAAGCATTGTCTCAGTTTGACATAGTGAGCATAACAACAACTTGGTTCCTTCCCCAGCAAACGTTACAACCAATTAGGTAGCTCCAAAAAAGAGTTAAATAAATTAATGGAGGATAAGACTATTAATGGCAATGAGTGTTGATCATTGTATTCTACCTTCAGAATTTAAATAAGAATGTCTTGAATATCTGGTACTGAGAGATATTACAAGGATGCTACTAAGATTCTTGGAAGTATATCATTGACCTTTATGTGACATAGAATATTGCACTAGATGTACAATGCATTCAGAAAGTACTCAGACCCCTTTCACTTATTATGCTGCAGCTAATTCTAAAGTTGTTGAAATTCATTTTTTCTCATTAATCTGCACAGTACCTCAGAAAAAGTGAAAACAGAATGTTAGAAATGTCTGTAAATTTATTAAAAAGAAAAAAAAACCTGAAATATTACTTAAGTATTCAGACTCTTCACTCAGTATTTTGTTGAGGCACCTTTAACAGCAATTACAGCCTTGAGTCCTTTTTGATGATGGAATAAGCTTTGCACACCTGGATTGGGGGATTTTCTGCCATTCTTCCTTTCAAATCCTCTCAAGCTCAGTCAGGTTGGATGATGACTGTTGGTGGACAACCATTTTCAGGTCCCTACACAGATGTTTAATAGGGGTCAAGTCAGGGCTAGGACATTCACAGAGTTGTCCCTAAGTCACTCCTATGTTGTCTTGTCTGTGTGTCATGTTGGAAAGTGAGTCTTCGGCCCAATCTAAGATCCTGAGCACTGTGAAACAGATTTTCATTTAAGATATTCCTGTACTTTACTCCATTCAGATTTCCTTCAACCCGTGCAAGTCTCCTAGTCCCTGCTGCTGAAAAACACCACCATGCTTCACTGTAGGAATGATATTAGGCAGCTGATGAGAGGTGCCTGGTTTCTGCTAGACATAACATTTAGAATTGAGGCCAAAGAGTCCAATCTTGGTTTCATCAGACCAGAGAACCTTGTTCCTCAAAGTTTGAGAGTCCTTAAGGTGCCTTTTTGCAAACTCCAAGTGGGCTTTCATGTGTTTTGCACTGACAAGAGGCTTCCCTCTAATCAATCTGCCATAAAGCCCAGATCGGCAGAGGGCTGCAGTAATGGTTATCCTTCTGGAATTCTATAACATCTCCACACAGGATCTCTGGAGCTCAGTCAGAGTGACCATTGGGTCACCTCACTTATTAAGGCCCTTCTCCCCCGATTGCTCAGTTTGACTAGGCAACCAGGAAGAGTCCTGGTTGTGCCAAATTTCTTCCATTTGAAAATTATGGAGGCCACTGTGCTGTTAGGAACCTTTAGTGCAGCAGAAATTTTATTGTAGTCTTCCCCAGATTGTACCATGCAATAATCCTGTTTCTGAACTCTGCAGGCCATTCCTTTGACCTCATGGGTTTTGCTCTGCTACTCTATGCATTGTCAGCTGTGAGACTTTCTATAAAGAAGTGTGTGTCATGTCCAATCAATTTAATTTACCATAGGTAGATTCCAATCAAGGTGTAGAAACATGTCAGCAATAATCAAGAGACCTGGGGAGCACCTGAGATAAATTTCAAGTGTTGTTGAAAAGGATCTGAATACTTATGCCAATATGACACTTCAGTTTTTTATTTTTAATAAATTTACAGACATTTCTAAAATTCTATTTTCATTTTGTCATTATTAGGTGCCGAGTTTAGATTAATGAGAAAAAAACATGAATTTCAACAACTGTAGAATCAGGCTGCAGCATAACAAAATTGGCAAAAGTGAAGGGGTCGGAATATTTTCTGAATGCACTGTATATTTGGTATTATCCAAAAGGGTTTTCTTATGTTTCTTGAATTCAGCTACTATTTAATTTGAAGAATATCTGTATTTTTTTCTTTCTCCATATTCTTTTGTGTATTTAAATTAGAATGTATGTATTTCTTTTATGATTTTTATCCAAGTCACAATAAGTGCCTTTTATAATTGAAGTGTGGGTAATTAATTAAAATCTATGTTTATAGCAGCACGTTAAATAGTTCAGCAACTTGTTTAGATCAGTACTTGTTAATACTTCGATTGAAAACTTATATGGAATATCAAGACTTTAGATTTGACTGAGATGTCAAAAACGTCCACTTCTGCACTGTTGCTAATAAAACTGTGATATATCCACAAAGTCATCAAGAGGAAATACTGGTTAAAAAAAAGACTTTCCATGTATTTAGATAAATATTAGTATGAATTAGTTTACAACAATTTAAAACATCCATATCAGAAACAGAGAGGACATGTTACTGAAAAAAAGTCAATTGTCGTAAGTGTCTGAATAATCAAGGTACAAATTGATAAGCTTATGGTTAGTCTTATTTCAGTATGAAAACTATCCATAGATGGCTGTATATTTTTCGGGTAGATAAATAAACATTTATCCCAGTTAGATATATATTGGACATGTAATTTGGATATTATGGCTCTTTCACAAATATTAGCTTTGATGTTATAATTCTCCATAAAGAATAAAAACTAGTCTGTTTTTTCCATATTTAGGAATATTTTTTCCCTTCTTAAAAAGGATTTATTTTTGTAAGTCGGTATTAACAAGATTTGAAAGCTTGCAACAAAGCAGTGCACTTGATCAAAGATTCAGTTTGAATGGCCCCCAAAGTGGCTGGGGAATAGCTAATGATGTCTTACAGCTAAAACCATGTAAAGTATTGACCTGATCAATGCCTGAATTAGACAAAAATTACATACACTGTTCAGACTTATATTTTCTTAATCAGGGGTGAGTTAAAAGTATAATAAGTTTCTAATACATCTAATACATTAAATACATTTTAGAGTAATTTTTTATTTATTCATGGTTGATTCATTAGCAACATTTTTAAAAAAAAAACAGTAGTATAATAGAATTGAGTGTTGTCTAAAGGATAAGATATGCCATCTAGCCAAACCAATTTAAACTAGTGGTCCAATCTATGTGCTGAAAAGTTTATGGATGTTAATCTACAGAAAGCTACAGCCTGCTAATAATTTCCAGAACTCAAAAAAATACAATGTTAAACAAGGCATATTGATCTTTCTAGATGCAGGGATGGCTTTTCACAATTTGAACTGGACTTTCTTGTTTCAGGTGTTTAAGAAAAACTAAAATGGTCTCAATTGTATGTTAATTTTTTAAATCTTCTAAATCAGTCTTTTCAATGCATTTCAAAATAAACAGATTATAGAACACTGTAATTTCTCTGGTGTCATGTTGTAACAATACATCATTTTATAAAAGCACTTTTAAGATTATACCATTGTAATAAACAGTGTAAATTTCAATTCTTTTACTCCTCCCCTTTTCACATTGTTCCATCAGTATATTAAGTGAAAATGTTAACATTTAATACCATATATTAGGGGTATTTTTTTACTTTGAATCTTCCTAATAACTGTAACTGGAAAACATTGGCAACTATGTATGTTTGCTATCAATTGTTCTCTTGATTTTATTTTTTATTCCTGTGAGATGTAAAAACCACAAATTTTGATACTCACAATACGAAGACAAGTCTGTTTAACAATACAAAGTTTTATTGGAGAAAAACATAAAAATAATAAAAAGAAAAAGAGAAGAAAATAGAAGAAAAGAAAGGCATTTGCAAACATGGTCTCCTGGATCCTTCCCAATGGATTGGATTCCAGGAGCACAACACACAGTTTCCAAGCTTTGCATTTTATACTTTTTACAATGCACGTCACATCTAAGAAGCTCTTTCAACTCCATAGCTATTCTTTGAAGTTGTTTTTACACTTAATAGTTCATCCTGACAATTTCCTTCCAATTTCTATCCATCCGGGTCATAATTCATTATCTTTGCTGATTACCATTTGTAGTCACTCTACATAGGCAGGAAGCAGTAAACATTCCTTCTCATACATTGACATTGCATTGTTGAGAAGGTGGTGTCACTCCAGCTCCAACGGTCCTTGGATGAGGCCGATTATCTGGGCCCTCAACAGTCAGGATTCAGGCTCGGCTACTCCACGGAAACTGCTTTGGTCGCGCTGACGGATGATCTCTGGCGGGCCCGGGATAGGGGATTATCCACTATCCTGGTGCTACTTGACCTCTCAGCGGCTTTCGATACCATTGACCATGGTATCCTTCTGCACCGACTGGAGGGGTTGGGGGTTGGAGGCACTGTTTTGCGGTGGTTCACCTCCTACCTCACTGGTCGGTCGCAGTCGGTGTTGGCAGGGGGTCAGAGGTCAACCCCTAGGTTCCTCCCTTGTGGGGTCCCTCAGGGATCGGTCCTCTCCCCTCTGCTGTTTAATATCTACATGAAACCACTGGGTGAGATCATCCGACAACACGGGGTGAGATATCATCAGTATGCTGATGATACCCAGCTTTACATCTCCACCCCGTGTCATTTCAGTGAAGCAGCGGAAGTGATGTGCCGATGTCTGGAGGCTGTTAGGGTTTGGATGGGTGCCAACAGGCTCAAACTCAACCCCGACAAGACGGAGTGGCTATGGGTTCTGCCTCCCAAGGATATTTCAATCTATCCGTCCATTAGCCTGGGGGGGGAGCTTTTGACCCCCTCGGAGAAGGTCCGCAACTTGGGCGTCCTCCTCGATCCACAGCTAAATTTGGAACATCATCTTTCGGCTGTGGCGAGGAGGACATTTGCCCAGGTTCGCCTGGTGCACCAGTTGCGGCCCTATTTGGACCGGGAGTCTCTTCTCACAGTCACTCATGCCCTTATCACCTCGAGGTTCGACTACTGCAATGCTCTCTACATGGGGCTACCTTTGAAAAATGTTCGGAGACTTCAGGTAATGCAGAATGCAGCCGCGCGAGCAGTGTTGGGCTTGCCTAGAAATGCCCACATTTCGGCATCACTCCGCGAGCTGCATTGGCTGCCAATTGGTCTCCGAACCCAATTCAAAGTGTTGGTTATGACCTATAAAGCCCTACATGGCATTGGACCAGGTTATTTACGGGACCGTCTGCTGCCCCATGAATCCCAGCGGCCGGTTAGGGCCCACAGAGTGGGCCTTCTCCAGGTCCCGTCAGCCAGACAGTGTCGCCTGGCGGGGCCTAGGGGAAGGGCCTTCTCTGTTGCGGCCCCGGCCCTCTGGAACCAACTTCCCCCGGAGATCCGTGTCGCCCCCACCCTCTTCGCCTTTCGTAGATTGCTTAAAACATACTTTTGCCGGCAGGCCTGGGGCAACTAACACCTTGCCCCTAGCCAGTGTATGTTTCTGTGTATGTTTGTGGAGTGATTGGTTTCTTTTAGCTCAAGGGTTTTTTATAGATATGTGTTTATTGTAATTTCTATCATGCTGTGAGCCGCCCTGAGTTCTTTGGAATAGGGCGGCATAGAAATTAAATAAATAATAAATAATAATAATTGTTACGTTTACACTACATTAATACATTTGTGCTAAACATACAGTCTCATACATTGTTACATTGGGGCTTTATTTTTACATTTTATAAAAGAATAACTTTTATTTCCTTCATTCCCCTTGACAAAATTCTAGTATGTCAAAGTATGTTAACCATTTGCATCTGCCTAACCTAGATTTGTGTCTATTCCATAATCTGAATAAGGCATGTCTAAAATAGTGTAGATTTTTAATATCTACACTAACCTTTATTCTATTGTAGTATAAATATCCATGCCACCCAAATGTCAGGTCATGTTTTTCTAACTCTAAAAGTCTTCTGTTTTTCAGTAACACCCATTCTTATATCCAAATCAAACAGAAAGATGCAAAATACAATTTCAAATCAGATAAACCCATCCTTCTCTTTCCTTTACATTTTAAAACCTTTTTTTTCAACCTGTGTATTTTCCCTTGCTATACAAACTTAGCCCTTTTTTCCACTGTATAATAATAATAATAATAATAATAACAATAATAATAACAACAACAACAACAATAATAATAATAATAATAATAATGTTGGAAGGGACCTTAGAGGTCTTCTAGTCCAACCCCCTGCTCAGGCAGGAAACCCTATACCATTTCATACAAATGGTTGTCCAATCTTGTCTTAAAAAATTCCAGTGTTTGAGCATTCACAACTTCTGGAGGCAGGTTGTTCCACTGATTAATTAATGGTTTATCATTTGTGCAAACCAGTATTGTCTGAAACAAAAACTCATTCTAGGCAAACCATTCATTTTTATTGTAGAAAATCTCCCCAGCAATGCCATTGTAATTACTCCTATTGTAACAACTTTTAAAACTTCATTCCACATCTTGAACAACAACATACATACAATAACATACAATTCACATTTGTTATGGTGATACCCAAATATTTTACTGCAAGAAAGGATTCTCACTCTTCTGAATGAGCAACATCAGGACAGCTTCTACTTAAGAAAAGCAGTGTGCTCAAATATTTCCATTGATGATAATCATCCATTAACCATATGCCTTGACTCCTGACCTGCAGTCATCACAACCTTAACTCTGGAGCCACACTGGCTGACAAACCTTACATAAAGTTATTTCTCTTCTACATGCCTGTGTATTCCCATTTACATTTTGTCTTGCTGCTCATTTATTTACTTTGCAAAAAACAGTCAATAATGTTTGTATCTATATCTCTGTGTGCTTGGTTTGACACAGAACATTTATTCTCTTTTAGGTAAAACCACTCTGATCCTAAGGAATAAAGGACTGCAAAATTATTTCCAAAATCTCAGCCAAAATGGTTGCAAATAACTTACAGTTATTATTCAGTAATGATAATGGCTGGTAGTTTCTTGTTAAAGTCAAATCTGGGCCCTTGCTAGGTACAGTATTAATGCTATATTAGCCTTTTTCCAAGTGCCTGGCATATTTATCTTTATAAAAAAAGAAGTCATTGTATTCTGTAAAGGTTGTAAAAGTTCATCCTCAAAGCTTTTATAGTAAGAAGCCAATAACCCATCTGGTCTGGGCACTTTTCAGCTTCATAAACTTTTCTTATTGTTATGGATTCATTCATAATCTGTTTCTATTTTTCTGTAATCTTTGGTAAATTTTGTTTCTTTAAATATTAATCGATATTTTCTCCAGGGAAATTTCTTGTCCTTTATCTAAATTGGAATAGTATTGATGAAACATCTTTTGCCTAGCCACGTTATCTGTATTTTTCTTTTGCAATTTCAATATCTTTTTCTTTTTTCTAATTTGTATGCCAACTACATTTCTGATTTATTTGCAAACTCATTCCTTCATGGATGTCTAGTCCAGTGGTTCTTAACCTGGGTGTTATTGCCTCCTAGGGGGCAATTTCGTTTTTCAGGGGGGCAATGGAACAAAAAGGGGAGATGTGGGAGCGAAGGAACAAAAAGCGGGCGATGTGGGGGCGATGGAGTGAGAGGTTTTGGGGACTTTTTTGTACAGTGAATCACTGTATATCTGATGGAGGGGGAGCGCTTCTTTCGAAACATTGCATGCTGAGTGGCTCTGTAAAACATTTTGTATTGTACTTTTTTTAACATGCACTCCTGTTCGATATTATATTTTCTTTGTGCCTTTTTAATCCTTTTTACAGTGTGCATGACTATATATGCTTTCCTCAAATCTTAATTTAGTTTCAGAGTTTTCGTCCTGAAATTCGTAGTTCCTGCACTGCGGTTTGTTCTTATGCCCTTTTTATATTTCTTTTTGCATCTTAAATTTCACTTGTAATTCAATCATTAAATGTTACTGTTTTTCTTTTCGGGCATTTCACTTTCTTGCAATTGAATTTTGTTTTCAGTGGTCATTACATTTAAGTGTCTTGAATAAATAAGATAATAATGAAATACATGTATCACTAAGTTTGGGAATAAAGTGATGGGTGGCACCAAACTTTTTTCACACAGTTGAGATATGGGAAAAAGACTGGAAATAAACTATTTGCATCGATATGTCCTGATGACAATTTTAAAGAAAACAAAAAAAGTGTTTGGATAAATTTAAGAATTATTTCCTATATTGTGATTGAGAGGTTATGTTGGGGAAGGGGGACGATGACAACTTCCTCATTGGCTTAAGGGGACGATTCGTTCAAAAAGGTTAAGAACCACTAGCTAGTCTGCCATAGAATCTCACTCAGAAACAACTCTGTTCATTTCTTTTTTTAAAAAAAAAACAATTTTTATTGGTTTTTTAAAATTCTTAAAGGAACATATTCAGGACACACCGTGGTGCTGGGGTAATCAAACATCTTAAAAGAAGACATATATACATAATATAATCAATACGTCAAATATTCCCTCTCATTTTCCCTCAAATAGCATAGTATATTTAGAATATCCAATTCTAGCTTAATTGTATTCAACCTGAGCCTGTTTTTAAGCTTCATCAATTTGTACCATAATCAAATTAACTTTAAATAAAAACATTTTAGTTCAAATATCCCTTCCACATATGTTCTACTTTCGTAATTTTATCAAAATCTTATTTGTTTCTTCTTCCATTAATCTCCCTTATTTAGAGTAAAATATTAATCTATCCTATACCTATCAAGTCTATCAGCTGATCCATCTCTTCAAGCTAAAGAAAAAAATAATATCATACCTTAAATCATGTCATTCCATTAAACAAAGTTAAAGTCTCCAGTTAATTATCATAACTAATGACATCTATATCATCAGAAAATCATATCATCGTATTAAATTTCAATTAACTATTAGTACTTCAAATCTGAAGCCTCTCTTCAGTTTTCGTCATTCCATTACATCATAATTTTCATAGAAATAAACCTAACATTCTAAAAGGAACATTCCTAGTATTCTAAATTGTCTTTAATACCTTATACAGAAAAATATCTCATCATTAAACAAACATAATAGTCTATCCTAGACACATCTAAATGTATATATTTGTCAAACTGTTCTCTAAATATCTAATCCTTCGCTTAATCAATCTCTTTAAGTTAACAAATTAATATCAGATCTTAAATCATTTCAATATATAATTAACATTCAATTAATTATTGATTCAGACCAACTGTAAGACATCTTTTTACTTCAAACTCAAAATCTCAGTCCTTAGATCAGTCCATAGTTCTAGGTTGCCTTTAATCCAATTTAAGAAATTTTAATTTTCATTTTTAAATCTTATTCTAGCTTTCCTCTTTTGCCAAGTGGGTTTCAATAACAGGACTTCCCTTCCAGATAATAGGTCTCTTTTTGTTGCTTGTAGTATCATTTGATTTGATATAAACCATCTTGATCTCTGATTTAATCCTCTGTTTCTCTTGTCCATAAAGCCTCGTTGCTTCAGAAGTCCAAAGTTCAGTCTTTGCTTTTCCTGGTCTTGCTTGTAAGGCAAAATAAGATTCTCCTTATCCTCAGTTAAAACCTCTTCTTGTATAATCTGTTTTATAGAGTAGTCAAGTGTAATCAGGGAGTCAGTTTTAAGTTTTAAAGTAGAAATTCTGGCTCTTAGTTCTGTAGTAGCCTCTTTTATTGTAGTACATATTTCTTCTTTAGCCTCATAGATCTTTTCCAGTATAAGTTTACAGTTTAAATGTGATTGAGGCTTCTCCATTTTAGCGATAGTTGAAGAAAAATCCTTTTCCTTTTTAGTGAAGGTTACAGTTGAACATTATCCACCCCCACAGATCACACAGCTGGCTCAAATTATCTTTTTTCTTGAAAAACAGTTTGAAGGCCAAAGCTGTCTCATCTCCAAATAAACAATCCAATATTAAATTTTGACCAGTAGGTGTCATTAGTGAGCTACAAAGACTTCTTCAAACACCATTTCCCCCCTTTTTTCTATCTTTAAAGGGAGAATAGAAAAAGAAATACTCTGCCGATATAGTATGCACCAAAAAGCACAAAAAGTTTTTTCTACCTCACAATGTAAGTAGGAATAGAATATAGTCTTTAAATGAATATTTTTTTTCCTGTCCTTTTTGTAAAATGTGTTTGTTCCCATGATTACTAAAGCCGCTTTCTCCAGATGGGGAAATAATAGCACAAACAGCTTCTACAGACAAAAACAGGAGGGGTATGGAGAGGAACAAAGAGGATCTCACCCGGATTATCCGCGGTGGGTCATTAACGCTTAGATGACAATGTGACTTCGGCTGGTGCAGCAGGGTGATCGGCAGGCCGATCTTTGCTCCGTCGGCCCTAAGGAGAAGCTGGAGACTCGGGGGAAGCTGCTGCCCTCCCCTATCTACCAGCTGGCCACCTCCTTGGTGGTCGCCCCTCCAGGGCACCTTTCGACCCCCTAGGGGGTCTACCGGCGAAGGAAACTCCAGATGGCCTGGAGAGAAGTTTCCAGGCGCGACCGGCATTGCCGCATTCCAGAACCGGAAGTCAACTCTGTTCATTTCTAATGACTTCCAGAACTATTTCTTTTTCTAGAAACACTGTAATGATATAGTGGTTATAACACTTCCTAATCTAAATTCTGGCAGTAATTTTTAAATTACTTATTTTTTTTTAATTTTCCCGGGCTATTTTTTTTCCAGAGCTTGCTGCCAATGCTTCTCTCTTTTTCTTTCTTCTCCATTTTTTTCTAGTAACTTCTGAGTATCCAGACTAAGCTGTGCTATTGCAACAACAGCAAATAACAGCACTGAAGGGTAGGTATATACAAATCACTGTAAATTCTGTCCACATTAGTAGACAGAAATTTGGTCTGTTGGATGCTTTAAAAAAAATACCAGGAGAAAAATAACAATATCTATATCCATATTTAATAATATATTGACATTGCTTCTCTTAATTAACATAGCAATTTATAAGAAATATTTTCTTTTAAAAATAAATCAATATTTGATATATATTTTTTGATGCAAGAATATCATTTCCCCAATTTAAGTTAAAAAATGAGCATCCAGCTTTTAAATTTGGTGTGTTAACTCAACTGAAATTCATTTATGTCATTGTTTAGTTATCCAATCACATATGACCTTTGCTACCTCAGATATGTCAGTTTACAAGGATTGTCAGTCAGTTAACTTTGAATCCTAGTAAGCTAGGACTTCTCTCAGCCTGATTGTGATTTTCTTTATTTTTTTTCAGATGCCAAGGTCTTCTTCAATGATTCTTGCCTTGCATTTTATTTCAAAAATCTTTAACATTTAGCTTCATTATTACTGCTTCCAGTGTGCAGTTTGCTTTTATATTACTAAATATTGAATTATTTTTTCTTCTTATAGTTCAAGGTCTTTGGAACAATTTTTCTGTGGTACAATTTAAAAGCATTTTTCCTGTGTTTAGTTTTTCACAGACATGCTACAATTTAGAAAACTATAGTTTTCATATTAGATGCATTTGTTGTTAGTGTGATGTTTACCTTTTGATTTATATTTTAAAATCTTGCTAAATGTACCTGACTCCATAGTTAGTGCAATATGCTATGAGGATTTCCTTAACCCTATGTGAAGAGTTTAAAATGTGTGATCTCAGTGAGTCAGTTCTCTCTGAGAATCCCTAAGGTTCTAAGTTTTTGAAAAAATATGTGATAAAACTAAAAATGGAGCTGATTTAACATCCTGTCTTCTATTTGTTTCCTGCCTCTTTAGATTAGAGATGATATGTCTACCACAGCACACTTTTATTAATTGTAGCACCTTATTTTCATTATTTTCTGGTAAGCTTAATATTTTTTATTCAGGAAGTAACTATTTTCAAAGCATAGTCCTCCAACATGTCCTACCCTTAATTTTTTTTTCAAAA
Source organism: Bothrops alternatus (assembly GCA_034064705.1). Classification (NCBI taxonomy): domain Eukaryota; kingdom Metazoa; phylum Chordata; class Lepidosauria; order Squamata; family Viperidae; genus Bothrops; species Bothrops alternatus. The sequence continues at coordinate 5,009,778 of JARGCV010000081.1, read as the reverse complement.
TATTCATCTTTTTTTTGTCTTGGGCACAAAAGAACAGACTGTAAATGCCACAGGGCTACAAAAACATATTCTCCCTTCTGTGAAAATTGTTTGCTAAAGATGGAAGGTGATGTCTCTCTTATAGAAGACAGCTGTTCCACCAGTGGTTTGTCCTCTAATACTTCCCTTGGCAAATTAAAGACTGTGATAACTGAAGTAAAATGTATAAGGAAGCCTAATGTGTTTGGACTGTTTTAAAATAAACAAGAGACAGACATTTTCAGAAATATCCCCTCGTCTCCAGTACTTGCTACTGCCAAATGGCATACATTAAGCTAGCTGAAAAAGGAAATTGCTACTTCTTCATGGGGATGAGTGGGAGACGAGAAGTACAAGGGTGTGGGTGTATTTTCTTAGGACTGATGGAGTGGATGCTATCAATAGCCCATGTGCTATCGACATAGATAAATATTTGATTATTTATCCAACAAGGTAAACAATTTACCATCACAGCATTTAAAATATTTAAATGTACATTTAAAGTACATTTGATTTGTGTTTTAAATAATCCATAAACTTGTTAAGATAATTCCTGAAAAAGAAAAGAAAATGTTAATAATGCAAAACTTTAAATTAAAGAAATCTATAGAAATGCAGGCTGCCACATTAATTGCCCATGTTTATTCAATTAAAAATAAATATGACCAGTAAACAAACAATTGCAGACCCTACCCAACATTGTAAATCTGAATTTATTATTATTCTAAGTATGTTTAATGGTTTGCCTTAGCCATTACTGCAAATCCACAATATCAGTTAGAACAAAAAAAAATCCAACATTTCAACATTATACTAGCTCCAACTATATATTAAACACTAGGGTGTACTTGTGTGAGTCTCTCTCTCTCTCTCTCTCTCTCTCTCTCTCTCTCTCTCTCTCTCTCTCTCTCTCTCTCTCTCTCTCTCTCTCTCTCTCTCTCTCTCTCTCTCTCTCTCTCTCTCTCTCTCTCTCTCTCTCTCTCTCTCTCTCCATTTGTGTGTATATTCTTTCTCTGTACACACACACACAGACACGTTACTTTACTTAATTATCTTAGAAGGATTAAAAATTAATTTAGAACCACACTTGCTTCCATAAACAATTTTTAAATTGCTACCTGTCCAAGTACTCTGCATACATTTCCCTGTTACCAAGTAATCCAATGAAAGTAAAACAAAAATAAACTCTTGATTAGAATGTATGTATGTGCATACTCATACAAATGTTCCAAAAACAGGATATTGCCCTTTTGTTCTAAAATGATATTTACTGTACCTTTTCTGTTCTAGTGCATCATTCTTTACTTGAACTGAGAGAACGTAGTCAAGTATAATAGAGCCGTAGAGCTACCACCAAGATAGGAAAATTGGAATAAGCAGACAAGAGGAGAATCAATGGCAGCTGTATTGGCCATAACTATTTTAAATCACTTGCTTAATGTCTGATCTACATTGCTGTATTGTTTAACAGTTGCTGTTACTGAAACCCAGACTGGCTGTCTCCAAGCTGATAATGAGGTTTGGGGTGGGAAACTGTTACTTTAAACCTATTGGTTGCCACCTAGAGGCTAACTGTATAAATAGCTATGCAGCAGCCTTTAGGGCTGCTTCTGTTCTGAGTTAATAAATTTGTTGCTATTTCAACACATTGCCTCATTCAATGCCTAAAGAACCAAAGATATAACAGTGGTGACGAGGACGGGATGTGCTGCTTCATTGAGAGAGCTTGAAGTCACTAGGGGGTGAGGTCAGCATAGAGCCTGACAGGAACTAAGTTCCCCCCCTTGGTCTACCAGCAAGCCATGCTGGAGATCACCATACCCTAAGGATCCATCCAAGGGCCTACACAGAAGCCAGCAGTGCAAGGCATTGAATGAAGAAACAAACCACCATGGCGAAGGCCGGGAAGCTCAAAGAATTCGACGTAACTCACCCGGAGAGATGGACGTCCTACATCTCCCGCATCGAAAATTACCTCCGCACCAACCAGGTCGCCAAAGATAGATTGAAGGCCATGACACTCCTCTGTGTGTGCGGCCCCACCACCTTTGACATTGCAGAGAACCTGGTTGACCCAGCACCGCTTGAGTCGGCCACCTACATGGATTTGAAAAAAAGACCACTTCAAGCCCAAGTTATCCATTATCTGAGACCACTTTGAGCCCAAGTTATCCATTATAGCATGGAGACACACTTTTGAGCAGTGGGAGCATCAACCCGGTGAGTCTGCAACAGAATTCATTGCCGCTCTTCGTCAAGTGTCCCGACTCTGCAATTTCACGGATTTGGAGGAGAGATGAGACCGTTTAGTCTGCGGACTCTGGAATCGAGAGCTCCAACAAAAATTGTTTGTTAAGGAGATTCGCTACAAGAGGCCTTGAAGGAGGTCATGGCAGACAAAGATGCTGGAAGGGCCATTAAAGCACTGTGGCCCGCCAAAAGTGTGCCAAGCACCGAAGCTGTCCACCATGAGGTCGCCAAGCAGATGGAAGACACCAACTCAGAATACGATGTCGACCAGCTATGAAAGCACCCGGAGAAGGGACCACAGCCAGCTTTGAAGTCAATTCCATTCCTTAGATGCATGGGCTGCAGAGACCGCTATCAACGTGTGGATTGATGATTCCAAACTGCAATGTGCCGGGCCTGTGGCAAACCAGGCCACATCACCGCCATCTGCCAAGGTCGTCAGAGGAACTACCCAAAAGAAGACACATTCAGGAGAGGTACTGGGGCCCCGGGTCAACACCGAGTAGCATTCTGCTTCAGCCGAAGGAGCATATTCCGTACTGGTGCCCATCGCCCCCTAAAGCAGAAGCTTAGACTACAAGTCAAGCTTCATGGAGTTCCATGCAAGATGGAACTGGACACGGGCTCAGCCATGTCCATCATTTCACAAGGAACATTCAGGCACCTATGCCATCGTAGCAACAGATGGGCCAAGCTCCGGCCATCTAATCTACTACTCACAGACTGCCAAAACTCCTGAGTGGCAGTCAAAGCTGAAGCCACACTTCTGGTGGAATTCAAGGGGTTCAAGGGGCCACTAGATGTCATAGTGGTGAAATGCCAATGCACGAGCCTCATAGGGCTCGATTGGTTTGATGCATGGGGCATTCAAGTAACTGGCATTCACCAGACACAAGTGACAGATCTGTCTGCAGTCTGCCAAGGGTTCATGGATATTTTCAGTTCTAGTCTAGGGGAGTACAAGGGTCCTCTGATTGCCCTCAATCTTGATCCTATGGTAACTCCAATATGGATCAAGCCTTGTAGAGTGCCTTTCATGTTAAAACCCAAAATCGATGCAGAGCTGGATAAGCTAGTGGAACAAGGTGTATTACAGCCCATTGATAGTGGGGTGTGGGAGATCCCCGTAGTAACGCCATTAAAAGCCAATGGGGAAGTGCAAATATGTGTTGACTATAAATGCACTCTCAACAGGGCACTTCAACAACACACATACCCTGTGCCAGTTGTCAGCCATATGTTGGCGTCATTGCAAGGAGGCCGCATGTTCACCAAATTAGATTTGGCACAGGCATATCAACAACTGCCCATGGACGAGGCCACAGAGGTAGCCCAGAACATTCTCACCCATAGGGGGGCATTTAAGGTTAAGCGCCTACAGTTTGGGGTGAGTGTAGCCCCAGGGCTGTTCCAGAGAGTGATGGAGCGCATGCTCAAGGGAATTCCAAGGGTTTGCCCCTACTTCGATGATGTCCTCATTGCTGGGGAATCGGTTGAGATTCTGGCTGAATGTCTTAAGGCCATCCTTCAGTGGTTCCGCGATGTGGGACGTAAATTAAAAAAAGAAAAGTGCAAGATTGGGGTAGAGTCAACTGAGTTCCTTGGTTTCCGCATCGATGCCGAAGGCATCCATTCAGCAGAATCCAAATTAAAATAAATCCAGCAGGCCCCAAGGCCAAACTCAAAGGGAGAGCTTCAGGCTTTCCTAGGCCTTCTGAATTTTTACCATGCCTTCCTCCCAAACAAGGCTGCAATGGCAGAGCCATTACACCGGCTCTTGGATAGACAAGCTCAGTGGCAGTGGACCAGTGTCCATGAGAGTAGTTTCCAAGCAGTCATATCACTGCTGTCATCAAACTCAATTCTCACTCATTTCAATGAGCAGCTGCCTCTCTCCATTGCATGTGATGCATCCCTGTATGGGGTTGGGGCTGTGTTAAGCCACTTAATGGCTGATGGGAGGCAGAAGCCTACCACGTGTTACTCCAGGATCCTATTGTCCACAGAGTGCAACTATGCGCAAATTGACAAAGAGGGTCTGGCCATTGTGACCAGAGTTAAAAAGTTCCATGACTTGTATGGTCGCCAGTTCACAGTCTTCACGGACCACAAGCCACTCCTAGGGTTGTTCATCACAAACAAACAGACACCTCAGATTCTGTCTCCTCGAATGCTGAGGTGGTATATCTTCCTGTCAGCCTACAGCTACAGGATGATTCACAAACCAGGCAAGGAAATGGGCCATACAGACAGCCTGAGCAGGTTGCCCCTGCCACATGTGGAGCCAGATCCAGCTCTGGCTGCACACATCCTGGCTATCCAGGATTTGACGGAATCTCCCATTCACGCTGGGGACATAGTTGCTGAGACAGCAGCTGACAAAATGCTGAGTTGTGTGCTAAACTGGGTACATACAGGATAGCTGGACAAATGTCCAGGGCCAGAATTTCAGAGTTTCTTCATGAGAAAAGATGAGCTTTCAGCTCATAAGGGGTGCATCCTTTGGGGAAGTAGGGTCATAGTCCCGAGATCTTTAAAGCCCAGGGTCCTAGAGTCTCTGCACGAGGGTCATCCAGGAATAGTCCGGATGAAAATACTTGTGAGGAGCTACCTTTGGTGGCCAGGGCTAGATAAAGCCACCGAGGCCCAGGTACATGATTGCTACATGTGCCAGCAATCCAGACTGGAGATACCGCAAGCCCCTGTCCACCGATGGGAGGACACACACACACCGTGGTCAAGAATCCACATTGATTTTGCCGGGCCCTTTCAAGGACAGCTGTTTCTAATAGTGGTAGATAGCAATTCTAAATGGTTAGAGGTCACACCAGTCCCTACTATGAGTACTGCCAGGACCATCCAGGAACTGCACAGAATCTTTGCAACACACGAACTTCCAGATGTGTTAGCCTCAGGCAATGGGGCTTAGTTTATTGGTTCTGAATTCCAGTCTTTTCTCAGGGGAAATCTAATATAGCACACCACATTGGCTCCCTTTCACCCAGCCTCAAATGGCCAAGCAGAACCCATGGTCCACACAACCAAGGAATCACTAAAAGGGATTGTCATAGGGGATTGGTACCACAGACTGGCAGATTTCCTACTCTGCCAATGCACAACTTCCTGTACTGCCATGGGCAGAAGCCCTGCTGAACTCAGATGGGGCCAATGTTTGATCACCAAGTTGGACAGGCTCCACCCCGACTGGGTTGCCTCAGACTCTGCTCAGCCAAAGGCACCTCAGAATTTGCAAATGGGTGACCCGGTTTGGACCTGGAATTATGGGCAAGGGGCTTGGTGGGTGGCAGCCGTGGTTGTTTAGGTGTCGGGACACTCTCGTATGAGGTGGTCCTGGAAGATGGGCCAGTCATTTGCCAGCACATTGACCAGCTGTGTCGGAGGCTAGTTAACCAGTCGCTGGCTCAGGCCTCTCAAGAGGGCCACACACAAGGGCCATGCGACAGTGGCCCAACCGAGGAGCTTGCACCTCAAACAGAACTCTTACTCAAAGAGATGGGGGAAAGACCATAGGAGAGCTTTACCTGGACAGACAAACAGTATCCGCTGAACAGGACTGGCAAACTGCGCTGAGGGACAGCCCTGCAGACTTTGCTGCACGATTGGACTTTGGTTTGGGCCAGTCGGGACTGGCCAGCCAAAGGGACCTGAGTCAATCTGACTTCCCTGGACCTCAGAGTCCTGGTCTACCCAGCTGGGCAGGCAAGCGGGTACACCAGGAGACCTCTGCAACCCCTAGATGTTCAGAATGGTCAAGAAGGCCACCTAAATATCTGCAGGACTATGTCCAGCAATTGAGAGTTTGAGCCATCTAGGGGGAAGGGGTGTAATGTATTGGGCACAACTGTTTAAATCACTTGCTTAATGTCTAACCTACATTGCTGTATTATTTAACAGTTGCTGTTACTGAAACCCAGACTGGCTGTCTCCAAGCTGATAATGAAGTTTGGGGTGAGAAACTGTTACTTTAAATCTATTGGTTGCCACCTAGAGGCTAACTGTATAAATAGCTGTGCAGCAACCTTTAGGGCTGCTTCTGTTCTTGTAATAAACTTGTTGCTGTTTCAACACTCTGCTTCATTCAATGCCTAAAGAACCAAAGATATAACAGCAGTATTCTGAATCAAGATTTTTTTCTATGATTCTTAAGTGTATCAAGTGATGCAGTGGACCTACAGTCCCTCCAAACTTTAGTTCAGAACGTTGAAAGTAGCAAAGCGGAAATAGTAAAAAATATATTAATTCTAAATTAAACAAGTTATATTTTAGTCTAGATTCAACTTACACTTACTTCGGGAGGAATGTGAATCCTGAAATGCCATTGAAAAGGCAAGTCTCTTGGGCTAAAAAGAGCCACATATTCTTGTTTGGCATATGGAATTGGACATCCAAAATGTCTTTATCAGGGAAATATTAGTATGTGTGTCTGTGTCTCTCTCTGTGTGTTTGTTTTGATAAGCATATTCAATAATGTAAAAGAAACTGGGACTTGCAGCATACCCATGGTGAGATGAACATCCTCAAAAGTACAGGGATGTCGTTGAGGCAGACATCAGCAACTAGAAAGCAAATCCTGATCTCTTATAATCTCTCCAGAAAAAAGGAAAGATCACAAGATTTCCCACCTGCACTCCAGACAGCTGTTCTTCATGAGTAGACTGCAGGAACTGAAGGTTTTATGATCAGTTTGTGAGTTTCGTCAAGGGAGCTGCACAGCCATTCATGTAGCCTGAGTGGACAAAAAGTTCAGTTTAGCCTCATTTCTTAATCACTTTTAGAATTGCTTTTTAACTGGTTTTCAACAATTAAGAACTTTGAGTTTGGCAAATGTACAACATTCACCAGATGAGTCTCCTTCAATCATTTAAAAAAGAAGTTTAAGTGTAAGATTAAAGACTTTAAAATTTATATGGGAGAAATAAGCAGGGAAAGGGTGATTAGAATTTTGATTTTAAAAAGTTATTAATAAGTAAATGGTATTTGAAGTTATTTTGAAATTAAGTATAAAAAATCTTCCCATAGAAAAAAAGTTGTTTTGGAAAAAATAATAGTACAATTGGATTGTAAAAGTTGGACACTAGAGGAAACAAGGGAGAACTAAATATTACAATCAAAGGAAAAGTATACTTAAATTCAATTCATTAACACAGAATGAAGCAAAATACCATAACTTTGGATGAATTGAAATTTTGAATTTAGTTAAAAGTTTGAGAATATTGGCTATTGTCAGTTATCATGGACAAACTGGATTTAAAAGAAGTTATAAAAGAGAAACATGTTTTACTGGACAAGCTTGAGAATACAGCTGATTTAAAAATGACAAGTTATAAGAATGCTATGAGAAAAGATATTACAGTAAACATCTTTTAAAGAGTTACAAAAAAAACCTTGTTAAAATTTCAAAGGATTTTCTTAGACGAGACAAAGATAACCAAAAAAAAGCAGGTTCTGGGACATTATTTTAAAAAAAATTAAAGATAAAAATTTTAAAGAAAAGAGAAGAAATAGTAAGTTGGTTTATTTAGTTAAGTTTACATATATATCTTGTTGTTTCTAATGACCCTTAAAAGATTTTTGTTAATCTGGACCAAATTATGAAGCATAAAAGAAATGAAAAAAATATATCTTTTCTTGCATTTTTAGAGAAAGTGATAAGTTACTGTGTTAAAATAAAGGGAAGGAATATAATATTGGTTTGTTTCATTAAGAATAAAATGTATGTATTGTTTTCTGGTAACACAATGGACTTTTGCTGACTAAGGCTGCATAATGATGCTTTAAGAATTTTTTTATAGATAAGAAATGTATACATAAAACAGCTATTTTGTTATAATATGCAAGAACGTGGTTGATTACTGAAATTGTATGTATTTGTGATGAAGAGGAATTAATTTCTTCTCATTTATTTTCTTTACTATATTCCTCTATTTTGTTATATTCTTCTATTTACTTTTTTATTTTCCTTTATATTTTCTTTGCTGCTATCCTTTTCTATCCCTATTTTTTCCTTGTTAGCTTGCATTAGTCTGTTATGTTTGCAAATTTTGTAATTTTGTAAACTGTAAATTTTAATAAAAGTTTCAAAATATACTTCAAACTTTTTAGTTAAAATCATATTTAATCTGATGGTGCAGCTGAAATACACATTACAGTCTCTACATTTTACAACACAGCTTCATTGGAAATTATTTCTTCCTTTGTATTAGCATGTTACATCATTCCCTAACACATGGATCAATCAAAGTTCAGAGGTGAATTATAATATTAAATTAATATTTTTTTTCTTATGAACAGGCAAATTTCTACAATGTGGTTACAGGAAAATGTGGCTTATCATAATCTCCAAGCAATATTATCACCAAATAATAAACAAACAAATAAATAAATAAAACATAATATCTCTTTAGTAAAACTCAGCTGCATCCTTGAATTCTTCATTTATTTTGTGTTGTCTGCTACATAAACAAATTAAGCATGAAACTAGGATAATTATAAAGGAACTGATTAGCCTAAATGTCACATATAATAATATAAGGGACTTGTTAATCACAATTTCCATATCTTCCAGGAAAGGGTATCCAAAAAAACCGCAACCCCCACAAACCCACTACTTTTACCAAAGAAAAGCAGTAGATACCTGGATATTTCCATTGTTATCAATTTTGTGTTGTTATGGATAGCATGTTTTAAAAATGCAGGATAAATTATAAACAGGAAGCAACTAGATTGTTTAGAAGATGACCAAATATAGAAAATTTAATGTACTAGCCAATGCGATTGTATCCTCTGTAACTTCCAAAAATAATTATAAAATCTTGGCTATATGTGTTTTCGGAATCTTATTTTAGGAATATCATCTAACATGTCCTCGAGTGTTTGAGTAGGCTTAGCAGACTCTTAATAAAGTATTTGGTGAGTCTATCCTTGGCTGAATAAATTAAATGAACCCTGCCACTAACAAGGTGGTTGAAAAAGGAAAAAGTACATATAGATACTGTATACACAACTCTGGATGATCTTATTCTTCCTTCATAAATATGAACTCTTTCTTGGGATTCTAGATTATTTTTCAAAGTTTTTTCAGGAAGCCTGAACAACTTAAGATGTTCTTTCAGAATCTATATTACAATGCTTTTAAACCTGAATCAATATGAAATGCTAGAAAGATAAAGAAAGCATGGGGGAATCTAAACATTTTATTATGCTAGCATGTTTATATTTCACAGTGCTACAAACATTTCATTTTATAAAGCTAAATTATAATACTGCAAACGTAACAACTACATAAAGTAGGACAGCGGTTCTCAACCTGTGGGTCGCAACCCTTTTGGGCGTCGCATGAGCTTTTCACAGGGGTCGCCTAAGACCATCGTAAAACACATATTTCCGATGGTCTTAGGCAGGGCTTGTCAACCGCCTTCTCTCCCCCCCTCCGCTCCACCTCACTTGTTTGTGGAAAATATGCTGCTTGGTGGCAGTCTGCATGAACTCTACCAAATGTGCCCTGCAGGGGCACATGAAGAGCACAGGCACAGAGCAAGGCCCCACCCTCCCCAGAGACTCATTGTGCAGCAACCAGATTGACTTCTTCTCATGCATGCAGGTCATCGAAGGGGAGGCCGCCGCAGCACCCAACTCCTGCGCCCGTCAGCTGGTGACCCCTGAACTTGCGCTTGTCAGCCAGGAGGTCTGGCGATGGCCGCCAGTCTCCTTTGCCACCCCACCCGTCCTCGACTCCTCCTCTGCCAGTTCATGTTGAACCCGCCGGGGCTTGACAGGGAGAGAGGGAGGGAAGGAGGAAGGGACTCCTCCTCCTCTCCTAAGCTTCAAAGCACAATCGGCTTCCCAAGGGCACCACAATCCTCATGAAAGCGAGGGGGGAAGCAAAGGGGGCAAGAAAACTCATGGCGGGCTCGAAGGAGCACCTGTCAGCATTGGTGATGAGAAATTCCCTACAAACCCAGGGAAGGGGTGGAGAAAAGGAGCCCTCTTTGGGAGGAAACCTCCACCTTCTTCTCCTTGGCTTTGTGCTCTTCTGTTCCTCGGCAGCCGGGCTGCCAAGCCTCTGCTGGCTGGAACTTCCTTTCCTTCCCTTCCTCTTGGTCTCTTCCTCCTTCCCTCCCTCTCCCATTGTCCCATCCTTCCTTCCTTCCTTCCTTCCTTCCCTTCATCTTCCTCTTTGTCCCTCCTTCCCTCCCTCTTTCCCCTTGTCCCTTCCGTCCTTCCTTTCTTCCTTCCCTCTTGTCCGGGATCGGGGCAAACCCTACAGCTGATCCGTGCTTCTGCAGATCAGCCAAGAAGCAGGTCAGCTGTAGCAGCTCTCCTTGGCTCCTGCCCAGCAAATTTGCTCCAGGTTTGCTAGAAAACATGCCGTTTGCTAATTTAGCAGAAGTGTGAATAAGCTGTAGCCCGGAGTTGATCCTGGGGCTTCTGTTAACTTAGCAAGCAGTATGTTTTCTGGCGAATCTGAGCAAGTGAGCTGGGCAGAGCTCTCCTCTGCCTCTGGCAGCCTGTCCCCCTCCCCATGTCTCTTCCTGGGCATGGAGGGGGGAAGAAGGAAGGGACAAAGAGGAAGGTAAATAAGGGACAATGAGAGAGGGAAGGAACAATGGAAGGGAGGGAAGGAAGGAAGGAAGGAGACAATGTAACACTCTAAATGTTCTGAGCCATTGTGACATTTCGAATCCGCGAGCGTGAAAGTACTAACCCACAAAGCTGCAAGCGCCGCAGCAGGGATGGAAAGGAGAACACCTCGCTCTTCCAACTCTCACGCTGCTTAAGGCTTCACGTATGGCAAGCCACTGAGGCCAATTTCCTCCGTGAGAAGAGAATGCTTTCCCTCTGCTCCCCCCACCCAAACTCTCCTCCTTGAAAGGGTCGGGGCTGAGAGACAGGAGCTCCTCGAGTGCCATGGTGGGCGGTTCTTAGGGAAATTACCCTCCTCTCTGACCGTTTTGAAATAAAATAATAAAATATACTAAGGGCAATTTGGGATTCATTTCACTCCAAATGCAAAGGTGGGAGATATAGAGAATTATCGGAAAGTTATCATTTCTATAACTGAATCTTTTCTGAATAACCAGGAAGAAGACGATCCTAAATTGTCATAGAATAGAATAGAATAGAATAGAATAGAATAGAATAGAATAGAATAGAATAGAATAGAATAGAATAGAATAGAATAGAATAGAATAGAATAGAATAGAATATAGACCAAACCAGAGTAGAGTATAGTAGAGTAGAATAGAATAGAATAGAATAGAATAGAATAGAATAGAATAGAATAGAATAGAATAGAATAGAATAGAATAGAATAGAATAGAATAGAATATAGACCAGACCAGAGTAGAGTAGAATAGAATAGAATAGACAATATGGAATACAGCAGAGTAGAGTAGAGTAGAGTAGAGTAGAGTAGAGTAGAGTAGAGTAGAATAGAATAGAATAGAATAGAATAGAATAGAATAGAATATAGACCAGACCAGAGTAGAGTAGAATAGAATAGAATAGACAATATGGAATAGAGTAGAGTAGAGTAGAGTAGAGTAGAGTAGAGTAGAGTAGAGTAGAGTAGAGTAGAGTAGAGTAGAGTAGAGTAGAGTAGAGTAGAGTAGAGTAGAGTAGAGTAGAGCAGAGCAGAGTAGAGTAGAGTAGAAGAGAAGAGAATCGAACGGAACGGAACGGAACGGAACAGAACAGAACAGAACAGAACAGAATAGAATTATGTTCAATTTGTAACAATGAAAATACATCCTGCATATCAGATATTTACATTACGATTCATAACAGTAGCAAAATTACAGTTATGAAGTAGCAACAAAAATAATTTTATGGTTGGGGGTCACCACAACATGAGCAACTGTATTAAACGGTTGCGGCATTAGGAAGGTTGAGAACACTGAAGTAGAAAATACTATAAGTTGATCTTTGCTTGCGCTGCACAGGAAGCAGCAGCTATGGATTTCTAAAAGTATTCCTTGGAACTATCTGTCCACAGTCAATCAGAAGCAGATTCTTGAATACATTTAGACTTCCTATGTCAATGACAAAGGCCACTTAATTTTCTCCTCTGAAAGTCCCTTTGAAAGAACCATGTCTCTTATGTAAACAAGGCAGACTCACAATTTAGCTTATTGGCAAAGGCTCAGAGAGCACTCATTAAGATGGCTCCACACTGTTATGAACCTCACCCAGATGGATGACAGCTTAATTACAAATAAATAGATTAATGCTATAGATAAAGATTAAAACCACTACACTGCTTTTTAAAGCCTCATTTATATGGCCTTCCATATATTCATATATTCTGGATTTTATTTATTGGATATTATGTGTAGCAATAGTCATTAAATAGTTTTGATAAATATCTAGCAAATGGGAGCCTTAAAAGAAAAGAAAGAATGAAAAATTAAAAACCAGTCATGTAGAGAAGAATGTATCAAATCCTGGAATTTAAGAAAAAAGATTAAGAAGGAAAAGTATGACAGAGGGAAAGAAAAGAAAGAATCTAGCCTGATACAGTCGAACTATTGGACCTCAAAAAATACATTTTCAACACTGTTTGATTTTGTAAGGACACAAAAACAGCAAGATCTCATTGTGAACAAAATGGACTGAAGGATGCTAGCAGCTAAATCACAAAAGAAACCCAATAAACCGTGAGGAATCTGGTGACATGCTTATTAAGGTATTTTTATATCAAGTGCTTTCTCTACCTGAATAACAAGTATAATTTGTTGTCATGTTCCCAGCCAACAACAACCTTTTTTTATTTTAGTTTGCTTTTTTATTTTGCTTCATTTCTTTTGACAACCTGAAAAAATGTCTGTCTGTCTGTCTGTCTGTCTGTCTGTCCATTGCAAATATATACGCTCTGTCATTTCAGACTTGTTCAGGATAAGATTATAGATGGATGGCAGTTATGATATGGACCCATCAAAGTACATACTAAACTCCTACTCAACATCAGCAATCACTATGAGTCCCCACAGCTTTATTTCACCTTCTATTACATTTTCCAGTAATTTTGGGAATGGTTGGGATTTAGAATTAAAATCTACTTATTTATTGGGACCAAAATAATATCAAATTTGATTCCACAGCTTGCAAGATACACAGTCTGCATAACCTTAAACTTCCATGTTCATTAAACAACAAGAAATCATGTTTTCTTGTTTCATCATGTAAATTCTTAATTGACAAAAACACACGTGGGCAACATTATCATCTTTGACTTAAAATAAGTCTTTGTCTATATTCCATGTAACTGCTCTGGGCTGCGTTTGCAGACAATGCAACAATCTTTTCACTGTCTCAAGTTAGCCTTAGGACATGTGTCTGGGCCATGGCAGACTTTGTAGGGAACAAAAGCACATAAATAATTACTATAAACTAAATGTACTGTATGATATTCTCAAACACCAGTGGTGCAATGATAATAATCAGACAGACATATTCTAGTTAATTCTCTCTGACAACTACTATTATTATACAAGACATTTTTTCCCCATTTTTTTCAGTTGACTTGTGGTTCCTCCTACCAGTTTCTGTTGCCTTTAGGTTAAGGGAAAGCTGGAGCAGAAATCCACCATTGGGTTTATGATGTAACATGGCAGATGCCTCTAGTTATTGTATTAGTTATTGTAATGAGTGGATTCTAGACCAGAACTTGCTTGCTCTTGCTGAATATTCAATTTCACAATTACTATGCATTACAGTGCTTTTTGCCTGGCCTGTTTGTCACAGTGGTATTGGAGGCTGGTATCAGAAAATCACTTTTGTAGAGAGAGTTTGTCTTTATGATTCAAGTAATTCTGAAGTTAATAGTCAGATTTTCTTTCATAGTCTCTTCTAAGACAGGGCTTTTCAACTTTTTCACTGATTGTACCACTTTTAGAATATGGCAACATCCGAGTACCACGAGTCACCTAGCAAGGTGTCAAAAACTTGATGACCAAAGAAAAAATGGAAAAAAGTGATAAAGTACAGATAGTCCTTGACTTACAACAGTTTGCTTAGTGACTGTTCAAAGTTACAATGGCACTGAAAAAGTGACTTATGACCATTTTTCACACTTATGACCATTGCAGCATCCCCAGGGTCATGTGATTTATATTCGGGTGCTTCACAACCGATTCATATTTATGATGGTCACATTGTTCCATGGTCATGTGATCACCTTTTGCACTAGCAAAGTTAGTGGGGAAACCAGATTCACTTAAGAACCATGTTACTAATTTAATCTCTTTCTCCCTCTTTCTTTCTTTCTCTCTCCCTCTCTCTTTCTCTCTCTCTCCCTTTCTCTCTCTCCCTCTCTATTTCTCTCTCCCTCTCTTTCTCTCTCCCTCTCTCCCTCTTTCTATTTCTGTCTCCCTCTCATTCTCTCCCTCTCCCTCTCGCTTCCTCTCTTTCTCTCCCTCTTTCTCTTTCTCCCTCTCTCTTTCTCCCTCTTTCTTTCTCCCTCTCTTTCTCCCTCTCTTTCTCTCCTTATCTCTTTCTCTCTCCCTCTCTCTTTCTCTCCCTCTCTCCCTCCCTCTCTCCGATCGGGATCGATTTGGAGGTGCAGAGAGGAAAAGAGTGGCTGAGGACTGCCCGTGTGACCTTGAAGTGGCCACCTTTGGAAGTACCAATGCTGCTCCAGCCAGCTCGAGCCAGGCAGAGTGGGCGATGGGAGAAGAGTGGGCCAATCGCCTTCCCGGCAGCTGGAACTCTGGTGTGCCTTCCTGGCCAGCGGGGCCTATGGTAGCGCCAGGATCGCGTGGCTCCCTGGAAAAGGACTTCCTGGCTACACTTCTCAGGGGGTGGGGCGCCTGGGTGCAGGGCCAATCAGGAGCTCCATGAGGGGGCAAGCCTGCATGAAGAGCCATACGATGAGGGAGCCAACCAATCACGGGACGTAGATTCTGACAGGCAGCCAGCCTGAGCCGAGGTACCAGCGATCACCTCGAGCCGCTGGCATGGCCCCGATGAGACTGTGCTGTGCCTGACAGGTAGCGCATAATGGCCAATGAGTGCCAGGTGGGGTGGTGCTTGAGAGGTGGCTACTAAGTGTGTGGCACCATTGTGACTGTGAAGCCCCATGGACTTAACATTCCTACAACCATATTCACAAGAATAGAGGGCACAGATATTTAACTGTATTTGATACACCTTACGGAAATTTAAATAGAAGAAAATACTGTTTAGATTGTAGTAAAGCTCCTTAATATTCAGAGGTTGGTAACATATCCTGAAAGGAACAGAACGTTCTACTAAGTTCTGGACTAACTGCAGGAATGTAGAATCCTTACAAAATTATCAGATTCACCCAGAGCCAGGTCCGTTTGGTGTTATTTCTTTCTCATTTTATGTTCTGGATCGCTTACATTCTAGCCCTCTGCATAAGCAGAAAGGCATTTTATTATGTCATCAGAATTTGATGTGATTTTCTTTAACATCTTTAACTTTAAGTTCAGCCCAGGATTTGCAATAGAAGAATTAGTTATTCTAGTGAAGGGGTCCCCACCCCTGGGCTGCTGCCCACTACTAGGCCTTGAGCCATTCGGAACTGGGCCACAGAAGTGGTGGATCGAGCATTAAAATTGGAATTTGGTACTGTTATTATTTTTTAGAATTATGTAGTACAATATGCCATCTTGGTAGAGTGTAAAAAACTCCCTTAACTGTATTGATTATCTACCTGTACTATTATCCATAACTATATTCAAAAATAACAACAATAATACAAAAATGCCTCATGTTTTACATCTGCTGTAGGATGTAAATGAGAAGCACTGAAGTATAATTAATTTGAATTCTAAAAGTAATGTGTCAATTGCAAAAAGATGATACCACAACATATAGAATCTGCATAAAATATAAGTAATGAGTGGGATAAAAATCTTATGTTAAAGATTTCAAAAAATATATGATTGTTTGTTTAAAAAATGGAGATGTGTTTATCAAGACTCTCTCATATTGGACAGTGCCTGACTGGCACAACATTAGCAATTAAATTCAGTTCTCAGCCAGAAATTTCTATGAGGTCTACAGTGTTAAGTGCTGGAAATGGGTATTCTGTGCTTACTTAGTTGCACCTTAGAGATCTCTTAGCAGTTAGAAAGGGAGAATTGTGGCTAGATAAAGGTTATGATCATTAGATAAGGCCATTTTTCACTGAACATAATGATCTTTTATGCAGGAATTGTGGCTTGAGGGTGACATAATAATATGGGTAAAGTGGAAACTAATCTTTTTATATAAAGAAGCACAAGCTGCATGATTACCAGAAAAGCTCCCAAATTCTTTGCTCACAGCTTGATCTAAGTGGATGATGTGATTTGTACTCCATGCCTGAATTAATGTTATAAGATAGAGTTATTCAGGAAAATATTTTCTGCCTGCCATTTCTTCTGCCTGTGCCTTTTCCTCTTTGTTTTGCTTCTTTTTATCTGTCATCTTTCACAATTACCACAGATTATTTAGAAATTGTATCACAGGTTTCTTAAACTCTTTCAACTTACTGGAATGATTATAAATACATGAAAAGTAAAATTATGGCATAACAGGAATATTCAGCTGTGAATAGCTGAAGTTAGGGAAAACAATAGTCTGCTTTTAAATTGGGAACCAACCAAGAAAAGATAAAATCTGAAATTTGGGACCTCTGAAGGGATTATAATCCAAATACTAAAATGCTTAGTGTTTCCCACAAAAATATTTTAACTTCAGTCTGAAGTCAAAAGTTCTGCAATCAAACAGAGAATGTCTTAGCAGCAGCCCTGGTAGACCAAATAATTGATAACTGCATAATTGATCATGCAATATTCATAAATTTCATTAAGACCCAATCATCTGTAGCTGTTTCTGTCTATCCAACCATATTTTCTCTTGTAGTCCAGGTGGTGGGGACTGGATAGGAACCCTGCATCGTTGTGATTGAGTAAAGAAGATGTCATGATGCACACTAGTACTCCTTTTCTTTATCCAGTCATTTTTTGCCCTTATTCTGTTACTATGCACATTTCTGAAGTTAAAGCAGACTGGAAAGAAGAACTGCAATAGGGCCAAGAATAATGGTTAAGAGAAGCCAGGATTTCTTGTTTTTTGTTTCATAAAAATTAAAAGTTCAGAGATGGACCTTATTATTCATATCTTTTTAAGATGTTATTATTTACAGTGGATAAATATAAACTAGAAATAATTATCTGCTGTCTTTTTTATAGCCTTTCTGCATGTATGTTAAAATATGAATTCAGCCTCCATACTGGCTTCCCTGTGATCCTACAATTTGCAATCTTCGACATGCATAAGCTCATAATTGGCATGATAATTCTTTCAAAATGAAAATGAGTAACAAAGTAGAGTGGGAAAGTAGAAGATGTGAATTGGCTAACCTACAGTGTCCTTATTTCTATTTTTTTTCCCCTTGTATGATTGTGCATGGTTGACCTTTCATTTATTTTCGGAGCAGTAGAACCTAAACCCCTAGGCTCAAATCTTGTTAATCATGATTGTGTTGCATTGTGAATGCAATCTCTTGGAATAACAAGAATTCCTGTATGTATGATATGTCTGTGCATATATTTATATATGTGTATGTATATATAGATGAATGAGTGATCCATATGTCAATTCTATATTTTTTAAACATTTCATAAATTTCTCAGCAGATGGTATAATGATCTTTTCCATTTACAAAACTGAAGTAGTATATTAAGGAAGATTTAGGACTACTGAATATAGAATATATATTCTAAATATCCCTTATTGCTTCTACATAAATCAATTGAGTCCCATGCCATCTGAATCATGTGAAGATATTTTCTTTCAATATGAACATGTACATATACTGTATGTGCATTTTCATGAGAGACACCCAGATTACGGCAAGTGCTCTTTATGTGACATAGATTTATGTGTGTTCATCCTTAAGTCCATGGAACCCTAGATGAAAAGGATCTTCATCTCCTTTTCAAAGGAGATCGAAAATTGGAAACTGAATTAAACATAAGATATCCTATTATTGTATTGCCCCTGTCTACTCAACCATACTGAGATAGTATTTTGGGAAATTGTGATATATCTGGTCAGCACACCTCAAAAAGCTGAAAGAGATACAAATATAAATACATAAATGCAAAATGGGCAAATCTCTGGAGAAACATTTGATATTCTTTCAAAAATGGAAGGTATGATAGAATAATATTTAATCATGAATAGTATAGAAAAAATGGAAAGAAGAGAAGTTATTTTTCCTCCATTTTAGTCATAATTCAAATTTAAAAAGGGGAAATCAGGATTTTCTTACACAGGCAGCAATTAAATGCAGATGCATTTAATGCATTTGTTGCCTTGACTGTGAAGATAGCCATCAATTTAGATTATTTAAAAAAGAAACTGACAAATTCATAAAGTCTTTTAGTCTTGATACCTATTTATTTCTTTCAGATCATAAGCAGGGTGCTTCAAAGCCAGTTCCTAAGAAATGTCTGTGAAAGGGAGCTATCAACAAGATTGTGAGCTTCATGAATGCATTTGATGGGCTAGTATGTGAGAGAAAATGCTGAGCTAAATGGGTCCTCTCCTGATCCAGCTGTCATTTTCTTATATTATTTATCTTCTTTTCCAGGAAATGTAATGGTTGAAGTGTTGGGCCATGTTCAGAGTGATCTAGGTTCAAGCATACTCACAGACATCAAAACTCATTGGGTAATTTTGGCTAGGTCAACCTGCCTCACAGGGTGATAATAAATAAAGATCTTGGTGAAAAGGAAAGATATAAATCTATTTAGATTAAAAATCTCATATTTTCATTTGACACATACTTACAATTAATATATAAGCATTTGTATCATTCAAAATAAATTATCCATTCAAGTACAAAATATAACATACCTTTTAGGTTCAGTGTTCTGAGATAATTTAAAAGAATGACTCCATTTGAAGCTACATTGCTGGTATTCACTCCATACTAAATGTCTACAAACAATTCACAATGCCTCGTGAAGCCATCATGTGAAACATTCCCAAAAGACCTTATAAGTAATAACTATTTACAGCTTTTTATTAACAAATTTTAACAATCTCATAAAATCAGTTTATTTTCAGAATGGAATCAAATATAAATATTTAATTAAATATTTAATTTTAGATTAAGATCAGCACCTTGCATTGTATGATTTTATATCTCTATTCATCAATTTATGTTGTCCTCTACACTTTAAAATATAATTGCCATATATGTTTTATCTATTTGAGAATGTTGTCTTATTTTATAATGTATCCAAACAGACACAAGGGTTCAGGAAAATAAATATTTTTTCACCTTTTTAAAAAATGTCTAAGGAGTTGACTGCAATTAAATTAAAAAAATTAAAAAGGTTTGACTAGAACAATCAATAAAACTGTTTACTGGCCGGGTGTCCTTTCTGATGCCACAAAGTTTGCAGCAGATAATAATAATAATAATAATAATAATAATAATAATAATAATAATAATAATAATAATAATAATAATAATAATAATAATAATAACAACAACAACAACAAAACCAATAAAAACAACAATAACTTTATTGCCACGGAGCTCCATTTGGATTAACCCTCAAATTAGCTTGTTTTCCTGCACAACAACCTTGCCTCCTTTCCTTTTTCTGATCCTGTCTGTTCTACCTTTTCCTTAAAGGGTCCTCACTCCTTTTCACCTCAGAGCATGCTGCCACCACCTCCAACTTCTCCAAAAGCCTCTCTCTCTTCCTCTGGGCCTACCGACAGCCTCATCCAGTTCCTTTGCTCCATAAGCCCCAGGACCTCTCCTCCTCTGCCTCCTTTGGAAACAGCCCTGATTTGCAATAGAATCTGTCGCTGTGTTAGCAGTCAGATTTTAGCAGTCAGATCTTGCTGCTGGCAGAACAATTTCAAACAGAGCAAATTACTTTTAACGGTCTCACCAACAGTTCTGAAACATCTACAAATTCACCTTACCAGCAAAGAATGTCGGTCATATGTTAGCTTAGTCCGACAATGTTGCTCAAACACATTAAAACTTTCCTGAAACATGTGGCCAATATCCCTTATATCCTTCCAAAAACTTTTCACCTTTGAGAGCCAATGCAGCTGCAACTGATCCAGGTGCCACCATCTTAGAACAGATTTTTTTTTTGTGCCCTAGGAGACATATATCTGCTGCTACCTAGGATTGAACTGTCAACCTTCCAAATGGGAGGTGAGCATCTTCATCAGTAGGCCACTACAGCTCTCATTGTATTTAAAGGAAATATCTTATCATTTGAAAGTGGAACTATCTACCTTTCTGTTTTCTGGAAACTTCTTTTGTGGCTGTTAAAATCTTTGACTCATCAGTTAACTTATACATATCACCATTCACACTTTCTTTCAAATCTTTTTTATTCTCTTCTCTTTCACCATTAATTTATTCATAATATTTCAGTTATTTGCCTTCTGAGCCAATACAGGGCTTTTTTATTAGTCAAGCAAAATTTAAGCCTATGTGGGATCTTCCTCCTTGATGGGAAGACTAAGCACAGAAAACAACAGGATGCATTTTGAAAATTGCATATGTTAATTGATTCAAGGTTCCAATACAATTGTCCCTTTAATATACTTCACAGTTTCTGCACATGCTACTGAGAGATAATTACAGCTGATCAACATGGCTTTCATTTCAAATCAGAGATGATCTATCTATTAGTTAACAAGACATAAAAATAGCTTATTATTCTTTAATCTCAAATACATGCTCAGATCAGCAGAAAAAGGGTAAATGAAAGAGATGAAGTGAAAAAAAAGAAAAATGAAACAGTAGAAAAAATAAAGCATGAAAGAATTAAAGAGAACTGACCAGAGAGCTAAATTAGCTAGTCTTTTTTTATCCCTTTCTTTTATACTAGCCAGAAAAGCCATGTGTTCATTCCTGATTAGCACTATTCAATTAGTTCATAACTGAATATTATTACAATTTTATTCCTTTTTTGAAAAGAATATTCTGGGATTAAATGATTTTCTTCTGCTTCCATTTTATTATTTTGTTTGTGTCCATGAACCATTCCATGAACACCGTTGCTACATCTAAAATGTCTAGCTGTACATTTTACCATGAATTTTTCATTAACCTAATAATGAGCCATCGAGCAAACAATTATGAAATATTACATCGTCTATTGTTCCGTGTTTGCTTATATTTAGCGGATTTCTCAATAGAGTTTACAGAATAGTTTCAAGTTGATTTTCCGTGCTGGTGATGTCAATATAAAGCTAAGAAAATTTGAAGCTGGATTCTAGATCAGTTAAGTGGCAGCTAGGTACTACATATTCTAATCATACCCTAAATTGCTAATGATACTATTAAAACATAGATAAAACAGGAGCATATATCTTATTCTATACATATCAGTCACACATCTCTCTAATTACATTCAGTTACATTAATTAATATTTTATCCTTAAAAATAGGTAGAGCTTTTCATTAAATCTAAGGTCTCAGGAAATTAGATGCTTTCTTTAACAATATTCTGCAAGTCTTTGTTTCCTCCCTTTTGACCATCTATTATTCTGATTTGAATAAAATATCATACATTAACAGGGATATACTCTTATCTCCAAGCTTCCAGGTTACTTTTATAACTTTTGTAGGATCCATTTAATATAGCACTTATAATATGCTAAGTCTTTGCTATCATTGATGATTAATTGTGCTTTCTTCTCATAACTAAGCATTTATGAAAAATTATATACTTCTAACAAGAGCCTTTGTTTTACACTATCTTTCTGACATCTACCTAAAAGTTTGCTATCACTACCCATATGTGCCATATATTGGACAATATTTCCCCCATTTCATTTGGCAAATCTATTGTGAACCTTCTATAGCTCAAAAGGAAACACAAGGCAACTATATATACAATAATACTGAAATGAAGACTGAATGAATTCCTTACAAATGATCAGCAAGGCTTCTTCTTTCCTGAGATATCCAGCATTCTCCAAAACAATCACTTTCCACAATTAGAGCAGTACTCCTGTAATTTGGACTGTTTCTCTGGATCATTGTCAGCCTAGATTTCTATAAACAAGAAGCCAGGTAAATGGAATGTTCATGAGAGAGTGGCCAGCTCCTGGCCCATTCTGGGAAACAATTCCCTGTAAGTGTCCAATATAAAATCTGCTTAGCCATTCCTTAAATCACTAATGTATTTCAGACATAAACTTTAGATTTTTTTTGGACTCCAAGAGTGACATCATGTATACTTTGTTCCCTCAATAGTTAATGAAATGCACAATACTGTACATTACGATGGCAATAATATAATACCTGATAGCACACAAAATAAAAGTGGAACTCTCTTATATTGTTGCTTTTGGAATCAAAATCTCAATCTCATACAGTTCTATGCATTTTGAAGTACTGTTGAAAGCAGATAAGCATTTTTTATGTGCTTATCTGTAAGTTATGAAAAAGTGGTATATAGGAATTTATTTTCTTGGGATTTTGAATCAAAGATCAAAATCAGTGTGGAAGTTAATATGCAAAACTTAGTAGGATCCCTTCTGAGCAAATATGTACAGTATCATGCTGAACAGCTTTTCTCCTTCTTTATGAATAAAAAATAGGAAAATAATCTAGCAAATTCAAACTGTAAGAGAACTGTTGATTTTCTAGTTAATAAAATAAGAGCTAGACACCAGTCTGAGAAGTCCCTTATACAGCAGCAGAAATCTGAATTTCCATGTGAGGGCAATAAGTCAAATACAATGGCTGTATTTTAAAAGGTTGAATGGCTTTATGATCATTAAGGTCATTTATAGTCATGAAAACTGAATTTTGTTAAAAGTGGCCAGATTTCAAGCTCTAGAAATAGATTTTACAGTTTTAAACACAATTTTCTCCTAAAAATGTAAGAAGTTGAATTACTGCATATTAAATCAGACAAGATTTTGGAAGATGGCAATTGGTTGTCTATCTTCCATTTGCTTTTATGGGAACTTTAAATAAAAAAATAGTTTAGGAATCTGGATGGAGAACGAAAGGCTAAAGAATCCTACCCCAGACATATATACTAAAATCTTAATGTGGACTAAGTCAAATTCAAACTGATATTTATGGAAAAAACATTTGGCAATCATGAACAAAGTCTGTAACTAATATCACACATCATTTGGTTATTGGTCTGTTTTAATATAAGAATATCCACAAAATGGAAAATATTTTTTATTTAAAGCTTAGACCAAAAGAATCCAACTGTCAATAAATTTCAAGATGGCTGTGTTTAAATATTTGAAGAGCATTAAATGTTTATTGTTTAGATAGTACAAATTGAAAATATTATAAATACCCTGGCTATAGAAATAATTGGGCTGATAGAAACAATATCCTTATTTTTTTATTTATATGGACTGCAAGATAAAATAGCAATTCAAGCTCTGTGTGTGTGTGTGTATGTGAAACTATAGTCATTGTCAGGCAAAAATAACCATGAACAAGAATTTAGTTCAAAGCACTTCAAGTTTATCACATGGCCAAGAATCTGATCTACTTATGGTCAGATTGCCAAATTGGCACTAGATAAGAGACAACACAATTTAAGAAGGAGATGGACTTAGGTCTCTTGTGGGAGCAAAGCAGTCCCGAATTGATGACATGTTTGACCCCTCCTTGAGCTCAGCCTGGTCATCTCCTACTGTTATATTGATTAGAAACAATTTTCAGACCCTTCCCTCATTCTCACACATTACCCACATGAATTAATAATAATAAAGTTGGAAGGGACCTTGGAGATCATCTAGTCCAACCCTCTGCTCAGGCAGGAAATCCTATACCATTTCAGACAAATGGCTCTCCAGTCTCTTCTTAAAAACTTCCAGTATTGGAGCATTCACCAATTCTGGAGGCAGGTTGTTCCACTGATTAATTGTTCTAACTGTCAGGAAGTTTCTCCTTAGTTCTAGATTGCTTCTCTCCTTGATTAGTTTCCATCTGTTGCTTCTTGTCCTGCCTTCAGGCACCTTGGAAAATTTTAAATCCTGTACCAAAGATTTTTTTTACCCAACAAAATTTCAAGTGTGTGGTTGAGAACTGTATTATTCTATCTGACCATATGTGTATTTGAAGTTTTCCCATTTGATCTCATTCATTCTAAATCATAGCCTCAGGGACATGACTGGTCCCTAATTCTACTGACTAAGCTAAAAAATAATTGAAAAAAGCAAACAAATCACAAGCCATAAAACATCAGACCAAACACAACACTAGGATTAGTCAGAACATTTGAAGCAATGCATATAAAATGACCAAGTTTTGTTTCAAGGTCAAAACAAAACTCTCTGTGTGTCCATGTTTTGTTTCAAGCTTAAAACACTTTGCAGTCTTGTGAAACACAAAAGGTATCAAATTTATTCCAGGACAGTTGTTCATAACTAGATTTTATTTTGTTAGTTGCCTGACATTATTATTATAAATTAACATGCAAATGTTAGATAGGGAAGAAGCAATTATTTTACATACTTTTAAGATTTTTTTTACTATTTATTCTATTTGTTTATAATTTTTTTGGCCATATATGCTATTGATAACAAATTGCAAAAACACTTAATTACCCATTAAATTCTTTCAGTCTGAGTCACTATAGGATATAATATGATGACTACTTTGGTTTCCATATAAAAATACGTTTTGTCCTAATATTTTAACTGGACAATATTTCCCATTATTCATATATTTTTTCTATCAACTGACTTTATATATATTGTTTGTGTGAATCCCCCTTGTGTTTATGCATACTAAATATCATAAGATAGGCCTGTACTATGAATATGAAATTTACAGAGATTGTTGTCATTGCATTGGTAAAATTATCCTCTTAGTTCTAAATTTTATCAATATTTTAAAGTAACTGCTTTACATTTAATTAACACGCTTTGCAATATTTCTCTTACATCATTAAGCACTATAAAGAAAATAGGATCAAGTATAGATCCCTGCAGAAGTATCTGTTAAACCATAAAATTACCAATGTTGGTCCTGTCCCTTTGTTGCCCATTTTTGCTCTACTGAAATTAAAAACAATAGCTTATACTGAAATAACATTATATAGAATTTTTAATCTATTACAAAGTAGTGGGAATATAACTTGGTTCACAGGAAAGGAGATAAAAATTATTACTGTATTATACGCTGGTAACTCAAATGTTCTTATAGCAATGTTTGAGGAAATGAATTGGGTCTAAAGCAAGTTTTTACTGTTCACCTATTCTAGTTAAACCAGGTGGTGCCTGTCACTTCTTTAATGACAGCAAAGGTAAGGGAACAATTGCTGTTATGCTTCCTCTGCCATGAAAAAAAAATACAGAAATTTAAGGAGCAATGTCTTCTTGCCTCCTTGTGTATGGATAAATGTATGGAAAAAGAATGAGGCCAATTGTTCTAATATGCATGTGTAGCAAACCAAGATTTCATCAAAATAATGGAATGTGCATCGCTGTGTCAATCCACAATCTTAATCCCTTCTGTGTTTGCAAAGAATTATATTATCGAGATGTATACTTTATAATCCTCACCCTCCTTTCTCTCCTACGACTCTGATTTAGATCAGAGGCAAAAAAAATTCCCATCACAATCCTATATTATTTGTTTTTATAATTCATTCTAACGTTCAGATAAGACCATCCTATAATTGTACAATATTGGCATAGCTCCCTGAGACAAGCCACTATAGAAAAAAATACAAAATTGCTGAAGCATGGAAAACTGAGGAACCAGCTTACATTTAGTGCATAGTAATGAGGGCCTATGTTCCTTATTGTTTTCTTTCAAAGTGTGAACAATTAAATTGGTAGCAATACATATACAGATACAAAGATACAGGTACAGAAAGTGTTGAAATATGTAATACTTCCATAAAAAGTAATGAAACTACAATAACAAACTAAGTGATTTTCAATACAATATATTTTGGTAAATTATTTGGGATGAAAATGTAAAATAAAAATTAAATAGTATTATATGTAAATTTTGAATTGGATTTCCCAAACTAATGCCTCTAATGCATGTTGGAACTTTATTCTTAGTCATCATAGCCAAAAGCAAATGTTGTTTGGGAAAATAAAGCAAATGTTGGGCTACAACAATCTCCTAGATGCTTCTTTCATTAATCTAAATAGTTTTATTTTGGTAAAAATGTTCCTGGCTTGGTAGATAAATTTATTTAGCCTTTAGACCATGGATATTTTGGATATAAGTGATTGTATGTCTAATTGCTATAGATAAATAATATGTATATTTTAGAAAAATGTGATAGAAAAAACTTAAGTAAATAAATTAAAAAATATTCTGTATGTGCTGCCTAAGAATGTATTCTTTTCTTCATGATAATGTTAACACAGATCCTTGAATTTGATTACAGTTGTCCATAGGGAATAGAGAACAGTTTTGGTATACCTACTAGACTATATGGAAAATGATTTTACTGATCAGTGTTCATAGTTAAATTGTAATATGCAGACATTAGTAAGCTTAACTCCAATAAAAACATTTAAGGTCTTTACAATTTTTATTGCTATTTTTATAATGTTCTTTATAAGTTAAGCAATTAAATTAGATATTTCTATCTTCATTTTGCAAAATCTTTTATTAGATTTGTTTTTACAGTTCAGCTTTTACAAACAACATTTAACATTCACCTTTTAAGTAGTCCTTGATTTATGATCATGATTGGGACTGTAATCTCAGTTGTTGAGTGAAACAGTCATTAAGCAAAACATCCATATAACTACTTCCCTTTTTTACTGTAATTATGGCACTCCTGGTTGTGGTTGATAAATAAGCTTGTGGGTGTTTAAGTGGATGGAGTTCTGGGTAAGCAGCACAGCATTCTGGGAGGGTGGGTAGATAAGATCTTGTGAGATTCCATTCAGAAGCTGAAAATCCTGCCTGCTGAAGTCAAAGCATGATTTTCAATCCCTGAAAATTCCCAGTGTTATGCTTTTCAGGGCTTCCTTCAGCCATCCACTCTCAGTGCTTTTTTCCTTACTGCACTGCCCCTCTAAGTAATTGAAAATCTTCCCTGAAAAAAGCAAAACATAATTTTCAGTCCCTGAACAAAGAGACACATGCAGGACTCACAGGTCCTCTCTTGTTTGGGTTTTAGCTTCTTCTCATCTATTGGACTGGCTGAAATAACTGCCTACGAAAGGAATTCAGATTTGATCTATCAATGGAGCAGAACTGAACTTCTTCATCAGGGTACAGGAATTGAACTGAAATGTTTTTCAGACTTCGACTCTGTGTCTCCACCTTGCTGAAGGAGTTCAGTTCTCCTCCATGCCCAAAAGAAAACTGTCTCAAACAGATGTGAAATCTTCAGGATTTCAGCTAGATTTCGGTACCCCACCAAGGAAGCAGCAGCTGACAACTTTATTTTTTGGAAGTGCTTTACAGGTTGTAAAGCTCCTTTTCTGAGGCTATCATAACTCCACTCTATAATTAAATGAATAAGAGTAAGTTGAGGACCACCTCTATTTCATATTATGTGCCACCTACTATATTCTAACCAGTTATGGATGTAGGAAAGAAAGATAAAAATTATACTGAAGAATTACTTGGCATCCCTTTGGTGTATTAAATTAAATTTGGGGTTTCTGTAGGAATCTTTCATTTTCTATAAAACACAGCACATGCTAATTTCTGCAGATATTCTGATTGCCCTCACATTAACTAGACATTGCAAAAATGTCATAACTACAAAGAATGGTGCACAAACTGCAAATCAATAATGTTACCCATAATTGGTGTAGTTATACAGAAAGGCAGGGATATTCTGGCAAATCAATCAGGCATCATAATGGTAGACCAGAAAACAGCAATGATGATACACATAGAAGTGTTAAGTGACAGTGGCATGAGGTAGAAGGAGTATGAAAAACTGGAGAAATACCAGCACCTAAAGGAGGAACTAGAGAGGATATTGAAAGTAAAGTCCAAAGTGGTCCCAGTAGTGGATGAGTACACTTAGGACAGTGATACCTAAGCTGGAAGAGTGGCTCCAACAGATACCAGGATCCGCATCAGAACTCTGTACAGAATATTCAGACTTAAGAACAGCTAAGATACTGTGCTAAACCCTTGAAGTCCCAAACCTAAGATTGAGGAAGACACATAAGAGAATTAGATTTTTTATGCATATACATATACTGTACGCACACATATAATATATATCATGATTAAGATATATTCTCAATTCAAATGTTAATTCCCAATTTCACTGTACCCAATTTTCCTTGGTTTGAAGTTGAATTATCACTTATCTCAGAATGACTTCATTAGAGTGAATTGGAAGTTTTGAGGTAATTTAATTCTATAGAACTTTTTTTAGTTAAACTAAAGCACTTTTCTGCACTCCTACACCTTTAATGATCTAAAGAAGAGCTTTCTTTCTAAGTTATAAAAGCACATCTGATCTAGAAGTCAGTTGAAGGTGATTTCTGGAAATTCCCTTTGGGAGCCTTAAAGACAGGAGAAGATAGAAAAGACATTCTTGTGGAGAATATAACAAGTTCTTTTCAGCTTTCTGTTTCATTTCCAGAATGATTTTTTAAAAAAAATAAATGTTCCTATCTAGAAAACATGTCAGGTAAATACAGATTCAGCAGTTGTCATATCTGATGATGCATTCATGAGACCACAAAAACTGAAAAAACTTTTCATTTTTTTCGATAACTGCAAGAACATATTCTCAGTTGGATGAATTGCCATCTACTCATATAATTTAGACCAATGTCTGCATCTGTAACCTTCACATACCACACTTCATAGAATATTCTACTATAGATAGTTCTCGGTTTACAACCACAATTGAGTCCACTTTTGTTGCTAAGTGAAACATTTCTTAAGTGAATTTTGCCCCATTTTACAACCTTTTGTTCCACAGTTGTTGAGTGAATCACTGCAATTGTTAAATTAATAACACAGTAGTTAAGTGAATCTGGCTTCCTCATTGACTCTGCTTGTAAGTTCACAAAAGGTGATCACATGACATCAGGACACTGCAACTATTATAAATATGAGTCTTTTGCCAAGCATCCAAATTCTAATCATATGACTGTAGAGATACTGCAATGGTTGTAAGTATGAAAAACAGTCATAAGTTACTTTTTTCAGTGCTGTTGTAACTTTGAATGGTCACTAAATGAACTGTTTTAAATCGAGGACTGCCTGTATTCTCATGAGAAGGTATTTGGGATATGTATAAAAAAAATACAGCAAGAAAGGCAATGAAGGAAGTCTTTCTTTATATTTTGCTCTGTTTGTGGACCAAAACCAAAATAATACTAAGTAATATTAAAGATTTTTTGATTTAGTATTATATTGATTTTGGTCCACAAACAGAGCAAAATATAAAGAAAGATCTCCCTCCTTTACTTTCTTGCTGCTTTTTTTTTTTTTAGGAATCTCCAACATACCTGTTCATGATAATAGAAAAATATTCCATGAAGTGTGGTTTGTGGAAATTGCAGATGCAGTGAGTGGTGTAAAGCAGAGCTTTTCAACCAGTGGTATGGGTACCACCTGTAGTACATTGGCACCAGGCAGGTGGTACGCGACCATCCTAGAAAAGTGGTAGCGGGGGAGGGGAATGAGCTGAACCGGTGGCAGCACTGCACAAGCCTGAGCGAGAGCTGGCTGGAGCTGTCAGGGCTCAGCAGAAGCGCCAGGATCAGCACCAGGCTCCAGCTTGAAAGCAGCACTGATCCTGGTGCTTCTGCTGAGCTGGAATGTTGCAGCATCTCCAGGGTCTTGTGATTTACATTCAGATGCTTGGCAACTGATTCATATTGATGATGGTCACAGTGTCCCAGGGTCCTGTGAAGTGACCAAAACCTGCTGCAACCACCCAGCAGACAGGGGGAATAAAAACCGAACTACCCCCACCCCACCCCCACTGCCAATCCTCAACAGAAATGCTCACAACAATGAAAACCTGGGACAGGAGGAAGAGCGCCGCCGGGCAGGCAGGCAAACAGGTGTCTTGCTCGGCTGTGGCTTGGGGGGCACTTTTTCAGTGCCATTGTAACTTCGAACAGTCACTAAGCAAACTGTTGTAAATTGAGGACTACCTGTACTTTATCTTTTTTTTGGGGTCATCAAGTTTTTGACACCTTGCTAGGCAACTGGTGGTACTCGGATGTTGCCATATCCTAAAAGTGGTACAATGGGTGAAAAGGTTGAAAAGCCCTGGTGTAAAGTATATGAATGGATGGGCAATTAATCCAACTGAGGATATGTTCTTGCAGTTATCTAAAAAAAGACTGAAAAGTTGTTTTCAGAACATTTCAGTTTCTGCAGTCTCATACCTTCATTATCGCATCATCAGAGATTTTGTGCTAAGTAAGGAAATTGCTTACAGAAACTTTTTCCATTCATCCTTTTTCTCAGTTCTGTGAGTACTGATGAAGACATGTTGACCTTTGCATAGATAATGGCAAGCCTCCATTTAGTCATTCTCAAAATGAAAAGCTACCGTAATTAACAGTTTCTTCTTGCAACAAATGTTAGTTCAGATTCTTTTTAAGACTAGCACTGTTAGCTATCTGCATCAACTAGGTTATTAGCACTGGAATCAGAAACACTTGTGATAAGAAAGAAAGATGATAAATTAAACATTCATATTTTATCTTGGTCCTAAAATATATGTTCTTAAGTCTACTTTCAAATACATGATTAAATTCTAGGATGCGTTTTTTTTAATCTGCTCTTGATTGCCAAAGTTTTCTGTCATTGCTAAAATGCAGAGCTGATATTATATATGTTTTTTCTTTATCTTGGAAAACAACATCCAAACTGCTCTAAATAAATGTAAAATACATTTCCTCATTTCCTATTTCTCAATCATTAAATATATGCTTTATCAGCAAACGGACTATTCAGGACAGCAAAGTTATTGTTAGAGCTATATTAAAAAGTCTGCTATGGATTCCTACAGGAATGAATGTAAGATATCCACCTTCTGTCTGGCTCAGCTTGGCTGATATCATAGAAACAAATCTCTACAATGAAAGATTTGTTTGTATGATGCAGGCCAAGCTAATCCTGAATAAAGCTGAATCCAGGATCAACCCTAGAATAATGCTGAGTAGACACCAGCCTAGGAGTGCCAAATTTTAGGGGGTGCCAACATTGAAAAGACTCCTAAAAAATAAAGTAAAAAGTAGTAACAGCACACTATGTATGTTAGAATATAACCTATTTTTATAATCATTAAAACTGTAAGTCACAACATCATTTTTAATGCAAAAAGTCCACAAGGGTTTCCAGTCATTGGTGAATGTCAACAATGATCTTTCTGTAATCCAACAAGTCAGTTTGGCTATCTCAGCAAGTTCTGTGAATTTCACCAACCATTCCTTGATGATGTGCCATGCCAAACCTTTCCATATTTGGGCATATAATAGTCTCCCTGTATAAAGACTCTGAATTCTAATAGCACCAGAGCCTTGCAATTAATAATGCAACAAGCTGCTATCTCCACATGCCAACTGGATGGCTCTTCATTGGCACCAGCTGCAAGAGGCAAGCTGTAGTTTATGCTTATCAAGGAAGAAATTTAAACTCTGCATGAGCTGCCATCCAGTTTCTGGAAGCAAGTTTGGCATTCAGTTTCATGCTCCATATTTTATGTTTGTTCCTGATTCCTGTTACATTCTTGAAGAGAACTTCAGAAATGACCATGGAGGAAATACACAATAACAAATAGAAAAACATGATTTAAGCCTATAAAAGAAGAAGTGTTAGAAATAAACTGACATTCCTTGCAAAAGGAATGGAAAATACAGTCAGGTTTATCCTAGCCTTTATAAACAGAGTTTTAGGCATTCTGTGGACTCTGTCCCCTAATACAGCCTAACTGGAAAGATTGACATTTTACATCAGTATTTCCAGGATTTTACATCAGTACTTTGTTTCTCCAGCAACTAATTAACTGACTAGGCTCTATGTCTCCTACTCAGTTACCAGTAAACTCATTGTGTCCAAACCATTCTTGCCTTCCTTTACAAACTCTGCTTCTATTTCTATGTGTTAATTGATCTAACCTGCCTGTCCCTACAGTCCTCTCATGTCCCTTCCTCACCTCCCTGCCTAACTTTCATAGGCATTACACCTGCATTTCATTGGCTGCTTCCTGAACTCTTGCCCTTGCTACTGAAGTTAGGACCAGGAAATGCCAGACGGTATGAGTTCATGAGTGTGTCATGTTGTATTGTAAATAAATGGTAACAATATGATTTGATATTATTGTACTAATAGGAACATCTTTTTGGAATAGATTTGGCCAAGCTAACCCTTCCAATGTGGACTACATATCAACATTCATCATATATGAAGGGTCAGAACTCCTAGGCAATGGTTTACTGTTGTATACCATGTTATGGCATACATTCCCTCTTAAAATTATATTTGAACTTCATTGTTGGCCTGCCCATATTATTAAGAATTTTTCTGTTGACTTTATGAGTGCTCATCATTACATTTACAACTATTACAGGTGCTTGTGTTTTTAATAGCCAAAGTATTTTAGTCATTTTAAAAATATTTTATATTCTGAAAATTGTAATGAGTTATTTCTGTTAAATCTGGCACATAATCAGTTAATAATTATTTAATTCACTTTTAATTATTTTAAACTATGTGTAATTTATATGTTTTTTTTAAATTTTAGGCTGTACACCGCCCCGAGTCCTTCGGGAGAGGGGCGGTATAGAAATTTGAAAATAAATAAATAAAATAAATAAATAAATAAATTTTGAACTAGAGAAAAAAGTATTCAAAATTCAGTGTTCTGCATTTAATTGTTCAGAAACCACAAGAAAGTAGGTGAGAGAGAGACAGAGAGATAAAGATGGAGATAGAAACAGAGAAGACAGAGATGACAGAGATATAGAGACATATTTTTTTTTAATCTTCAGCAATCATAATCAGAGATGAGAGTGCTGAAAAACACTGGTTAAGTCTTTCAGACAGCCAAAAATGAATGAGAATGGAGACATGAAGAGTAATGCACATCCATTAAATTTCATGCAAATTAAGTTATATATAATGTATAAGTAAGCTATCTCAATGTATTTGAATAGTGTATACAAAGATTGCATGTATACATGCTACTCTTAATATGCAATAGAGTATTAATAATCTTCTTTAGCAGATAATTCTTTAGTTTGTCCCTGCAAAATATATGATCTTCCAGTACCTTTTTAGCGCTATTTAAATACCTAGTTTCTCAAATAAGTTTCAGAATATGATGAATGATGATTTGAGGGGAGAGGATTTGAGCTGCTGAAAAGGTCAAGCAGTGCACTGTCCTCCTAAGTTGTTGAGCATTTTTTTTTCTGAATGAGAAAATTTAATAGTGGTATGGGTGCCCAACTGCATCAAATTACAGCACACAGAATATATTGCTTAGCTTCAAGGCTTCAGTTTTTTTTAAAAAAAAAAATCTTCAGACTCTGTGAAGGAGAATGAATAGAAACATGACCCTGTAGAAATTTTATGGTAGTAGAATGT
Organism: Bothrops alternatus; assembly: GCA_034064705.1. Lineage (NCBI taxonomy): Eukaryota > Metazoa > Chordata > Lepidosauria > Squamata > Viperidae > Bothrops > Bothrops alternatus. The sequence goes on along the minus strand of JARGCV010000081.1, from coordinate 4,975,943 downwards.
TTATTTTATGAACAATTTCCCCATGTTCAGCAATGCACTATAATCTATCACTTACTGCCTACTCAGTATGAAAGTAATGTAAGAGACATAGTTTTTTCAGAGTGGCATGTGTGATTCATGAAACTTTTTGAGGTATGTGGAAGAATATATATACCATATATTACTGTATCATAATCTATTTATTCTTCACCAATCTCCTTTGATGAATATCCTAATGTGTTGACCTTCCCTTTATTAAGGAATACAAATATTGAAAAGTTAATGAAAATAATTCATTTAATTTTCCTTCACTCTGAGATGAACAATACCAGTTTGACTCTTAACATTGCAATCTTTTAACTCAAAAATTCAAGAAGGATTTTGATAAAGGAAAACATTATGTACTTTAAAAAACAATGGCTGCATACCATTTTCATTGGTTACATATTTACTGTTATGTTCTCTCCCTCCCTGCTGCACCTGATTCCTAAAAGTAAGAAAAAGCATAGAAAAAGAGAAGAGAAAATGGCTGCATTTTCATCAGTTGTCAAAGCGGAAGCATCCAATGTTAGCAGTGTATTTCCATATACGAATCTTTGACTTTTGATCCAAAGCAATAAAACCATCACTTACTAACTATAACAAATAATTGTATATTTTATGTCCAGTTCATTAAAACCAAATGCAAATTTATCAATGTGCCTACTTTCAGGTAATATAAATAGCACATATTTTAATATATAATTCAGTTTTTCCAGAATTATACAATATTTTGAAATTTAAAATGCTGAGCAATAAGCTGCAATATTAAAAAAAAATACCCACCAGTTAGTAAAGTATAATATTTTGCTTTTAAGCAATGTGTGAGAATGGATAACTTTTCTTATCAGGATAAATTTAGAGAATGGCTGTGTTAACATTTTAAGCTTGGCAGATACAAAGGAATGTTATTTTCCCCCTTTCTGAATCTCTGAACATCAGCAACCAAAGTCTTCTTCTGAACTGTCTGGCTAAGTGAGAGTTGGCTCTGATCCTACCTGGCAGATTGATTTCAAAAAGCTAAGCCAACATCTGTTGTGTCCTGTGAGCTTTGATTTGGAACTTCTATATCACTCTTACATCACCAGTATTTGGAATATATTTTGGTCTCCTGTGGTTTCTACTTAATAATCCTCTGGCACTGTGGATTCGTGAATAGTTTCTTAGAGATAGATTGAAATCCAATTACTGTGAAGGCAACCTGTATTCTTTAAAATATTATGGCAAATCTATGCAAATTTGTTAAGATATTATATAATATTCCCTATCTTCACAATAGTTTCATAGATTATTTTATTTAAAAAATTATGAAAGTTAAACTTTCCCCATGGCCAAATTGTAATAATAGTACAGCAAAGTTCCTTAATAGTTCTTTGAAAAGTTTTCCTGGATTTGAGCATTTGAATTTGCTTAGCAAAATTACAGAAACTTCTGGAATAATTTCTAATATAGCCTTCCCAAAACCTGTGGCATTCCATATATTTTTGTGCACAATTTAGTCCCTATCATTGGGCCATATTATTTAGAATGAGAAAGTTATAGCCTAAAACGTTTGAGGATTAAAGGGCAAGGCTGTTCTAAAGCAATATGAATAGAAAGTGTACCTTGGGTAGGGGGAGGGAGATGAAGCAAGAAGGAGAGGAAGTTTAATATAAAAGAAAAATATATTAAGGTGTGTGTGACACTCTTTACATTATTATAGGATGACACAATCTGTTTTCGACAATGTACGATGCCTTGATCCTTAATGGCAGTGATGCTCAAAATACTTACAGATGAAAGTTTGCTACATTGGTATTCAGATGTCAGCTGAAATTGCTTAAAATATTGATAAAAGGACTTTGATTAAAGCAGTGTTGTGATTAAAGGCTGACAGAACCTAGAAAAGTTATACTTGTGAAGAAAGGAGCCCCTGATGCAAAAAAGAAGAAGAAGAAGAAATAAAAGTGAAAAATGACTATGTGGGTTAATTGAAATGAGAATATAGTTGTTAAACCTTTTGAAGAATCAAATATATGCTTATGATCATAAATCCACAGAATCTTAGGAAATGTATATATGTAGGGATTTCTCATTCTAGTAATACAATTGTTAAGGGCATTTAATGTAGGGATAATGTCTCCATGTATTTTGAAAAACATACTAGAAAATAATAGGGATCCAGGCATGTAGAACAGATATTCTGGTATCATACTCTAAGTCATGTATTCAGACTTCCCTAAACTAAACAGGAAATTCTGAAAAGGCAGGACAATTTCTACACGGGTGGATATTCTGCTTTATGGATGTCTTAGCTAGAAAATAAAAATGTACTCATGGGGAGAATAGCAGTATTGTGGCATGCATATTGGTCTGCCTGTATAACAACACTGGTTATATGCATACACTGTTAATAAGAATTAGACTTGAATTGGAACATCCTTGAATATTAAAATGGTATTTATTATCTGTATGATACCTGTGCTTGCATATTCCTATTAAAAATACAGTTCTTCTACACTTATTTACAGTTTAACAAGAGTAGGTTCCTTCAAAGTAGCAAAGCATTCCAACCTGTAAAGTACATACTAAGAAACCAATAATTAACTAGATATGAATTTCAAAATTAAGAGTATTTTTCTTATAGAATATCATAAATTTCAATAAAAATGTCCAATTAAAGGTAATTGTTAACATTACAGAATGTTCCTAACCTTTTATACTTCAATAGCAGTGCATCATTCTACTACTTTTCTTCTCTGCCTTTCTTTCCACATATCTTGATTATTTTCTAAATTAATTCATATAAACACTTAGCAAAAGTTTTTCACTAGCCTTTTCTGTGGTCCTTCTGAAATACATAGTTACTTCAAGCCCTTATGAATTCACACTCAAAAATTATCTGTTTTCTTCCTTGCATTTGCAGCAATGTATAACTTATTGAATACAGATGAGCAGGTGAGATATGTATCATTATTTTTTAATTTAATAACTGGAAAATTTTCATATATCTGTTATTATTTTATTTGAAGCAAAAATAATTTCACCAATATTCTCATCCTTAATACCCTGTGATTTCCTGCAGTAGAATAATTAAGCTATTTTTAAAAATGCTGAAGTAGCTAAGGGAAGCCTAGGCTAAAACAAAATTAATACTTGGAATCTCCTTCTTTGTAAATTTTTTAGTATATGTGTTCCACTAAATATAATTCTTAAAAAAATCATAACTAGGTTACTAAATGCTAGAAAAAAACATAACAATCATAATAATACGACAGGACCTGTATGAGTGATCCAATGTGCCTGATACTAATGATAGATTGAAGGAATGGAAAGCCAAGACAGATAAGAATATATTGAATCTTTATTGTTGAGTTCATTATGCATATGTAATATAATTTAATATTTTATTTTAATCTTAATTGAAATTGGTGAGAGAACAAAAGAAAAATAGTGTCAGTCCTTACATTGTTCATGTTTATATTTCTGCAGTACTTGCACATTATAAAGAATAAATAAGGAAGGGTATGATCCAAATGGATGGACTACACTTGAAATGAGAAGGTCTCAGTAGTAAAAAATAGTAGCATCATTTTTTAAAAAAAATAGGTCCAAAGAGATAATAAAGATGCTTTTATTTATTTTCCTCAAACCATCATATTTTAATTGAGAACTAACCAAATGGAACAAAATCAGGTCGAGCTCAATCACATTCCAACACTGGAAGTTTTTAAGAAGAGACTGGACAGCCATTTGTCTGAAATGGTATAGGGTTCCTGCATGAGCAGGGGGTTGACTAGATGACCTCCAAGGTGTCTTCTAACATTATTATTATTATTATTATTATTATTATTATTATTATTATTATTATTATTATTATTATTACTGCTACTACTACTACTACTACTACTACTACTACCACCAAAATAATATAACTATTTTATAAAAGCCAGTTTATTCAACCATATGTCAATCTTTTGGAAGAGGCCAGGTCTTAGAACAGACAATGCAGGACTACTAGAATTCTACAGGGTATAAAAGTATAATCTTCAAAGATTCCCAGAGTTTTCTTCAGCTCTCTCTTATGCAGAACAGACTCAAGGCAAGGTTATTTCAAGTTTCTTTCTTACACCTTCCTCTTTCCCAGAACTGAGTCTTTTACTTAACAGTTCTTACACCACTTCATATTTCTCCACACCATAAGAACTTAATTTAATATTGTGAGGTAAGAAGAGTTTAATTATGACATCTTTTCTAGAAAAGTTAATACCATATTAATATTCCAATTCATTTTTGTGACAGTTATGAGGTATATAAACCCACAAACCTTTATTCAGAAAAAATATACTGAATTATAAAACTGTGCATCATGCTCCTTTTAAAAATGCATTTCTTAGTTGAGAATGTTTATCAATTTCATTATTTACATACATGTGACTAGTCATTGATGAATTCTTTTATATCTTCTTTGGCAATGCCCTATTCATCTTTACTGAAAAGAACATGGCATTGTACAATAAATGGCATTTTGCTTGTTTGTCACAGTATTCTTTCACTGGCATTAAAATTCTGGAGGCATTGAAATGTCACATGCATTTTTACTCCATCCAGTAAATCTTCTTCCCACTTCAAAACCGTTTACTTCATAAAACTTGGAAGGTACTTAGTTGCTGCAAATTATTTGTCTAATGTACAATTTGTTGCTGTTCTTGCTTGCCTGCATCAGCTATCATTTTTGCGGTGTTTTGTCTGTGAATTTTACATTTTAAATGTAGGACCAGGTATAAATAACTTGGGGAAGAATAGATGTCATACCTTATACCGTGATTTGCTAGCTCCCTATGCAGTTTCTTATTGTTCTTTTCTTCCACAGCTATATCCTTGGCAGTATGACACATAGCAAGCAGCAGAAGTTGTTCACTTGATATCACATGCTAATTTTGGAAGCAGAGCCTGAAATTCATTTCTGCAGATGGGCTGAGGAAAGATCTTCTGTTTCTCTGCTGTCATTTATTTATTTATTTATTTATTTACTTTTATTTTGATCCAGAAATATTCCTATTACATTAATAAATATGTTTATTAAGACAAAGCCAGATGAGTGACTTAGGCCAGTTGCTTTCTCTCAGCACTAGGAAGGAGGCAATGGCAAACCACTTCTGAAAAAACTTACCAGGTAAACTTCAGGGCCTAGTCCAGGCAGTTGCCTGGAGTAAAAAAAAAAAAAAAATGACCTGAAGGCACAGAACAAAACAAAACACCCTTGGTATGGAGGGTGATTTCTATCATAAATTGTGTGCTTTGTTTAGCTACTATGTTACAAGCCTCTATATTTTTCAGTGACAATGTATATTACTATTCCTCAAAGATATCAGATTCTGAATGTATGAAAAGAAATTTTAATCTATAAAAGTGGGGGGAAAAGTTTAATAAAGCAGTATTTAGGAGGATAAAATGATCACTGATTAGTGTAACTATAACACCACAGATACCCCATCTAACTGGTATTTATTTTGATTGGCAGTTATATAAATATACTTTGTTTCTTTAGGGTATGCATACACATTTCTGTGTCAACACTGATTGATCCAGATTCATCCAGATCACTCTGTGTGTGTGTGTGTGTGTGTGTGTGTGAGCGCGCGCACACGCGCACGCCTGCGCGCATTATAAATTCAACTAAAATAGTCTGTGAGATAAAATTATTATCCTCACTCCTAGAACAATCAGTTTGAAAGCATCCAATTTTCATGTGATAGTTGTTTCAAAGTGTTAATCCTTTTATATACTTGGCAATGAATCTTATTTCTACTGAAGGATTATATTGTTTTATAGTTGACTAGCCATAATTCTGCCGTTTGAAATTATGACTGAGAGGTGTTGTTTGGCTACTTTTAAGTTTAATGTTATGACTTTCAAAAGATGCATGACAGAAATATAGTAAAGTCATATTTGATTTGACTGAGATTTATACCAACTGTGTGCTAATCTCTCAAGACAAATAATAGAACCCGTATGTTGCAAATGTACTGAAGAGTGCCAATTATGTGGGCCTACTTGTTTTGATTTTTTTTGTTATAAGCTTTTTATTCATTTTTTCCATACAAACAACAATAATTTTTCAACCAACGTGCTGTCTGAGTTTACATATGCTAATACATATTTAATTCCTAATCCTTTATTCTTTCCTCTAGCCAATAGTAAAATAAGTTCCAGGTTTGATAATAATCGATTTCTTCCTTTTCTTTCAGTCTCATAGTCAATCTGTCCATCTCTGCGCATTCTAGTATTTTTTAATTATTTCTTCATCTGATGGTATTCCTTCACTCTTCCAGTATTATGCAAATGTAATTCTTGCCACTGTTGTGACATGCAAAGTCAAATATAAGCTTTGTTTATTGGTCTTTTCTGGCATTATACCTAATAAAAAAAGTTCAGGTTTAAAAGGAGTGTTGGCTTACCTGAACGCCTTTTCTCAGCATGATGATAAAGAATACACCAATGGGTTATTTCAGTCCTCCTGCCCAATCAGACTAAGATGTCAAGTTGTCACACCCCCTCATTATCTGGTGCTTCCAGTTTCATCGACGGCGGAGCCAATGACAACCGATGGACGTGGTGACTCTCAAGCAGGTGTAAGAAAAATAAGAAAGGAACAAGAAACCAACTCGGCCCTAACTGACCATGAAATAAGGGAAGGCGTGGATTCTTATCATCATGCTGACAAAAGGCGTTCAGGTAAGCCAACGCTCCTTCCCCAGCATGATGACTGAAGAATCCACCAATGGGACATACCAAAGCCACCTGAGTCCCTACGGGTGGGGGTCAGTTGGAACCGAGTCCCCAGATGGTGTGACTACTTGTTGTAAAATGCGTCTGCCAAAAGCGGCATCGGCTGATGCAAATTTATCCAAACAATAGTGCCGAATAAATGGGGAAGGCGAAGACCATGTCGCCGCCCTGCAAATGTCCTCAATGGACGCCTGGGTAGCCCACACCACCGTCATTACAGCAATGTGAGCCGTCACATGAGCCGGAACTGGCAATCCGAGAGAACCATAAGCGCTAGCGATACAGGCCCTGATCCACCAGCCAATCATGGAAGCAGACACCTTTTGGCCCATGGAAGAAGGCTGAAAGGAGACGAACAGAGCTTCCAACCTATGGAAGGCCATTGTGCGTTTGATATAGCATCGTAAGGCTCTTCTTACATCCAGGCGATGCCACTGCCGTTCCAAGTCATGTGACGGGCGTGGGCAGAAGTCTGGAAGGATGACCTCCTGTGCCCTGTGGAACACCGTATTAACCTGAGGAATAAAGGCAGGGTCCAATCTGAGGACAACCCTGTCCTCATGAAAGGTACACAGGTCCCTCCTTATTGACAAGGCCGCCAGTTCCGAAATGCACCTGGCTGAGGTAACCACAATCAGAAAGGAAACCTTGAGTGAAAGGTGTTGTAACGAACAAGTCCTAAGAGGTTCAAACGGGGCTGAAGTTAGAGCCTGAAGAACCCGGGGAAGGTCCCAAGAAGGGAATCTATGAACCACCGGGGGTCTGCTGTTGGAGACACCTTTGATGAAGGATCTAATGGCAGGGTGACTGGACAAGGAATCCGAGGAATCCCAGGACAACACCGAAGAAAGGGCCGCTAGCTGCCTGCGGATAGTATTTGGAGCCAACCCTTTCTTGACACCCTGCATTAAATAATCAAGGACCAAAGGAATGGTTACACCTGAAAGACTCACGTGATGCCTGTCACACCAACGACAGAAATGTCTCCATGTGTGGTCGTAGATACGGTTGGTCGAAGGACGCCTGGCCACCTGGATCATATCGATCATGTCCGCTGAATATGACTCCATGGCCAGCGTGCGGCATTCAAGTGCCAGGCGGTCAATTGAAGCCATTGGGGATCCGGCTGCAGAAGGACCCCCTGTATCAACCGTACCATGTTGCCTGGGATCCTCCACGGAGTGGAGGTAGAAAGACTTACCAGGTCCGCAAACCATGGTCTCCTTAGCCAATGGGGAGCGATGAAGATCACCTCCGCCTGCTCCTCTAGAATCTTCCGGATAACTGCGGGAAGTAGAGGCAATGGGGGAAAGGCATACAGAAGGCCTCGCGGCCACCTGCTGCGTAGGGCATCCGCCCCCTCCACTCCCTGTGACAGGAAGCGAGAGAAGAACCTGGGCGGCTGAGTGTTGTGTGGCGAGGCGAACAGATCCACCAGTGGGCGGCCAAAGTGGGCCGAGATTTCCTCAAAAATATCCGGGTGTAACTTCCACTCCAAGTGGTCCACTGTCGACCTGCTGAGAGAGTCTGCCTGCCGATTGCCTCCTCCGAGATATGCTTGGCTTTGATGGAAGCAGGTTTTTCTCTGCCCATGTGCCCAATGCTCGAGCCTCTGCAATGAGGGACTTTGACCGGGTACCCCCTTGCCGGTTCACATGGGCTTTCGCGGCTACGTTGTCCGTTAGAACTAGCACATGATGTCCCTTGATCAGAGCCTGAAAATGCCTTAAGGCCAAGTGTATCGCTCTGAGCGCCAACCAGTTGATATTGTGGGTCAGATCAGATTGCGACCACTGACCCTGAGCTATCTGGTGTAAAAGGTGAGCTCCCCAACCAAAGAGGCTCGCATCTGTGGTTACACAAATGCGATCGGGTTCCCTGGACAGAGTGCCCCTGCGAATGGCTGAGGATCCCCACCAGCTCAGGGCCAGACGCACCTGACGGGGGATGCACATCAGTTGGCTGGACATGTTGGAATGCTGTCTCTGGTACGGCAGCATGAACCATAGCAGGGCCCGGGCATGTAGACGGGTTATGGGACTATGGCTATGCATGAAATCAATTTCCCCAGGAGTTGGGACAGAGTGGCTAGAGACACCTTCCTGCTCCTGCATACCCTGAGCACCAGGTCCCTGATGCCCTGGACTCTGTCGTCTGACAAATACACGTGACAGGAGTCCATGTCTATCACTGCGCCTAGGTGTAACAGGCGGGTTGAAGGGGTTGTCTGACTTTTCTTGAAGTTGATCAGAAATCCCTGTTCCTGAAGGACTCTGAGAGTGAGATTCAAATCTGACTGGGCCAGGCAGGGAGATGGAGACTGTATCAGAATGTCGTCAAGATAGCACTGGACCCTTACAGGGACTAGCCGCAGATGTGCTGCTAGTACCACCAGGATCTTGGTAAAGACCCTGGGAGCTGATGAAAGACCAAATGGAAGCACCCTGTACTGGAAGTGGCGGTTCAGATAGCAGAACCGTAGATACCGGCGATGTTCTGGGCAAATTGGAATATGAAGGTAAGCCTCCTTCAAATCTATTGATGTGAGGAAGTCCCCTCTCCTGATGCTGCCCAGAATAGAGTGGAGGGTCTGCATCTTGAACTTCCTGTATTGTAGGTGGAAGTTCAGCCCCTTGAGATCTAGGATAGCCCTCCATCCCCCCGAAGCTTTTGGGACTACAAATAGGATGGAGTAATAACCCAACCCCACCTGAGTGAGGGGAACCTCCTCTATGGCTTTGATATTGAGGAGGTGACGAATGGCGTCTTCTATGAGTCCTCTTTTTACGACATTTCTCATAGTCGGACAGGACACAAAGTGGTCGGGGGGAGTAGACCTGAACTCCAAAGTCAGGCCCTGTTTTATCGTGGCCAGAACCCAGGAGTCCGAGGTCGTGTTTTCCCATTGGTGGAAGAATAGAGCTAGTCTGCCGTCAATGGGAGGAGCTCTCTCCGAGTCACCTACCATGGCGGAAGGGGTAACCCCCTCTGCCGTGGAAGGAAGACTTATCTGGGCTTGTCCCTGTAGCTAGGCTTATCATAGGGATGCTCCGTCTTGGGGACTGAAGTTCGGAAGGACTGCCCCTGTTCTGTAGAGGAACCAGTCCAAAAGGACTGGCAACGACCATAAGGAGTGAAACGCCTGTTAAATTTCTTGGAGACGTGAGAAATCACCTTTTGCTTGTGCTTATTGTCAATAAGGAAAGGCGTTAATGCGTCACCAAAAAGCTTACTGCCAGTGAAGGGAGCCGTAGCAGCGCGCCACTTATGCTTGCTTTCGGCCCTCCAATTTTTAAGCCAGAGCAGCCTCCGAGTAACTACATTGGAGGCTATGACGTGGGCAGAATGCTTAGCTGAGAAGAGGGAAACATCAGCCAGATATTCAGAGGTGGCTATGAGTTTGGTTAGGTCCTGGTGGATCCTAACCTCTTCCAGGGGAACCCTATCCTGCAGTTGTCTAAGCCAACTAATAGAGATCCTGGCAAAGAAGGAGGTGGCAGTAGCCGCCTTAGCAGCCCAAGCCGATGCCAAGTGGACCTTACGCAAGGAAAGGTCAGACTTTTTGTCTTCTGCCTTAAGGGCGTCGGAAACATTGTTTGGGAGGCTCGCTGTGGAGAAAAGTGGAGCCAAAGACTCATCTACTTTGGGTACCTCCAGTAGAACCGACAGGGTTTTAGCCATATCTACAATCTTCTTTTCTGATGCCGCCTGAGAAGGCTGAGCTGCCGGGGATTCCCACTGTCCTTGAATATTTTTCAGGAACAGAGTGGGGCATGGGATCTGGAGATGTTTCACCACCGGTTCCGCAAATAGTGGATCTGTGTCCTGATCTGAAGAGGGCTGGGGAGCAGGACCCACATCAGACTTAATCTTAACTGAAGAACAGGCCCTGTATAGCAGGGAAGGGAAGACTGATGGATTGAAAAGTTCCGCCATTGGCTGGGGATCGTGAGCAGGCTGCTCACAATCAGACCAGCGATCCCCACCCTCGTCATAGTCCAAGCCCATTGAAGACTCAGAATCTGGAGAATGGGCCGGGGAAATCATACCTGAGCGATCCAACGCAGGTCTTGCGGTGATGGCCAGCGAGGAAGGACCTGGGACACGTACCGTCTGCTGTTGACCTGCAGAAGTCATGGCCTGTAACACCGATCTGGAAATCAAGTTGTGGAGCTGGTCTGAAGATTACGGCTCTAGCGGAGGCCGTGACCCTGCAGCCGTAGGAGTGAAGGCAACCACCGGCGCCGATGACGGGCCGGGCAACCCCAAATCCTCCCCAAACAAGGGGGGTCCTACCTGACCACCGGTCTGAGCTGGGACCTACTGAGGAATAGAAGAAGACCAGGCTCCTGAAGGAAGAAGATGAGCCCCCAACTCAGGTGTTGCGGGGACCGGGGGCCTAGCACCATGGACTGCTGAAGATCTCTGTGCCCTTGAGAGTTGCTTCTCTAGGGCCTTGTGCAACCGGTCGGCCTGTTTGTCGCTTGCCTTGCCAGCCTTTCTGCCGTACTTGGATTTGGACTTGGCTTTACCTCCAGGTGGTTCAGGGACCTGAACAACGTGAGCAGCAACTTCGCCAGTTTCCAAAGGCTGAGACTCAGTGGGTTCTGCCATGGTATTGAGAATGGTCCGGACGAGACTCCGAGACTAACTCCTTTCTGCAGGAGACGTGGTAGACCCCGCACAGGGGACCGCACGTGGATTAGCGTAGACTGGATCACTGGCAAACCAGACTCACGTTGCGCCCTTACACGCACGTCACCTAGGCCCAAGGAATTTGTCCACTTGGCCTGACGTTAAGGTGATGAAGTCACACGTGTCTCACATGTAGTGGCAATGGTCAGGATCTTGCAACCATCAGATGCAGAAAGGGCCAGAACCAGGCAAGCGGAGATGAGCAGAAGCCAAGACCGGTGTTTCAGCAGCGCTTGCTCACTAAAATAATTATTCCCTCTAAGATAACCAATCTGAAAAACGGAACTCACAAACAATCGCAGATCAAGGCAATGTGAAAGAAGCACAACTTGAAACCCAAATACCAAGCTGATAAATACTTATACTCCCAGTTAAGGCCTACTGGATAGTAAAGTAGGCCTGGAAGCCTGAAGAGGATCCCAAAATGGCGACTGAGAGATCTGGGTGAAACCCGAGGGAATTGAGGCCAACAAAATGGCAGCCGCTAGGAATCCAGAAGGGGTGGGGGGTGGGGGGAAAGGATTTTAGCAGATAAAGTGTTCAATACAATATAAAACCTGCTGCCTGTAAGCGAAGGGAACGCTGGAACAACCTAGGCCTCTGCAATCCACACTTTAAAATGCCTTGCTAAGCTGTTTTAAAAAGGCCCCTCAGCCCTGCAGCAAGCAATGAATTCAAAATGGTGGCCGCAAGGCTTTTTGCCGGCTAAATTCAGCAGAGAGGGAGCCACGTGGCTGCAAAATGGCTGCCGCGTGCAAAGCACACAGCAGAGAAAAACCTCCCCCACTCACAAAATACAATTGCTCTCTCAGCAGCCTGCTGAAATTTGGGAGCAAAAACAACGAAATCCCTACCCTCCCAGAACCCAGGAAAGGGAGAAAGGATTGAGCCTAGAAGCCTCGAAGAAAGAGGGAAGGCGAGGGGGGGGATTAGTTATAACAGTACTCACTAAAACAGACAGGCAATAGAGAGAGGAAAGGGAAAAAAACAGCTAATTCTCCTAGATATCAGAAGAATCCACCAAAGAATTAACTCATCTAGTCCAACCTGTATCCAAGAAGAGAGAGAGAGTCAATTCTCACATCCTCATGGGTGAAGACTAAGATGAAAACTGGAAGCACCAGATAATGAGGGGGCGTGACAACTTGATATCTTAGTCTGATTGGGCAGGAGGACTGAAATAACCCATTGGTGGATTCTTCAGTCATCATGCTGGAGAATCAATATGTTCTCCTAACATCTTTTCTAACCAAGTATGTATCTTTTTCCAATAGTTCTTTGCTTTATCACATGTCCACCAAACATGATAATATGTGCCTGACTTATGTTTACATTTCCAATATCTATCTGACATATTTTTAAATATTTTCGTTAATCTTGCTGGTGGCAAGTGCCATCTATAAAACATTTTATATAAATTTTCGTTATAAGAAGTTGACATTGTCAGTTTATAATTTCTTTCCCATAAGTTTTGCCATCTTTCTAGTTCTATATTATATCCAAAATTTTCACCCATCTTATCATTGTTTCTTTAACTTGTTCTCCTTCCATTTCCAAAGTTAATAAAAAATTATACATTTCCTTAATTAATTATTCATCTGAAGTTAACAAAGTCTTATCAAACACAGTTTGTTCCTTATAAAACCCATACATTTTAACATCTTTATCATATCTAGTTCGTATTTGTAAATGTGTCCACCATGATAAGTTGATGCTCTGATTTTCCATTTCTTGTTTAGATTTTAAGTGTCCTTCAGAGTTTAGAATATCTCTATATGTCCAGATTTTTTCAAAGTTCACTAAATTTGGGTGTACAGATGCTTCCATTGTTGACAACCATCCTGGAATTTTCAAATATATTTTGCTTTTTATTTTTTCCCATGCTGTTAATAATGCATTTCTTATATAGTGATTTTGGAAATATTTATGAACTTTATTTTTCCCATACTATAAAAAGGCCAAATCTCCCATTTCTTTTAGCATCTTGAAACATTTTCATATTTATTCTAGCTTTCTTTCCTTGCCAAATGAATTTCAACATTAATGAATTCAAATCTTCCAAAAAATTTTATCCAATTTATAGGTATTGCTTGAAATAAAAATAATTTTTCAGTAGTAAATTCATTTTCACTATAGCAATTCTTCCTAATATTGATAATTGCAATTTTTTCCATGTTTCCAAGTCCAGTTTTATTTGATTTAATAATTTTATATAATTATCTTCTTTTATCTTTGAACATCTTGCTGTTAACTGTCTTCCCAGATATTTAACCTTTTTAACTATCTGTAATTCTGTTTTTTCCAGTGTTTGTTTTTTTCTGTTTATCTGTAAGATTTTTAACTATTACTTTAGTTTTTTCTTTGTTTATTTTCAGTCCTGCCATTTCTCCATACTGTTCTATCTTTCCCAATAGTTTAGGAATCATCTCCAAAGGTTCTTCTAAAATGAACACCAAATCATCAGCAAATGCTGCAATTTATATGTTTCTCCTTTTATCTCTAGTCCTTTGATTTCTATATCTTGTCTAATATTTCTGTCCAAAGTAAAAATAAATAACAATGGAGATAATGGACATCCTTGCCTTGTTCCCTTCCTTATTTAAAAGTTCTCAGTGTAATCTCCATTCACAATCACTTTCGCTGTTTGTTTATTATATATCATTTTTTTCATATTTATAAAATTCTATCCAAAATCCATTATTTGTAATTGCTGAATCATAAATTGTCAGGAAACATTATCAAATGCCTTTTGAGCATCTAGAAATATTAGTGCCATTTGTTTCCATGGATGTAATTCATAGTATTCTAATACATCCATTATCACTCTTAGATTGTTTTTAATTGGTCTCTTTGGTAAGAAAACATTCTGGTCTGAATGTATGAATTCAGTAAATATCTTTTCAGTCTCTCAGCCATTATTGAAGTAAAATTTTTATAGTCCACATTCAATAATGATATTGGTCTGTAGTTTTTTTATCTGTGTCAAATCTGAGTCTTCTTTTGGTATTAAAGTAATATTTGCTTCTATCCATGCCTTTGGAAGTTTAGCCTCCAACAAAAGTTCATTGCAAACGTCTTTCAATGGTTCACTTAATATATCTTGTAAAGTTTTATACAACTCCACCGGTAATCGATCTGGACTCTTTTTTTGTTTTTGTTTTTTGTCTCCTTATGGCCTCTGTTATTTCCATCATTGTTATTTTTTCTTCTAACATAGTCTTATAAGTTTCTGGAATTTTTGGAAGATTATTTTCTTCCAAATATTGAATCATTTTCTCTCTTGGAATTTCTTCTATGTTGTAGAGTTTCTTATAATATTCTTTGATTATCTTTTTTATTTCTTTATTTTTAAATTGTAGACCACCTTTTTCATCTACTAATTTATTTATTATTTTCTTCTCCTGTTTTTTAAGTTTATAGGCTAACCATCTGCCTGGTTTATTTGCATTTTCAAAAAAGTTTTGTTTTGCTCTTTTTATTTGGTATGCCAATTTTTCTGAGTCTGACAAATTTAATTTATGTTTTATTATGTCCATTTCTCTTTTTAAAGTCTTCTTTTATGGGTTCATTTGCAGTTCTGATTCTAATTTTTCAATTTTTTCTTTTAGTAGTACATGCTGTTGTCTTTTCTGTTTGTTTTTCTTTGCCACACATGTTATAGCTATGCCTCTAAAATATGCTTTAGCTGTATCCCATACATTTTGTAATGTTGTATCTTCTTTTTTGTTTTTTTTTAAAGAAAAACTCCATTTCTTTTGTTGCTAATTCTATAAATTCTCTTTCTTTTAATATAGACTGGTTCAAAGTCCATGTTGGTTTTTTTTGTGTTCCTCTTCACATCACTTTTAAAGGGTTATGATTTGCCCATCTGGTTGTATCTCAATTTCTTGCATATTCATCTTCAGTTCCGATGTCATCCAAATCATATCAATTCTAGACGTCTTGTACTCCAATCTTTTCTATCATATTGAAAAAAATCTTAGATAGTCTTCTTCTTCCAATTTTTCCTGTTTTACTGCTTTTATAGTCTATTGTCCCATCCATGATCGCATTAAAATCTCCTACTAAACAAACATTTTGATACTCCAGTTCTATTATTTTTCTGTGTAGATTTTGATAGAATTCTTCCTGGTTATTTTTTGATGCATAAATTTCTACCAACAATATTGGTTTTGATGTAAATATATTTCTAGCATCACAATTCTTCTGTCTTCATCTGAATAGATCATTTTAGTGTTTATTGTCTCTTTAATATATACAGCAACACCTCTTTTTTTGTTGCACTGATGCATGATAAAGTTTCCCAATTTTGGGGCATTCCAAACAATGAAATTGTTTTTTTTATATGTGTCTCTTGCAAACAAATTGTATCTATATTTAATTTCTGCAGTTTTCTAAAAAAATTACTTCCTTTTGATGGGGAGTTTAGTCCATTTATGTTCACTGCGAAAATTATGTTTTCTTTCTCCATTTCAGTTATTTATATTTAGGTCTAGTGGATCTCGCAATCCTCTGTTCTCTAGCCGCTCCTTCACTCTCTTGCTCAAATTTCTCTTTCTGTTCTCCTGATTGTATAGTTGCTTCTTCAGATGTCTCTTCCATTTGTTTCTGTTCCTTTCTCTTCTCTTGTTGATGTTGCACTCCTTCATCTAGGAACACTCTATTTTTTCCCAGATTGAATCCAATCGGTATCTTGTACTATTCCAGTTGATTAAAATCCCTTCTGGCATTAACCATCTAAAGTTTATGCCTTTTGCAATCAGCTTTGTCATTAAAAAGTGGTAATGTCTTTGAGTATCTCTTACTGTCTTAGGTATCTGCTTTAAAACCACAATTTCTTTATTCTTATATTGTAATGGTTCCTCACGAACTTTCCTCAATATTTCATCCCATGTTGTTTTCTTTATAAATCTCACATGCACTTCTCTGGGTAATTTAAGTCTCCATGCATAGGTTGAATTTATTCGAAATACTTCATCTATCGCCATTTGCATCTCTGCTCAATCAGCTTTCAAAGCCTCTGCCAAGAGTGTGATGATCACAATGGCTATGTTTTCTTCTCTATCTTCAGGGATATTTTGAAATCTTAAGTAGTATTCTGTTTTTTCCATTTCTAGGATCGTCACTGCACCTTCAAGATTTTGATTTGCTTGTTCTAATTTCTTATTTTCTTGCAGTAGTATTTCTATTTTTGATCAATATCTTCTGATTTATTTTCCATTTTCTGAATTCTTTGTTCATTTTTAAGCAACATTTGATGATATAACTTCAAATTGTGCCTTTACATCCAAAAAGTTTTCACTTAGTTTATCAAATTTACTTTTTGTCTCTTCATGATTTTTTTGCAATAATTCCTCAATCAATTTTAATGTAGTTTGTATCTCATTTTGAGCGGTGCTTATTTTTTCATGCTGCAACATTGTTTCAATAGATCCCTGGGTTGTTGGACTAGGTGTTCCCACAGATGGTGCAGAGGAGGTCTTTTTCATAAGTCTAGTAAGGTTCTTCATTCATTCTTCCAACCAATTATCTTAGGCTTGAATCCAAACTGTAAAAGGGGCCAATTACTTTAGGCTAAATCCAGTATCTCAGAAAAAAAAGACAAAATGCAAGCAATAAGAAAAAAAAGAGAGAAAAAAGAGAAAAAATGAAAAAAGCCAACTATCTTCAATTAAAAACCAATTGAGAAGAAAAAGAAAAAAAAAGAACAAGCCAACTACTTTAGGCTAAATCCAACTCCTCCGGTCAGATCTCAGATGTAAAACTTTCACTGTCCAAATAATTTCTATTTAGTTATATCCAGAATCAACAAATCTATTTGTGGAAAGTTTTCTCATTTAAAAACTCACACCAAGAGACTTTGTTTAGACCAGGTGTAGTCTCAAGGTCACAGACTTTCAAAAATTTGTTTATTGTTTTATATTTCTGTAGTATCTTCTTTCACCCTTAGATGTCCTCTTGTTTTGATTTTTATTATAGCTTAACTTTTCTCTATGTAATCATACTTTATAACTACAAGCTATTTAAGAATTCTCAAGTAGCATGTAATATATTGTATAAATAAAATAAACTACACTTCTTGCAAGTGGTGCTTATAAAGTAAATGAATCACCCATTTCATCAGAAAGACAGGTTGTCTTAGATGTCTTATATTGCCATGTTAATTTACTAATGTGAATTTCCTTCATTGTATTAAAATTAGTTGAATCCAGAATTAATTACACTCTGAGCTATTTCAGTGAACAGCAAAAGATAGGAATGACTTTGATCAAATATGTATGAGCCGTGGTGGCAGAGTGGTTAGAATGCAGTACTGCAGGCTACTTCTGCTGATTGCCGGCTATCTTCAGTTTGGCAGTTTGATTCTCACTGGCTCAAGTTTGATTCAGCCTTCCATCCTTCCGAGGTCAGTAAACGGGGCAATATTCTGACTCTGTAAACCACTTTGAGAGGGCTATAAAGCAATGTAAAGCAGTGTATAAGTCTAAGTGCTACTGCTATTGCTTCAAAATAAATGAAATGTTTTTATATCAATGTCTTGTCAAAGTACCTTTTTACAAAACTGTAGGCCATCTAGGAACACAATTCATAGAAATTAGCTCATGGCTTTGCAGCCCTACAGTGTTTCTTTTTTAAAAAAAAATAATTGTTGTTTATTATGGCCTAAATAAATAATACAACAAATGGAAAAGTGAAGACCACATAAAGTATCTAAAATATGTTACTCAGCCAAGGCCTGAAATCAAACTAAACATCGTTCATTGTCATAAAATACTCTTCAGACTGTATAAATCTTTTGTGTTTTAGTTAAAAATATTTTTTTTAAATGACACATGAGACAGAAAGTTTTTAAGTAGCAAAGTAGTTGTGGAAGTGCATTGAGATCCTGGGTCATTTAGAAGTTGACACAGACACTATACTGTCTATTTTGCTTTCAGTATAAGAAGAAACTTGCTATATTTAGCCATTAGTCATTCTACTTTAGTCTACTGTTTTCTCACAATACAACAACATGATGTGACCCACACCTGACCTATTGCAAGACCCATCACAAGACTCTCATCTGACATGTCCTCCCCGTCACAAGACCCACTGACCACATGAAGCCCTTTTAAGCAGAAGAACACCGACACTGACATCCCCTAAATTCTGCTGAAGATGTTACCTAGCCTAGTAATGAAACATTTGGAAACCAAGCCACAAGCTTGGAGAACAAATCTCCACCTCATATAACAACATTCTACTGAAAAAGTAGAATTTCAGTGGCATACCTGATTCTTCTTGGTATTGAACCTAAACTGGTTAGTATGTGGTTGGAAGACTATTAGGGAATCTTAGGATTGAAAACTAAATTAAAAGGTTAAGGGGGGAAAAATCCAAAAAGGCAGTGGCATCCATATTATTGTCATAAAAATTGCATGCATGTATCCATGTAGTCACTAAGAAACAAACTTAGCTCAAATCAGGATACAAATACATCTCTCCATCATGTCATGTTGGGTATGGCCATGCTATTTTGGAATCTGAAAATTTCATATAAATTTCAATATTTTTTATTTAAACCTTTTTTTGAAAGCATCTCTGCTCATGACCATATCACAGTTTTACAACAGAAAATTCAATAACATTTAATTGCATTTCTTTAATTTCAGTTAATCCTTAAAGGATTAATTTCTGTTTGCGATGGTTTCAAAAATGTTTAACATAATAAAAAAAGAATCATATTATCTTCTTCTTTGAATAAAGAGGAGAATTGCCCATTCAAGTGACAGAGCTAAACAAAGGAAATGCCTATCACATTTTGTAATACATGTGCCCAAGAGCAATTTCTATCCTGATTTTTTTCCCCTCAGATTTCTTTTCTTTTTCTTTCTTTTCTCTTTTTTGGCTCTCAGTGCTATGCCAGCATGATCTTTGCCCAAAAGCTATGTGCAAATGATTTTTGAGGTGCTGTAAAGTTGTAAACCTACATATTGGAATGTCCTGGCATTTCTTAAACCATTTGCATTTCAAGTAAGATACATTGCTTTTGGCCATTGTAACTGACAATGGAATAATTACCCACAATGAAATTCATTTAGTGATCCAAGAACTTGGTTTGAACTTTTTACTTGTAAAACATCACTTTAAAATATATATTACCAACTTCAAGCCTTTTTTAAAAAAATGAGTGGATAAATGGGATGTTGTACTTTAATTGTCAAATTGTTCCACATTAACTATTATTCTAAAATCTCAGATGTCAAAGCCTTTGTAGGTACACACATATAGAATTAAAAGAGGAAACCAGCTTTTTAATATATTCTTTTTTAGATTAACAGAGTTGGAAGGGACTTTGGATGTCTTCTAGTCCAACTCCCTGCTCAAGCAGGAGACCTTATACCATTTCAGACAAATAGCAGTCCAGTCTCTTTTTAAAATCCTCCAGTGATAGACCACATACAACTTCTGAAGGCACTCAGTTCCACTGGTTTATTGCTTTCACTATCAGGAGATTTTTTTCTTAGTTCTAGGATGCTTCTCTCCTTGTTTAACCCCCTAATCATCTTTGTTGTTCTTCTCAGCACTCTTTAAATTGTGGTGACAAAAACTGGATGCAATATTCCAAATGTGATCTTACAAAAACCTTATAAAATGGTACTAACACTTTACATGAAGTGTTGATTCTTGATTCTATCCTTCTATTAATGCAACCTATGATTGCTTTGACTTTTTTTGGCAGCTGCAGCACACTCCTGGCTCATATTGAAATAATTGTCCACTAGGCCTCCAATATTTTATTTTATTTATTTTATTTCTTAAATTTCTATACTGCCCCTCTCCCGTAAGACTCGGGGCGGTTTACAGCCCAATTAAAACAGATAATAATAATAAATATTTAAAATTAAATTAAATTAAATTAATACATGGCTGTTACTAAGTCCTGTTAAAATCCCAATTCTAAAACCCAAACAACCTTGTTTAAAAAATTTACATAGAAATTTACATAAAACCCGAGGAGGTCTAGGCCAGGCCGGCTTGATTGAAAAGATGAGTCTTCAATTCTTTTCTGAAGGTGCGGAGATCATGACATGTCCGGAGTTCTGGGGGGATCTCGTTCCACATCGTCGGTGCCCCCACAGAAAAGGCTCTCCCCCTGGGCACCACCAGCCGACACTGCTTAGCCGATGGCACCCTGAGGAGGCCCTCTCTGTGGGAGCGAACTGGTCGATGGGAGGTATTTACTGGCAGAAGGCGGTCTTGTAAATAACTGGGTCCTATGCCATGGAGCGCTTTAAAGGTGGTAACCAATACCTTGAAGCGCACCCAGAAAGCCACCGGCAACCAGTGCAGCTTGCGCAGGATGGGGGCCATTCATACCCGCCAAGGTGCCCCCACTACCACCCGCGCGGCCGCATTCTGCACCAGTTGAAGCCTCCGCGTGCACTTCAAGGGGAGCCCCATGTAGAGAGCATTACAATAGTCCAGTCTGGAAGTGACGAAGGCATGGGTGACCTCTTGCAGTTACTGCTATTGAGCCAAGTTTCATCTAATCTGTACATGTACATTTTGTTTTTCTTGCCTAACTGTAAAGCCTTACTTTTATCTATATTGAATTTCATTTTGTTAGATAGGGCCCAGTGTTCAAGTCTGTCAAGATGAATCTGGATTTTGAGCCTATCTTCTGTTATCTATACCTGCCAGTTGGGTGTTGTCTGCGAATTTGATGAGGTCCCCTTCTATTCTCTCATCTAAATCATTTATACAGATATTGAAGAGTATTGGGCTTAAAGGAGAACCTTGGTGTACCTCACTGCTTACTTCCCTCCATGTAGATGTAGTCCCATTAAAGATTACACTAAGTACACTTTGTCAGCCAGTTACAAATCCATTTGGTGGTCATGCTGTCTATCCCACATTATTCTAGCTTACTAAGAAGCCGGTTGTGGTCTGATTTGTCAAATGCCTTACTGTTGTTGGATAGAGCATATTGTTTAAATCTATCAGGATCTTTTTGGATCCTGAGCTTATTTTCTGGAGTTTTGGCTATTCTTGCCAGCTTAGCAAGATATAGGAGAAACGTATGGGTGTGAATGGGGAGGATATTTGAAGAACATTTGTGTGTGAATGAGGAAGATGTTGGAGGAACGTTTGTGTGTGAATGGTGAGGATATTGGAAGAACGTGTGTGTGTGTGTGTGTGTGTGAATGGGGAGTATATTGGAGGAATGTTTGTGTGAGAATGGAGAAGATATTGGAGGAATGTTTGTGTCTGAATGGGGAAGATGTTGGAGGAACATTTGTGTGTGAATGGGGAGGATATTGAAGGAACATTTGGGTGTGAATTGGCAGAATATTGGAGGAACGTTTGTGTCTGAGTGGGGAGGATATTGGAAGAACTTGTGTGGGAATGGGGAGCGTATTGGAGGAACATGTGTGTGTGTGTGTGTGTGTGTGTGTGTGAATGGGGAGGATATTGGAGGAACGTTTGTGTGAGAATGGTCAGGATATTGGAGGAATGTTTGTGTGAGAATGGGGAAGATATTGGAGGAACATTTGTGTCTGAATGAGGAGGATATTGTAGAAACATTTGAGTGTGAATGGAAAGGATATTGGAGGAACGTGTGTGTGTGTGTGTGTGTGTGTGTGTGTGTGTGTGTGTGTGAATGGGGAAGATATTGGAGGAACGTGTGTGTGTGTGTGTGTGTGTGTATGGGAAGCATATTGGAGGAATGTTTGTGCGTGAATGGGAAGGATATTGGAGGTATGTGTGTGTGTGTGTGTGAATGAGGATGATATTGGAAGAACGTTTGTGTGTGAATGGGAAAGATATTGGAGGAACTTTTGTGTGAGAATGGGAAGATATTGGAGGAACATGTGTGTGTGTGTGTGTGTGAATGGGAAGCATATTAGAGGAATGTTTGTGCGTGAATGGGAAGGATATTGGAGGAACTTTTGTGTGCGAATGGGGATGATATTGGAGGAATCTATTTATCAATGGGGAGAATATTGGAGGAACATGTGTGTGTGAATAGGGAGGATATTGCAGGAACTTGTGTGTGTGGTGTGTGAATGAGGAGGATATTGGAGGAACTTGTGTGTGAATGGTTAAGATATTACAGGTGTGTGAGAATGGGGAGGAAAATGGAAGAACATGTTTGTGTGAATAGGGAGGACACTGGAAGGACGTTTCTGTGTGAATGGGGAGGATTTTGGAGGATTGTTTGTGTGTAAATGGAAAAGATTTTGGAGGAACATGTGTTTGTGATTGTGGAAGATTTTTCAGGAATGTGACTGTGAATAGGGAGGATATTGGAGGAACCTTTGTGTGAGATTGGGGAGGATATTTAAGGAACATATGTGTGTGAATGTGGAGGATATAGGAGAAATGTGTGTGAGAGAATGAGGAAGATGTTGGGGGAGGCTTTGTGTGTGAATGGGGAGGATATTGAAGGAATATATGTGTGAAAATGGGGAGGATATGGGAGGAACGTGTGTGAGAGAATGGGAAAGATGTTGGAGGAGCCGTTGTGTGTGAATGGATAGATATTGGAGGAACGTTGTGTGAAAATGGGGAGGATATTCGAGAACATGTGTTTGTGAATGGAGAGGATATTGCAGGAATGTGTGTGAATGAATGGGGAAGATATTGGAGGAGCCTTTTTGTGTGAATGGGGAGGATATTGGAGGAACGTGCATGTGTGTGAATGGGGAGGATATTGCAGGAATGCTTTTGTATGAATAGGAAAGATATTGGAGTTATGTTTATGTTTATCTTTATCTTTATTTTGACTTATATGCCGCCCTTCTCCCCAGACTCAGGGCGGCTCACAACAGAAATACAAGTACAAAATATATAAGTCATATAAAATAATACTACAATATAAAACTATAAAACTATACTCACTCACACAACATACACTCCCAATCAAAGGCCAGGGGCAGAGCGCAGCTCACACGCCCCAAGCCTGTCTGTTGTTGGATGTTGGAGGATGGTTTGTGTTTGAATGGTGAAGATATTGGAGGAATGTGTGTGTGAGAATGGGGAGGATACTTAAAGAATGTTTGTGTGTGAATGGAAACAATATTGGAATTACGTTAGTGTGTGAATGGGGAGGATATTGGAGGAACAGGTGTGTGTTAAAGGGTTGGATATTGGAGGAACGTGTATACTTACAGGACCGTCTTCTGCCACATACTTCCCTACGACCGGTGAGAGCGCACAGGGTCGGCTTCCTCCGGGTCCCGTCAGTGAAACAATGTCATTTGGCGGGTCCTAGGGGGAGGGCCTTCTCTGTTGTGGTGCCCACCCTCTGGAACCAACTGCCCCTTGAAGTCCGCGTTTCTCCCACTCTCCCGGCCTTCCGAAAGAACCTTAAAACTTATCTTTGCCGGCAGGCCTGGGTATGATTGTGGGTTGTTGTTCGAAAGTTGTACGTGTGTCCAGTGTCTATTTTTAATATTCTGATTGGACTTAGATTTTTTGATATTTTGTATATGTTGTAAGCCGCTCCGAGTCTCCGGAGAGGAGCGGCATACAAGTCGAATAAATAAATAAATAAATAAATAAATAAAATATGTGTGAATAGGCAGGATATTGTAAAAATGTGTGTGTGTGAATGGGAGGGATATTGAGGAAAGTTTGTGTGTGAATGCGAACGATATTGGAGTTATGTTCATTGGTGAATGGAGAAGAGATTGGAGGAATGTTTGTATGTGAATACAAAGCATATTAGAGGAACGTCTGTGTGTGAATGCGGAGCATATTAGAGGAATGTCTCTGTGTTAATGTGGAGCATATTAGAGGAATGTGTGTGAAAATAGGGATGCTATGGGAGAAATGTTTGTGTGAGAATGGAGAGGATGTTGGAGGAACATCTGTGTGAGAATGGGAGGATATTGGAGGAACATTTGCATGAGAATAGGGAGGATATTGGAGGAACATTTGTATAAGAATAAGGAGGATATTGCAGGAATGTGTGTGTGTGTGAATGGGGAGGATATTCAAAGAACATTTGTATGAGAATAGGGAGGATATTGGAGGAACGTGTGTGTGTGTGTGTGTGTGTGTGAGAGAGAGAGAGAGTGGGAGGATATTGGAGGAACATTTGTATGAGAATAAGGAGGATATGGAGGAACATCTGTGTGAGAATAGGGAGGATATTGGAGGAACATGTATGAGAGAACAGGGAAGATGTTGGAGGAGCCTTTGTGTGTGAATGGGCAGGATTTTGAAGGAACATGTTTGTGTGAATGGGGAGGATATTGAAGGAACATGTGTGTGAATGGGCAGGATACAATATTGGATGGATCTGTATGTATCAATTGGGAGTATATTGGAGGAACATGTGTGTGTGAATGGGTACCGGTAGGATATTGGAGGAACGTCTGTGTGAGAATGGGAGGATATTGGAGGAATGTCTGTGTGAGAATGGGGAGGATATTGGAGGAACATTTGTATGAGAAAAGGGAGGATATTGAAGAAATGTGGGTGTGATTGGAGAGGATATTGGAGGAACGTGTATGAGAGAATGGAGAAAATGTTGGAGGAGACCCAGTGTGTAAATAGGGAGGATATTGGAGAAACGTGTGTGTGTGTGTGTGTGTGTGTGTGTGTGTGAGTGAATGGGAAAGATATAGGAGAAACATTTATTAGAGATTGGGGAGGATATTGGAGGAATGTGTAAGTGTGTGAATGGGGGGATATTGGATGAATATTTGTGTGAGAATGGGGAGGATATTGGAGGAACTGAATGTGCAAATGGACAGGATATTGTAGTTACGTTTGTGTGTGAATGGGGAGGATATTAGAGAAACATTTGTGTGTGATTGTGGAGCATATTGGAGGAACATGTGTGTATGAGTGGGGAGGATATTGGAGAAACGTGTGTGAATGGAGAGGATATTGGATGAATATTTCTGTGAGAATGGGAAGGATATTGCAGGAACGTGAATGTTCGAATGGGCAAGATATTGGAGTTATGTTTGTGAATGAGAAGGATATTTGAGGAATGTTTCTGTGTGAATGGGAAGGATATTGGCGGAATCTGTATGTATCAATTGGGATGATATTAGCGAAACGTATGTGAGAATGGGGAGGATATTGGAGCAAAGTTTGTATGACAATGGGTTAGATATTGGAGGAATGTGTGTGTGTGAATGTTTGAATGAATGGGGAAGATAGTGGAGGAGCCTTTTTGTGTGAAAAGGGAGGATATTGAAGGAACATTTTTGTGTGAATGGGCAGGATATTGGAAGAATGTATGTGTGAGAATGGGAATGATATTGGAGGAATCTGTATGTATCAATGGGGAGCATATTTGATGAACGTGTGTGTGTGAATGGGGAGCATAATAAAGGAACATGTGTGTGAGTGAATGGGGAGGATATTGGAGGAACACTTTTGTGTGAATGGGCAGGATATTGAAAGAATGTGTGTGTGTGAATGGGCAAGATATTGGAAGAACATGTGTGGGTGTGAATGGGAGGATATTGGAGGAACGTCTGTGTGAGAATGGGGAGGATATGGAGGAACATTTGTATGAGAATAGGGAGGATATGGAAGAAATGTGTGTGTAAATGGAGAGGATATTGGAGGAACGTGTAAAAGAATGGAGAAGATGTTGGAGGAGACCCAGTGTGTGAATAGGGAGGATATTTTTATTTTATTTATTTTATTAAATTTCTATACTGCCCCTCTCCCGAAGGACTCGGGGCGGTGTACAGCCTAAACTTTAAAAACATATAAATATACAAAATTTAAAATAATTAAAAATAAATTAAATCATTTGGCCAAAATCCTAAAACCCAAAACATACAAAATTTAAAATCTTAAAAAAAATACTCAGAAGCTTCTATGCCAGGCCGGCCTGTCGGAAAAGGAATGTTTTTAGTTCCCGACGGAAGGTGCGTAAATCTGTTATTATACGGAGTTCGGGGGGGAGCTCGTTCCATAACGTGGGAGCTCCCACAGAGAAGGCTCTCCCCCTGGGGGTCGCCAGCCGGCACTGTCTGGCCGACGGCTCCCTGAGGAGGCCCTCTCTGTGGGAGCGTACCGGACGGCGGGAGGTATTTGCTGGCAGTAGACGGTCCTGTAAGTATCCGGGTCCGATGCCATGGAGCGCTTTAAAAGTGGTCACTAACACCTTGAACCGCACCCGAAAGACCACCGGCAACCAGTGCAACTCACGCAGGAGCGGTGTTACGTGGGAGCGCCACGACGCTCCCATCACTACCCGCGCGGCTGCATTCTGGGCAAGTTGGAGCTTCCGGATGCACCTCAAGGGGAGCCCCATGTAGAGAGCATTACAGTAGTCCAGCCTGGAGGTCACGAGGGCATGAGTGACTGTGCGTAGCGAGTCCCGGTCTAGGAAGGGACGCAACTGGCGCACCAGGCGAACCTGGTGGAACATCCTCCCGGCCACGGCCGTCAGATGGTCCTCTAAGGACAGCCGTGAGTCCAGGAGGATTCCCAAGTTGCGAACCCTTCCTGTGGGAGCCACTGTTTCGCCCCCAATACACAGCGATGGAATCAGCTGGCTGTACCGGGATGACGGTAACCACAGCCACTCGGTCTTGGAGGGGTTGAGCTTGAGTCCGTTTCTCCCCATCCATACCCGCACGGCCTCCAGGCACTGGGTCAGCACGGCAAGGGCATCGTTGGGGTGGTTTGGCGTGGAAATGTACAGCTGGGTATCATCAGCGTACTGGTGGTACTCCACGCCAAGACCACGGATGATCTCACCCAGCGGCTTTACATAAATGTTGAACAGTAGAGGCGAGAGGACCGACCCCTGAGGTACCCCACATACGAGGGGTCTCGGGGTCGACCTCTGGCCCCCTGTCAACACAGACTGCATCCGGCCAGAGAGGAAGGAGGAGAACCACTGCAAGACAGTGCCTCCTATGCCCAGCCCCTCCAACCGTTGCAGCATGATACCATGATCGATGGTATCAAAAGCCGCCGAGAGGTCCAATAGCACCAGAACAGAGGAGCAACCCCTGTCTTGGGCCCGCCAGAGATCATCCACCAACGCGACCAATGCTGTTTCCGTGCTGTAGCCAGGCCTGAAGCCCGACTGGAACGGATCGAGATATGACGATTCCTCCAGGTGCTGCGGGAACTGTCGGGCAACCACACTCTCAACAACCTTCGCAAGAAAGCGAAGGTTGGAGACGGGACGGTAGTTTGATAAAACAGCTGGATCCAGGGCAGGCTTCTTGAGGAGGGGTCTCACCACTGCCTCTTTCAAGGCAGCGGGAAAGACACCCTCACTCAAGGAAGCGTTGATAATTGCTCGGAACCAGCCTCGTACCACCTCCCGGGAGGCCAGCACCAACCAGGAGGGGCACGGGTCCAGTAAACATGTGGTCGCCCTAAGTCCCCCCAGCAACCTGTCCACGTCCTCGGGGGTCACGGGGTCAAACTCAACCCAGGTAACAGTCTCAAGACCAGCCTCCGCCTCTCCCATTGGACATACCCAGTTGAAGTCGAAGCCTTCCCGTATCTGAGCGATTTTATCATACAGATATTTTCCGAAATCCTCAGCTCTACCCTCTAAGGGGTCTCCCCTCACCTCCTGATGAAGGAGGGAGCGGGTCACCCTAAACAAGGAAGCTGGGCGGTTATCTGATGACGCAATAAGAGCAGTGAGGTAGGAACACTTCTCTGCTCTTATCGCCATTAGGTAGGACCTAATATGGTCTCTTACCAATGTTCGGTCAGATTCGGCACGGCTCGATCTCCAACTGCTCTCTAGGCGTCTTTTCCGGCGTTTCATCTCTCTCAACCCCTCGTTATACCACGGGGCCGGTCGAGACCCACGCCGAATCAGAGGCCGCAAAGGCACAACTCGATCCAGGGCACCGGCAGCCGCCCTGTCCCAGGCCGCCACCACCTCTCCAACCGAGTCGTGTGTCAGAACCTCAGGAATTGGCCCAAGCTCTGCCTGGAACCGCTCGGGTTCCATCAGCCGCCTGGGGCGGTACCATCTCACCAGTTCCGCCACCCTGCGGTGGGGTGCAACGGTCCGAAAGTCCAAGCATAGGAGAGAGTGATCAGACCATGACAGGGGTTCAATGACTATATCCCCTACACTCTGACCACTCAGCCACTGTCCAGAGACAAAAACCAGGTCAAGCGTGTTCCCCCCTGTGTGTGTGGGGCCTTGAATTACCTGGGTCAGGTCCATGGCTGTCATGGAAGCCATGAACTCCCGAGCCTCCCCGGACGCCCCGCCCCCGGACGGCAGGTTGAAGTCACCCATGACTATTAGCCTGGGGACTTCAACCACCACCGCGGCGACAATATTGGAGAAATGTATGTGTGTGAGAGAATGGGAAAGATATAGGAGGAACATTTGTTAGAGATTGGGGAAGATATTGGAGGAACGTGTGTGTGTGTGTGTGTGTGTGTGAATGGGGAGGATATTGGAGGAATATGTGTGTGTGTGAATGGGGAGGATATTGGAAGAACATTTGTGTGAAAATGGGGAGGATATTGGAGGAATGTGTGTGAGAGAATGGGGGAAATTTTGGAGGAGCCTTTGTGTGTGAATGGATATTGGAAGATATTGGAGGAACATGTTTGTGAATGGTGAGGACATTGGAGAAACATGTATGTGTGTAAATGGGGTGGATATTGGAGGAATGTGTCTTTGTGAATGGGGAGGATATTGGAGGCACATTTGTGTGAAAATGGAGAGGATATTGGAGGAATGTGAATGTGTGAATGTGCAGGATATTGGAGTTACGTTTATGACTGATAGGGAAGGATATTGGAGAAACGTTTGTATGACAATGGTTTGGATATTGTAGGAACGTGTGTGTGTGTGAATGGGGAGGATATTGGAGGAATGTATGTGTCAGAATTGGAAGGAAATTGGAACAACATGTGATTGTGAATTGGGAAGATATTGGAGGAACGTATAAAGGAAAGTTACAGTATCTAGTACAGTATCTAGTTCAGGAAGGGGTATCCTTTGTCAGAAGCCACTTGGGTGAAGAGTAGAGATGTAAAGGCAGAGAGATTAATATGGAAGTTTCATGATAAATATCCCCAAAAACCTAGGGAACCTTCAGATGATAGAACAGAACACTAGCAAAGCATTAATCAATGAATGAAATTCAGAAGTCTAAAATACTGATAAAAGTATTTTCAAAAGATATCACATTAAGCTACATACACTGAGGGAAAAATTATTTGATCCCCTGCTGATTTTTCACGTTTGCCACTGACAAAGAAATGATCAGTCTATAATTTTAATGGTAGGTTTATTTTAACAGTAAGAGACAGAATAACCACAAATGCATTTCAAAAAGTTATAAATTTATTTTCATTTTAATGAGTGAAATACTGTAGCTCTATATATTAATAATTTTTCAAGCAGATCTCCAAAGTCTATTCAGTCATGGGAGATGTATACATCCATAGTTTCTCTGCTGAGTAATTTTTTTACCCAGCACCACCCAACTCTCTCTATATGTAGCATAGTACCAAATTCACAATTTCATTTATGATTTTAAAATCAAATTAATTGAATATATTTCCTTTCCCCCCTTCTCTTCCCTGTCCTTCCTTTGCCACTTTTGAATAAACCTTGAGATGTATCACTATTAGTGCTTGGTATTAAAGGATGTAAAGTAAATGGGATAGTCATAACAGCACTCTTGTTTTTTTTAAAATAATCAATGAGTTTTTTAAAAAACACAACAACACAGCAATTAATTTTGAGGTTTATTGGGGATTTTAAATTGTTATAAGGCTTCTGCTATTGTATATACATACATGCATACCAGGATAAATTTCTAAGCCAAATGTCTTAAGAAAAATGACCTGACATCTGATAATATTTGCATTTTATTTTTACTAATGATCTCATTTTTCAATGCCAAAGATAAGCTTGAGGACAGTTCATCCCTGTGATTCATCAAGGCAGGCCTGCTTTATCATGCAGCTGTATTTAAAAGAGGAGGAGAAGTTTTGTAATGCTTCATAGCTTAGTGATTTCAAGAGATCAGCATTCATCATTCTGTATCTTTCTAGGCAAGATTTCTTTTAGAAAACCTTGGGATTGAATTGATCTTTTGAATGTATTAAACAATTTCTATAATGCTTAAGTGTTATTAGTCATTCTTCCCTTGTTCTTTGTTTGCAGTTATAGGTTTTATTGCCAGTACACACTTAGAGTGATTGTGAAACAAAACAAATTGTGGTCACTTTGGAAAGCAACAGAAACTCCATTAGGAGTGCTATATAATATTTGTCAACAGTTATATTTTATTTTCAGTTGGTGTTGCCTTTTGTTTGAATGTCAACATTCATTCCTCTATAGAAATATGCCATGCACAAAAACAATGTCTTCTTTTGTTTCCTATTCATTTGAATGACAACAACCTAGTTTTCTGCCTTTTGTTTTTCTTTGCTGGGCAGAAAGAAGGAAGGTTTGGACCAAGCATAAATTATTTGAAGCAATTACTTTAATATGCTTAATATTAATAAATATTATTACAAGTTTGGAAGAATTGCTCCTATTATTGATAACCTTCACTAGTGCTGAATTTCAGTGCAGATTTAATCAGAAATAAATATAATGTTTTTAATATTAATGCAGCACATACAGTATATCATAATGCGGTAATGTTATTCTACAAGCTTTTAATCTATAACTGAACTTTATTCAAAGTCCATGTGTATTGCTGTTGCTCTTTTTTTGGATTGGTAGATTTAGTGGGAGTTTATTTGTTAATTGTTGAATTCCAATCATCTTTCTACTAATGAGGACATAAACCAAATCAACTGTTCTAATATTAAATGATATGTAATATGTATTAGCTCATGATTATTCTCCACTTTTCAAAAATCATGTTGATAAATTGCAGGCTTCTACTTGCCACTTTTTAGTGATGTTCAAAACAAATGTAAAAGAGTTAAAGACCAAAAAAGGGAAGTTTCTGAAAAGTCTTTCTTCCCAGAATAATCCTTTTAAAGAAGAAAGAACATTTACTGCAGATTTATTGTTTTGTAAAGAACCAGAAACTCTCAAATACTCTCTATTTATAGAAAGCCTTGTTGATAGTCATTGCTAAATTATTTTGAATACATAAAGCATTTACCTTAAAGAACACCCTTTTCTATGCATGGGTAAAATTGAAGTTTCATATCACAGCATTTTTAAAACATCTTTCTATTAATCTCCATCAATATGGATTTATACCAAAGAGATGAACTATACTTATAAAATAAGTTAGTCTTATTTAATCAGTAAATAAGCTAATGTTCAAGATTCCAGGTATATTATCAAAGTGGATCGCTTGGCACTTGAATTTTTAGGAGCCATAAAAAGGTGTCTCAGAAGGACTATGAAGGAATGGAAAATAGTGTTTTGCTGCAACTGAAATGAATGCAAATGACATATCCCATTCATTTGATTTGCAACAATCTGTCACCTTTTCATTTCACTCTCACACAAAATCCTGGGGATAAAATAGGAAATAGTAATGGTGAAATGGACAAAATCTGACCATTAAAATGTTTACCATTGCAGCATAGGGACTGCAAATACTACAAAATTGAAAATGGAAAGGTGTTAGAATTGCTGCCGGTTTCTATTCATTTGAATGGCAGCAACCTAGATTTCTGCTTTATGGTTTCATGTAGAGGGTCAAACCATTATTTATCAAACTCTTTTTCATCCTCCATCTTTCCCTCACCCTACAGCTTAGAGATTAAATGATTTTTTTTAAGGTTATGGCCCCGGAATACACTGAAGTATAAGCAAAATAAAAAGGTCTGAATATTAATGTATTCTAGAATTAACTTTTGCAAATATTTTGTGAATTAGGAAAATGGACCTTAGAAATATTACATGATTTTTAAAATGTTTAGATATGATAATGTATCCAAATATGATTGGGTCAATTCTTATTAAGTCAATTCTTTACTTTTATGTGTAAATTGTACTGCTGGGCAGCAGTCAGATTTTTAACTAAAATATTTTGTGGCATGCATTAATAAGCACCTTCTAATATATAAAGACTAACTTTGATGAACTTGGTGTTATTCAGATATCTTGGTATATAATATCCAACACTTATACTGGTTGAGCAACTAGAAAATTCATCCTACCAGTTCTAAACTAATATAATAAAAAAATCTATACAATAAATCTTTATTTGCTTTTTGATCTTTTTTTCTTGCAAAGGAGTATGGAACATGAGTTAGATAGGTTCAGAGATAAATATTAGAATGGTATGGAATCATTCTGATTTAGAATTAATTTTAAAGGTGTTACTACTATTTATTTATTTCTTGCTGAGGACATACTGTGTTTTCCAAAAATAAGATTCGGTCTTGTATTTTTTTGCCTCCAAAAAGGCACTGGATCTTATTTTTTAGGGGTGTCTTACCTTAGGACCACCAAAGCCAGGCCTCCCACACACCGATATCTGTCGCGCTGTTGCTTGACTTCTTCAGCAGCTGCTTGCCACCACTTGCGGCTAGGCACCATGTGGCGCATTGCGCCATTGCTGCTTTAAGGGATGGGGGGTTAAGCAGCCCCACGCGCCCCACACCCACTTATCTTACTGGTAGGGCTCCCATGCCCCAACACTTGTCAAGCCATGTGGCTCATCATGCTAGTGTCGCCGCTCGTGGCAGGAGATTACACAGCGCTTTGGGCCACTGCCATCACTTGCGGCAAGAAGCTGAGTGATGGCAATGGCCTGAAGAGCCACACGGCTTCTTGCCATGAGCGGTGGAAACAGCCTGAAGCACCATGTGGCATCCTGCTGCAAGCAATAGCAACAGCCCAAATCACTGTGCAACCTCCTGCCACGAGCAGCGGCACTGGTGTGATGAACTACATGTCTTGACAAGTGTTGGGGTGTGGGATCCCTGGTTGTGTCAGTCCTACCAGTAAAGTAAGCAAGCATGAGATGCATGGGGCAGCTTCACACCCCTACCCCCACCCTCACTCCCAAACTAGGACTTATTTGGGGGGGCTTATACTAGTCCCACCCCCAAAAATCAAACTGGGGCTTACTTTCTGGGGGGGCTTACTTTCAGGAAAACATGGTATTATTAATGCATTTGTTTTGTTTTTCAAAAAAATATGATCATGCCCATTGCAAGGGAAAATGAAATCTATCTGAGTGACTCTGTTTGTGTGTGTGTGTGTGTGTGTGTGTGTGTGTATGTGTGTGTAGGATTCAAATCTCAAGAGTTTCTTTATTCAGCACAGTTGTAGCAATTATGCTTATAATCAAAGGGGAAGGCACAAAGCTGAAAGAGGTTGAATCATCATCATTTCAAACTTGATCAAGAATGCAAATGTAATCTCCAGAGAGCTAACAGATTATATCATCAGCATCAATGAGAATATATAAAACTATTATGTTCAGTAAACAGTTAAGATATAATCATTCTTGCCTTGGACAGCTTTAATATTACACTCCACTGAAGACCACTTCGATTGATCCTCTTTTTTAAAAAAGAAAATCTTATTGCTCTAGTACAGGGGTGTCAAACTGCTGGCCCATGGGCTGGTTGCATCAGGCCAAGGCCACACCCACCCCAGATCCGGCAATGCAAAACAAAGTCACACTACGTCATGACACATCACGTGACACGATGAGTTTGACACTCATGCTATAGTATATAGAGAAGAAAAATACACAACAAAAAACAATCCTCCCAAAAATGTTAAAAGCATATTATTGTTAACCCCTTTTCATTAACCAGTAGTTTTGAATCCCTGGAGTTAGTAATAGAAAACTGATCTTGATAACACACAATAAATAGTTTCACATACAGGAGCTGTGATTTTGGCACACACTTCTGTTTGGAAGATTTTCAGAGTGATTTTACTGGATGTATTTTTCAACATTGATAAAGTGCATCCTTCCCCCAATATCTTGTCACTCATGGTTTTGTTAACTGTTGCTTTTAAAATAAATTAAAGCTGTGTGAATAACAATAGGGTACCTAGTACAAACTTTCTACATACAGAATGTAATATTGCCACAAATGAAAAAGGGAAAACAAAAGCAAGTGCTTTGTCTTTCCATTATGGAGCAGCAATCCTATATCAACAATGTAAGATAGTAGAATAGAATAGGGCTGGAAGGGACCTTTGAGGTCTTCTAGTCCAGCCTCCTGCTCAAGCAGGAGGACCTATACCATCTCAGACAAGTGACTGTCTATCCTCTTCTTAAAAATCTCCAGCGATGGAAAATCCAAGATTTCTGGAGACAAGCTGTTCCACTGCTTAATGGAGGCAAGCTGTTCCACTGTCCTCACTGTCAGGAAGTTTCTCCTTAATTCCTGGTTGCTTTTCTCTTTGATCAGTTTCCAACCATTGTTTCTTCTCCTGCCCTCTGGTGCTTTGGTGAATAATGTAACCCCCTCTTCTTGGTGGCAGCCTCTCAAATACTGGAATACTGCTAACATGTTTCCCCTATTTCTTATTTTATTTAGACTAGCCAAACCCAAGTTCTGCAGCCATTTTTCATATGTTTTAGTCTCCAGGCCTTTAATCATCTTAGTTGTTCTTCTCTAATTTTTTTCCAAACTCTCAACATCTTTTTTGTGATATGCTGACCAAAATTAGTTGCAGTATTCCAGGTGTGGTCTTACTAGATCTGGGGTGCCACAATCTTTTATACATATACAGACTCAGACACACAGACACACAGAGACACATAGACACAGACATACACACACACTGCTCTGGAGAAATATATATATATAGTTTTTCATATTTAATATATTTAAATTTGAGGACATACAGCTGAAGTTCACATTCACATCTTTATACTTATTCCCTAAAACAATATCAAGAAGCCTATGAATATTAAGCCAAACATGACTAATATAAGACAAATCTATAGTGCATATGGCCTGTGTGATGTAACTGTTAGAACAGCAATCAAACATTACAGGATTAGCAGTGCAAGTAACATAGATGTGTGTGGACAAGAATATCAACCTTGCTATCTGTTGTATCTGGCCCTTCTCAGCTTAGTAAAATCCACATAAATATTTCTTTAAGAGTTTTATTTAACACATTTCAAAAGATTCACTTCAAAGCAAGCTGCTGGCAGTTTGTTGGCCGGAACGGCCCAGTCTGATTTATGTACATTTAGTTTAAACATTCTCCCACCTTCCAATTAACTGACTCTTTATCTCTCACATTGTCCAAGACTTCATTAATCTTCCATAGATTTCAAAAACACCAGAAAACTGAGTTCAAACGAACTCGGTGATGCATCAGACTGCCTCTTGATATTAACGTTGCTCGTGACAAAGAATTAGTCCCTTCTTCCTCTTCTAATATAGTTTTCAATACGTCACTTCCTTTTTCCACTTAACTGACACCTCCGCCTATCAAACCTTCGGAATCTCGGATCAAGCCATCTATCTTCCTGTTCCAAATCTGACTCATCACTTTGAGAGTCTGACTCAGATTGCATACAAATCTCCTCATTGTCTAGCTCGGCTGCCGGGAGGGGAAAATACCCAGAGGGGCCTGGTTGTGCTTCGTCATCCTCTGATATGTCCCCAGCTGGTCTAGAGACACTCACAACACTATCAAGCAAAATCAAGCTTTTAATAGCGTCACACAAAGTGCACTAACACATAGGTGTCAGTCATAAAGAATGAGAGCAAATATAATAGAGTTGTTATAGAAATATGGTGGGATAAAACACACAAATGGAACACTCAGCTAGAGGGATTTCAATTGTTTAAAAGAAACAGACCAAATAAAAGAGGAGGCAGAGTTTCTCTCTATATAAGAAATAACTACATATCTACAGAAATAGGGCATAACAATGATGAAAACTGTCTTGAATGCATTTGGATCAATATAAAAGGGGGACAAATGACATTGCCATAGGTGTATACTATAGGCCATCCAACCATACAGGGGAAATAGGTGAACTTTTTGCTAGTCAGCTAACTAAGGTATGTAGGAAGCACATGACAATAGAACACAGTCAAACTAGAGTCTTGGACTTTAAGAGAGCTAATTTCAATAAACTTGAGAGGGCTTGGGAAGGATTCCATGGATGAGAATCTTCAAGGGGAAACAACTCAAGAAGCTTGGGAATTTTTTTTTTAAAAAAATCATAAACCCAGTCTAGCACAATACCAACAAAGAAGAAAAATAATAGCTCTCAAGAGAAACCAGCATGGCTGCATAAAGAACTCTCTGATAAATTGAAAGATAAGAGGGACAAGTATAAACAGTGGAAAGAGGGGCACATAACTAAAGCAGAATATTAGCAAATAGTCTGAGCCTGCAAAGATGAGGTGAGGAAAGCTAAGGCTCAGAATGAACTAAGGCTTGTGACCAAAGTCAAAAATAATAAAAAGCAAACAGTACCATAAAAAATAGATTAGAAACACAAGTTAAGATAGGCAAGAAAAATGGTAAGTGAGCACTTATCCAGCCTAGAAGAGTTCAAATCACCAGGGCCAGATGGATTACAACCCAAGGTTCTCAAGGAACTGGCAAATGTGATCTCAGAACCACTGAACTATATTTTTCAAAGATCCTGGAGCACTGGGAAATTACCAGAGGACTGGAAAAGAGCTGATGTATTTCCCCTCTTCAAAAAAATAAAAATAAAAATAGATCTAGGAAACAACAGACCTATCAGCCTGACCTCAATACCTGGGAAGATCCTGGAAAAAATAATCATCGAGCACCTAGAGGCAAACAAAGTGATTACTAAAAGCCAACATGGGTTTGTTAAAAACAGATCATGCTAGACACATCTAACTGCATTCTTTGACCCAGAAGTGGAATGCTGTGGATATAATTTTCTTGGATTTCAGTAAGGCATTTGATAAAGTTCGTATAAGGTTTCCTTCCTGAGCAGGGGGTTGGACTAGATGACTTCCAAGATCCCTTTCAACTTTATTATATATTATTAAATGCAAGAGTGAAATCTTTCTAGCAGATGAACTTAAAACATTCCCTCCTGCTAACTTTGGGCTGTTCTTAAGAGTACACAGAGAGAAAGAGGAAAACAAACAAACAAACAAATTTTTCTTCACTCTGTTTGTTGGCCAGACAAACAGAGTGAGGTATTTCCTTTTTGTGGCTTATTTTAAGCAAAATTTCTAGCAGAATTTAAAATTCTTTTCTCTTTGGATTTGAAACAGTTAATAGTCACATTTTCCTGATAAACATATATACACAAAGACAAGGCAAACAGAAAAGGAATCAGAAGTCTTAGTTTTACACATTCTAGTCATTCCCACCATAAATTTCAGATAACTCAAGTTAGGGAAGGCACACATTTTAAACATATCACATGGTTGCAGAGAGAGAGAGAGAGAGAGAGAGAGAGAGAGAGGGAGAGAGGGAGAGAGGGAGAGAGGGAGAGAGAGGGAGAGAGAGAGAGAGAGAGAGAGAGAGAGAGAGAGAGAGAGAGAGAGAGAGAGAGAGAGAGACAGAATCACTATCTTATTTTCCCTTTTAAGTACCTTTATTTAGCCAAATTGGTTTCCCAGTTTTATCCTTCAGCAAAGCCGACTCATTACAAATTTTCCTAGGTCGTTTCCAGGACAGGCACCTGCCTCTCGTCCCATGCTTCGAGCAAATCTCTAATTGGTGTCCTAATTCCAACCCTCGAACTGCAGCTACCCATGTTCCCCTTCCAATGTGGGGTCCAAACTGGCTCAGTCGGGTTTCTTTTTCTCCTTAGCAGCACTTCCCAGCCGCTCTTAGCAACAACAAACCTGCCGCCCTGCTTCAATTTTTGGGCACTAAAAAATTGCCCAGGAAGGACTTCGGTCCCTTCACAAAGTAAGTGACCCTTCCAGCTTATGGACTCTCTACTGTCACTTTGCAGACCTCAAAAATATGTTGTCTGAGGAGGACCTACCACAGCAGGTACCTGGCCTCCGTTTACATCCTGGCTGCAGTTTTTAGACTTAGAAGAAGTCTACGAGGACCTATGCTTTGTGCACTAGTATCAGCACCTCCCATAGGTGGGCTTTGCTTACAGGGCCTTACCAGATGGTTGCCCAAATTCAATTCTCTCATTCACTCATTCCATTCCATTTTTCATACAGCCTCTCCCTTTTCCTTAACAAAAGGTCCTACACTCTGACCAAACCCTCATGCTTTCCAGGTTCTGCCAATTAAACAGATCCTTTATGCAGCTAGGAAAGACCAGAAGGAGCAAAATCCAACTGTGATTGGGGAAAAAAGGGTCTTCTCACTCTCACACACAGACATACACACATTTTCTTTGTTCCCCTGGGCTTTAAACTTAAAATTTAGAGGTACTCACCTTCATCTTCTTTCCAAAGCAGCCCTTGAGCTCAAACTCTCAAAACGCCCTATACTACCCTGGCTCCACATGGGTAAGGCCTGGGAAACCCATCCACAGACACAAGGGGTCTGCTGCCAGCAAGATGGGGCTCACCAGTCTCAGTCCATGGGAGAGGTTAGCTTGGAGTCCCATCTGGGGTGCCGAATTGTTAGAAGTAAGTCTTCATCCTGGTTCATCCAAGCCGGGAATAAATAAGCAATTATTTATTATTTATTATTATCATTATTTCCACATGATTTGCCTTCATAGAATTCTGAGGATCTGGTGGCAAGATAAGATACCAGACACTGATGTCCTCTCCAGAGCAGGACTATCATCAGTTTACACTCTGTTGATGAAAGCCCAGATGCGCTGGGCAGGCCAGTTGTAAGGATGCCAGATCATCGCATCCCTAAACAGCTCTTTTATGGTGAACTGTCTCAAGGAAAACGATCACACGGGGGACAAAAGAAGCGATATAAAGATATGCTGAAAGCCTCTCTCAAGTCCCTGGATATTAACATCACCTCCTGGGAATCTCTGGCACATGATCGATCAGCATGGCGTAATCTGGTGTACCAGGGTTGCCAGACATATGAACATAGAAGGACAATCTTGGCACAAGAGAAGCATGCACTCTGCAAAGCCAGATCTGTAAATGCTGAAGTAACAGTGTCTACATTTCTTTGTTCAGTATGTGGCAGAACATTCCATGCTAACATCTTAAAGAATCTTTATTTTGAGTAGCATAATATTGGCACTGCATAAGAGAAGCCAAAAACTGAATTCCCCTCCCCTGAGCACATAGTATCAAAGCACAATTCCCTGCTCCAATTAACAGTCATAAATCACATTCACCAATTAGCTTGAAATGAGGGCTTCTTCTCCAGTTCTTCAGCCCGCCAATTCCTTATCAGCTCTGGTTACAATAATCTTGTTTCTCACGCTAGGTTTAGCATGAGTGTTGTTATGTATAGCTGTACTCTCGTTCACATCCCCCTTCCCAGCTTCATCTAACTCTAAAAGCAAAAGGTAAAAGATGGATACATTTCCATCTGTTGTCAATGCAAAAACATCTATAAAAAGAGTCTTGCCAAGCTGAAGTACTTTATTATCTGCATCTAAGATATATTCTTATAACCTTTAGGGAGTAACTGTCTTCACCCTCTTTTTCTCTCACAAAATACCTGGGCTGTAGTGCCCCTTTTTCCTATGGAATGCACTCCCTACTGCTGGAAATACAAACTATTACATTCCACTAGAACTATTCAGGTTTTTTGAGTGGGCTATACAGAAGAATGTACCAAATAATATCAGAAAGTTTCTCTATAATGACTTACATTATATGGAATAATATATTTTGAGAATCTGTTGATGAAAGAGTTTTTCTGGGTCCTTTTTCTTCTGAGCCAGGAAAAAGGATGAAGGTAATCAAGATACAAAGTGAGCTGCTTAGAAAGGAGGTTTTATTTCCCAAAACAATAACAGAGTTTGTTATTGGGGCCAACTGGCAACTAGCTGATACATTGGTGAGATTTTTTATAGAATTTGAGTCCTTTGTGCTGTGTTTGGGATGAAAATGCAGAGTGTGATGTATATTTTTATGACTGAAGGAAGCAGAGGAAGTATCCTGTTTGTTATCTCCCTTATCAGTAGGAATTTTTCCTTTGTAGGGCATATAGTTTCTGTAGTTGTCCTCCATGGACATAGGAAGTATGGCCAAAGGTGTTAAATCTCATGCTCTCTCATGCCTTTTAATTTGGTTTGGCTCCAGCAATCAACTCGTCTGCCTTTAGTTCTTTGTATTGCCATCTCTAGTTCTCTGTATTGCCGCTTTGCGTTATTGCTGTCTGGTTTAGAAGATCGCCTGCTACACTGTATCTCTACCTAATTTATGAATGAAACACTATGTCTTATGAATGGAGACAAGGTTTTTCCTGGCGAAAACCAGCAATGAACAATACAGGCAGTTGGCAATAAGCAATCACTATAAAGGGAATTTTCTACCGAGGGGTTTCCTTTAAGTTTAGGAGGGGTCTTTAGTAACGCTGTACACTGTTTAACATATTCTCTGACTTTTTAAGGCACTAATTTAAAACAAGTTGGTGACCTTGGTCTGTCATTCTTTCTCAAACCTTGAGAGAAGACAATGACAAACCACTTCTGAAAATGTTCCCAAGCAAACTGCAGGTACTTGTATATATACCTATACATATATAATACATATTTTCTTTAAGAATACACTCATGTTATATAATATTACTTCTTGGGGTTCTCAATTTTACATTGTAAACTGTTATTAGAAAGCATTTACTAAATGCTCATTGCCCACATAAAAAACTTAAAATTAAATTGCATTGTCTACAGTTTTATAGTAAATTTTATACCCTTGACTCTGGTACTAGTTTATAATGAACTTCCTAACCTTAGCCATATATTCCTGCAGGTGAAGAACATGGATATTTCTTCTGATATTATAAAAGAGAATTTCACAAGCTAAAATTTTTTTAACTTTGTGAAGTAAAATTATAATTAAACTTACATTTAATCCAAATCTCTTAAAATGACTTAAAGGAGAAGAATGAATATGGTACAGTATTCAAGCATTGCTCAATATTTTAATTGGTCTGTGCAGAGCATATAGCTATTTTTAAATTGGTTGCTTTGTTGAATTTTGCTTTCTTTAGAAATAATCCCACTGAACATTTCATTGAGCAATTGGGCTGTAGTGATAACATAAGCTCTCAGAAAAGATTTAAAGATATTACTAGCTTTCTAAAGAAGGCTAGTCCCATGAAGGCTACTTGATGATCATCAACATAAATTCACAATTTTGGCTACTTGAGTTCCACAGAGATCTCTTAAATGTGCTTGTTCTGCTCTATTAGCTAAGGAAAGAGTTACCTGTCAGCAAAGGATGGCTAAACATTAGTATGTAAGTAACATTAACTAATGGTAGCTTCATGCAGCTTTTGATGTAGACAGAAGTGGTGATTAGCTTACCCAGTAATTTCTTGAAAGCTTGTATGTATTGAGTTAGTGATTCCTTCCTTTCTCCCTGGTATATTAAAATGCCATTGCTTATTTTTTTTAAAATAAATATTGATTTTGAATTCCACATGCAAGTTGATCAGATTTTCTTATTTGATTTTCATTGGAAATTCTACTATGACTGTGATAGTCCAACAAAGCTGGTGATAATATCCACACATTCAAACCCATTTCATTTGGAGCCACCAGAGTTGGCTGAAAGATGACTGGCTATACATTTGTTTTTAATAATTAACTTTTTGTTTGTTTGTTTGTTTGTTTATTATTTAACAACCATATTGTCATGGTTCCGATAGATGAAACCAATTAAAAGAACTTCAAGACAAATATTTCTTCCTTAAAGAACATTTTATTCAGGAAACAAAGTATCAGCACTTACATAGTTGAACCCAAGACTAAAATTCCCTCCCCCCCCCGATACAATGTAAGGAGTTGCAATTCCCACCCCAGAAAGGCTGTCATAAATCACATTCACCAATTAATCTAAAACACGGGCCCCAGAAAAGCACAAACACAAGCAAAAGGTAAAATGGCTGCAATTTCTTAATTGACACATATTAGATAAAGTTCCACAAACTAGTGAGATGTCCACAGAGTAATCTACCTATGACAGAAGACAGTGAATTGGAACTCAAAGACAATCACTTATCCATTGCTCTCCTTCCCCTTCTGCCCAGCTTTCAACTTCAGAACTAGATGTTTTATTATTTTCTTATCCGTGAGGGTTTTTTTTTCTAGCCATACCCTACTAGTCTCTGTGATGAGAGTCCTGATAAATACATTTCTTGGCCCATCATCCTGATAATTAAGGGTGATCTCTTTCATATCCTTACTATTTTGTGAGGTCACATGAAGGGTGGGCACATATTCTTAAGATATTGAGAATGCAAGGATATGACATATTAGTATTTCAAATATGTATTAGAAAACAGCTACACATTCTTTCATAATCAGGAAATGGTTTGTCAGCTTCTCACCCACCAAAGAGTTATTAACAAAAGAAGAAAGAAAGCTCTACTCTAGCTAACATAGAATATTGGATTGGATTTAGTATTGAATGCTAAAATGAAAGTATACAATTTTTGTCATTTTTGTACTTAAATCTCTCCCCCCAGCCCCATTCCCCCTTTAATACATCTTATTAAAGAAACATGCTATCATCAAGAATGTGATGATTCCCTTTACATTTTAGTTTACATTTTAAGGGTTCCACCTTGCAAGCAATCAAAATCCAGAATTTTAGTAAGGGAGAAGAGATGGTGACACATTACAAAATGTTGGCAGAAACATTGGGAGAAATAAGTGGAAAGTAACAAGAGTGTGTCAGGGAAGAATAAGAAGAGCCGAAATTTCCCTGAGCCTGGAAAATATTTTGAAGCAGAAAATGGGAGCATGAGTTTGGAGATCCCAGATGATGCTGGTTAGGGGAGTAGGGCTCAATTCAATGAAAAAAATATGGGAAGAGACATAATAGGCAGCATTGCTGAAGGCCAAATTGTTTTTGGCAAACTCATATGAACGCCTGGAAAGAAGACAAAGACCTGAGGAGAACCCTGATCCTAGAATTCTCTTACCTGCTGTCTAAGTCTGTCACATCTCCAAATGTAATCTTCAAAATCCTTCTGCTACGTGACTCAGTTTGAGTCCCTTCCTTCCCTTCCAAAACATGTGTCTTGGAAGAGTTAAGCTAATGTTCTGCTTCCTCACAAACAGAAGAGAAAATTTCCTCCCATGAATTAGAAAGCATGAAATGGGAAGGTTTCTTCGCAGATTTGTTCATATGCCTTAGGAGAATTAAGCAAGTGCTCATATTCGTCACAGAAAGAAACTAACTTTAAGCAAATGCATACATTTCTTCAGGGAATTAGGGAGAATAAAAAGAGAAATTGCCAAGCATTTGTTGTTACTATTCACATGAAGGCTTTCCCATTGCATACATCATTGCCTTGAATTCACTATAACCTTGGGAAAGGATCTAGCTTCTGATAACTGAACTGAGAGAAGACCAAACTTTTAGATATAGTCAGATAATTGCAACACAGAAGCATTGTTCAGTAACATAAAACAAACAAAATCTCTCTATAATTTATAGATGTATTGCATTTGTGAGAATGAATATTCTGTATAATGCATTGATTTGACATTTGAGCACTGAGATGTTCTTCTTTTTCTTTCTATTCAATTAGTCAATTCTGTGAATTGATTAGAAAATAGAAAGGAATTGCTGATGAATGTGCACAAAATCAAAGCCCTTTCTTCAGATTTTGTCAAATCACGAACAAATTTTATTTATTTATTTTA
Organism: Bothrops alternatus; assembly: GCA_034064705.1. Taxonomy (NCBI): domain Eukaryota; kingdom Metazoa; phylum Chordata; class Lepidosauria; order Squamata; family Viperidae; genus Bothrops; species Bothrops alternatus. The sequence goes on along the minus strand of JARGCV010000081.1, from coordinate 4,931,802 downwards.
AATATTTTATGGTCATCTTTCAGAGAGATTTCAACCTTTGAGTTAGAGCATATTGAGGAAATCAGAAACTCTATTCCTTACTAGCCTGGCCCCATTAACTTCTGGCACATTTCTTTTGTTTTAAAATCAGTGTGCCCAAGAGCCATGTATCATTTGTGGAAATATGTTTTGTGTGCAACACAACTCCATGCAACTGAGCCTACAGCTCACAATCTGGCAAGCTGGCTAGATTCACATCTATTATGTCTGTTCAAATGCTTCAAGAGTTTATTACTAGTCCTTGTCTATAGTCTACAGTCCAGTAAATATAAAATCCTTCAAGAATTTTGCTAAAAATTTAAAGAAAACCTCATAAGCAATTTATTTTCCATCAAACCAATAACAATGGTTTAAAAATAGGCAAGAAGTATTCCACAAAATAAAAGAATGCAATGATAAATTTCTGTCAGGACATTGTGATACAATAAATAAGAGCAAGAATGGATGCCTAAATAGACATTTGAAAAATTGTCTTTAGCAGGGCTGGAACAAAATGTGTCTAACATCAGAAAACAAAATATTCTATCCTAACACTGATTGAAAAAGTCAAAAGTCATATTTCTACATTTATTATTATTTGCAAAGCTTACTTCATTCTAAAATGGTGAAATTAACTATTCAGCTAGCTTCAGTTATATTTGGTTATTTCATATTTCATAATAAAGTTACTTTTTCCTAGGCTTTCCAATACAATTATCAGAATCATTTATGTTTTGGAAAGTAATTTCTGCATCAGTAATTTTGACTTGTGCTTAATGTGAAATGTAAAGAATGAAGATGAATTTGAAATGATTTAGTAATCTATTCTTAAAAGTTCTGATGTGTATTTGGTTAAAATCCTGAAAGTGCTATTGTAGCAAGATAACACGAAAACAGTTGATTAAAACAGTTATAAAAATCCATGGTAAGATTATTCAGACGTTTAATCACTTTAGTTACTTCTGGATTCAGCTCTTCATTTTGCTTTTAAGCAAATGTGTCTAATAGCCATTATAATACTGTAGATATATTCTATGGGAGGCTACATAATACCATTCCTACATTTGATTATTCTGCAATCAGAGGAGGTTGAAAAGTGAAATAATTGTGAATTTCTCATCTGAACTTTTCATTTTTCCCCCTTGTTGTCATGCCCTCAGAGTCAGCGTCCAAGATGCAAGTGGATCAGTTTCCATTGAACACAGCGCTTGCAGATTCACAGCCACTGAATCAAAGACTGATGCCCTTTCATGTCCTGATCTTTCTTTAGCCAAAACAAGTGCCAAGAAGTGGCAAGGAAAACTTCAGCTGTCTACTTCAATGGGAAAAGGATTTAAACCATTGCTGAAGGCAATTTCAACATCTGGCTTTGTACTTTCTTCTGCATCTGCTTCCACTTCCCAAGTTTTCTATCACCTTTTCTGCCTATCTGAGGTCATTTCTCTAGACCAGCTTTCTTGACACCTTTACAAGTTTCTCTGCAAATACACAACTTCAGCAACAGTGTTTTGAACTAAAGTAAAATAGAAAATAATTTGTAATATAGCTTAATTAGCTCTTATTCACTAAATTAAGATAGATATTTAATATTAAGAGTTAGCTCAAAGTCCGAAAGAATGTGAAATTAAATTAAAAATTATTGTCATTACATAATTGCCAGAAGGCTTAAAAATAAGACAGAGAAAAGCTATGTCTGGCAGAGACAATGAAATGCTTTACCACTTAATAAGACTGGGCTATAAGCACATGTTATAGAACCATATTTTGGAATGCATAATTTTACAGGCAGACACAATATTGTTATTTAATTAATTAAGTACCTAATTATGTCCAAGACCCATTTATAGTTTTCTTGGTTGCCAATAGTGTATTAGATATGTTTATCACATTGAGTTATTTATAAAAATAACAATACTGACAGGCATCTGCCAGATAACATGCGAGATTTAACAATTGTTGATAAGGCAAAAAAAAAAAAAAGTCTGGATAGTGGACATGGCAGTACCTGAACAGCAGAATAGGGGGGGGGGAGAAGGATACGGAAATGTACAAATACAAATAGACCAAATAGACCAATTGTGGCAAAAGCAAGCAAAGGTAATACCAATAGTAATAGGCGCTTTCAGTGCAATCCCCAAACAACTGGACCATCACTTGAACATCATTGGCATTGAGAAATTCACCATAATTCAATTGCAAAAGATGGCTTTACTCAGAACAACTTACATCCTGTGACAATGACTGTAACACTATCAAACATCCACATCTGCCTGTTCCAGGTCCCTGGAAAATGCCAAATCCAGTCTGAACATCTGGCTAACTATGCGATAAACTATAATGGAATAAAAAAAACTTTCAAAAGTATCAACTTTCAAAAGTGACAATACTATGTTTACACTGCTTCTTCAAAGACTAGTTTTCAGTTCAATGGACTGTCTAAGAAAAAAACTTTTCCTGCATGATAGTTATCTTTTTAAGTACAGACACATCACAAAATTGGAATATCTTTTCCAAGGCCTTCATTACTATACTAGCAAGTGCTAGTGCACAGCATATTTATTGATTTCTGATTGCTGGTTTTCTTACTATTGATAGTCAATCCTAAAAAACAGAAGCTTTTTCAATGGCTTCATTGTAAATTCTGTCTTGTCTCATATATTTGCTAATCTGAAGTCAACCTATTTCACCTTTTTCTGTCTGATTGTGGCTTTCTTTTTAAAGGATTCACATGAAGTAATGAGATGTGAAAATGGCAGTTTACGAAAACTGCCATTTCCCTAAACATATTCGACAGATTGATACAGCTGATAAATTGAAAGTTTTTTCTATAATCTATGAAGCATGTATTGACTAATTTTATGTATTCTTCAAAATTCTCAGTTATGTAGTATGCATTAGCAATATCATCTCTTGTTCTTTTACCTTTTTCTAAATCCAGCTTGAACATCTGGAATTTTCTCTCCATGTAAGACTCTAATTTTGGATAAACATCATCATTATTTTACTACAATGTGAAATTAAGGATATTGTACAATAATTTGCACACCTAGTGAAAATGTACCCGAATCAAAGCCCAAAATGTTGGAAATGTAACCATCATCAAGGTACCTTCTTTCATGCTTGGTGGTCGTGTCTCGAAGCAAAAAAATATTGGGCTAAGATACAAGGGTGGCTACATGAGCTAACAAAATGCCAAATATAACTAAACCTGGAAACATTTCTCCTGGACATACTTAAAAAGAAATTTGACAGAAAAATAAGATATTTGATTCTACACATATTAACTGCGGCAAGAATTGTGTTTGCGCAATACTGGAAGAAACGCAATATACCACCAGAGGGATTGATCATTCAGAAGATACATGAATGTGCCGAAATGGATAAATTCACTTTAGAATTAAAAGAAAAAGCTGACTCGGAATTTTACGCAGTTTGGGAAAAATGGTATACATGGATAGATAATAGAAACAAAAATTGGAAATATACATAAGGTTATTGTGAGTTAGATACTGAATGTATATAGTGTATATATTATATAGAATGTTGATCCAAAGTATATAAAAATGACAGAGTCTGCTGAATATGTATTAGAGTTGTATAAAGGAAAATGGTAATAAAAATTAATAAAAAAGAAAGAAAGAAAGAAAGAAAGAAAGAAAGAAAGAAAGAAAGAAAGAAAGAAAGAAAGAAAGAAAGAAAGAAAGAAAGAAAGAAAGAAAGAAACATCTGCAAACAATCAAGTCCACAATGAAGGAACTGGCAAAAAATTGGTGTGTTGTTCTCTGCTTCATTTTGCTTTCTTGGCCAACTAGGTTTTCCTACCTGATATTTCCAAATTCCAATCACAAGCAGCACATTCATCATAAAACTGGGTCAACCTCTTTTATGCATCAGTGACTGGAGCATAAGCTTGGATAACTATCATATTAAAATGTTGCCTATGAAGCCTAGCTGATATTATTTGGTCACTGAATGCATTGTAGCCAATTACTGTTATTTCTGTATCTCTTTTGACTATGAAAACAGCATAGTTCCTTTTTTACCCCCTCTCTTGGGTTGACTTTCAGTACTCAGTTATTATCCATTTCAATATTAATATGTTGTTGACTGATTTCAATGTTTTAGGTTGAGCTTTCCCATATTTATGGTCCTTGTGTTCTAAGTTTGCACAGTAATTCTGTTTTTGCAGCTTCAAATTGTATATTTCTCATGGTAACATTAACAGTCAGACATTCTAAAAATTTTAATCTAACATCATTAGTACTCCAAAGCATCCTTTAGCTCTTTCTCAATACCATGTTTAATGCCCTCCAATCTGAGGAGCCCATAATCCAGAACCATGTCATCAATCACTTTAACTTCTCTATCTGTGAGAGTTTGTAAAATATAGGAATGCTTTATCACCTTCTTTTCCCATGCAATATGAACTTATATCTGCCTCTATCATTTTTCTATATGGCTGCTGACTAATATAGGTGCCTACTTGCTTTAGATCAGGGGTGTCAAACTTGCAATGTCACGTGACGTGTTGCGACATATCATGACTTTTTCCCCATTGCCGGCAATGGGGTGGGCGTGGTTTTGACATGATGCATCCAGCCCCTGGGCCATCAGTTTTACACCCCTGCTTTAGATGGACAGCTAATCTTAACATTCATGCCTTGGGTCATTCTACATTCCTAGTGTTCTTTGGTCATTCACCCAGGAATAGTCTCTCTCTTGCCATGATGAGGCCACACAGCTGTGTTTTGTATGCATGTAAATGTGTGGGTGTGTGATTATAGTTTCCCAAAAATCTTTTTTAGTGAGCATATATATGTTAGAAAATAGGTGAAATGAAATGCAATTAAATGAAATAGATCGATAGAGGGGGAATTTGTTTTCAAAAGAGGAGAAATGAGGAGACGAAGGGAAAAATTAACAGGAAAAGAGAGGTATGTTTGGTGTATTGAAAGTAAATTTCAGGCAGGACAGTACAAAATGAGAAATACTGGCTAACATAGTTAGTATAATTCTTCAGTGTGTGAGCAGACAGTATGACAGAATGTGCTGGGACTGTGAAAATAGATTTCTAAGAATTACAGTTTTCCTTTTGAGATAATTAAAAGTGAAAGTAGGTCATCATTTTAATTTTATTCTGCTGGAGGATGCTTTCAGCATTGTAATTGCAATGATTATTGCATTAAGGGGGAACTTATGTTAACACCCCAATTTGCATATTATAAATTATAATTATTCTTATACAATGAATTATCCTTAATAAAATGTCCATGGTAGGCATCACTTCCATATATGTTTTGATACACTTACCTAGTTTTTAAAAAGCTAACAACTGACAATAACATTTTGCTTTAAAATGGTTGATTACATAGAGATAGATTTAATAAACTGTCATTTGTGATCATTAGAGTAATATAACAGGTGGCAGTGTTTTAACAATATACTTCAATATTTGATTAGTAGCTCCACTGCTATAACATACAGCAATGAAAAAAATATGCCTATATTTTTGAAATCAAATAGTCTTGAACAATAAAAAAGCACTAAGAAATAGCTGCTGACTTCTCATTTCTGCCTTTTGTATCCATAGTATAATACCATTACTGGGGGGGGGGAACCCTACTTCTATGAACTGGCATATTCTATACTTCCAACATAGCAGTACTTGTTTTTCCAAGATTTTTAATCCTGACAAGAAACATTTAATGAAAGCTTTACATATTTTTTTGTCATGCAACCTTCCTCATATTAGATGCAAGAATTGCAAGACAGATTGCTAGAATATCTTACAGCCAAAGACCTTAGATATCAACTTTACAGTTTTGTTGTCTTTAGTAAATCCAAAAATACTATACATACAATACAGTAGTCATAAGACCTACAGCATGTAATGTTTCAAGGAAATACTTCAGTTTCATGAAGTGTTAATCCATGTGCCTCTTTCAACTAAACTCTCCAGTTGAAATGGCTCTTATCTTTGAAGCATTAGACTGAAGTTCAGGAAGAGAAACAGAATCTTCTTCACATTGATTGAAGAGACCAGCCAAACTGAGTGATCCTGCTTCAATTTAAATTGTTACAACAGAGTGATTTGATTCTACATATCAAGACTTTGGGTCATTGAAATGTTTTAAAGTGTACAGATTTGCTTCTACAAATCTGGGAATATATGCTGCTCAAAATGGCATTTGCAGCATTATGATCAAGATTTGCCTCTTTTATATATGTATAAATTTTGCATCTAAAGAAAAAAGATTGGATTTTTGTGTCACACTTACTGTCTTTCAAATATTTATATTCATACACCTGTGGATGCTACTGACCACTTTGTCTGGGGTTAAAAACTAAGTGAGGGTAATCTTGGTTAGTACTTGGAACCTGGAAAATATCAGGGAGTTCCATGACTTAGACCACAAAGTTAAAAAAAACACAACAAAATATCTTATAAAAAGATAGTCGGCCATTTCTGCATTTTTGGCAAGAAATGTATTGTGTTTATATGACTATCAAAAATTGAGTGTGGCATATTTTTTTCTTTTTAACCACATCTTAATCTAGCATTCTAAACAAGATGCTGCAATGGCTTCTTCATAGTAGCCTATACTGAAAGATGTAAGATATGTGATTGTTTCTCATGAATCTTCTTCCCTTTTTAATTTAACAGATAAGCTTGAGAGAGTTTTTATGGGGAATCAGGTGCTATGATCCATCCTATATCTTGAAAATGAGAAAAAGTTAAAGTGCCATTTTCTAGCATAGGATTGTTATTTACAATCCATGGTAGTTCAGTGAGATGTATATTCTTGTTGGGAAAATTGGTAATATCACTATTTACAATATATTGCAGATTGTTTGGAGAAATGGACTAAAAAGTTTAAAACCTATAGATTTAACAGCAATCATTTTGTTGACAAGCAATAAGTTTCAAGGTTTCTGAAGTAGGAATTGTCATTGTTATTTTTTTAAAAATAAAATTTTTGTTTATTACTTTTTTATTTTATTCTGATGATTTCTAGTAGCATTATGATTCAACATTAAAAAATAGGTTATAATGATCATAGCCTGAAAATATGATGAATGTTGATATCATTTATTATTTTTAAATCTATGTTGCAAGTGTACAGATTTATTTTGATTTCATTTCTTTGTTTTGCTTTTTTACTCATTGTTTCATGTCCTCTGAACTTCTCTTTAATTGACAATTGATTTAAAAAGTACTCTTTTATGCCTTGTATTTGTGTGTTTTTCTACCTTAATTTTCTTTAATGTAGTCATTCTAATGGGTATTTAATAATAATAATAAAATATCCCAGGTCCTTGAGAAAGACTCACAGGTGGATAAAAATGCCCAAAAAAGTCTAAAAATCTGGCTACTATGCAATGAACTATAATAATAATCATTTGACCTATTCATTTTGCCTATTGCTCCAAGTTAGCTGCATAAAAAATAAAAATAATTAAAGAAAGTTAAATAAAAAGTCATTTTAATTCAGCTTGAATAACCAATGCATATTTTAACTTTTCAAAAGCATCTATGATTCCAAAGCTCAAGATCCTTTGCAATATATATTATCACTCACCACTTTATCCCACTGGGAAGCTTGCTCAATAAACAGTGATGAGATGTGGCTCTTTACAGATTAAATACGGATTAAATCCACGATCCAAAATTTTTTCATTTAAGTTGTATTAAATTCTTCTCTGTGCTTACCTTTGGTTAAACAGTTTCAGACGTTAAGAAGAATTATTCAGAAACATTTTCTTTTTTAAAAAAATAAAATAGCATTTATGTTATATGCTTACTGGCTTATTTTGTTAAATTTCCACATCATAGAATTGCATGATCAGTATTATTGAAGAAATAATATCCTTCACATCATGCTCCTGACAAAATTAAATGGGGGAAAAATAGAAAATTATCTAAACTGATTTTTTTTTCCATTTTCTAAAAACATATTATTGTGGTATAGCCATTTCTCTGATTAATTCAGATAAAGGGAGAAGAGGGGAGGCCAAATTCTGTATGTATCAAATTACTTGTAAGTTCTGGAATGATGCATGCAGATCCACCCAAATAACTGTAGCATATCACAGATGGCAGAATAAATCCAAAAAGTCTCCATCTATACCAACTCAAGAATCCATCCAGAGACATTTATTTTCATAAGATGGTTTTAGAAAAATACATATTTCTGAAATGCATGTAGAAATAAGATAAGATAAAATAAAATAGTGAGTTCTATGTGACTAGCATTTTGAAAAAAATGTGCATTTTTCTTGCATTGCAATCACTTAATAAATTTAACATTATGTTACATCCTCATAAGATGTAACAAATATTTCTCCAGAATTAGAAGAAGGCAATACAAAGCACTCCAATTCTTTTATGTAAGCAAAATAATCAACTCTAATCTATATGGTGGTAGCAGCTGGTTGTGAATAGTCTGGCAGTGTATAAAGGTATAAAAATTTCTGCCAAGTTGTTTTTAGTTTTGCCTTGAAAATGCAGAATTATTCAGAAAAGTGTAGAAATATGGCAAGCAGAATCCTAGCACATATCTCACAGATCATTGCCCAGAAGTCATTTCGTAAAGTTCTATTATGTATTAACCTAAATAAAATCTTTATTTATTATTAATAGTAATTGTTTCCTCCTCCTCCTCTTCTTCCTCCCCTTCCTCCTAAAAATTTGATCTTTGTAGAAAATGCAGGGAAAATCTGGAGAGTTGCATAATGAAAGGTGTTGCGTAAAGCTCCACTTACATAAGATCTATTTATCTTAAACACTTATTATTAACTATGTGTGTGTAACAGACTTCAAAATTAACAGTACATTCAAACATCAAGGCATATTTTCACTTCCTAGTGACTTGAATATTATTTATAAAAAGCAACCTGTTCATCAAACAAAAGCTTGTAAAACCCAAACTACTGCTTGAATCAACATTGCATTCAAGAGTTCACTGTGGAGAGGAATTTCCTGGACTTTTGTCTTCAATGGGAGTAGACGTCGTACAGGTAGTCCTTGAAGTATGAGCCTTATAGAGCCTGCCCATTAGGCTTGTAAATCAAAAATCTCGTCAAATGAATCAGACTCAATATTACAACATTTTAAAATCAAACTCATTAATTGAATCAAATGGGTTGTTAAATGAACGAAGATCTGACTTACTATTTCCTCCAATGGCTGCCTGAACTGAGAGACTTTTCCCACCACTGCTGCCAGCTGTTTCTGGTCACCAATCAGCTGTTTCTGGTGGGTTTTTTTTTAAGTTTGTTGCAAGGCAGTTCAAATTTCTTCAGACGGGGTGGAAAATTCTTTGACTGCAGTTGCCACTAAAGTAATTAGCTTTAGCGTCTCCAGCGAGGTATGCAGAGGGAGATTGGGGTGGAGTTTACAGAACTGTTGGCTTGCAACAGTAACTGAGATGGAAGGGACCTTGAAGTCATCTAGTCTAACCCACTGCTCTCACAAGAGAGTACTGTACTGTATTTCTGATAAATACCCATCCAGTCTCTTCTTAAAAGCCTCCAGTGAGGGAATACCACAACTTCTGGAAACAATTTAAATTTAAAACCATTTAAAAAAAACTGCTCCTGATCAGCATAAGCCTCTCCAGGCAAAATCCAAACTGGGGTGGGGAGAAACTATTTTCCAGTCAGCAGAATCTCTGGTGGGTCTGTATTAGGGAGAGGAGGCAGCACCAGTTACGTGCTATAAGTTTCAGGCAAGTGCAAACAAACAATCTTGCAAAGTACTGTACTTACAAATACAATAAAAAGCAGAGCAGTTCCCAAAGTGATTACAAACAAAACAGTACAGTACTATAGAGTAACAAAAAAGAATATTTTAAAATACTTACAGAAGTAATTCTAGCTCTCTAGTCATTCCCAGAAAGCAGATCTTCTACGCAGCTCCAGGAAAACAAAAACAAATGGTCAGTGCCAGCTGCAAAAATCACCGGATCTTGTTTGGCATGTGACCAGGCACAAAAAAAATCCCGGCTTCTCATAGGCCCAAACCTGCCGAGGCAAGTCACAGAGTTAAGATGGCTGCCATAGCAGCTGATACTGAATCCAAGTCACATGGATACAGAGGCCTGTTTTTGGTTGCAATTTTGAATTTCTAATGTAAGTACTAAATAAACACTCATATCTGGGGGATTATCTGTAAAGAGAACACCACTATGAACCTTCACAAATAATGTTTTTTTGAAATGAAAAGAAAAATATGATATAGCTACTACTACTACTACTACTACTACTACTACTACTACTAATACTAATAATAATAATAATAATAATAATAATAATAAAGTTGGAAGGGACCTTGGAAGTTATCTAGTCCAACCCCCTGCTCAGGCAGGAAACCTTTTAGCATTTCAGACAAATGGCTGTCCAGTCTCTTCTTAAAAATTTCCAGTGTTAGAGCATTCACAGCTTCTGGAGGCAGGTTGTTCCACTGATTATTTGTTCTAACTGTCAGGAAATTACTCCTTAATTCTAGGTTGCTTTTCTCTTTGGTTAGTTTCCATCTCTTGCTTCTTGTCCTGCCTTCAGGTGCTTTGGAGAATAGCTTGACTCCCTCTTCTTTGTGGCAGCCCCTGAGATATTGGAACACTGCTATCATGTCACCCCTAGTCCTTCTCTTCCTTAAACTAGACATACCCAATTCCAGCAGCCGTTCCTTGTATGCTTTAGCCTCCAGTCTCCTAATTATCTTTGTTGCTCTTCTCTGTTCTCTTTCTAGAGTCTCAACATCTTTTTTACATCGTGGTGACCAAAACTGGATGCAGTATTCCAAGTGTGGCCTTACAAAGTGGTATTAACACTTCACGTGATCTTGATTCTATTCCTCTGTTAATGCAGCCTAGCACTGTGTTGACTTTTTGGGCAGCTGCAGCACACTGCTGGCTCATATTTAAGTGATTGTCAACTAGAACTTCGAGATCCCTCTCACAGTCACCTCTATTGAGCAAGGTACCATCTATACTGTAGATTGTTTTTTCTTGCCTAAATATAGAACCTTACTTTTTTCACCATTGAAGTGACTGCTCAAATGCCATCTCTAGGCATGGTGTCTCCTAGGTATTGTGGAAAAGGAAAGAAAGAAAGCAGTTTTAAAAAAATATTTTTATTGATTGTTATTTTTAATGGTCATATTGCTGCTACTGGATTTTAGGAAAGGAAATAGCATATAAATTAATGTAATAAAAATAAACAAAATACTATTTTGTACCTGGTTACAAAAATTCAGATGATAGTAGATGTCAGCAAGAAAATATATTAAAGAAATAAATAATTGGTTGTCTGGATTTCTGTAGCCCAGATATTACAGGCTTAGATTAACAGTATCAACAATAACATAGCATGATGTGCATATTCAGATATTGTTCCTCCTGTGAATTTATGGTTTATGACTTAGAACAGCGGTTCTCAACCTGTGGGTCGTGACCCTTTTGGGGGTCGAACGACCATTTCACAGGGGTCGCCTAAGAGAGAGAGAGAGGGGGGGAGAGGCACTTTCCCTTCCCTTCTCACTCTCAGGTGGACTTATCTCCTGCAGGGCTCCTGATTGGTCCTGTGCCCCTGGGAGAAGTGTGGCCAGGGCCTCATGGCCTTGGAGACTCCTGGGGAAGCTCCGGGATCCCTGTTGGGAGCGGCCCCCTGGAGGCTCCACTGAGCAGGCCAACCTTCTTGCAAGCTGCGGCCCAAGGGAGATTAGCCCCTGCGATCCCCAGCCAGCACAAGCATTGGACCTCCTGGCCCAGGAAGGCGTGCCAGAGTCCAGGCTGTTGGGAAGGAAGAAGGAGATTCAGCAAAGGTAGGAGAGGAGAGCCACCTCCTGGGGCCCAGTGCTGGCAGCGGCTTCCTTGTCATCTTCTTCCTCCTCCCCTTCTTCCTCCTACTGCCCCCAAGGCGGCTCGGGCGGGCACGGAGCAAGAGGGGTGCCTGAGGGAGAGCAGCCAGGCTGGATGACGGGCTGGCGGGCCGCATGGCACCAGCCCCCACCATGGCTCTATCGGATGGGCAGAGGGTGAGGCCGGGCAGCAGGGGGGCAGCGGGGAGGGCGGCAGTGGTTTTCTCGCTCTTCTCTTTCTTCTTCCTGCTGCCCCCAAGGCGGTTCGGGTGGGCCCCGGGAAGAAGAGGGGTTCCTGGGGGGAGCAGCAGGGCTGGTGGGCTGCATGGCACCAGCCCCCACCATGGCTCCATTGATGGATGGAGGACCAGGCCGGGCAGCACGGGGGCAGCGGGGAACCCCGATGATGCAGCAGCGGCCGCCACTGCCGCTGCCCCTGCACTGCATGGCCTGGTCCTCTGTCCATCAATGGAGCTGCGGTTGGGGCTAGTGCTGTGCAGCCTGCCAGCCCCTCCGCCAGCCCGGCTACTGCCCCCAGGCACCCCTCTTCCTCCCGGCTCCTGCCTCAGGAGGAAGTAGAGGAGAAGGGCGAGAAAACCACTGCTGCCATTACTGGCTCAGCTGAGCTGCAGTGCCAAGCCACTCTCCATGCCTCCTGGTTGCCCGGCCCCGCTCCACCCCCGGCCGCCCTCCACACTGCATGGAGTCTCCCCCGCACCACCCAGCCCACCTCACTTGCCGTCAAAGGCCGCCTCGGCCTTCTGGCACCCTGCGCGGCTGTGGGGCTGCTGAGCAGGAGGCTCCGGGCCTCAGAAGCGACCAGGGGGTGGGAAGAGGGAGAGGCGGCGGAGATGCCCGCATGTGCATCAGAGGCCAGCCAGCTGGGCTGGGAAAAGTGGCACCTTCCGAGTGGGAGCTGGCACTCCAGCCGCACCCCTCTCGCATGCAATGGGCTGCACGGCGTGGAAAGAGGCTACCGTGACCCCGCCGCTGCGATGGCTGAAGGGGCTGGCAGGTCTGGGGGTCAGCTGGGATTGGGCAAGAGGTGCCGGGATGAGGATGGGGGCTCCAGGTTGGTGGGTTTGAGAGTGCGGCTGGCGGCTCCGAGGTGTGTGGATCCTCCATATGACTTCCGAGGCCCTGGAGGTGCCACTGCTTGGCTCTTCACCAGGCTCTCCACCAGAGCCTCCCCCTCCCCGGGCAATTGTGCGGAGCTGCTTATACGTCCTTGGCAGCGCCTCCCCCTTCAATCTCCTTCCTTCTCCATCTCCTTCCTTTCCCCTTCAATCTTCCTTCCTTCATTTCATCTCCTTCCTTTCCCCTTCAATCTTCCTTCCTTCCTTCCATCTCCATCTCTTCCCCTTCAATCTCTCTCTCCTTCCTTCCTTCTTTCCTTCCCCTTTCAATCTCCTTCCTTCTCCATCTCCTTCCTTTCCCCTTCAATCTTCCTTCCTTCCTTCCCCTTCCCTCCATCCCAACATTTTTGAGCAAGGAAAAGTAAGCTTCTCCATCGAGCATTGCTATATTGCTTTTGTGAATAATCACTATGCTTTAATTATGTTCAATTAGTAACAATGAAAATACACCCTGCATATTAGATATTTACATTATGATTCATAACAGTAGCAAAATTACAGTTATGAAGTAGCAACAAAAATAATTTTATGGTTGCGGGTCACCACAACATGAGGAACTGTATTAAAAGGTCACGGCATTAGGAAGGTTGAGAACCACTGACTTAGAATATTGTGAGAACCTAATGTATTAGAGTAAAGCCATTGAGGGAGGGACAAATTTCCTCAATGCAAATAGAATCTTTAGCTCTGTTACTCTTATATTTTAAAAGATAGCAAGATTTGGATTCAGAACAATGAATTAGACCAGACATGTCAAACACAAGGCCTGGAGGCCGGATGCGGCCTGCAAAGTGGTTTCATGTGGCCCGCGAAGCCATCCTGAAAACAGTGAGGGAACGGCCACCGCTGCCTTGGCCCTGGCCCAGGCCGGCCAGGAGCCAATGTACAATTTTGTGGTGGCCATCCATGCTGAAACACATTCAGTCTTAGCTCCACAAGACCATATGGAAACAGCGAGGAATCAGCCCCTGCCACATTGGCCCCACCCCTTGGATGCATGCTGGGGAGGTGTCACCCTTTGTGAGGAATGAAGAAATGCATCATTGCCTGGAAGTGGCCAGCAATGGCCCTTGCCTACTTCACATATCCAGCTTGATGGGCTCTGGGGGAGGGGTTTTGGCAGGTAGCAGAGCGCTCTCCTCAAAGCACCGAGAAGCTGAGCTGGGCAGCGTAAATCCAAAAAGAAGCACAATGATGTCCAGCCCTGAGCCTGCCCGGTTTTGGCAGGCAGTGGGTTGCTCTCCTCACAGTGCCAAGAGCTGAGCCAGGTCGCGTGAAACTGATGAGAAGTGCAATGCTGCCTAGCTCCCAGCCTGCCCAGTTTCAGCAGGCAACAAGGTGCAAAGCTGGCGAGCTTCGCAGCACCCGGCTCAATCTCTCAGCGCTGTGAGGAGAGTGCTCTGCTGCCTGCCGAGACCAAGCTGGGGGCTGGATGACATCATGCAGGTAACGTTGACTCTCCTCCCCCAGAGCCCACCAAGCTAGATATGTGAAGTAGGTGATGGCCATCTGCTGGCCACTTCCAGGAAATGGTGCATTTCTTCATTCCTCACAAAGAGTGGCACCTCCCCAGCTGCATTTCTTGCCTGTTTTTCTCCCTCCCTCATCTCAAATATTTTCCCACCACTCTGTACTTAGGAAGGAAGGAAGGAAAGAAAGAGAGGGAGGGTCTGAGGGAAGTCCTGCCTTAGTCCTGCTCTGCTGCCCTTTTACCATCCCCTTGCCCCCTCCTCCTGGCCTATCCTGGGGGTCTCCCATCCTATTGCTAAGGAAGCTTTGGATACAAAGCCGGATCTCCTCCCATGGAGAGGGAATGGGCCTCCCTCTGGCTTTGCCCTCATGCCCATCATGAGCAACCTGGCTAAGGAGAGCAAGCACAGCAGCAGCAGCAGCAGCCTTGAGGAGGATGTAAGTGCAGCTGGGCACTCCCTTGGGGAAGTGGGGCTGGGCTTGATGCTGTAGGTGCTCAAGGGACAGGCTGGGCATTTGATGTCTGGTGCCCAGGGCTCTAAGCAGCCCGCACCACCATCCAGCCCCACCCCGCATGGCCTGAGAGGAACAGTGAGGCTCCTCCAGTGGATCATGCCTTGGCACTTGCCCTGGTCCCACCCCCTTCTGCCAGAGACCCACAGGCACCCTTGATGCAAATGATGTAGAGCTGGGTATGCCCACCCAAAAGGCCACACCCACTCCATCCACGCCCACCCAGTAGGTTGCACCCACCCTGGCCACACCCACCCAGCCCCCAAGGGCAACTGCAATGCTGATGCAGCCCTCAATGAAATTGAGTTTGACACCCCTGAATTAGACTGATAAAAATGCAAAAATTGTTTTCTTCAACTTTTTCTCATTCCTATGTAGAAGGAATTAGCAAATGTGATTCTGTTTCTGTCAAAATCCTGTTATCTGATCCACATGAATGTAATTGTATAAATGTGAACATGTTGTGTATGTAGTATTTTTCTCCAATTAACTACATAAAACCCTAATATATGAAATAATGTCCCCCTCATCTCTATATTTTTGTTTTTATTTTTTCTAAAAACAGAAAAAATATTATTTTGTCAATTTCTAATATATTACAGATGTTCAGCTAAAAACAGGATAGGGAAAGAAAGAGCTATGTGGTGCCAGTTTAAGAAATAATGTAATTCAGGAAATCCCTAAAAACAGCTTTAAACAACATAATTGCAGATAATTTTCGTGGAGTAAGATCCCAACTGGGAAGATTACAGAAATGTTTATACTAAAAGAGTATTCATGCAATGTTAAACTGGTACATTTAGGGTAGGATAGAATTTAAAACTTTTTAAAAGTAGCTACACACTGAAAATTGAGTCTACTAATCATCAATGACTGACTTTAGTCTTTATTTTATCAGAGTTTAACAGCTATGCATAATTCTATTTTTCAAGACAATAACCAAAGCTTGCTTTTTGTTGCTCTGGCAAAGCCCATTTTTTTAAATCAAAAGCACTAGGTGAATGTCTTAGTTGCAATCATTTATTTTCTTTTTTCTATTTCAGATTTGTTTAATCTCTTTAAGCATGAATGGTCTAATATTTTACTAAATAACTTAGCTTGAAAAAACTGTAGTATGTAACTGTATACTCAAACTGCTTTTTGACCCATATATTAGTTGTTGCAAAACTTCTATCTTATACTATCACATATATTTTTATATGAAGCATATAGAGTGATCTGACACTAGAAACTCTATCTCTTACAATTAACTGGGGAATCTCATTGAAATGATTTGAATATATTCAAGGATTGCTTAGAGGCATTAGCATGAAGGGATTAGTTTATATTTTGTTTATATTTGGGAGAGAATAGTGCAGTTATTTTGTTGGGTTTGCTATTCCTCATTCTGTTCTAAGTTTAATGTTTAGCAGGGAGGTTAAACCCTTAAAGCTGGTGCATTTCTTTGGAAATTAAGTAGATATCATTAATTTGGAATCCCAGCTTAATTAAAGCATTAAAAGTTAGTTGAATGCTTCCATAATTATCAAATTATAAAAGAATATTTGTGTAGACTATGTTTGGAATGAATTATGGTGCATTTTATGCTTTTTGTATACTCTTTTATGCTGAAGGTGATACTTAAATTAAAATTCAAAATATAATAATAAAACAAATTCAAATATAAGATATGTTATTCAATTTTAGCTAAATTTTTGGCTTATCTAGTTCTCTAGTGATAACAGCAGCATTTCTAAATTCTTAGAATGTTGTAATCCTAGATGTAGTTATATAAGTTATCAAGGTCATATGCATACACAGACAAACAAAAGTCCCCAACACTACACACAGAAAGAAATACCCAAGTCTAAATCTAAAATTTCTGCAGCCATGGTTCATACTCTATCATTAAGTTATATGTTTTGTATTTCTGCAGCAAGATTTCATCAATGTACTAATAGGCAAACAGCATGACCAAACCATCAATATTTACTCCGAATGACATTGTTTACCAGAGGGAATCTGGAGCATATCTACCCTGGTAGAAAATTTCAGAGAGAGGCAGCTCCTTAATAAAGGTGATACCTGAACTTGGAATTGAACACAAAAGCATATTGGAGCTAGTATATTTCACAAAAAAGCAGGATAACAGGAGCAAAAGTTATTGTGTCCAGAACTGCATGTACCTCTCTTTTGCATTTTGGACTGAGTGAAGCTTTTGAATATTTTTTCATGGGCACTCCCATGTGGAGCACAAGCATTAGACAATGATTATCCACTTTCAGAAGATATTGTGAGATTTATCACAATATTTTTATACTTTCCCATTTGAAAAAAATAGATAGCACATGGATTTAAAAAATCAAATATTTTAAATGAAACATTCACTGGCTGTTTTTGGTAACTAATTTAATTATGCACATGCATTTTAAAGAATTTATGAGTATTCTACACAAATAAAATTATGATCAGATGATCACTGTCTAAATATTTTGCCCTTGGTTGGTTGTGATCAGTAAATTATTTATTCAAAAGGCAATCAAGTAAGATGAATTTGATCTGAATTCCTATCTGCTAAACAAATGGTTAAGGCTAACATGCCTCAGTCTACACATAAGTATGGGTGAGTTATTTGTATCTGGAAATATTCTTTATGCTCATAGCTTCTTTATAAAATGAAAATTATATTTAATTTAGTGCTCATGCCATACATAGATGTGATCTTTTTTCACTGGGCTCAAATATTTCTCTTAACTAATCTCACTTTTTAATGTTGATTTTTATGTTTTTAGGTGCCTATTTTTATATGTGTATTGTTTTTGTTGATCATTGTATACTGTCCAGAATCACTTCTCATCAAATGAGTGGCTAGATAAACCTGATTAATAAATAAATATTAATTGCTAACATCAGGAGAGAATTTTATGCTGAAACTGACAAAACATTATCTTTTTTAAAATAATTTTTTATTAAAACAATCAACATCAAACATAAGATCATGTTAAGAAGCAATCATCATAGAACATAAAGTACAACATTAAGTATTAGTCTTTGTAAATGTCTGATTTGGTAAACATTCCTCCCTCCTCACGTCAAGCCTCAACTATACGCCTGATACATTTTATTTGATTGGTGTTTCTCTTATATATAGTCTATCCACTATTTCTAGTCTATCACATATTGTTCACTCGAGCGATCCTTCAAGTATGCCAAAATTTTCGCTATTTCTGCCAAATGTATTACTTTCAGAGTCCAATCTTCAATAGGTGGTAATTCTGGCCTCTTCCAGTATTGTCCCACCAGCAGTCTAGCTGCTGTGCCCAAATTCAGAATTAAATTCGTCTCAGTAGTAGTGCAATCTTTTATGAACCCTAACAAAAGATCCTGAGGTAGAGATTCAATAACCTGAGGTAGAAGTTCAATACGCTTTTTCAATATTAAAGCTATCAACATTAAACATAAGATCATGTTAAGAAGCAATCATCATGAAACATAAAAATACAACATTAGGTATTAGTCTTTGTAAACGTCTGATTTGGTAAACATTCTTCACTCCTCACGTCTAGTCTCAACTATACGCCAGATACATTTTATTTGATTGGTGTTTCTCTTGTATATAGTCTATCCATTGTTTCCAGTCTATCATGTATTGTTCATTTGAGCGGTCCTTCAAATATGCCGATATTTTCGCCATTTCCGCCAAATTTATTACTTTCAAAGTCCATTCTTCCATGGGTGGTATTTCTGGCTTCTTCCAGTATTGTCCCACCAACAGTCTAGCTGCTGTGATCAAATTCAGAAATAAGTTCGTCTCTGAGGTAGTGGAATCCTTTATGATCCCGAACAAAAAAACCTGAGGTAGAAATTCAATACGCTTTTTGAAAATGGTTTGGAGTGTCCACCATATCTTCCTCCAGAAGGCTTTAATTTTTCTACATGTCCACCATACATGAAAATACGTAGCCTCCCCATTGCCACACCTCCAACATTTAGGTTGGGTGTCTGGATAGATATATGATAGTTTTTTCGGATCTAGATGCCACCTATAGAACATCTTGTAGAAGTTTTTCCTTAACTGTTGCGCTTTCGTAAATACTGCATTTCTCACCCAGATTTCCTCCCACGTTTCCATCGTGATAGAATGCCCAAAATCTTGTTCCCACTTTACCATACAGTTCTTGACTAGCACAGTTTCAGAGTCCATTTCTATCAGAACTCCGTACACTCGTTTAATGTGCATGATCCCCTGCTCTCTAATCTGTTCAATTAAGTTCTCGTCTGTCAGGGATATGCCCTTCTTCTTGTCTTTTTGCCACCTAGAATGCAGTTGCAGATATGATAGCCAGGTACCTCCTATTCCTTCATCTGCTAGCGTTGTTGGTGGCTTTAAGGAGAACCCATTTTCTTCTTCCAATACAAGTTTACTGTAGGGCACCACTTCCTGCCTTTGAGATATGTTTACGTCCCCTATTGCGTGTCCGGGGATCGTCCAGATGGGGATCTTGTCATGTAGAAGGTACTTATATTTCCTCCAAACCCACAACAACGGGGTTCGTAGTGGGTTCTCCTTGAAGTTCTTGTCCGCCTTTTTGTCGTACACCAAGTATGCGTGCCAGCCGAATAGTAGACCATGCCCTTCCACATTCAGTATTCGTTCGTTCGTCATATTGATCCAGTCACTCAACACCACCAATGTCGCTGCATAGTAGTATAGCTTTAGATTGGGCATTTTTAGTCCCCCTCTCTTCCTCGTGTCCTGGATGATTTTTAGTTTTACCCTCGGTTTCTTGCCATCCCAAATAAATCTGTTGATGTCCTTCTGCCAGTTGTCCAAGTCCACATCCTTTTTGAGTATGGGTAGCATTTGAAAGAGAAATAGAAATTTTGGCAAGACGTTCATTTTTACTGCTGCTATCCTGCCCAGTAGGGACAGTCGTAGTGTTTTCCACCTTTCCAGATCTGCTTGTATCTTGTTCCACAGCACCTCGTAGTTATTCTTGTATAATTTCGCATTCGTTGTTTCTATCTCCACTCCTAAGTATTTAACTTTCTTGACTATTTCACAACCCGTTATTCTTTCCAAGTCCTGTTTTGCTTTGTTGTCTAGATTTTTAACTAGCATCTTCGTTTTTGATATATTTACTTTGAAGCCTGACACCCTACCATAGTCTTCCATTATCTCCATCAATCTCCTTGCTGACTGTACTGGTTGCGACACTGTCACCAGCAAGTCATCTGCAAAGGCACATAGTCTGTAGTCTTGTTGTCTAATCTGTATGCCCTTTATGTCCTCTGCCGCTCTTATCTTGTTCAGTAGAATCTCCAGCGTTAGGACAAATAGCAAGGGTGACAGCGGGCAGCCCTGTCTCGTGCCTCTTTCTATGTTGAATGAGTCCGTTAGGTCTCCATTAACAATGATCTGGCCCGTTTGTTTCTGGTAGATTGCCAGTATGGAATTGAGAAACTGTGCTCCCATTTTCAGCTTCCGGACCAAGTTTGTCAGAAACGGCCAATTCAATCTGTCGAAGGCTTTTTCTGCATCCACAAACATAAGAGTGGTGGGTACCTGGTTGTGCCTTTCCAAGTACTCTATTATGTTCAACAGCTGTCTCACATTAGTTTTCATCTGGCGCCCTTGTATAAATCCCCTTTGGTCCGGGTGTATTATTTTTTGTAGTACAGTCATTAATCTATTGGCCAAAATTTTTGTGAAGATTTTGTAGTCTGTGTTTAGTAGTGAGATGGGTCTGTAGTTTGCAGGTTGTGCGTTATCTTTTCCCTCCTTGGGGATTAACGAAATGTAGGCTGTTTTCCAGGACGGTGGGACTTGGCCTCCTTCTTGTATGTTGACAAATAGCTTTCTGAGGGGTTCTAACATTTCGTCCTGGAGATGCTTGTAGTAGGTCGCTGTTATCCCATCCGTCCCGGGCGATTTTCCTTTTTTCAGTTGTTTGATCACTGAGTGTATTTCCTCCTTTGTGATTAAGGCATTCAGGACATCTCTTTGTGCATCGGTGATTGCCAGTATCTTTTCGTTTTGTAGAAACTTATCTATCTCTTTGTCTTGTGTCTTCTCCTCGGCGTATAGCTTTGAGTAGAACTCGGTAAAGGCTTTCTTGATGGTTTCCTGTCGAAATTCTTCCTTGCCTTTGTACTCTATCTTTTCAATTATGTGGGATTTCTGTTTCTTTCTAATGATATAAGCCAGCCATCGACCCGGTTTGTTGGCATTGCAGAATGTCTTATGTTTTGCATATTGTATATTCCTTGCAACTTGGTCTGCCATCAACATGTCAAATTGCTTTCTTAGAATCTTGATTCCTTCTTTGGTGACTTTGTCCTCCGGTCTTTTTATTAATAGCCGCTCCTTCTTACTTATCTCGTCTTCTAACTCCTTTCTTTTTTGTTCTTGTTTGCGACGGTGCCTGTTATTCATGTACATAAGAATCCCGCGCATATTGCTGGCGTCCCAAATCATTTCTATAGGTGTTTCATTGTTCATATTTATGTTGAAGAATTCCTTCATAGCATTTTTGCATTCAGCCACCTTTTCTTTGTGTCTAAACAGGTTTTCATTAATTCTCCAGGATCTCCTCTGTTTCAGACCATGTTTTAATTCCATCCTCACCGGGTTATGATCTGTTAGTACTTTGGGTAGGATTTTCACCGCGTTTAGGCAAACCAGCAAGTCGCTAGATGTTAATATAAAGTCAATTCTGGAGAATGATTGATGTCTGTCAGAGAAAAAAGTGAATTCTTGTTCTTTGCCGTGCTTTTCCCTCCATACGTCTGTCAGTCCAAGGTCCTCCTTCATGTCGAAGAAGGATTTAGGCAACTTGGAGTGCTTTTGCGGGTTAGGTGCAGTCCTCTTTTTGTCCAGGGCAGTCTCTATGACCCCGTTCCAGTCTCCCAGTATAATGCAAGATCTGTAGTTGAGTTGTGTTAACTTCTTGTGTATCCTTTTGTAGAATTTGCCTTGTTTTTGATTTGGTGCATATATGCCCATCACTAGAATCTTGTCTTCTTGTGTTATTTCGAGTGCCAGGTATCTACCTTGGGGGTCTGACTCTATTAGCTTAGCTATTACATGTTTCTTTACATATATAACAATCCCATTCTTTTTTCCTGGTGCCGCTGCAACAAATTTTGCGCCCAGTTTGTAGTTGATTAAATATTTCTGGTCTGCCGCTCTGATGTGTGTTTCTTGTAGGCAAATTATGTCGCTTTTACCTTGTTTCAGGTAGTGAAATATTTTTCTCCTTTTCTGAGGGGAGTTTAATCCGTTAACATTCCAAGTCAGGCTTCCGGTGGCTCCGCCGGCGCCGCTAGGGTCTCCTCTGTGAGACTCTGTCATCTGGATTTGTAAAGCCGTGAAAAACAGCGCACACCAGCTGTTTTTGTCGCGGTGAAAAATCCCCTCTCCGGGCAAAGGAGAGGTGTAGAGCATCGGGAGCAAGGTTGAGCCTTCTTAAATCCCTGGAAAATAAGTTTCCAGGGATTAAGAGTGAGCTCCCTAAGCTCCGGAGGACGCTCCTATCCAGAGACGCTTCTGTCTTCGGGCAGAGAAAGACGCCGCGACCACTTCTGCCTTTTTTAAAGCTAACACTGGAGAGACTGTAAGCAGGCTGAATGACTACAGGAGTCTTAAAGGGATTGCAAGTATCTTTATTGTTTCTTTTTGGTTATACATTTCTAACATCTACAATCAACATAATGTTTCAAAATGGCGTTTAGCTTTCACTATTTTCATTGTTAAGGAAAGTGCTGGAAGTGAAAGTGGAACTGTTACTTTTTTCTCTCTTCCTGTTTCTTCAAGCGCAGCTAGAGAGACGGCTGTGATTATTTGAAACTTAAAATGGAGTGGAACTTACAGCCAAATGCTAAACCTATTCATACTGATGAATTTTATGAAAAAAGGTCTGATACACAGAAGATTTTTACCCAAGACTTTAAAGAGATTAAAGCGTCTTTGAAAGAGATTAAAGCATCTTTGAAAGAGGCTTCTACAGAAATATTAATCATATTAGCTAAATTCTTTCTTCCAAATGAAGTTGATGCACAACCGACTGCTGAACAATTTATTTTACAATTTGAACATGGAGAGGAGTTAGATCAATTAACTGGAACTTTTTCTTCAAATGAAACTGATTTACAATTGTCTGCTGACTATTATATAACACAAGAGAAATCAGAAGATCAACAGGGAAGAGAAGAGGATTGTTTTGAGCATAAAGACTACAACTGGATTTTGCTAGATGGAAAGTTGGTTTATGGAGAGCAAGAGGTTTTGTTTCAAGAAGGGGAATTCTGTCCAGCCGGGCAGCAAGAAGAGGATTTAATTGATAAAAGAGAGACTTTGTTTCATTTTATGAAGCAATTAGACTATAAATGGATTCGGTTTGATGAACAGTTTATTTATGGAAAGCAAGAGGATTTGATTCAAGAAAGCACGACTCAACTCAAGAAGCAATTTATCTATGGGGTCGAAGAAATAAAGAAGAGAGATTTATTATTTGGATGGGTGGCCTTGTTATGGCGGTGTATTTGGTTAAAAAGAAAACCTAGAATTCGTTTGAAGTAGTGAAATTTAAAACTGTATGTAAGGATGTTTGGGTAATTTAAAATTATGGAATGAATTAAGGATTAAGAATACGAGTAAGATGATTAATGGTTGACATAATTAAATTGATGAAGGATGTATTTGTTTTGATGATCTAGATTTGATATTAGATTAGAATGTAAGTTAGAAATGGTACAAATAGTTTGTTTTTATGAGAGAGCCCAGAAGTTGATTGATTAAACGAAATTTATAACTAAATGAGAGAATTAAGGTTAATCTAAGATTATGGGTTGATTTAAAGATTGAGATTATAAGTAAGTTCTAAGATAGGATGTTTAAATGATATATCAAGATATATTATTATAAATTAAATTTATTAGATATGACTTAGATTGACGGTTTAGATGTAAATGATAATTATTATTCTTAACAAGATGTTATATTTTTTTTTTAGAATTGAGGGATTTATTGATATTGTTATTTTTAATATTATCTGTTTAATTTCAATAAGATGAGTTTTTTCTTTTGTGTTTTGTTTAAGGGATCGATTTGATTCAGAGAATGTATATATTATATAGTTTAAAATTCTTGTTAAGACTATATAATAATTTTGTTGGACGTAGTGGGGTTCTCTTTTGTTATACCCTGTAATCATTCTGGGAAGTCGAGGGTTAGGGAGGGATTATAATTTTAGAGATGATGTTTTCGGGGAGGGAGATAATAAGTATTAGAATATGTTTCTCAACTGTAGTTGGGGGTATTTAGGGACTATATAATTTTTTCAGGGTGCTCGGGAGAACTCTAGTCACCGCATTGGAGGGTGAGGAAGGTGGAAGGAGAGGTACTGGTATGTATAGAGGGTTAGAGGGTGGAGAATGAGTAGAGGAGGATTGAGGGAAGAGGTATAGAAAGGCGAAAGTATGTAGGTAGAAGGATAGAAGAGGGGGTTAGGATGTAGGAGGATGTGGTGGGGGGGGTTCCGAGCAGCTATTTGTATTGTTTGTTAATTATGTTATTTGTTTGTTATCAGTTGAGTTATTATATTTTTGTGTTAAAATTTGTTAAAAGTTTATAAAACTTAATAAAAAATAATTTAAAAAAAAAACATTCCAAGTCAAATATTTAGTTGTCATTATCGGTTTCAGGATACTCTTGCAAGACCGCTTCTGTTCTTTCTCCTGTTTTCTTCTTTGGTCTCGTTCCCATGATATCCGGGTTGGTGCTCATGTTGTGTAGTAGGGTCTTGTCTTGCTGGTCTGTGCATTTGGTAGTGGATCTTAGTAGCCTGCCCTCTGCAGACTGCCATGTTTCCTTGTTTTTGTTGCCCTCTGTTCTCTGTGCCGTCGTATCTCGAGGTGGTCCATTCCTTTCTCCTGCTACTGCGCTGGTCTGTGCTTCAGAGTGGTTTGCTCATTGTTCTCGATCCCTTCCGCGTTCCAGTGGCCCTTCTGCATCATCCCTCGTAGTGGATTGAGGACCGTCCGACTTCAGTTCCTTTTCAAGGAATTCTTTGGCTTTCTGGACCGAGTTCAGGTAGTACCTTTTATTTTTGTAGAGAAGTGACATCCCTGTTGGGGCTTCCCATCGATAGTGCAGAGCACGTGGTCTCAGTTCGTTGACCAGGAACTTGTAGTCCTTTCTGTCTCGCAGCATCGCCGGGGGGATCTCTTTCAGTACCTTCACCTCCTGCTCCTCTATGTATAATCTCTTGTTGTAGGATGTGATGGAGATGAGGTTCCGGAACCCCTGTGTTGCAAAGTGGATGACCACGTCCCTTGGTTGATGCCTGTTTGCTGCCATCAATGAGTCAACTCTGTAGATTCTGTCGAATTGCCACGCAATCTCTTCGGTTTTCTTTCCCAGAAATGTTGCCAGGGCCCCTACAAAGGTTCCGAGCAGGCCCCCTTGGGTTTCGTTTGTTGTCTCTTTCCAACCTCTAAACCTGATTGCAGACGCCATTTGCCAGTATTGCATCATGGTGGATTGGTCTTGAGCCACCCCTTTCATCTCTGCTATCTGTCCCTCTATGTGGTTCTCCACTTCTTCCATCCTCTTTTCCATATTCTCCCTGATCTCCTGGAGATTTTTCCCCATTTCATCCCCTATTCTCTTGTAGTGTGCTTGCATTGCCTCCTTCATTTGGTCCAGGTCTGCGGCCATCGCTCTGCGTTGTTCTTCCCACTTTCTCTCTAGCTCTCTACCTTGGTCCACCAGCATCTGTTTTATGTCTTTGCATCTTTCCTCCATCTTCTGTTCTGCCTCTATGCACCTTCTCTCCATCCTTGTGCCCATTTCCTCCAACTTTTTATCCATTCCATCCATCCTTATTACCAGCGTCCCTATCATCTCTTTTAATTCTTGCATCATGTGTGCTGTTGGGCAGGCATGGGTTAACAGAAGGGTCTGGGGGCCTGTAGTTGGATGGGAGGGTGTGGGGATGGGTAGGGTGTTTCCTGGTGGTTTAGAAAGCTGAGCTGGGGAGGATGCAGCTCCCTTTGTGTGTGTCAGTTTGGTCTGTTTGGAGGCCATCTTGAGCTTATCCTCCTGTTGGCCTGGCACTGTTTTGATTTTCAAATTAGACCAAATTATCCACTAGACTGTGTTCTGATGATGATGATCCAGTACTCTAACCTTTCAGGGGGGGCCCTCAGGGTTCAGGCAGTGCAGGGCTAAGAGCCTATATTCAGGTAGTTCTGTGTTCAGGGAGCCTGTTCAGTGCCTTTGCCTTGGCTTCCTCCTCTCTCTCCTCTGCCAACCTGTCTCTTCTCTTTGCACTTTTCTGGCTCCCTCTTGCCCCTCTTTCTTTGCTTTCTTTCCCAGGTCACTTTCTGCTGTCTTCTGCCAGCTTGTGTTTCCAGATCCCTTCTGCCTTCCCTTTACAGCGTCCCAGGTTGCCTTCCTGTCTTCCTCTTACTCCCACCTTCCTCCCTGGTAGATTCTGCCCTCTTCAGTACCCCTGGGGCTCCTGTTCTGGAGGGTCTGGGGCACAGCGCGTGGAGTATCACTCACCAGTCCCTCTGCCATCCAGGATACTCTTTTCCTGCGTCTTCCCCCGCCGTCTGCTTCTTTGCCTCTTCCTTCTTTAATCTTCTCTCCTCCCCTCTATTGTTCCAGCCTGCTTACTTTCAACTCCATTTGTCTCCGCCTCTGTTTTCCGCGCCAGGTCCTCTCCGCTGCTCCATTTTTCTCTTTTGTCGGCTCGTCCGGGGGTCTTCTTCAGGTCGGCAGAGCCCCCCGGCGGCCCTCGCTGCTCCTGCCAGCGTCCCTCTCTTCCGTCGCTTCACTCTCGCCAGCTCTCTTCCACAGCACGGCTTCTTCTTCGGGCCTGCCAGCCGGCCGGCCACCACCAGCTTCCCCGGCTCCGTCCGCGGCCCTCTCGGCTCCTTCGGCGGCGATTTTCCCTTTGCCGGATCGAGCCGGAGGTCCTCTTCCATTGTGCCTTCTTCCCCGGCGCCTCGCTCTCCCCGCAGTCCAGTATTTTAAATCAGAAAGAAGCCCCGTATCGGAGCTTTCTTTAAATGGCTCCGGTCCACGTGACCGGAACCGGAAGTCTCAAAACATTATCTTGAGGTTAGCAAAAAGTAGGGTTTTTTTCTGGTAGCACCTGCATTTAGAGATGCTATCTCTATGAAAATAATATCACAGCTACCATGATATTTTAGATGCCTTTTAAATATTCTCTCTTCACCCAGGTCTTCTTTATATGATTGCAAACCATATGATTTTATTTTGTTTGCCTTTCCCCATTTTAATGAACATGGGTTTATGTTGTGTTACTTGTATTTTAATATTTTTCATTGCAATTTTTTTTCACAGGAAGTGATAGAATAATACAGTATATTTAAATATTCAATATTTATAATTTATCTAAATTCAACTGGAAAGAATTATAATTGTGATTGCTTT
The DNA here is from genome assembly GCA_034064705.1 of Bothrops alternatus. NCBI lineage: Eukaryota > Metazoa > Chordata > Lepidosauria > Squamata > Viperidae > Bothrops > Bothrops alternatus. Next base: position 4,904,360 of record JARGCV010000081.1, on the reverse strand, counting down.
AAAACTGACAAAGAATTCTTTGCCCTACTTGTGACATGGAGATTGTGTTAGCAGACACTTCCACTCACATTGTAATAGATTTCTTTGGATTGAAGCTGACTTATAAAAAGGCTAGTGCTCTTTCTTGAAAAGGTTATGTGAACATAGTCTTAATCCAGCAATTTCAAATCAGTTAAGATTAAGATTAACTTTCCTTCTGAAAAGAAAGTGCTAGAAATGATGTTCTGACCTGCTACCTGAAATTTGAAAAAAAAAAAGTATCATGGTTTGGAGTCAACAAAGTATAATGGAATGTAATACTTAGTGCTGTTTTATAAACATATATGCAAATGTTCACACACAATATTGTGACAAGAAAACAGTAATAAAGCTGTCATTAATTTAATAAAATAAAAAATATTCCCTATTTTCTGACGATGCACACATGTTGTGTGCTTTTGTGCAATCTGTAGACTTTATCAGTTATTATTCCTAATTCCTCAGTATAGTTTAAATGCATTGTATCAATACATTCTGTCAATCAAAAATACTTTTCATGTGCTACAGAAGACTTTGTATATGGATGGCTAAATCTGTCAATTTTGTATATGGATGGCTAAATCTGTCAATTTGATTTTGCTCAGTTTTTCATATTTTCTCTGTCAGGTTCATTGAACATATTTCTTTCACTTTGTATACATTTTGTGAAAGTATTTTTTCCTAATAGGAGCTAATTTTCTACATTATTGTTAATAATACATATGATTTACTAACATAGTAATATGTTTCTTCTGAGTATGAATTTTGTACGAATTGGATTATTTTATCGTGAAATTTAGAAAAGAGAGAATATTAAACTATATTTAGATTTTAAATGGGATATTGGGCATTTTCACATCATAGATTTTCATTAGCCAGTCCATCACTAAATAACTGTAAGGAAACCTGTAATCAACTTCACCCAAACTACTGACAACCCTGGAGCAACAAGAGTCCTTTCACCTCTATTCCATATGAAACAAAATAAATTGCTGGCACCCCTGCTATTCATTTTGAGCATTTCTCTGGTAACTTGGAAAAACAAAAACAAATATAAATTCTGAGCAATTGCCATAAAGTTCATTTTCCTGGAAGCAAAAAAGCAGTATCGTTTGTATTTAAACTGAAATGGCAAATGGATGTTTTTTGTTTCTTTGTTTGTTTGTTTGTTTCAAGCTTCATTTCCCATTAGGTATAACCATTGTTGCTATGGTGGTTTGAGTTAGGAAAATACATTATAAACAGTGTCTAGAGGCAGGCATCATGAGCAAAATGCTGCTGCTATATCAGGAATGTAATAGCTTATTTGAATTAAGGAAACAGGTAAAGAGGGAAAAGAAACCACCTGTAGAATCATAGGAATTCAAAATAAAGGAAGGCAGAAAGCTTTGCTTATTTTCAGTAAACCAGCACAAAGCTAGAGCTAATTGACTTGGCTCTTTAAGACAGGTAATATTATAAGACTGGACAGACAATGAGCAACCATCTCTATACACGTCCATTGATTGAACTAGTGTGAATTGCCAAATTATTTTATTTGTATTTTCATATACAACTTTGTAATTTCTATAATCCTCTAAAGGACAGATTTTGAATGCTTGTCATTTAACTATTTTGCTATTTTAAGAAGTAAACTACATGGTCATATGTATTAAGTATGGAACAATATGGATTAGTATAGAAAAGATTGACATTTTCCTTCTATTTATTGTTCTGATTCTTGTAGTCTAGTATAGGGTCCTAGAATCTACTGATGTTTTATCCAAGTACTAGTCAATCTGACTCTACTTATCTTCATGTCCAGATACATCTTACTGGAGGTTTATGATGATGATGATGATGATTATATCACATTTTGGGTTTGATAACTTCCTCAACAGATTGTGAGGATGCTGTAAATGCAATATAACTTGACTTCATAATACTTTGATTAAAAAGCTCATCACATACTGGCTACCAAACGTAAGTGAGGGCTGGAGGGCATGACAATTAAATCAGTAATCAGCATAAAATAATATTTAGAGTGTTCATAAATAATTATCTCTAAAGGTGTATCAGGTGAATGGCTAAAAATATCACTCCTGAATCATTTATTCTGTATTTTTTTTATTAAGGACATGGATGAAGAGGAGAGGGATAGGTTTACAAATTTTGCAGATTACATTAAATAATGTGGAGTAGTTAATGCCCTAGAAAACAAAAATAAATGTTCAATATAGAGTGGATTAGTGAAATGATTAAAAGTAGTAGAACGAAACTGAGCAGAGACAAATGCAAAGTGCTTCACATTTCACTTAAATAAAAATAATTGCAGGTAGTTGCAAATTGAATAAGAGTTAGTGAGTGATATGACTGCAGAAAAAGGCAAATCATATTTTAGACTGTTTCAAAAGAAGTAGAATTTCCAAATCACAAGGAATAATGATTCCACTTTATTCTTATTTGAATACCATATTCAGTATTGTGTACAGTTCTAGGCACTTTAAGAAGGAGCCAGAAAAATTGGAACAAGTTCAGAGAAGGGCAATGAGATGGATCAAAGAAGAAGAAATTAAGATCTTTCAAGAGACTACTTAGTCTTAAGAAAAGGCACTTTCAATTACCCAAAAGGATATTTCATAGAAATAGGCAAAGATCTATTTTTTCTTTTCAAGTACACAAGCTAATGGACTTATGTTTGTGTCCTTAAACAAGAAAGAATAGAAGGACGATTTTAACTGAACGTTTGGGAGAAAATCCTAACAGTCACAGCTGCTTGATAGTATGTATTCAAGCAGAGCACAGAAAACTTTCTATCTAGAACTGAAGTGAATAGAAGATTCCTGCACTTGGGGTAAAAAGGAAGTGGGTATTGGACTTAGCATTATAAGTGTGACCATATGTTAAGCTGCTATGAAAAACAGGAAGCATCAATAATATTAAAATACATCATGCTATGCTAAAATGTGACTTGCTTGCTTTTGGCATCGCCGCCACATAAGGTAAATTTAACAAAGCATGGTTAAAATAATTTACTGTACTTCTTAAGTTAAATTATATTCTTAAAGCAATTCCAATTTATGTATCTGGATAATATTTTCAGAAAATAAATTATTTGTTAAGAAAATTTCTATGAGGTTCTTTGATTCCAAGAATATAGTTATAGAAAATTCAATTACCAGTTAATGGGGGAGCATTTGGTTTTTCAGATCTGGAGCTATATCATCATGTTTACTTATTACTGGAAGCCAACAACTGATGTTAATTTTCTGATTTGGACTACTTTGGAATATGCTTAACACCTTTTATTAGTTGACAGTATTAGAATCTAAATATATTAAAATTCTGGGATCTTTGGAAACAATTATGATAGTTAAAAGATATGAAATGTAATCTCTAATAAAATATTTGATCCTTTTTCTCATGTTAAATTGACTTTATGGGAAAAACTAACTTTGAAATTAGGAAAAGATGGTTATATAGATAAATTGGATGGAAGTGGGAATATTGTCTTTAAACTAAGTGATAATTGAAGAAGAATTTTGAATTTTGAATGCACTCTGTGTTAAGAGATGAATGAATGAATGAATGAATGAATATAAACTACTAGTAGTGTTTAGTGTTTCAATATGCAGTTGTTTGAATGACTTTGAACCAGGCACTGTCAGCCAACTTGCCTTACATGATTGCTAATGTGGGGAAAAACAAGAAGGAAAAAAACTGTCAATGCCACTTTGAAAGGTGAGATATCAATCAAATAAAAAAATAGAAAATTGTAAAAATCCATAGAAATATTTGTATGTCCCTTTTAATTATTGGGATATCAGCCAGTTTCTTTTACATATCCTATGTAATCTAATTCAGTAAAATATGTTCCTCTTCCATACGATCCTCTAAAGAAATGATAGACATTATTAAAATTAACTACTGGGTCCATTATTTGGAAATATCTTCCAGTATTAAAGGTTTTTGTTCCATTCTGTATTAGTAAGTCATATCTAAGTGTTCTTCTTTAATTGTATTTTTTTGTTTCTTCCCTGTGTCCAACTTTCAAAGATTCATCCTATCTTTTTTTAAAAAAAAAAGAATTCAAAACCCTTAGTTCATTTTTAACTTTTCAAAATGAATATTCTAAACAGTCTTTTGTTTTTTATTTCCTCAAAATTAGTATTATTTTGTCTTTAAATTTGTACTTAAAACTACTTTTATAAGAATTGAAGGATATTCAACCAGTGCAAGAAAAAAACATCTCCTGTTCAACTGTAGGTTCCCAATATCTGAGAAACAATTACTAAGCAATTTTCAAAAGTAGTTACAAAAGAAAATATGTGATCCCTATGCCCGTAAAGGGTCCAACTGTGGTTTGAGCAGAAATGGCATTTCTTGTTTACCAGACTCTGATCCACTAGAGATTAAATCACCTTAAATAAATTTAAAATTTCAGAAAATCAAGAATATTTTTCTTTCCTTGAATATGAAAAACAACAAGAATAACTAACAAAGCATACAGTCATTTTTCAGTGTCACAAAATACCAAAGTAAAGTAAAGAGACAGTGCCCTTAATGTGGTTGTGAGATTTGTGTGTCTGTATGTGTGTGTGTGTGTGTGTGTGTGTGTGTGTGTGTGAGAGAGAGAGAGAGAGAGAGAGAGAGAGAGAGAGAGAGAGAGAGAGAGAGAGAGAGAGAGGAAAAAGAGGAAGGAAGGAAGGAAGGAAGGAAGGAAGGAAGGAAGGAAGGAAGGAAGGAAGGAAGGAAGGAAGGAAGGAAGATGGGAATGCATAAAAAAGAACACCAGAACACATATATCTTTGAAACAGGTAGTAAATTACAAACTGTCTACAGTTTGTTAAACAAGCACATCCTTTATGCAATTAACTTGGAGCATGAAATGTTCGATGCTTGGGTATAAAAAACACAGTCAGTGGTTCTAAGCAAATCTTCTTTATCCCCATGATAGCACCAAATTTCCTCATGTCAAGTATCTACTGAGCAGTCATGTCAGTTTTATCTTCAGATGGTCACTTTTTTGTCATTTGAGAAATATTCTAATTTATTTTCATAGAAAAATCTTGTCTCATCAAGCTGGAGCTGACAAAGTGCAAAATTTCTTTTGGGCTATGAATTTGTTCCCACAGGAGGAGGATTTTTATTTATTTCATATTTGACCTTTTCATGTAACTTTTAACTAAAAGAAATTGAATTTATCCACTTGCTACTAAATAAAGAATTGAGTATAATGAAAAATGTTAATTATGCTGTATATAAAACTGAGGACTATCCACAAGGGGGTCAAGATAGTACCCTGTCCTTTACCCTGCAATTGAAGTCTACCCCTTGAGTTTTGGATAATTTGCTCATGATCACTGGTCTTGTTTTTTTTTTTAATGGCTGGTCTTTTAAGAACGTATTATTTAATCTTATGTTTAATGTTGATCACATTAATATTGAAACGGATAGGGGAAACACCAATCAAAATAAAATGTAACAGGAGTATAGTTGAGGCTAGACGCGAGGAGTGGGGAAAAAGGCTTACTAACTCAGACGTTTTCAAAGACTAATACTTAGTATTGTATACCAGGTGTCATGATGATTGCTGCATAATAGGTTTTTTATGCTCAATGTTGATTGTTTTAATAAAAGAATTTTTATAATAAAAAAAAAAACATCACACCAGTGGGTGGAGGGAGAGAATATAGTGAGTTTCAGGCTAAGGCAGCCAAGTGCCCAGATATGTAAAGTATTTTATTGTGCTTTTTTTGTGTGATTGGCTTCTAAACAACGGATGAGAATGGCGAGGAATCTTGAATATTCTCCAAGGTCCTGGCCAGCCTCTTCTTAAAATCTGGAGGAGGTGCAGCGTTCATTGATACAAATTCTACTATTAAGCCAAGCAAGTGAGTTGGTAGTTTAAAAATTATCCTGGGTATGTTTGCTAAATGTTTGCTAAACCAGACGTTTACAAAGACTGATCCTTAGAGTTGTATTACAGGTTATATGATAATTGCTCTATAATATGATCTTATGTTTAATGTTGATGATTTTAATAAAATAAAAATAAAAAAAAAAGAACGTATTATTTATTGATTAATCTATTTGATTTTTGATGTCCAACTGACTCTGAGCAGCTCACAAAATAAATAGCAGCATGGAAAAATCAGGAAAATAAGAATACAATAAAATAGAAAAGAATAACAAAATAGTTACAAGATGTCAAAGCAGACAACAAACCAATCTTAAAACAAGTTAGTTCTATCCTACATCAGGTGTCAGTTGCCTCAGGGGGAACTTAGTTGCAGAGAACAGTTATTGTGACAGAAAAGTACTTTTCCTGGGTCTTGAAAGATGACACTGTTTAATCAAAGGGGCCTGGAATGCTCCTACTCTTTAGGACAGGGGTTCCCAACTGGGGGTGCTCGCACCCCCTAGGGATGAGAGACAATATTCCATGGGTGCAAAAACTTGGGTTTTCAAAATTATAGTGTATTTGCATAATTTGTTACCATTATTTCGGACTTTTGTAAGGGGTATGAGAATATATCAGAAGTGTTCTAGGGGTGCGGAATATAGAAAAGGTTGGGAGCCACTGTTTTAGGAGCATAATGTCCTGAAAGAAACCATAGGCAATCCCTTAAATAACCTATGCCATGAAGAGTTTTATATGTAATAACCAGAATTTGAATTGCATCAGGAAGCCCATTGGCAACCAGTGTTGTTCACTGACAAGAAATAGTGATGAGACAGACATATCACTGCTTGCACTGGTGTATTCTGAAGTTTAAAAGTGGTCCTCAAGTCCTCTCCATATAGAATATATTGCAAAGGTCAAGCTGTGAGTTGACAAGTCCATGAAATACTGACTGGAAAGCTGCATAATCCAAGAAGCTGTGAAATGGGTAAACCAGTTGGAGCTGTGAAAAGGCTTTTTTGCAACATGTGCCACCCAATTGAAATGGGTCTAGACAATCAAATTCCTACAGAGTCATTAATTAATTAATTAATTAATTAATTAATTAATTCATAGCTACAGTCTTACTATCCACTAAAAGAAGGAGGGAGGGAAATTTAATGGAAGATTTTATACAAAATGAAAATAATCACAATAGCTTTTAGAAAATTAGTTTACTTCAAGACTGATAATGTTACTTAACTGGGTGATGAAATATCTGAAAGCAAAGAAACACAGAGAGCAACAAGTTTTTCAAAATCCTACTGCTTTGCCACAAAGCACTCTGAAGTCTAATTGCACTGCCACAAGGCACATCAGTTACAACAATTAGCACCTTAGAAACTTGTGTGATATCAACAAAATACTTAAATGAGAACAGATTTTCTGTTTCTGTTTCTGTAGAAAATGTGGACTTCCAAATCTTGCAGAGTCCTAAATTATTCACAATAACTAAGTAATATAGCTCTTCTATATTTTCCAGATAATGATTGCTTATTATTCCTCTTGATATATTCAGTTTTTTTTAAAATGACAGCATGAATACATGAAAATAATTTCAATTCCGCCGGATCGCAGGGCCTCTAGCCGCACGGGGAGACTTGTCTCCTCGTTCGGCTAGTTTCCCTCCACCGGTAGACCCCTGTGGGGGTCGAAGGTCGCACCTGGAGGGTGCGACTACCGTCGAGGAGGCTGCGCTCAGCTACAGAGGAGCGGCGGCTCCTCTAGCTGTCCGAGCTGACTCTGAGGGCCGACGGAGAAGAAGATCGGCCATAAAATGGCAGATCACCTAGCTGCATGAACCGCAAGTCACAAGAACAACTAAGAATGAAGAACCACCGTGGTGAATCTGGGTGAGACCTTTCCTTCTCTTTCTATCCTGACTTTTCCTGTAAAGAGTTTCTATTTTCCTTTATTAAGAAAGCGGCAGCTGCCTATATGTGGAAAGAAGAGCTAAAAAGAAGAAGATTAATTTTTCTGTGTGTGGTTTTTTTTTTCTTTTTTACTATTTGACTTCTGTTGGGCGAATTTCAGGGAAAACGAAGGAAAATATATTAGAATTTACAGAAGATTTCAAAACTTATTGGAAATCTTGGAGAAAACCCAAAGATGCCACCTTGGAATCTTACATTGACCATCTGATAATGAACCAAGTTATGGAACAAGGAACAATAGAAGATGAACAGAATAGTCCTGAACAGACCTACATACAACTTAAAGAGACAGAGACACTATTCTTACAACCTAATTCTAAATCTGCATTGAGAGAAAATGTGGAAACCACTGAATCAACTAATGCTACATGTCACCTACAATTGATGGACAATTTTGATGACCAAGAAATAACTGTAATTGACTCAACTCAATTACCAAAAATAACAAAGATTGATACCCAGAGACAATTTTTCAGAAATTACAATAAAGAGGAAAGGGAAAGAAAATTTGTTCAGTTTGAACCGGTTAGGAATCCTCGTAATCAAATCTTGAGGTTTGATAACCGAAAAGCCTTATCATAGGAACCAAATTGGCATAGAAAGTCAGGTTTAAATGTGACATAAAATGTTATTTGACGGGTTAAAAAGTCTTTAGAAATTGTGTCTGATTTAATGATGAATGAAGAATGTAAATTTATTGTTACCATGGTTGATAATTATTTGAGGGAATAAATCTTTTTAGAGGAAAAAAAGACCTTATATATGTAGATTGACGAAATGATTGAATATATTTTTTAAAAAAGGAAAAAAATGGAAATGTATTTTATTTTTTTTTATTTTTTTGACTTATGCAGTAATTTTAAATTTGATAATTATGTTGTAATAGAGAAAGAGAATATGTCTGATTTAATTAGGAATGAAAGATGAGAATTTCCTGATATTATAGTTGATAAGTATTTGAAGATATAAACTTTATTAAGGCCTTAAAAAGATTTTTTTTATAGATGTAGATTGATGAAATGATAGAATACATTCTTAAAAATAGAACTGTATTCGTTGGACTTATATTATTATTTTAAATATGATAACTATGTTGTAATAGTGAGAGAGGAAGAGCTATTTGTGATAAGGAAAAAAAATCTGTCTCAATGAATGATCTTGTATTAAGGATACCTGAAATCACAACTATATACTTACTAAAAATGTAATTGGAGTATGACAACTGTAATTAGTATAGCCTAAAAACAGGATATAGATTATAATCGCATGTGTTTGATGATTTTTGTTTGATTGAACTTTACTTAAAATTGTATAAATTTTAATAAGCAATACCATATTCAAGAAATAGAGAGGAAAATTTTGATAATTAATTTGAGCTATATTTATATGACTTTGTCTTTGAATGATTGGACATCCTGATCACCACATTGTGTCCTAAGCTTTTGGGGGAAAATGGAAAAAATCAGTAATTTTTTTTTATTTTTTTTAAAAAAAGAAGTATATACCGAGAAGATTAGATAAAATAGAAGTATTAATGTAAGAGAAAATTAATCTTATTGTATATAATACAGATAGGGAAATTTGGAGAGAGGAGTTGCTCGGACATTACCCCTGAACTGTATCTAAAGAGGGATGAGAGGGAAGAAAAGAGAGGAGAGAGAAAAGAGTAAAGGAGGGGAGAAGGAAGTAGGAAGGTTGGAGGAGAAGAGGAGAAGTGGAGAGAAAGGGAAGGAGAGTGGTGAAGAGGGGAAGAGGGAAGTAGGGAAGAGAAGAAAGGGAGAAAGAAGGTAGAGAAGAAGGAGTGTGGATACGGTGAAAGGGGAAGTGGGCGAGCAACACCAAAAGTTATGTGTAGGTATTTATTTCGTTTCATTAAAAGTATTTTATATATGAATGTAAAAAGAATGTATGGTAACATCTCATAAATATCATGGTATGTGTATCGGGGAGAGTTTGGGAAAAAAATGAAATTGACAAAGTCTTAAAATAGGTTTAACAGAAATTTATGAAATTTATATGTTTTTTTATGTGTGTGAGGGAAATAGAAAGGTGAAAGTGAATGTACTAAGTTGAGCTGTTTATGCATGCTTTTATTTTGGAATTTTTGTTTACCCAATCACCACAGTGTCCTTTAAGTACCTATTGTTAAAATCATAAAATCAATAAAATATTTTTCAAAAAAAAAAGAAAAAGAAAATAATTTCAATTCCATTGCATAGCAGTCCATGAATCTGACATGGCCCTTGAACTGTGTGCTGTATTTCAGGTATGCCTGCATTTTGACTACTTGTCCAAAAAGTATTCAGAGGTAACAGGTCAATATCTCAATTTGATTCAATTTGATATATATGTATATTTAAAATCTATTAAAATTATATATAAGACACTCTTAGGATGCAAGTACTACCTTCATGACATTGAATTAAAAAAAAAGGGATATTTTAAAGACATATGTAAGATGATTTTTATGAATATTATATAAAGCCTTTATGAGTGCTAGGCAGGAAGATAATTTAATTAAGCATTTGAAACAGAATATTCATTGAATCATCTAAAGCAAATATATTGGGAACAAAGTAAAAAGCATAGTAAGTTACTAGCCAGTTAGTGTCAACAATTTCTGCATTATTGCTGCTATTATGAAAAAGTCAAGATTATATATATATATATATATATTGTTATGTCTGGCCACTCCCAGCTCATTAAAATCCACATAAAGATGTCTTTAATAGTTTTTAATTAACACATTTCAAACGAAGTCATTTCAAAGCAAACTGCTGGCATTATTTTGGCTGGAACGGCCAACACTGAGTTATTTACATTTAGGATAAATATGCTATCCTCCCACCTTCCAATTTAAAACACTCTTTCTTTATCACATTGTCCAAGACCTCATTATTTTTCGGGAGGTTTCAAAAACACCAGAAAACTCCGTTTCAACTCACTGCGAAAGTTTCCATGCCAATCTCTAATTGACGTTGCTCGTGACAAAGGCTTAATTTCTCTCTCCTCCTCTAATACAGTTTCCGATACGTCACTTCCTTTTTCTACTTAACTGAACCCTCCTCCTATTAACCCTTCGAACTCTCGGATCCAGCCATACATTCTCCTGTTCCAAGTCTGATTCTGCACCTTGAGACTCTGATGCAGACTGCATCTCAATCTCCTCCCTGTCTGCCTCGGCTGCCAGGAGGGGAAAGCACCCAGAGGGGCCTGGCTCGGCTGCCGGGAGGGGCAAACACTCAGAGGGGCCTGGCTCGGCTGCCGGGAGGGGCAAACACTCAGAGGGGCCCGGCTCCCCCTCCTCATCCTCCGACACCTCCCCAGCTGGTCCAGAGACACCCACAACACACACACACACACACACACACACACACACACACACACACACACACACACACACACACACACACACACACACACACACACACATATATATATATATATATATATATATATATATATATATATATATATATATATATATATATATATATATATATATATATATATATATATATATATATATATATATATATATATATGTAGGTCTTTGTAACACTATATATATAGTGTTTTTTGTATCAGGGAGGGAAGAGACATTCCTGTGGATGGCTCTGGATTGAGCTGAAACAGGCAAAAGAAAAAGAAAGAAGATTTCTTTCTCCCATATTTGGGCCAACAGGGTGCATCAAAAAACACTCAATGTAAATCTCCTCCCCCTGTCTCTTCCCTCCCTGATACAGCTGACAAAGTGAGAAAGAGCCTGTGGCCTAGAGGTTAATACAACTGCCTAACATGCATACAGCCCACGTTTGAATCTCAGAAGGGTAAGTCTGGCTGATGAGAGTTAAGAAACTCGAAATAGCTATTCCAGTTCTCCCTTTATTCTTTGTTAGCAATATAATGATTTTAACTCAATAAATCAACATTTTTTTCAGATTTTATAAGATCAAGTCAAATCTGACAGAGAAAGAAATTAATACCTCTTTATATAATGTATTTTTCCTATGATTATTCATTACTATGAGTAGTTGCATATTATGTTTCCAGAAAATAATAGATACTGTTAAATTATTATTATTTTTAAATGGATTACATGAAATATGAAATAAGAATGTATATCCATGAATATTTCCTATCACAGAGCTATTTAGATTTGAACAATTGCTGTTCATTTTTTAACTATACTTTCAACATTTAAAACTCTAAAGAAACGTAGAAGTTAGTCAGGAGCAAAACATCATCTGATTTAGCACCTTTTATTTTTTAGAGCTACCTCAGCTAAACTTCAAGTTCACTTCAGAAAATTGATTTTTGGAGAATGGCAAGCTCTACCTATGCCCTTTCATGGCCTAACATTCATCTTACAGTAATACTGTAGCTAGGAAGAAGCACTAAGGTTCATCTAGATGAGCTATAAGTTGCATAGAAATTCACCCTTCACTGAGTTTTCCCTCCTGTCATGCACTAGGCATCTGGCCCTCTACAAGTCACAGCACATAGATCATTGAGGTCATGGCCTACTAAAGACAGAGAGTGGGTACAAAAAAATCCTACTTTAAGTACCTACTTTATAGCTTCAGACCATTGCACTATTACTCTAGAGAATGCACATCCATTAAATCAATTTAAATAATGAGGAAAGATCTGTACTATATTTTAATTCAAGACATGTCATTATGACATGCTTATTGGGTAGCCAAGAATAAATAATGGTTTGTACTGCAGTAAAATATCCTATACCTAACTGTACATGTCTCTATATTTACAGTACAAACTTTAACTTTTAGGAACTTTCTTCCCATCTTTTATGGGCTCTGAAATATCAACTCTTCATACTGCAGGAATACGAATAAAATAATATGCTAAAATATTGTGCATATTCAAACTAAATAATTCATATAAATTTAGCAATACAACAATTCTTTTTAATGCTACCTTGTTTACTGTACTCATCCCCCATACCATCTGGGAGAGATCATTCATCGGCATGGAGTGAGATACCATCAGTATGCTGACGATACTCAGCTGTACATTTCCACTCCTGCCCAAATCAGTGAAGTGGTTGAGGTGATGTGCCGGTGTCTGGAGGCTGTGAAGGTCTGGATGGGTGCTAACAGATTGAGGCTCAACCCTGACAAGACAGAGTGGCTGTGGGTGATGCCTCCCACGGACATTTCAATCTGTCCCTCCATTATCCTGGGGGGTAAAGTTATTGACCCCTCGGAGAAGGTGCGCAACTTGGGAGTCCTCCTCAATCCACGGCTGACATTGGAACATCATTTGTTGGCTGTGGCGAGGGGGGCATTTGCCCAGATTCACCTGGTTCACCAGTTGTGCCCGTATTTGGATCGGGAGTCTCTACTCACAGTCACACATGCCCTTGTCACCTCGAGGATCGACTACTGCAATGCTCTCTACATGGGGCTACCCTTGAAGAGTGTTCGGAGACTACAATTAGTGCAAAATGCAGCTGCACGAGCAGTTGTGGGCCTGCCCCATCATGCCCACATTTCGTCAACTCTCCGCATGCTGCATTGGCTGCCTATTGGTCTCCGAGCGCAATTCAAAGTGTTGGTTATTACCTATAAAGCCCTTTATGGCATTGGACCAGGATACTTACGGGATCGTCTTCTGCCACATACTTCCTTTCGACCGGTGAGAGCGCACAGGGTCGGCCTCCTCCGGGTCCCGTCAGCGAAACAATGCCATCTGGCGGGTCCTAGGGGGAGGGCCTTCTCTGTTGTGGCGCCCACCCTCTGGAACCAACTGCCCCCTGAAGTCCATGTTTCCCCCACTCTCCCGGCCTTCCGGAAGAATCTAAAAACTTATCTATGCCGGCAGGCCTGGGGATGACTTTGATTGTCTGTGCATGATGAATGTGTTTGGGGGGTCTTTTAAATGCTTTGTAGATTTGGTTTTTGGTTTTTTTTAAATGCTGTGATGTTGTTTTTGTTCATGCTGTTAGCCGCTCCGAGTCCTTTGGAGAGGAGCGGCATAAAAATATAATTAAAATAAATAAATAAATAAATAAAATGAAATAATTAATGATAAAATGAACATTTGAAAAACACACCCAGGAGGAAAAGAGGAGGAGATAAAAAAGAAAAAGCAAGATTTTATTTTGCTCTAGAACAAGAGTCTTTCTAAAGACTCCTTTAAAATTACTTAGTGAGAGACAGTATCTAAAAGAATGTTAAAGATATCAGAATAGAATTCTATAAAGGAAGTTACACACATTAGATTACCTTCCGGAATATCCATTTGCAAAGAATGTGATTTTCACCAGTTTTCTAGATGCTGGTAAGTTATCTGTTAATCAATTTCAGCCAGTTCTTTAGTATTATCTCCTTTCAATATATCACCTTAACATCATTATACTTGTCTCACTTTGTTACCTTTTTGTATTTGCACATTGTATTCTCAGTGGTCCTTTAATCATTGCAAGTTCTCACTAATTGAATATAGACATCATTAGTTTTCCTTAGTGCTTTGTTGTCTTATAACACATTTTTTTCTTCATTTCTCTTTCTCTGTTAGGACATGGGATTGAGTCAGTGAGGTCACTAATGATCAGTACTTCTTTTGGTACACATGCTTTTCAATTATTGCTAGAATACCAGAAGAGAAGTCTTATAATACTGCATTATTTGATCATCTACACCATAAACTTAATTCCAGAATAAGAAACTGTCCTTTTTATCTTTCTCAAGGTCTCTACACTGAGGAGTAGAAGCAGAAACCTTGCCAAGCAGCTTGTGATATAAGGAAATCCCTATTATTTCAGCCTCTAGGCCATTAAAGTTTCGCCCAACCAAAAGCAAGCAATATTAAGGATGTCATATTTTTGAACAAAATCTAAATTTCTAACATAAGTGGACAAGATTGATATGTTTGAGATTTCAACTATTTCTTTAACTAAACACTTGAAGCTGCAGTCCAATGTATATGAAATACAGAAGTCAGTGAAGCAAGATGGTCACCAGGAGTGGATTCTTTATCAGTGACAGACTAACAACTGTCTAGTCTCTTCAAGCTTTACAATTCCAATTAATTCCAACAATGTGTAAATCAGTACTTTCCCCCCCAAATAAATAGTTTTATCTGAAATACTTGAATATTTGAAACTGATATGGTTATTTTAGGCCAGGGGTCAGCAACCTGTGGCTCCCAGTCTCCTCTGCCATTTGCACAGAGAGAGGGGGGGCATTTGTGCTCCCCTTTCTCTCTCTCTCTCTCTCTCTGTGTGTAAAAAAGAGAGCAGCCTCACCCTATTCTCTGATGAGCTGACAAGCTTATTGGGTGGGAACAGAAGATTGGAGAGAGGGGAGGGGAGGAAGAGAGAGAGGGGGGGAAGAGAGGGAGGAGAGAGAGGGAAAGGAGACAAAGTGGGAGAGAGAAAGAGAAAGAGAAAGGGAAAGAAAGGGGGAGAGGAAAGAGGGAGAGAGAGGGAGAGGAAAGAGAGAGAGAGAGAAAGAGAGGGAGAGAAAGAGGAAAGAGAGAAAGAAAGAGAAAGAGGAAAGAGAAAGAGAAAGAGAAAGAGGGGGGAGGAGAGAGAGGGAGAGAGAAAGAGGGGGAGAGGAAAGAGAAAAAGAGAGGGAGAGGAAAGAGAAAGAAAGGGAGAGAGAGGAAAGAGAGAGGAAAGAGAAAGAAAGAGAGAGAGAGAGAGAGGAAAGAGAAAGAGAGGGAGAGAGAGGGGAGAGAGAGGAGAGAGAGAGAGAGAGAGAGAGAGAGAGAGAGAGAGAGAGAGAGAGAGAGAGAGAGAATTAATGCACAGCAGCCTCTATTTCTTTTTAATTAAACTCTTCAATCAAGCTCTCCCCTCCTCGCGCACGCACACATGCAAGTTTTGCGGCTCCCATGTTTTCTTTTCTCTGGGAAACAGGTCCAAGTGGCTCTTTGGGTGTTTAAGGTTGCAGACCCCTGTTTTAGGCATTAAATCTTATGACACCTTTTCTCTCTCTCTCTCTCTCTCTCTCTCTCTCTCTCTCTCTCTCTCTCTCTCTCTCTCTCTCTCTCACACACACACACACACACACACACACACACACACACACACACATACACACATACATATGTATGATGTACATATCTTTTTAAAAAATCTTTCCCTTAGCCACCACCATAATTTCCATCACTTTGTTTCCCAGAATTTTAAGGAATTGTGCCTGCTTTATCCAGCAATCAGGAATAATCCATGAAAGCATTTTGCTTCCCTCAAACTCTTTGTTCTTGCCAAAATAACACATTTTGCATCTTATTTTAAACTAATCCAAATCCCATGTTACTGCTTTTCCTATGTATAAGAATCTTTGCATCCCATCTCCTGCCTAATTTGTGTTTAGTTATATTAAACTTTCTGCAGCCTTGTTGGATACTTATATCTTATTCTGGAATTTAAGGCGAACATAGGAGTCTGCAGATACTGTTGGAGAGGCAATTAATTGTATATCATAAAGCAAACATACTAAATACATGTAGCAAAGTAAATACCAGGATCCTAAAACATATTTATGAGAATTTTGGTAAAGTTAGAAGATATTTATCTATCTGTTTATCTATCTTTCTGTCTGTACATCAATCAATCATATCCTTTATATAACATTACAATGATTAAAAGTGCTGGTGAAAATTTAGCACAGCATGAAAACTAAACAGCTACTTCTAATCAGAAAAGGTAGCAGTTAGTTGGGTGAACAAAGCAATATTGATATTAGCATTCACTTGAAGTAGATATGACACTAATTTTCACCTTGAGTGAAGTTTTAACAGTTTTAGTAGCTTTCATGGCAGGCATGTCAAATGAAATCATTTTGCATTTGTTGTTTTCTGAGAAGACTACAAAAATTTCTAGAACAATAATCTCAGAATTATTGGTTTTCATGTACAATGAAATACAAAGACATTTGTCTTCAGGGAAACTGATTCAGGGGAGAACTTAAATAGGTGAAATGTATTAGTAATTTATTAACACGGAATTTAATAGAAGAAAAAGTAGAATAGTACTTTATGATTGTATTTTATTTTCTTGCATGTTGCATGAGTTACAGAAATAAAGGCAGCCATCTGAAGGAAAAAAATGTTCTTTCTGCACTGTGTTGTGCCTTTCATCCTGTATCTTGTCCATTACCAAGGTAACAAAGTGGATGTGCCTTTATCTACTCCTGTATTCTTTTGAAACTGCCAGAAAATTAAGTGTTATCAATCACTTTGCATTGAAGGTCATCATATAGTAACAACAGTGTCAGTAATTTTGGATGGTATCCTACCCTGTCTTAAGCTATTCCAAAATGATATTCTACTCTTCAATGTGTAAAAACAGAGCAAAACCCGCTGCTTAGATAATATAACGGTTTGTGCAACAGAAAAGTAACAAAGAAAACTACCAGATATGACAAAATTGATATCTGTATCTATATCATCTATATCTATCTATCTATACATACATACATACATATATACACACATATACACACAAATATATGTATATGTGTGTGTATATATATACATATTCAAAAACAGAACAGAAAGCACTAGAACATGGTGCTTTTTTAATGGTATAAATAAAATAAAAATTAGCATTTGGGTTCTTTGAGGCTGATATTACTTAGATGAGGGATTAGTATAAAGGGAGCTAGGGAATATCTAATATAAATTGATGATGTTTTTGCTATGCATCTAATTAAAGTCATAAAGAGAGTTGAATTTATGTCAAGGGTAAATAACAAAGTGGTATAATACTTGGACAGCTCGTTAAAATCTAAAGGTGAAGGACTCTACTCAAAAAGCCATTACATAATTGTATGAATTGTTTTCTGTAACGCCTTCTGTAAGTTCATTCATTCATTCATTTTTTTATTGCTGACCAATTAATCAGTGGCTTTCCTTCAGAAGTTCTGGGTGCTCCATCACTGAAGAGATTGGATAGCCATTTGTCCAGAATGGTATAGGATCTTCTTCAACATTTGTTTGGGCATTGAATTGTAATAACAGAACTACTAAGTCTTCTCTGACCATATTTACACCAATGAAAAGATCAATATAATTGATCATTTTGTATTCTCAATGTCATGTGCATTCTCACAGAAATTCTATAAATGAAGTTTCATGTCAGTACTACATATAAATGGAAGAAATAAATTAAAAGTTAATTTAAACAGTTGTTCAAGTTTTGTAGTAACTTTTTGAATCAGGGGAGGGTAGGCAGAGAAAGTACAAATGAAATCACAAACAAATTTAGAAGCCTAAAATCACAAAGCTCATGTACAATTATCTGGTCAAAAAATACTGGATTTAGAAAGTGAATACTAGAATACTGGTACCATATCACCCCTATTCCTTCTTTTCTTTAGACTACTCAAACACAAGTCCTACAGCCATTCTTTGTATGTTTTGGTTTCCAGGACTTTGATTATCTTAGATGCTCTTCTCTGAATTTTTTTCCAAAGTCTCAACATCTTTTTTGTAGTATGGTGACCAAAATTGGTTGCAGTATTTCAGGTATGGTCTTACTAGGGTTTTATAAAGCAGTGCTAATACTTCATGTGATCTTGATTCTATGTGTCTCTTTGTACAATCCGGGATTGTATTAGCTTTTTTGGCTGTTGTTGCATACTGCTGGCTCATATTCAAGTGATCATCTACTAGGACTCCAAGGTCCCACTCATAGTTACTATTTTTGAGCCAGGTCTCACCTAATCTGTACTTATACCTGTGGGTTTTTTTCTACCTAAATGTAAAATTTTGCTTTTCTCCATATTAAAGTTCATTTTGATGGATAGGGCCCATTGTTCAAGTTTATCAAGATCTTCTTGGATTCTGAGTTTGTCTTCTGGGGTGTAACTATTCCTGCCAATTTAGTATCATCTGCAAATTTGATGAGTTCCCCTTCTATTCCCTCATCTAAGTCATTTATGAAGATATTGAAGAGTACTGGGCCTAAGAGTCTTACTTCTCTCCATGTGGATGTAGTACCATTGAGGATTACTCATTGAGTACAGTTTGTCAGCCAGCTAACAATCCATTGGTGGTGATGCTGTCTATTCCACCTTTTTCTTGCTTACCAAGAAGTTAGGTTGTGGTCTACTTTGTCAAATGCCTTACTGAAATCTAAGTATACTATGTCCACAGTATTCCACTGGTCTACTAATTTACCGGTAGTCATTTTATCAAAGAATGAAATAATTTTGGTAAGTTTTATTTTTTTAACAGAATTCAATAATAATTATTCAACAAAAATGTGTTGTCTGAGTATCTTATTCACTAGTACAAATTAAATTCCTAATCCCTAAATCTTTTTGTCAGCTGTCCTCTGCCTGCTGTCAACAAACTCCAGACACAGAAGGAACAAGTGACCAGCAAACTTCAATGCAAGAAAAAGTCAGCACTGGGAGTGAATTGCTCCCAGCGCTTTACTTAGACGTGCCCCGCCCTCCAACCCCACCCCAATCAGCAAGCCAGCATCCGGTCCGTATGGATAAAAGGCATAGTTCAATGTCCGTTTTCCCCCCTCCAGAGGCACCAGCACAGCCTCCACAATTCCAGCTGTTCTATTTGGAAAACAGGCAATGTTCTGCCCCCTTCCCCCTGCGCCCGGTGAGAGGGAGAGGCGGCTGAGGTGAGAGGTGGTCCCCCCGGCGTCCGGCTGGCTTGCTTCAAATGCCCAGCTGGTGGTAGGGATGTTCCCTGCATCCGTAGACATGGAGGGAGGTGCCCGCGGTGCATGGTGGCCTCGCTGACTCCCAGCTGATGTCCGGGAGCCGGGCTGACTCCCAACTGCTTCTCGGGAGCTGGGCCAATGCGCAGAAGCTGGGTCGACTTCCAGCTGACTATTGGGAGTTGGGCGGTGCATAGCGGTTCCACCAACTCCCAGCTGACATCCAGACGCTGGGCTGACTGCCAGCTGGCTGTTGGGAGTCGAGCGGTGCTCAGGGCCATCATACGGACATCGGCCAGCTGCTGGCTGCTTTTTCCCCATCCCCCACAGGCTCATGTCAAGCCCAGGGGCTTGGCAGGCGGCCCCTTCTACCAGGGCCCCACCTAGAAGGCAAACAAGCAGATGAGCATATGAAAATTCTATTGGACCCTTCCACAGACCTACCCCCTGGCTTTCCAGGGTTCTGGCAATGGAAGGCTTGCACTAGCCATGGGGTGTGGACATCCCCCCTCCACACCCACAATGCCTCCAAGAGATGGTACCCCTTACACTTGACCAGATATTGGACCTGTTTGTGATGGATCTGGGAGTCCAGAATCTCTTGTATCTCGAACTGGTTGCCAGAGACCGGGCCCGGTGGCTTATTTACCGGGCCCTGTGGGGATCCTTTCACCAGTTTTAGCAAGCTCTCATGGAACACAGGGTTCACCTTCCCAAAGACCCGGGGCAGCCGCAGCCTTACAGTCACTGGGTTAACAACCTGGACCACTTGGAAAGGACCTACATACTTGGGGCCCAGTTTTTTACAGGGCACCCCCAAACGTAGGTATTTGGTGGACAGGTACACCCAATCGTCCACCTGAAAGGGTCTGTGCTCTGCCCTTTTTTAATCAGCCTGTGCCTTTGTTTCCGCCTCCACTTTCACTAATGCTTCCTTTACTTTTCCCCACAGGCCCTCCAAACGTGCCATCCACTCCTTGGGTGTACAGGGTAAGGGGGTCCCTTGGGGCCATTCAGGGATAGGGACGAAATCCACCCCATGCACCACCTGAAAATGAGCAAACCCTGTGCTGCTATGCACAGTGTTGTTGTAGGCCAGTTCGGCAAATGGGAGCAGATCAACCCAGTCTGTCTGCTGGTAGGAGACATATCATCGTAAGGAGCGCTCCACCATGGCATTTGCCTGCTCAGCTGCTCTGTTAGTACTGGGGTGGTATGCCGAGCTGAGGCCTTGGGATGACCCTATGTACTAGATAAAGTCCCGCCAGAATTGTGCTGTAAACTGTACCCCCTGATCCGATATAATACGCCGAGGCATCCCATGGGGACAGTAGATATGGTGAATGAACAACCTGGCCAATCGCTGGGCTGATGGTAGCCCCTTGCATGGGATAAAATGGGCCTGTTTGGAAAATAGGTCAATCACAGTCCAGATAACGGTGTACCCTCGGTTCTCTGGTAATTCTATGATAAAGTCCATGGCAATATCCTCCCATGGCCGGGTTGGGTCTGCTAGTGTCTGCAATAAGCCCAGAGACTTTTCTGTATGGGGCTTGGCGGTGGCACAGACATGGCACCCTTTCACATAGGCCTCTACGTCCACCTGGGTGGTCCTTCAACCAAGGATCGCTCTGGACAGCCATTTGTAGCTCCTGGTTCAGATCACCCACCAACCAGCGAGGAATCGCTCGAGCCACACCCTGTTGGTAAGGAGGTGTAATCACTTGTACAACCTCTTCCCACCTGCTATGGTACTGGGGCATGCGGGACAATGCGTCATCCAAGAAGTTCTTTCCTCCCGGCACATACTTCAGGGTGAACTGGAATCGGCGGAAGTATTGGGCCCACCGGACATGCTTGGGTGATAGGTGTCTCGGTGTCTGTAGGACTTTGAGGTTCTTATGGTCTGTCCACACCTCAAACGGCTTTGTTGTCCCCTCCAGCAAATGCCTCCTGTCGAGAGAGCCAACCTCACTGCAAAGGCCTCTTTCTCCCAAATTGCCCACACCCGCTCAGCGGCTGAAAACTTCCGCGATGTGTACGCACATGCTACAACAACCTTTGGCCGTTCCGTTGTAGCAGCACGGCTCCCACAGCTACGTCACTGGCATTGGCTTGGACGACAAAGCGGTTTTCAGGATCCGGGTGGAGTAGGACCGGTTCCTTGGCAGACAGGGCTTTCAGGTCCTCAAATGCTTTCTGACAGGCCATAGTCCAATCCAGTGGCTGTCCAGGCATGGCTTACTCACTGTGTGCTTTGTGCGCAGCAAGTCAGTCAGGGGAAGAGCTACCGTGGCATAGGAAGGGATGAATTGCCTGTAAAAATTGGCGAACCACAGAAAACTCTGCAGCTGGCGAGAAGTGCGAGGTGCCTGCCAGGCCAACACTGCTCTCACCTTATGAGGGTCCATTTCCACGCCGTCCCCTGATATTCTATACCCCAGGTAATCCAGCCAGGCCGGGTGAAAATCGCATTTGGAGAGTTTCACAAAGAGGTGGGCGTCCAACAGTTTCCTCAGTACCTGTCTGACCAGGTGGCCATGTTCCTCCAAGGTGGTCGTATAAATGAGAATATTGTCCAAATAAACGAAAACACTGTGGTATAGGTGTTCGTACAACACCTGGTTAATAAGTTGCATAAATACTGTGGGAGTCCCCTGCAGGCCGAAAGGCATTATCCGGAATTGATAGCTGTCAAGAGGGCAGTTAAAGACCATCTTCCACTCATCACCGCTCTTTATACGGACCCTGTAATAGACCTCCCGCAGGTCCAACTTTGTGAACATATGCCCCGTACCCAGGTGGACCAGGAGGTCTTTCATCAACAGGAGCAGGTATAGGTGCTCTACACAAACCTCATTAATCCCTCGAAAGTCCACACAGAGCCAAAGGAAACTGTCCTTTTTCTCCTAGAACAGGATCGGGGCTGCTATCCATGACTGAGCTGGTTGGATGAACCCCTGGGCCAGGTTCTGGACGATATAATGACATAACTCCTCCAGCTCCCTGGGCATCATAGCGTACATCCGGGGTTTGGGCAATTTGGCTCCTGGTATGATATCAATCGCGCAATCAGTGGTGTGGTGAGGTGGCAGGACATTGCACTCCTGCTCACTGAAGACTTCGGTGAGATCACTGTATATTTCTGGGAAGGGGGGTCCTCCCTGGGTTCTGTCAACTCTGCCTCCCTTTCCTTGCACTCCACCTCCCTTTCCACAGAGTCTTGACCAGGGGCTTGGGGACCCACCCCGATACGTAGCCTCCGGTATCCCCCTTCCCACCATATCATAGGACCCCATTTGTCTATCCAGGCCAAGGCCAAAATCACTGCCTCTGACATAGACTATGAATCGGAGGATCTCCCAATGAGTACCCATTTCCAGCCGGACAGGTTCTGTTATGAAAGTAGCTGGTGCCCCTCCCAACAGAGACCTTTTGCTTGAATTGGATAGGGTGAGCCAGCCGCTGCACTCTGATCCCAATCTCTGCTGCCACCCACTTGCTCATCAAGCACCAGGTGCACCCGGAATCGATGAGGGCTTGGCAACCCCTTCATTGCCCTGTCTGTGGATTAGTCAATGTAATGGGTAGGATGAAAGGCATTATGGGCTCACTTACCATAGGATCATTGGCTATGTGTCATCACTTACCATAGGATAATTCGCTGTTGTCAGCCACCAGATGGTATCTCGTTGCAGCTGTTGCCTCCTCCTCCTCCACCAGGAGCAACTGTCGAGATGTGACCCCCTCTGGCTGCTGTGCTACTCTTAGCTTGTCAGGTGTCCTTTTAGCATTGGGAGTAGACTTTCCAGGGGTCAAGGAAGGAACCTGTGGGCTCGGGGCTGGACAGTCCACTGCTCTGTGGCCCGGCTGGTTATACTGAAAACAGCAGAAGGGCACTCTGGCGGAAGGGCCAGAGAAATCCAAACCGGCCGGTTGGACCCTTTGCTCCTCCTCTCGTGGCTTCTCCACCAACCTTCGTTGTATGGCCGGCTCCTCTCCCTTCCTCCGGAACTGCTGTAGATCGGTGTCCAGGTCTATGACCACCAGAAACCACTCCTGAAGATCACTAGGAACCCCCCAAAACACACAAGCCTGGTGCAACTCCCTTTCCAGCCCAGCCCAGAAATGGTGGACAAGGAGGTGTTCTGGCCAGGAGTGCAGCCGCCCCGCCACCCATAGAAAGTCACCGATGTAATCGGTTGCAGGCTGACCACACTGCTGCAGCACCAGCATCTCTGCCTCAGCCTGCTAGACCTGGGAGGCATCTTCAAAACAGGAGCACAATGTGTCCAGAAAAAGTCCAGCATCGGCCAGCTCCCAGACATTGTCGCTATACAGATTCACTGCCCATGCCACTGCCTCACCCTGCAGTACTGCCATAACCGCCACCACCATGGCCCATGAGCATACCAATCCAGGTGGCCTATTACATGGCTCAAGAACATTGCCAGGCAATCTGGGTGTCCATCAAACATGACATGTATGGGTGGTGGCCCCCACATCATCCCCTGACCCCAGAGTCCCATAGGTTGGCCCGGTCCTCGTACTGCATCGGCCATAGGCAGTGAGCCTGGGTGCCAGAACCCACACCCTGCTGGTCAGAGCCCCTCCCAGCAGGCAATCCCCATGGATCGGGTGCTGACCGGCTTGTCCATGCAGGCTGGGTCTGCACCTGAAGTGCACCCAGAGTAGACCCTCTTACTGTGGAGGCATCTGGAGCAGGAGGACTTTGCAGTCGCAGGCTAGCCAGAAAGAACCGGCCCGAGTCGGGATGTCTGGCTGGTGCCTCCATATCGACGCCATGAAGCATCCTCTCCTGTAGCCATCTGTCTTGGCCATGAGGAGGTGTCTTGGTACCCTACCTCCCCAAACCGGTCCATCCAAACATCCATTGTATATTATCCGGGAGCCGTGGAATAGCTCCACTCCTCCTGCTCCTCTCCCATCAGCCGCCTGGCCCTGAGCCCCAGTCTAGCTGCCCGTCCAGGCTCCAGATTGGCCAATGCAGGGCTGTGCCACCATTCCCCTGATGCTGCAGGAGCCCCAGCCCCCTGGGTGTCACCTGCAGGGCTGCAGGCTGTGGTTCCACACCTTGGGCCTGACTACTGGCTGCACCTCCTGGGCGTGAGGTTCAGGCCCTGTTGCTCCAGCCAGGTCAGCCTCATCTGCCATTGGAGGAGTCTCCTGTTTACCTTCTGCCATCTCAGTAGAAACCAAAAACGATAGGCAATAAGAGGGGAACAGGAAAATGAGTGCTGACTTAATGTCAGCTGTCCTCAGCCTGCTGCCGACAAACTCCATACACAGAAGGAACAAGTGACCAGCAAACTTCAATGCAAAGAAAAAGTCAGCACTGGGAGTGAATTGCTCCCAGAACTTTACATAGACGTGCCCCACCCTCCAACCCCACCCCAATCAGCAAGCCAGCATCCAGTCTGTATGGATAAAAGGCGTAGTTCAATGTCCACTTTTCCCTCCTCCAGACGCACCAGCGTAGCCTCCGCAGTTCCAGCTGTTCTATCTGGCAACCAGGCAATGTTCTGCCCCTTCTTCCCTGTGCCCGGTGAGAGGGAGAGGCGGCTGAGGTGAAAGGCGGTCCCCCCAGCGTCCGGCTTGCTTGCTTCAAAAGCCCAGCTGGCAGTAGGGACGTTCCCAGTGTCCATAGACACAGAGGAAGGCGCCTGCGGCACATGGCGGCCTTACTGACTCCCAGCTGATGTCCAGCAGCTGGGCCGACTCTCAGCTGCTTCTCGGGAGCCAGGCCGATGCACAGAAGCCGGGCTGACTCCTAGCTGACTATCGGGAGTCGGGCGGTGCATAGCGGTTCCGCCAACTCCCAGCTGACATCCAGACACTGGGCCCACTCCCAGCTGGCTGTCAGGAGCCGCGTGGTGCATGGCGGTCCCGCCGACACCCTGCTGACGTCTGGATACCGGGCCGACTCCCAGCTGACTTTCGGGAGTTGGATTGTGCTCAGGGCCATCATACGGACGTCGGCTGGCTGCTGGCTGCTTCCCCATCCCCCACCGACTCATGTCAAGCCCAGGGGCTTGACACTTTTCTCTAACCATTGATAAAATAGATCCCAACTTTAAAAATATTATGTTTCTTCTTTTTCTTTCAACCTTAAAGTAAGTCTGTCCATTTCTGCACAGTCTAATATTTTTAAATTATTTCTTCTGATGGTATTTCTTCATTCTTCCAATATTGTGCAAATATAATTCTTGCTGCTATTATCACATGTAGAATCAAATATGTACTTTGCTTATCAAATTTTTCAGGTTTATAGTCTCTGTGTTTCTCTAACATTTTTTCTAACCAAGTGTGGATTATTGTCCAATATCTCCTTGCTTTAACACATGTACACCACATATGAGAAAAAGTACCTGGTTTGTGTTTAAATTTCCAACATTTCTCTGACATATATTGAAACATTTTTGCTAATCTTGTTGGTGGCAAGTGCCATCTATAGAACATTTTATATGTTTTCTTTATATGAAGCTGACATTGTCAGTATTAGTTTCTTTCCCACAAACTTTGCCACTTCTCTAAGTCTATATTATATCCAAAATTCTTTGCTCATGCTATCATTGTCTCTTTTACTTGTTCACCTTCCATTTTGAAATTTAATAAGAAATTGTACATTTTTTAATTAACTTTTCATCGGAAGTTAATAATGTCTGATCAAACATAGTCTGCTCTTTATAAAATCCATACTGTTTAATATCATTGTCATATCTTGCATTTGTAAATGTGACCACCATGTTAAATCGATGACCTGATTTTCCATCTCTTGCCTGGATTTTAAGTTCCCCTTAGAATTTAAAATATCTTTGTATGTCTATATTTTATCTAGACATGGCAAAGATACTGGAGTGGGTTGCCATTTCATTCTCCAGTGGATTACATTTTGTCAGAACTCTCTGCTATGACCTGTCCGTCTTGGGTGGCCCTGCACAGCATAGGTCATAGCTTCATTGAGTTATGCAAGCCCCTTCGCCACGACAAGGCAGTAATCCATAAAGGGGAAGATTCTGTTACAGATCATTTAAACAGAGATTACAGAATGTCATCGATCAAGAGTTACCTGATAGACAGGCTGATTTTAGAAATGGGCTTAGCATTTGAGATCACATAACCAATATTAGATGAATTATGGAAAAGGCACATGAATATCAAAAGGATCTATATTTGTGATTTATAGATTACAGAAAAGCTTTTGACTATGTAGAACAAATAAGCCATGGATAGCTTTGCATGATCTTAGTATCCCAGCCCACCTGATCATATTTATAAGATCATTGTATACTGAACAGTACGCAACACAGATTGGTTCAAGATCAGTAAGGGAGTAAAACAATGATGTGTTTTATCATCATTTTTGCTCAATATGTATGCTGAAGTGATCATGTGTAACTGCTTTATGTTGGAGTGAAGATTGGGGGAAGAACCATAAATAATTTAAGGTACACAAATGATACAACATTATTGGCTGAAAATAAGGAAGACCTGGAAAAACTGATTTCAAAATCAAGGATGAAAGTGAAAAAGTACTATTGAGTCTTAATGTCAGGAAAACAAAGATAATGACAATAGCTGCAGATGGACATGAGATGTTTAAAATCTACAAGGAGAAAATTGAATTAGTTAAATAATTTATCTTCTTTAGATGAAAAATTATTCATGATGGTAGTTTTACTCCTGAAATAAAACAAAGAACCATCTTAGGCCACACTATAATGGTTACCATGAATAAGATCTGGAAAAGCAGAGATACTACTACTGCTACTACTACTACTACTACTACTACTACTACTACTACTACTACTAATAATAATAATAATAATAATAATAATAATAATAATAATGTTGGAAGGGACCTTGGAGGTCATCAAGTCCAACCCACTGCTCAGGCAGGTAACCCTATACCATTTCGGACAAATGGCTGTCCAGTTTCTTCTTAAAAACTTCCAGTGTTGGAGCATTCACCGCTTCTGAAGGCAGGTTGTTCCATTGGTTAATTGTTCTAACTGTCAGGAAGTTTCTCCTTAGTTCTAAGTTGCTTCTCTCCTTGATTAGTTTCCATCTGTTGCTTCTTGTCCTGCCTTCAGACGCTTTGGAAAATAGCTTGACTCCCTCTTCTTTGTGGCAACCCGTGAGATATTGGAACACTGCTACCATTTATTTATTTATTTATTATTTATTATTCACATTTATATGCCGCCCTTCTCCTAAGACCCAGGGCGGCTCACAACAACAATACAATAAAAATTTAAAAATTAATTGCATTCACACAACACACAAACACAATCAGCTCACAGTCGCTGATGGAGGGACACTCCTAGGGCCCAGGGGCAGAGCACAGCTCATACGCCCCAAGCCTGTTGGCATAGATGCGTCTTCAGCAGTTTCCGGAAAGCTAGGAGGGAGGGAGCAGTACGAACCTCTGATGGAAGCTGGTTCCAGAGGGCTGGGGCAGCAACGGAGAAGGCCCTTGCCCTAGGCCCGCCAGATGACATTGTCTAACAAACGGGACTAGTAGGAGGCCAACCCTATGCCCCCTAACCGGTCGCTGGGATTCATGAGGCAGAAGACGGTCCCGCAAGTATCCTGGTCCATGTCCCCCCTCGTCCTTCTCATTAAACTAGACATACCCAATTCCAGCAGCCGTTCCTTATATGCTTTAGCCTCCAGTTCCCTAATCATCTTTGTTGCTCTTCTCTGTACTCTTTCTAGAATCTCAACATCTTTTTTACATCGTGGTAACCAAAACTGGATGCAGTATTCCAAGTGTGGCCTTACCAAGGCATTGTAAAGTGGTATTAACACTTCACATGATCTTGATTCTATCCGTCTGTTAATGCAGCCTACCACTGTGTTGGCCTTTTTGGCAGCTGCAGCACACTGCTGGCTCATATTTAGGTGATTGTCCACTAGGACTCCAAGGTTCCTCTCACAGTTACTACTATTGAGCAAGGTATCCCCTATACTATACCCGTACATTTGGTTTTTCTTGCTTAAATGTAAAACCTTACTTTTTTCATTTTGTTAGATAGCGTCCAGTGTTCAAGTCTGACAAACCCAGGTTGGCTTTTAGTAATGACTTTGTTTGCCTCTAGGTGTTCGCTGATTCGTTGTTTGATTATCTTTTCCAGGATCTTCCCAGGTATTGAGGTCAGGCTGATAGGTCTGTAATTTCCTGGGTCCATTTTTTTCCTTTTTTGTAGATGGGAACTACATCAACTCTTGTCCAGTCCTCTGATAGTTCCCCTGTGCTCCAGGATCTTTGAAAAATATAGTTCAGTGGTTCTGAGATCACATCTGCCAGTTTCTTGAGAACCTTGGGGTGTAATCCATCTGGTCCTGGCGATTTGAACTCATCTAGGCTGGACAGGTGCTCACTTACCATTTTCTTGCCTATCTTAAATTGTGTTTCTATTCTGTTTTTTATGGCACTATTTTTGATAGTTTGGTCTGTTTTTTCCCTTTGTGTAAAGACAGATGCAAAAAACGAGTTAAATAGTTCTGCTTTCTCCCTGTTGCTTGTCACCTTCTTGCCACTTTCACCCATTAATGGACCAATCATTTTCTTCATTTGTTTTTTACATGTTGAAAGAAGCTTTTTTTTTGTTATTTTTGACTTTGGTCACAAGCCTTAGTTCATTTTGAGCCTTGGCTTTCCTCACTTCATCTTTGGAGGCTTGGGCTATTTGCTGATATTCTTAGTTATGTGCCCCTCTTTCCACTTTCTATACTTGTCCTTTTGTGGTGGGGAATTTTGGTGGGTGGGAGTGTGGTTGGGGATTATGTGTGTAGGACCTGGTCTTTGGGTGTCATGTAAATTTCATTGTATGTGTATAATGTGTGCACACATACAATGACAATAAAGTTATTAATTAATTATTTATATCTTTCAATTTGTCAGAGAGTTCTTTATGCAGCCATTTTTTGAGAGCTGTTATTTTTCCTCTTTGTTGGTATTGTGCTAGACTGGGCTTTTATTATCTCATTTTTCAAAATTTCCCAAGCTTCTTGAGTTGTTTTCCCCTTGAGGATTCTCATCCATGGAATCCTTCCCAAGCCCTCTCTAAGTTTATTGAAATTAGCTCTCTTGAAGTCCAAGACTCTAGTTTGACTGTGTTCTATTACTTGTGCTTCCATAATGTTGAATTCCAATATTGCATGATCACTTCCTCCCAGGGTTCCTATGACTTCAACACCTTCTATCATTTCATCTCTGTTAGTGAGAATTAGATCTAAAATGGCTAATCCCCTAGTTTCCTTCTCTACTTTTTGGGAGACAAAGTTGTCTTCTAGGTTTGCCAGGAACCTGTTTGATCTTCCACTTGGTGCAGAGTTTGTCTCCCAGTTGATGTCAGGGTAGTTAAAGTCCCCCATGACTATTGGGATTTGCTTCCTACATACCTTAGTTAGCTGACTATCTATTTCCTCTGTTTGGTTGGGTAGCCTGTAGTATACACCTATGGCAATGTCATTTCCCCCCCTTTTATATTGACCCAAATGCATTCAAGACAGTTTTTATCATTGTTGTGCTCTATTTCTGTAGAGATGTAGTTATTTCTTATATAGAGAGCAACTCCACCGCCTCTTTTATTTGGTCTGTTTCTTTTAAATACTTTAAATCCCTCTAGCTGTGTGTTCCATGTGTGGGTTTCATCCCACCATGTTTCCGTAATGACAACAATATCATATCTGCCCTCATTAACCTGAATTTCTAGTTTACCCTGTTGGCTGTTCATACTCTGTGCATTTGTGTATAGACATTTGAGTCCTTTATGACTGGCCCTGTGTTTACTTTCTACATAACCTGTGTGGTGCCTGAGTTCCCCTATTATCTTACCACCTATTTGGTTACTGCACTTTGTGTGGAGCTCGCTATTAGAGGCTTGATTTTGCTTGACAGCAAGGTTGATATTCTTGTGCACACACACATCTATGTTACATGCACTGATAGCTCTATAATTTTTAGATTGCTGAAGACAGGGTTGTTCTGTATCAATTAACTCACTGTCCCCGCTGTTTAGTTTAAATTTTGCTCCAGAAAATCTGTGAATTTATAGCCAAGTAACTCAGTCCCTTTCTTTTATGGATGAAAACCATCTCTTTTGTACATCTTTTCATTGGACCAGCTACAGACATTGTGACTAATATATCCAAAGCCTTCCCCTTTATACCACTCCTTTAGCCACATATTTAATTGCACTATGCACTGGCCTTTTCCATTTTGCTCCTTATATACTGGTAAAACCTCTGAGAAAATAAGCCTACAGCCTATTCTGCTAAGTTCCTTCCCCAAGCTCTGGAAATTGTTCTGCACATCTTTTTGGGACAGATCTTTAGTGCCAAGATGTATGATAGCCTCCAGATCACAGTCCTTGCTGCCATTCCTGATTATTTTAGAAATACACTTCTTGTCCCTTCTGGCAGTAGCGCCTGGAAGACACCTGACCTCTTTCGAAGCCTCTGTGTCCTTTCCTAAATTTACATCCCTTATAATTGAATCCCTACCAGAAGGTAGCTTCTCTTTTTGGATGCCTTTCTGTTCTTGCATGTCTAATGTATAATACCTGATTCACACTTCTTCCTGTTGAAATCTAGTTCTTCATCTCGGACCACAATCCCCTGCTTATTTGAGTTATCTTCACAAATACCTTTACCTGTCTCATTAATGTCCCTATTAAGGTCAGCAAGGGCACTGTAACTGTTGTGCAGGGACACAGTGAAAGCTTTGCGTTTATGATTCACAGCTCTCACCCTGCCAGATCCCATGGTTGTCCACACTGCCCTTCTCCTGCAGGATCTTTGTGGTAGAGGGGGCTGATAGCACGGAGGCTTAATAGAGTAGAGGGGCTGAACTAGACACCTAATTTCTGCCTGAAGAGCAGAGATTACAGACTCTAGATAAATAATCTGTCCTTGTAGGCTAGTGATTTGTTTACAGATAGGTCAGTTTCCAAGTTTGAAAAGGGTACTGTGGAAGACAGCTGCAAAGTAAGTGTTGTACTGAACTAAGACAGACATTCTTAGATACAGGGAATCTCAGATGCACTTGCCCTGAATGCACTGCTGCTGTTTTTGATTTTTAGTTATAGGTGTGCGGGCTGCTACTTTGAAATGGAGTTTAAATACAGTATAAATACAATATAAATGCAATGGAAATCCAATCAGGGCCTAGCTACTATCCTGGTGGAGTCTTCCAAGACTTACAGCTCTTGCATCAGCTGAATGCAGTATAGCACATCCCGGCAGTTCTGGCAGCAGTTGAAATGGAGTTTAAATACAGTATAAATACAATATAAATACAATGGAGATCCAATCAGGGCCTAGTTACTATCCTGGTGGAGTCCCCCAAGACTTACAGCTGTGAGTTCTCTGATAGGACCTGTGAGTTCTCTTACAGGAAGAAAGGAAAGAAAGATTTAATAGATTGAAGGTAATAGTTCAAGAATTCAATCATGAAAAGAAAAAGCAGATACAAGAACAAAGAAGAAGCCCCTGCTTGCTATCTCTATTTTTAACATCTATTGGATATTATGTTAAATGATACAAAGAATAAATGCTTCTGGTGCTACACTTCCAATATTCTCTACTGTTATTTTATACTACATTTTTATGACATCTCCTAGTTGTAAAACTCCAGGAAAAAGGTAAGAACATTATTCATTTATATAAAACACGTATACCATTTATTTCCTTTGGTTCTATCAGAGTTTCCAGAAGAAGTAGAACTATTCTGCTTTTTTTTGAAATGCAAAAAAAGAGAGCTTTCTATAGGTAGATAGCAATGAATGCACCATTGGCCCATGTAGAGCACTGACTTGGAGCTGTTGACAGCAGCAGTTGGGGTAAATCTATTTAAATTTAATTGAATTGTGCATCAATCTGTATCTTTAGCCTGCTTTTGCTCCTTGCATGTTATACCCTCTCTATAGCTGAGCTTGCTGTTTATTTGGAAACATCAGGTCTAAAGCTTTTCCTTTACTGGAACAAAATAAGATGCATGAGTTTTAATTTAAAATTATAGCACGATGGAGCTTACAAAGGTATGGACTACTGGCATATCTGGTCTGATTTCCTGAATTAATGTTACATTATATTTTTGAGGCAATACTAAAAATACAACTTAAGATATAACTTGTTTTATATGACAAAAAATAAAAAAGAGAGATGAAGATGGAGAGCAAGTACCCATGGGAAGAGGACAGTTAGTTTGTAGTAATCCAAAATCAGAAAAGTGTGATAGACCATTTTAAGACCAGCAAATTTTATTATAGGTCATAAGCTCTTGTGAGGTTCAGCTGATTTCATTAGATGCATGGAGTAGCTTAAGTAATGGAGGATGGAAGAAACAAAAAATAGTTATGCATATGGTAGTTCTATGCAGAACAGATTACAGATACCTTATCAATTAGCAATTATAACGTGTTAAAAATCCATTGTATTGGTTCCGACCTGAGATAGTCTGAAACTTATTGATATATGAAAATTCAGCCATCTCACACCTAAAGAAAAATAGTATTTTTCTTTCAAAACTGCTACTCTGAGATCTATAATAGTATGTCCCGGAATGTTAAAATGTTTTGCTATTAGCCTGACCTTGTTTCGAGACCTGATATCAACTACATGTCCATTAATTTTTTTGCACAAAGCTTGGACTGTTTGTCCTATGTAATATCTAGAGAAGGTTGGTTGGAAGATAACAGCATATATCCTGTAAGAAAAACAAGTAAATATGTTTCTGAAGCTATTGAAGCATATAGTGAATGCAAAGCCAATAACTGATTTGTTACAGGGTCTGGTTTCCATAGTATTGGTATCATTTTCATGTAGTTTCTTGTTGTTTATAAGAATCTGCCTGAGCTTGGGTGGTTGCCTGAAGGCAATATGTGTGTGCTATCAAATGTCTGAGAAAGCATAATGTCCAGTATAGGCTTTATATTATTAATAATGTGTTTGGGAAGCTTAGGCTGTGAGCTGTAGGTAATAATCAGTGATATTCTGTTCTGTTTTGTGATCTGGCTTTTAATAGGGTCTCTCTGAGAATCAGTCCAATTGTAATGATTTATATATTGATTATTCTGGGTTGGTAAATCAGTATCCTGGATGCCTGTATTAATTGATATCTTAACACAAAGAATACAAGAGAAATATTGGAAATTCAATAATCTAGCAATATTACAAAAAAACCTGCAAATATTTTGTTCACCATAGTTCATAGATTAATGCTTTCAAATAGACTGCAGGAATATGTGAAACTTCAATTCAGAATGTCCCATTCATTTAACATTTTTTCCAAAACAATATGTGAGCAGCATCATATATAAGCACTTACTTTCGCTGCATTAGAATTTATAACATAAGGCCTAAATAATTAAGATGATCTACTTTGGTTTATTATTAACATATGAACCATCTTATGAAGGGAGGCTTCTTGCACATAATAAAATCCAGTAAAAATATACTACTGTCATGCATTTGCAATATCATAATCCAGAAATATTTATATTAGTTCTAAAGTTACCTGACATACATATTTGGCATTGTGACAGACATGTTCTGACTTAAAACAATATATTATATATAATAATATAGAAATACTGTGTAATTTATTTTTGTCACATCCACATTTTTAAACAATCTGATATTGCTAGAAGAATAGAGTAGAGTAGAGTAGAGTAGAGTAGAATAGAATAGAATAGAATAGAATAGAATAGAATAGAATAGAATAGAATAGAATAGAATAGAATAGAATAGAATAGAATAGAATAGAAATAGAGTAGAGCTGGAAGGGGCCATAGAGGCCTCCTAGCCAGCCCCCTGCTCAAGCAGGAGAACCTATACCATCTCAGACAAGTGACAGTCTAGCCTCTTTTTAAAAATCTCCAGTGATGGAGCACCCACGATTTCTGGAAGCAAGCTATTCCACTGGTTAATTGTCTTCACTGTAAGGAAGTTTCTCCTTAATTCCAGATTGCTTCTCACTTTGATCAGTTTCCAATCATTGTTTCTTGTCCTGCCCTCTGGTGCTTTGGTGAATGTGGACACCCTCCTCTTTGTGGCAGCCCCTCAAATACTGCAATACTGCTATCATGTCTCCCCTATTTCTTCTTTTATTTAGACTAGCCAAACACAAGTCCTGCAGCTGTTCTTCGTATGTTGTAGTCTCCAGGCATTTGATCATCTTAGTTGCTCTTCTTTGCAGTTTTTCCAGACTCTCAACATCTTTTTTATGATATGGTGATCAAAATTGGCTGCAGTATTCCAGGTATGGTCTTACTAGAGTTTTATAAAGTGGTACTAATACCTCGTGTGATCTTGATTCTATGCCTCTATTTACACAACCCAGGATTGTATTAGCTTTTTTGGCTGCTGTTGCACACTGTTGGCTCATAGTTAAGTGATTATCCACTAGGACTCCAAGGTCCCTCTCACAGTTACCGTTTTTAAGCCAGGTCTTATCCAATCTGTACTTGTACCTTTGATTTTTCCAGCCTAAATGTAAAACTTTGCTTTTCTCCACATTGAAACTCATTTTGTTGGATATGGCCCTTTGTTCAAGTTTGTCAAGATCTTTTTGGATCCTGAGCTTGTCTTCTGGGGTGTGGCTATTCCTGCCAGTTTAGTATCATCTGCAAATTTGATGAGTTCCCCTTCTATTTCCTAAACTAAGTTATTTATGAAGATATTGAACAGTACTGGGCCTAAGTGTTACCCCACTGCTTACTTCTCTCCATGTGGAAGTAGTGTGGTTGAGGACTACTCATTGAGTATGGTTTGCCAGTCAGCTACAGATCCATCTGGTGGTGATGTTGTCTATTCCACATTTTTCTACTTACCAAGGAGTAGGTTGTGGTCTACTTTATCAAATGCCTTGCTGAAGTCTAAGTATACTATGTCCACAGTATTTTACTGGTCTATTAGTTTAGAGAATGTTTGTAGCTCAGGGTTGCAATGAGGAGTATTTGGTGGTCTCTGAGCTTGGCTGCTTTCTTGCAGACTTTTCATTACGCAAACTAGGTAACATCAACATGTTATCTGGTTTGGATAATAAAATGTCTGCAAGAAAACAACCAAGTTGAGAAATAAATTGATGTAATTCACATTTCCAAAATATTAGTAGTTATTTATCAAAAATTTGTGATAAAAAAGATAATTACTGTAAAAAAAGATAAAATGGTGTAACTACAGAAAGAGAAAGTGAATAAGGATGGATGGATGGATAAATGAGAGATAAATAAATCTAAAAACTAATCTGAGAATGGATTTAGAAATGTATGTCATGAATTGTATAAGATTAATTTATATGAACTGAAAGAGACAAGGTTTAGACTAACCCATACTTCCTTCAATTAAGGTCCTATTTTATATGCTATAATTTACATAGACGCTGAGGACTTACTTCAGTTATATTAATACTAATTTGAGATTTTAATATAATTATATAAATATATATCTTTAGTATAGGGATAATGATTATTTTATCCAGATCTTAAATAAAATATACTTAATGCTTTCTGGTCACTGGTGTGATACATATTCCTTAGTGTTTAACATTCTTGTCACTATCTACCACTCCCACTTAAAATCAATAAAAAGTCTTGTCCTGCTGTAGTTTAGAAGTCTCTGCTTCAATGGCAAATTTAATGAGTTCCTTAATGTCCTTCAGAGGAAAAAAAAAGCAGCAAAAAGAAATGATGAACATCCTATTGATATATATCATGAGTGAATTTCCTAAAAAGGATATTGAATTTTCGACTGAAACTGTTTATATTATGCATATGCAGACATTTTTTAAAAAATCAACAGGTTCTCCTTAAATGTATTAGCAGTTAATTAGGATTTAGTAAACACTTCTTTTATTCCTCTTTCTGCATAACATTTACATCAGATCATCAGAAAATGGTAGGCAGCTGTAAACATGAATCATAACACCACATTATTTTCATAGCAATGATAGTTAAAGTTAAGTTAATCAAAGGCTCAGATCTTTCTTTAATACACGTGGCTTTAGAAAGGCCTCACTCATTGCTTAATGCAAATTGTCTTCTTTTTTATATTTTTTCCTCTGGCCATTTAATTTCATTCTGATTGTTCTCTTCAATTGTGTGATTTTTTTTTTTCAGCAATAAGGGTTGATAAGTGCTTTAGAAATTATTTTGACTCAATTTCAAGATTAACTTTTTACAAATGGTTGCTGGAAGGGATGTTTATTAAATATATACAAAGGCTCTAAAGTGAAAGCGGTGATATTTTTAAAGAAAACATTCTAGTTGATAGCATTTCAAATTGCTTTCTACTAACAAAGCATGTGATATGATGAAAAACTATTCTCACTGTGTAATTGGTTAAAATATCACAAACATTATTGCTTTTAATTTTACACTTACAGTCTGCTAGCACCAAGAAATACCTTTTTTGTATTTGCAAATGACTCAGAAAACAGAAAATAGTTCCCATTAAAGAAATTGTTTCCATTCATCCTGCATCATTTTGTCAATTTATTCTGGAGGATTCCCAAACTCTCTGTAGAATGCATCCAAGGCAACAGAGAAAATCGTGGCTTCAAGGAGAAAGTAAAATCAAGATAAATTTCCCTTCTTCTGCAGGAATATCTCTTTATAAATACTGGTATACCTTATCAGAAGGATGGTTATTATAACTATTACAATTCCAAACAATGAAGAAGGAAAAATGACTATGAAAGATTAAAAAAATGAAACAGAAAGAAGGAACCAAATAGAAGGTTATGAGAGCAAATAAACAATACAGTGAGAGAACAGGGAAAGATAATAAAAATGTGTCTTAATATAAAAAAGATAAAGTGGAAGATTTAAAAGAAAAGTAGTATGAAATAGTAGATTTGCATTTCTCCAAACATAATTATGGTTACTCTTCAGATTTCTTTGTTCCAACAGGCATACAGTTACAAAGAAATAAATCTAAAAGGTGTGTCTAATAATGTAGAACAGTGGTTCTCAACCTTTTTCAGGTTGAGACCCCACTTGCGCCGTCCATGCGCGCCACGACCCCGACCTGGGTGCGCGTGCGCACGCGCGCCAAAAAATAAATAAATAAAAAAAATGGCACACAGCGACGCCCCGATCTGCGCATGCGCGAGCGACGGCCCGATCTGCGTGTGCGCGTGCGGTGGCCAATCTGCGCGTGTGCGTGCGCCGGGCCGATCTGCACGTGCGCCGGGCCGATCTGCACGTGCCCCGGGCCGATCTGCGTGTGCGCAGAACCGGCTGGCCTGCTGGCTCCAGACCAGGCCGGCCTCGCCTCCCACCGCTGCCTCAGAGACTCCGGCAGGCACACCGAGGAGCGGTCCAGAGCAGGCGGGCGCAAAGCTGCCTCCTTCCCACTCTGCTCTGCCACGTCCCAGGCCCGGCCTCCAACTTGCCCTCCGGCAGCCGGCCAAGCGGTCGGGGCAGGCGGACCTCGAGGCGGGCCTGCACTTCACCAAGACCGGCTCGGCTATGGCGAGAGGCGCCCGACGGCCGCCTCCGGCCCCCAAGTCCACGCTCCGCTCCTCACCCTCCTCCCCGGCCGGCGTCCAGGTCGCAGCGCTCTGCCTGCCAGGCTCGTCCGGGACTCCCGCACCATCCGCAGGGCCGGCAGCAGCCGCAGGTAGGTAGGTGGGCGGCAGGACTGGGGAGCCCGCCCGGGCCAGCTCGCTCTTGGCGCCAGCTCACTCTCGGCGTCTGGCCAGGCTCCCCGGCTCCCTCCCCGGCTCGGCCTCCCCCCACGCCCGGCTCCCTCCCCGGCTCGGCCTCCCCCCATGCCCGGCTCCCTCCCCGGCTCGGCCTCCCCCCAGGGTAGTTCATCTTCTTACCTATCCGCTGGCTGGGCGCCTTACCGCCTGCTTTGGCCGCCGCCGCCGAGCGAGGGAGGGAGGGAGTGAGTAGGACCGAGCCAGAGCCAGGCAGGCAGGCAGGGAGGCAGGCAGCCCCCGGGAGCCCCGCTGCCCCCATTGGCCGCTGCGGAGAAAAGGGGGCAGCGCTGGTGAGGGCCGGCCAGGGAGGAGGGCGAGGAGAGGAGCGCGGACTTGGGGGCCGGAGGCGGCCATCGGGCGCCTCTCGCCACAGCCGAGCCTGTCTCGGTGAAGTGCGGGCCTGCCTCGAGGTCCACCTGCCCCGACCACTTGGCCGGATGCCGGAGGGCAAGTTGGAGGCCGAGCCTGGGACGTGGCGGAGCACAGCGGGAGGCGAGCGGCCCGGTTGTGCTGTGCATGTGCAGTTCGGCCTGTTTTGCTGCGCATGTGCGGATCGGGTCATCGTGCGCACTGCACATGCGTGGTTCGGCCCGTCGCGTGCACGCAACGGGCCGAACAGCGCATGCGTCGGCTAAAAAAATGAAAAAAAATGAAAAAAATGAAAAAAATGGCGGACGGCAGCGTTTGGCGACCCCTGTGAAATGGTCGTTCAACCCCAAATGGGGTCGCGACCCACAGGTTAAGAACCGCTGATGTAGAAACATAACTGCCATTCTAAGTTTTGTTTTTGTCTAGCTGATAGGCTGATCTAATTTGTTGGTTTCATGAAATCCTAGAAAAGTCATGTTGACTTGGAATAGAGATGGAAGGGCCTGGAAAAAAATGGAAAAATTGGGGAGAGAGGGGGAAGAAAGGTTTTTTCATTTTTCCAAAGTCTTTTTTCTCCCAATTTTTCCATTTTTTTTCCAGGCCTTCCCATCTCTACTTGGGAACATTACAGAACATATCAAAAGAGTTCAGTCTGTAAACAGAATTATAATTGTGTGAATACCAATTTGTAGAGAGAAAAAAATCTTCATTTTTGATTGGGAGATTAGCTTTGGAAATTGTGGAAATTGTGTGTGTGTGTGTGCACGCGCGCGGCACGTGCATATGTGCATGCTTGCATCTGAATGCACACACTGTCTTAAATTCAGAAAAGCATTAGAGAAAATATTCCATAACATTCTAATTAGCAAATATGGGCTGGAGGTTATGGTCAAGTGTTTATAAAACTGCCTTTTCATCAAATTGAAGCGGAAGGTGATGACATAAGCTTCAGTTCTGGTCACATTTTTTTTCTGCATTTGCATTAATGTTGGCTGAAGTGTGCTAAGAAATGCATATCAAATTTGCAGATGACACAGAATTAGATGGTACAATGAAATTTAACAGAAATTAATAAAATACATACAAATATAAAATCAAATGTAGATATAGAATGAGGAATACCTGCTTGATAACAAAACTTGTGAAGAAAGGAGCTTGGAATAATATTTAACAAGTCAGCAACATGGTGTGGCTACAAGAAAAGTGAATGTAATTTTAGACCACATCACATTGCTTCTCTTCCAAAATGTGGTTAACATTTTGTGCTACATCCAGGAGTTCTTCAGAAATATGGGAATGATACAAATAAATATGTTTATGGCTGTGGATCATTCATTCTTTTTAGCTGATCCACTAGAGTTGCAATTTTATATTTATGTATACAACAGGGAATGTCCATTAAATACCCAATTAAAAATTGGAGGTCTAGAATATATGCAAAGGAGTGTAGACTCTGGAGAAGAAAACAATGAACTATTAAGGGAGATAAAATGACATTCCATTGTCTTGGGAAAGTACAAAGCATCAGAAAGAAACTCAAAATAACTATTATTGATTTTGTTTGGTGTAAGAAGGAATATATATAGGCTAACTCTGTCAGACTTTCAAACTGTTGTTTTGAATACTTGCAGTGTTTCCTGACCTTGCCTACCTTTAAGAGCTGAGATGGTAGCAGACAATTTGGCTCGGACACTTTCTGCTTAGGAGCCTTAAGCTTTTAATCAAAACTGCTGAAATTGACTGGAAATGAAATTGGCCACAGGTAATCCTAGCTTCCAACCATTCATTTAGCAACCATTTGAAGTTGCAATGGCACTGAAGAAAAGTGGTTTACAATGGGTGCTCGCACTTACAACTGTTGCAGCATTCTCAGAGTTAAAATCAAAATTTAGATTCTTGGCAACTATCATGTATTTACAATGGCTCCAGCATTCTGAGGTCATGTGATCATCATGTATGACCATACCAGATAAATTAATGAAGGAAGCCAGACCCACTTAATGACTGCATGGTTCACTTAATGACTGCAGTGATTCACCTAACAATTTTAGTGATTCACTTAACAACCAGAATAAAAAAGGATGTAAAATTAAGCATGGTTCACTTAATAACTGTCTTGCTTAGCAATAGACATTCTGTTTCAAACTGTGGTGGTATCTGTATCTGGTTTTCATTTTTTTTATTTCTGGCATCTTTGCCAGATTTTGAATGGAGTGCCCTTAATAACTAAAGTCCTTGATTAGGGAATTTATTTTTTATTATTCGTCCCAATCTGTAAAAGCAAACAGTAACTACACTTTTTTTCCAAGGGCATATATTTGGAGACACACTATTTTGACAGATCTTTTTTATAAGCCCCTTTTGTGACTCACCTTTCTCCAGCATGATGACTGGAGAATCCACGAGTGGGTTGTCTTAACCTTTCCTGCTCAGATGAGACTAAGTCTAAAAAGTTGCCACACCTCCTGCTGGGCTAGACTGACCCAGTTTTTCGACTTAGTCTTCGCTCAGCAGGACACTTTTATTTGGGCTCCTTCTAGGCTTAGAAATTAGGTTGAAGACCCCACTCATGGATTTACATTCTTCACTCTGTGACTGATTCCCCTTGAATTAGTTTAACTCACTCAGGAAATAACAGATGGGAATTTTCGATCGTTTTGGCTTCTCCAGATGATCGGGTTAGCCCAGACATCTCCCTGAGCTTTCTGATGGCGTGGATTGTCTCGCTCTTTCCAAGCGACTTCCAGCTGATCCAGATGCCGCAGAGCTTTCCCCGACCAAATCGCAGCTGTTCCTGATGCTGCAGAGCTCATTGGAGCTCCATCAGGCCTCTTTTGAAGTTTTGCCTCACTTGCGAGCCTCCTTTCTGGCTGTGGCTGACAGGCGCTAGGAAACCATGCAAGTCTACGAGCTCTCCCTTTGTGAGTTTTTTTGCTGGATATTTGCCTCCCAGCTCTCTTCATGATTTTTTTGCTAAAAATTTGCCTCCCAGCACGAACTTAGTTCGAAGGCAGCAGCACAGGCATGAATATCTCCTTTGGGCAGTCCTGTCAGTTTGCTGCAGCCGTTTCTTTTGAATTCTGTGTGAAAGCCTTCTGCCTCAGCCTTCAGGCAACTGTCAAATTTGGTGTGGCCACCATTTTGACCGCTGTGCAAACATTCCTCTGCCTTCTCAGCCTTGTTTCACCTACAGGGACTGGCATACAGGCCTTTGAGAGCATCATATCTGGGACACTAGCAAGAGTTCCCCAAGGGGCCTGTTCTTTACCCCATTACTTTTGGGTGCCTAGGGAGCAGCTCAAACAGAACTGGCACCATTTTGTGACTTCATCCTCTGAGTGACATCAGAGGTCTTCAACCCTCTTTGGATAGAACTTGCCAATTGATCACTTAGCAGACCCTTTGTTACAGGGAGTTATTATTTGCCACCTGTCCTTCGTAGGTGAGGGCACTGTGTCCCAGAAGGCCTAGCAGATAGCTTTAGATAACTATCTGTGACTGTCAGCCATTGATTAACTTGGTCAGAGCATGGAATACCCCCTCTGACAGACAAAAAATCATGGTTCTCTCCCATGTCAGATATCTCCTACCTGGAATATCTTGGCTACAATGGCAGACAATGTGACTCCTCAGTCTGCGCAGGGCACTTCTGGATCCCCCACCAAGAAAAAACATAGGTCCTCCAAGTTGGAGGCAGTGGGGAGGATTAAAGCCAAAGCCAAGGCTATATCTACCAAGAAGACCTCCAAGGCAGCTGTGAGAGAGGCCACAAGGAGACATCAGGCACTAGAAAGAGAGTTTTCCAGAGCTCAGAGGCTCACTTCGAGTGGGACAGAATTGGTTTCCCCTGTTCCACTGGAGAGATCGCTTTTCAAGCCTCAACACACGCCACTTAACGCAGCCCCACAGGCTTTGTCTCCTCAGAGGGAAACTGGACAGGTGGATCTCCCCTTCTCTTGCCAGGCGACAGGTCCTTGGGGGGGTTTCCCCTTCCCCTAGAATTCAACAGGGCCTGGAGGCCACCTTTATGCCTACGGCACCAGGCCTTCGCCCAGTGGAGCAACAGGGAGTGTGGCCTAACCAGTTTCAGGCTCTGATGGCTCAAGCCTTCACTCAATACATGGCCTCTTCCCTGGGCCAGCGGCCCATTCAGAAACCTGTGCCTCCATTGACAACTTTGCCCCAGACAGAAACATCCCTCTTTCCTGGTTTTGCCTTCTCGGACAGATCTTCTCAGGGTGGAGAATTGGGATCGGATGATTGTGAGATGTCTGGCATGCTGATGTCAGATGATGAGGAGGCCTCTCCAGATCCTTCTCCTGTTACTGGTCTCTTTGACCCATCTCTGTTCAAGTCATTGCTCCTGAAGGCATGCACTTTGGCCAACATCGCCCCAGGCGAGGAGCCACAGCCAACACCTCCCACCACCCAAGACTCGAACCCATTGTTCTCTGAGCTGATGGTTGCAGAGAGACACATTTCTTGTCCACCCGTCTTCCGCAGCACGGTCCAAAAGCAATGGGCATCCCTTGGTACTCTCCCCACTCCCAGTGGGACAGAGAAAAAAACTCTTTAACGTCACACCCTCCTTCTCTTTGCTCCTTGAAGACACACCTTTAACCTCTCTATTTTCTTCTTCCACTGTACCAGGGTACATGGCCAAGGCTCTAAGAGTGAGGGACAGGAGGTTTGATTTTTCCCTTCACAGGTCTCATCAAGCCTCGGCGTGGTCAGTGAAGGCACCGACATTGTCGTCATTCTTCACCAGATCCTCCATCATCTGGCTTTGCAAACTCCAGGCTTTGATACCCCCAGACCAGGTGCGAGCACATCAAATTCTGGGCAAGCTGGTCGCCACATCTGAATATGTAGCGGACACTTTGCTTCATTCAGCCAGGTACTCTGCCCAAGCCATAGCCGCCAGCATGTCGGCCCACAGACTCCTTTGGCTCAAACAATGGCGGGCTGACCTGAAGTCCAAATGGTATTTGGCAACTGCTCCCTACAGTGGTAATCATCTTTTCGGCACAGTCCTTGATCCTTACCTGGTTGAGGGAAAAGACAAGCGCAAGGTGCTCACGCACATTTCTAGGAGAGTGGATAGGAGATTCCAACAAGACTCCCGGAGACAGTCCTTTCGTGCCGGACCTGCCTGGGACTGGTCTCGAAACCCCCACTCCTTTCCCTCCAGACAGGACTGCCAACAGGACCATACAGCCCCCAGTGCCAGGCCCTAGTTCCAGCCTAAACATCCCTTTCAGGGATCCGGAGGCTGTCCTTTTTGATGGACCAAGTAACTCCAAGGAGGCCTTTCCCATAGGTGGTTGGCTTTCTCTCTTTGCCAGCACATGGGAGGCCACCACCACAGACTCCTGGGTATTAAACACCATTCAACACGGCCTTGCCTTGGAATTCTTA
Organism: Bothrops alternatus; assembly: GCA_034064705.1. NCBI lineage: Eukaryota > Metazoa > Chordata > Lepidosauria > Squamata > Viperidae > Bothrops > Bothrops alternatus. Next base: position 4,860,303 of record JARGCV010000081.1, on the reverse strand, counting down.
ACCAGTCCTCCAGACTGCTTCCTCGCTTGCCCCAACCCGAGGAATGCTACCAAGGCAAGACTCATGTCCATGGCCATTGCCCGTCTACTGCAAATAGAAGCCATAGAACCAGTACCCATGGAACAGAAGAAAAGAGGGTTTTACTCCACTCTGTTCATGGGCCTGAAGACCTCGGGGGGTTGGAAAGCGATATTGGACCTGAAAGGACTAAATTACCACTTGACCTACAAGCGGTTCATAATGCAGACTCTCAAGTCTATCCTGGCCAGTATCAGAAGGGAGGATTTCCTGTCGTCCATAGACTTAACAGAGGCTTATTTGCATGTTCCGATCCTTCCCGAGCACCGCAAATTCCTCAGATTTTGCTATGCCCACCGGCATTTTCAGTACAGAGCACTCCTGTTTGGCCTATCTTTGACCCCACGGGTGTTCACAAAAATCTTAGCGGTGCTAGCTGCCTACCTGAGAATGATTCCGGTGTGTGTGCAATGTTATCTGGACGATATCCCCAAGGTGAATACCTGGTTTCATAGGACACAGGAGGTAGTACTTCCCAATTTTTGCCCTCGTCCATCTCATAGACTAGAATGGCAGTGGCATATACTGGACATGCGAGGGCCCTGCAACATTATATCAAATGGACTTCTGCCTTCTGCAGGTCTGAGGCACTGTTTCCTTTCAGCCCTCTTCCATGGGCCAGAAGGTCTCTTTGGCCATAGGAAGATGGATAAAGGCTTGATCGCCAGTGCATAGGTGTCACATTCCTTACCTGTTCCCAGCCATTCCACCTGCAGTGCGGCTACATCAGCGGCTTTGTTGACACAGGCATTCATTGAAGAGATTTGCAAGGCAGCAACTTGGTCCTCCCCTTCCTCATTTATCAGGCACTACAAACTGGACAAGTTTGCCTCTTTGGATGCTTTGTTTGGCCGGAGGGTGTTACAGCAGGTGGCATCATCCAGTGGGACATAAGCCCAGACTAGTTTCCCCCTGTAGGGACAGAGTGGCTTTGGTATGTCCCACTCGTGGATTCTCCAGTCATCATGCTGGAGAAGGAGCATTGTCTTACCTGAATGCCTTTTCTCAGCATGATGATGGAGAATCCACACCCACCCCTTAAGGTCCGTCTGGTCCTGTGTCAGGGATAAGAGGAGCCAACGCATCGGACTATCATCGGTTGCTTTGCCTTGGTCAAAAACTGGATCAGTCTAGCCCAATAGGAGGTGTGGCAACTTTCTAGACTTAGTCTCATCTGAGCAGGAAGGTTAAAACAACCCACTCGTGGATTCTCCATCATCATGCTGAGAAAAAGCATTCAGGTAAGACAACAACCCTTCTACTTAGCAATTTTCTATCTAGAACATCCAATCTTAATCTAAGGACTGAGAAGCACCACAGTTTTATTTTTGTCTTGTCCCCTGGGTTAGAAGAGAAATTGGAAGAATCCTTGACATTTTCACTCAAGAATTATTAATTTCATTATTTTGCCATGAGAAACTGCACTGGTCCCTTCAGATGTACAGGACAAAAAGGTTGTGGATCAGTGACTGGAGGGAAGATGGGTATTCCTGCTACCCTGCACATCTATCAATTGGAGTAGATATATCTTCTTACAATAAAATAGCATGAAGCAGGCAGACTATGCAGCACTTACGGGCCAGCAAAAATAAAAAAGCATTACTTTTCATTCACAGAAAAAAAAACAAGATTCAATGTGATGGTTGCCTTTGCAGTGGGCTGAGGTTGAGGATATTTTCTATTTTTCACATAAAGAAATATTTAACAGGCCATTCTTTAGAGCAGGGTTCTTCAAAGTGGTCAATATCAAACCTAAAAGCTCATTTGAACATTTGTTAAATGTTGGGTGTTCATGAAGAATCTGAAACTTCATGAAGTGCTCAGTGAGTGAATAGTTTGGGGATTCTTCCTCTACAGCAAGCAGAATGTCAGATGCTTCCTCAATATAGAAGATACAATCAGATAAAAGGGAAACCACTTAATAGATTTGTTAATATTTGGGCTCTTTTTAGCTCTTTAAAGTAAGAAAACATTACTACAATTTTATCTTTGCAGAAACAGATTCATGTTTCACAAGGTAATAAGCAAATAATTATATGGGCAATTTTTATCAGTGGAATAGTGGAATTGCCTTTCTCTAATGACTGATGGCTGCAATCTGCCAATCAGAATTACTAAATGTATCAGGTAGGTATTTGTCTATTGTAAGTATTGAGGCAAACTTTCAGGGATTAGATAAGTTAGTACTGTTGGAAGAAAAGTCTTCATCCTGGTTCATCCAAGCTGGGAATAAACATGGCATCTGCTTTGAGAAGAAGGTTGTAGTTTATTGCAGAGAAGACTCAGACAGAAAGATGGTTCTGGCAGCAAGAGATGAGCACATTGTAGGAAGTGGATTTTTATACTCTCTGGAACCTTTTGTTTGAAGTTATTTCCTGGTCCTGTTTTGAAACTATTTCCTGTGTCATGTATTCTGACCTGAGTTTGGGTTTGCCCTTTGGCCTTTGTGAGTCCTATCCCAGGTGGGGTATACAGATTTTAGGTCTTTGTCTTCTTAATATCCTAGCTCCCTGGATTTACATCTGCATCTCTATAGAACTGGTTTCTGCTTGGAGAAGGGAGACCTGGGGCTATTAAGAAAACTGGGCATGTTTTCCTGCTTCTTTTAAGATCATTGGAGGAAATATATTTTTCTGCCCTTTTAATATTTCCTTCTCTGAGGGGCTGACTTCCCACAATCCCCGCTTTGTGCCACACGTGTGTGAATGACACACTTACTGGCACAATATTAAAATTGATCTGATCAGGGAGACTTGGTAAACAAGCTGTAAAGTGTTAAGCCAAAAAAAGAAGACACTAATGGAGGCAAGCAGAAAAAAATCCCTGCTCCTCAAAGGGGAGCTTCCAATGTATAAAGTTCTAAAAATCAGGGCAAAAAATTTGTTAGGTGGAAGAGAAATTTATGGTTTCCAATATTCTGTGCCAATTATTTTCAAATGTTGGATGTCACTTTGAGTTCCAGTCAGGTTTGCACATCTCTCTCAAAATTCTTCACAGCCATGGTATGCCTCAGTGCATAACCACTGGCTGCCCATTTTCAAGGGTTGTTTCCTACTTTAGTTCTTAGTTCAGTGCATCCAGGTTTGTAATGTCCAATTGAGGTTAGCCATTATGCAAGCCAGGCTATTAAAGTTTCGTAAATTGCACACAGTGAGCTCTAGGACTCCCAATCTGAGTCCACCAGTGCAATATATCCAGGGCTTAGGTTTGGAGATCTGTTTCCTGCTACTTCCTCAGTCAGGGCATATGAATTACAAAAATCACCTGAATGGGCCTGGTTCCCTCACCCTTGGAATTTGCTGGAAGTTGTACATGCAATAAAGCAAAAATCAGCCTGGGGAACTTTACTGAAGGTAGGTGGAAGAGATCCAGTGTGATTATGAATGGTGTGTGGGTGCAGCTATTAATACAAACAGGCAATACAAACATTTTTGATAAATTTTCCCTCCCACCAGATAGAAGTCCAAGATGTTCAGCACTTGCTGTGCCAACTATTCCCAAATGCCATCACTCCATGAATACATTCAACTGGCTTATTACAATACAAATGGGGCAAGAATGAAAAACTTTACAATGAGTTTCCACCCTCCCCCCATAGTCTCCCTAATTTTCTTCTGAAGCTTCCCGTGGGGACCAATGGCTCCAGGACTCCTTCCTTCCTTTTGCAGCTTTTACAGGCCTCTGGGGGAATGGTAGGACTTGGGAAAATCTGTTCTATTCAAGTTGCATGGTGGCTTTTTAGTGGATGGCTGAATTCAAAACTCAATTCCATTGCTCAAATCGATGGAGGCAGTGTCTGGGTGCTCTGCTTCCAAAGGTTGAGAGGGGTCATCTATGCATGGCTGAAAGACATGAGAGCAAGGTTCCCTCCCCCCTTTCTGGGTGGACTCTCCCAGGAGAGGCAGACAAGGTCATGGAGAACAGAGATAAGAAAAGGAGAAGTACATGAGAGTGGGGTGGGGTAGCTTTTAGGCAGAGTTTGAAAAGACATTAATATTGCACTGATTAAAGAAACAGATAGGCAGACAAACTGAGGACATCATAGATGAGGACAAAAGAAAGCTGGATTCTGGTAAGAGAACAACAAAACGAAATGTTTCACTTCGGAACTTGAACATTTGCAACATGTTAAAGACAAGGACTTGAAAAAAATGCTAGGCAGCTTGAGAATGCTGAAAGCTCCAAATAATTTTAAAAGCCTAATATTTTAAGGTTTGCAACTTGCCAGGGGCAGGAGGATCTATTCTAAAATAGACCACATTATTTTAGAGATTGAAAAATGCTTATATATTCCAGGATTAGCTTCATAGTAGTTTCACTAATTAGTGATAGGATAAGAAAAGTAACTTAAGAAGAAGATTATTTCTCTATACAAGCAAACTTGAGCTTCAGGAGGCTCTTGTAGCTAGACACACATTTTTCAGGAAAGGGATAGATAGATAAAACACATACAGTAAATGCAAGTGAAGCTTTTCCAGCAGATGAACTTAAAACATTCCCTCCTGGTAACTTTGGGCTGTTCTTAAGAGTACAGAGAGAAAGGGGAAATGAACAAACAAACAAACACATTTTTCTTCACTCTGTTTGTTGGTCAGACAAACAGAGTGAGGGTATTTCCTTCTTTTTTGGCAGTGGCTTGTTTTAAGTAGAATTTCTAGCAGAAGGTTAAAATTCTTTTATCTTTGGATTTGAAACAGTTAACAGTCACATTTATCTCACACACAAAGTCTTTGACACACATATATACACAAAGAAAAGGAAACAGAAAGGGAAACAGAACTTTTAATTCTACACATTCTAGTCATTCCCATCACAAATCTCAATTAAGTCAAAGTTAGGGAAGGCATAAGTCTTAAACAAACCACATGGTTGGAGAGAGAGAGAGAGAGAGAGAGAGAGAGAGAGAGAGAGAGAGAGAGAGAGAGAGAGAGAGAGAGAGAGAGAGAGAGAGAGAGAGTCACTATTTCTTATTTTCCCTTTAAGTACCTTTATTTAGCCAAATTGGTTTCCCAGAAAAATCCTGAGCAAAGCCCATTTCTTACGTATTTCTCTTGCTCTTTGTTTTGAGAAAATCTCCTGGGGGGGGTCCTAATTGTCATCTTTGAACTGCTGCTTCCCATGTTCCCTCTCAGATGTGGAGCTCACTTTAGCTCAGTCAGGTACAAAAGGAAAAAAAACTGGTTTTTTGGACAAAAAAGCGTCCGGGGAAAACTTTGGTTCCCTGACAAAGTACCCTTACCTCCTTCCCTGGGAACTATCTGGCACGGTTTTCTGACTCCTCATTAGTCCGGGAGGACTTGCGCCTTTTTGAAAAGTGATGAGTACTGACCCCTCCTTTTCTGTTACGGTTTTCAGACCCTTGTGTGTCTGGGAGGACCTGCGCTTTTTGGAAAGTGATGAGTACTGACCCCTCCTTTTCTGCCCCCTATGCAGTGAATACTGGCACCTTCTGAACTAGGCTTTGCTTCCAGGGCCTTACCAGCTAATTGCCCAAATCCAATTCTCTCATTCACTCATTCCATTCCATTTTCACACAGCCTCTCCCTTTTCCCTAGCAAAAGGTCCTACACTCTGGCCAAACCACCATGCTTTCCAGGGTCTGCCACTTGAACAGATCCTTTCTGCGGCTAGGAAAGACCAGAGGGAGCAAAATCCAAGTGTGATTGGGAAAAAAAGGATCTTCTCACTCACACACACAGACATACACACATTTCCTTTGTTCCCCTGGGCATTAAAGTTAAAATTTAGAGATACTCACCTTACCTTCTTTCCAAAGCAGCTCTTGAGCTCAAACTCAAAACTCTGTTTACTACCCTGGCTCCACATGGGCAGGGCCTGGGAAACCCATCCACAGACATAAGGGGTCTGCTGCCAGCAAGATGGGGCTTACGAGTCTCAGTCCATTGGAGAGGTTAGCTTGGAGTCCCATCTGGGTGCCAAATTGTTGGAAGAAAAGTCTTCATCCTGGTTCATCCAAGCTGGGAATAAACATGGCAACTGCTTTGGGAAGAAGGTTGTAGTTTATTGGAGAGGAGACCCAGACAGGAAGATGGTTCTGGCAGCAAGAGAAGTGAAAAAAGGGCTGAGCCCATTGTAGGAAGTGGATTTTTATACTCTCTGGAACCTTTTGTTTGGAGTTATTTCCTGGTCCTGTTTTGAGACTATTTCCTGTGTCATGTATTCTGACCTTGAGTTTGGGTGTGCCCTTTGGCCTTTGTGAGTTAAACCTACCATGTCCTGTCCCAGGTGGGGTATGCAGATTTTAGGTCTTTGTCTTCTTAATCTCCTAGTTCCCTGGATTTACATCTGCATCTCTATATAACTTGTTTCTGCTTGGGGAAGGGAGACCTGGGGCTATTAAGAAAACTGGGCATGCTTTCCTGCTTCTTTAAAATCTTTGGAGGAAATATATATTTTCTGCCCTTTTAATATTTCCTTCTCTGAGGGGCTGACTTCCCACAGTACAATGCAGGAATAGCTGCATAGATCAGACTAAACATTTTCCCTTGAGTTCTTTTTCATTACTGTTAGGGCTCACTTAGGTGAAGCTAGGTGGCCTTTTGAAATGCAAATTTATACAGATTAAGAATATAGATCCAACCACTAAATCCTCTTATTTGCTGAGTTGAACAGTGATTGCAGAATTAGAAGGTATCCAACAGTGTGATATTCCCCAATTAAAGGAAGAATTTTCATTTATGTTTACTTTTCACAAATGCAGGATTTTGTGCTCAGTTTGAGAGTTAAAATAAATCATCACTTTTACCATTTTTCCCTCATCCCATCTGCATCTGAGTATTCTGTTTTAAGTTCTTGTCCTTATATAGTATTTTAAATCTGATTTTACATATATTCCCTTTTCATGTTTGTAAAACTGAGTACAGTCAGTATTTTTATAAAATTCAAATGAAATACTTCTTAGAGACTTTGTAATGGAAGTGACTCTAAAAATAATTTCATTTATCAGCAGCCTGGTGCTTTAGTTACATAAAACCTATGTGAAGAACATGCTGTGATTTCTTGAAAAAAATACATCCAAGTTAATTTTACTTCATGGAAAGCACATGTTCTTCCACTGAGCAGTTGAACCACATCTTTTTCAAACAAAGAGAAAAATAATATTTCAGGACCATCAAATTATTTTTCTGGCATAGGGAATTATGTATTTAGCATTGCCAATCCAAGCAGCTCAGGATGCATCACAGCTAGCACAACAGGCATAACTATACAAGTTTTCCTTGCTATAGATGTTCTACAAAACTGAATGAAACTCAAGTAGCTGTTCCAGGCTGCAGAGCTCCTTTTAAAGGGATAATATAACTCTTGTCAGAATTACAATAAATCTCAAATTTAAATCCTGATTTTTATTTAGAATAAAAATTTACACAGGTTACCCTTGAAGACCATTTGGAAGCTTCAACTGGTGCAGAGTGCAGCAGTGAGGATGGTCTTTGGGGTCCTAGAGTTGCCGATGTTCCATTGATGTTTCGGGAGTTGCACTGACTGCCAGTTTTCTTCCAGGTGCAATTCAAAATGTTGGTTATCACCATTAAAGCACTACATGGCATGGGTCCATGTTACATGATGAACTATCTCATCCCTATGGGATAGATGCAACTCACCCATGCAGGCAGAAGACGGATATTGTGGATCCCAACAGTCAAGGAATTCTGGCTGGCAAGGCCCAGGAATAGAGTTTTCTTTATTGCAGCCCTGGTGCTTTGCAACATCTTGTCCCCTGAGTGAGATTGGCAGTTATCCTCCTTACTTTCCCTAAGTCTGAAGATCTGGCTCTGACAATACTCCTAATGGGGAGTATTACACTAGAGGTGGTTGATCAACTAATAGCAACCCCCACCCATAGATTCTTCTCCTTTCCTCCCCATCTTTTAGTTATAACCTGCATTTTTATTGAGACCTTATTGTGATTTCATACATTTATACATATGTATGCATGCATGCAGGAATGGCTTTGTTTTAGTGTTGTAAGCCACCTAGAATTATCTTGCAGTTAGAAAGATGGCAAACAAATTTTAATCATTATCATCCTCATCATCACGATTGAGGCACTATCTTGATGTGTTATATGCTTTGAAGAAGATGAGAGGTTCAACCATACTGAACAAGTTTCATCAGTCAAAGAGCGTCTCTCCCATAAAAAATATGTGAGATATAAATTACAGAAATACATATTGGCTTGGTTAACAAGGACCAAGCTAAATGCTGGAGTTCCTGGAAATCTTGTGAAAAATAGATTCAGGATTGTTGGCTGAGCAACCAGGGTCAGCAGCTACAGAAGTACTGGAAGAAAAGGTGTTTACCCATCACAAATATGCAGTAATTGAAAACAAAGAAATAATGATCTCTTATTACAGATCAAATCAAACAGATCAAATCAAACAGGAAGAGGACAATTGAAACAAATGCACTAGTTCTGGAAAGAACAACATCCAGAATCAGAAAAAAAAATCAGAACAGAAGCTAGCAGATCAACTTTGATTTATAATATGAAATGAAACATTCATAGAAGCAGAATTGGAAGAATTTATTTAGGGCAGAGAAATCAAGAAATAACTCAGACTACAGAACTAAACAAAGGAAAATTGGTATTAGAGGAATTTTATTTATTTATTTTATTTTATTCGGATTTGTATGCCGCTCCTCTCCGAGGACTCGGAGCGGCTCACAGCATATATATAAAACAATTTCGACTAAATCCGAACAAAAAACATTAAAAATAAAACCCCATACATACTCATCAGTCACACCACAATCAACAATCATCCCTAGGCCTGCCGGCAGAGGTAGGTTTTTAAATTCTTTCGGAAGGCCGGAAAAGTCAGGGAAACGCGGACTTCAGGAGGCAGTTGGTTCCAGAAGGTGGGTGCCACAACAGAGAAAGCCCTCCCCCTAGGGCCCGCCAGACAACATTGTTTCACTGACGGGACCCGGAGGAGGCCGACCCTGTGCACTCTCACCGGTCGTAGAGAAGTATGTGGCAGAAGGCGGTCCCGTAAGTATCCTGGTCCCATGCCATGAAGGGCTTTATAGGTAATAACCAACACCTTGAATTGGGCTCGGAGACCAATGGGCAACCAATGCAGCATACGGAGAGTTGATGAAATGTGGGCACAACGAGGAAGGCCCACAACTGCTCGCGCAGCTGCATTTTGCACTAGTTGTAGTCTCCGAACACTCTTCAAGGGTAGCCCCATGTAGAGAGCGTTGCAGTAGTCGATCCTCGAGGTGACAATAATGAATTGCTGGATTGTTTTCATTTGGAAACCAGACACCCTCTCCTCTGCCTCAGAAAGAACAAATCCCTCTAATTAAAGAAGTAGAAGTGAAACAAAGAGTAACTGAGCATCTAGAACAGCATAAAAACATCAGAATAAGGCTGCCTGCATTGAAGCTTGTTCCCCCCCCAAAACCCAGCTAACACAAGAATTAAAAAATGTAAATGCTTCAGTGTCAAGCATAAGCACCAACTCACTGCAAGAAACACACCATGTATCATATAATGTACAGCATAACTGCAGTTATAACTGAATATCTGGGATGGAAAATCAACAAAGAAGAAAAAAGCTAAACAGTGTGCCAACAAAATGGAAGATCCGACTGGAAAATAAAATCAGTCAGCTGAGATCAGATGCAAATAAGCTAGAATAGATGAAAGAATAGAAGCTAAAGAACAAGACCAAAAAATACCTAATCAGAATAACAGAATAACTACATAATAATAGACTAACAGAATAACAGATTTAGAAGGGACCTTAGAGATCTTCTAGTCCAAGCCCTTGCTTGCAAACCCTATAACATTTCAGGCAAATGCTTGTCCAATCTCTTCTTAAAAACCTCTAATATTGGAACACCAACAACTTTTGATTAATTATTCTAACTGTCAAGAAATTTCTCCTTAGTTCTAGGTTGCTTTTCTTCTTGATTAGTTTCAATTCATAGTTACTAGTTCTACCTTCAGGTATTTTGGATAATACTAATACTACTACTACTTATACTACTAATAATAATAATACTACAGTTGGAAGGGACCTTGGAGGTCATCTAGTCCAACCCCCTACTCAGGCAGGAAACCCTATACCAGTGGTGGCGCATCTATGGCATGAGTGTCAGAGGCGAAATTCAGAGCCCTTTCTGTGGGCACATGCACCATCGCCCCAGTCCTAGGCTTTCAGCTGGGTTTTATAAAACCTTTTCACTTTAGGCCTCCACCACCGTGTGCAAAAAAAAAAAAAAGGTTCAATCAGTCAATTTCAACTTCTCGTGGGAAAAAAAAAGATCTTGCAAAGTTGGAATTGATTGATTGAACTTTTTAGTCCCACCCAGTCTGCCATTACCAGTGGAGCCACGGCCACCCAATGAGCCACACCCACTCAATTGGCCACACCCAACCAATTGGCCACACCCAACCAATTGGCCACACCCAACCAATGGGCCACACCCAGCCAATGGGTCACACGCACCTGGCACTCGATGATGCATAAGTGGGTTTTGGGTTGCAGTTTGAGCACTCAGTCTCTAAAAGGTTCACCATCATTGCTCTATACCATTTCGGACAAATGGCTATCCAGTCTCTTTCTAAAAACTTCCAATGTTAAGAGCATTCACAGCTTCTGGAAGCAGGTTGTTCCACTGATTATTTATTCTGTCAGGAAATTACTCCTTAGTTCTAGGTTGCTTTTTTCTTTGGTTAGTTTCCATCTGTTGCTTCTTGTCCTGCCTTCAAGTGCTTTGGAGAATAGCTTGACTCCCTCTTCTTTGTGGCAACCCCTAAGATATTAGAACACTGCTATCATGTCACCTCTCGTCCTTCTCTTCATTAAACTAGACATACCCAATTCCAACAACCGTTCCTTATATGTTTTAGCCTCCAGTCCCCTAATCATCTTTGTTGCTCTTCTTTGTACTCTTTCTAGAATATCAACATATTGTTTACATCATGATGACCAAAATTGGATGCAGTGTTCCAAGTGTGGTCTTACCAAGGCATTGTAAAGTGGTATTAACACTTCAGTTGATTTTGATTCTATCCTTCTTATAATGCAGCCTAGCACTGTGTTGGTTTTTTTGGCAACTGCAGCACACTGCTGGCTCATATTTATGTGATTGTCCACTAGGATTCCGAGATCCCTCTCACAGTTACTACTATTGAGCAGGGTACCCCCTATGCTATACCTGTACATTTGGTTTTTCTTGCCAAAATGTAGAACCTTACTTTTTTCACCACTGAATTTCATTTTGTTATATAGTGCCCAGTGTTCAAATCTGTCCAGATTCTCCTGTATCTTAAGCCTGTCTTCTGGAGTGTTGGCTATTCCTGCCAGCTTGGTGTCATCTGCAAATTTGATGAGTTCCCCATCTATCCCCTCATCCAAATGGTTGATGAAGATGTTGAAGAGCACTGGCCCCGAACAGAGCCCTGGGGTACCCCAGTACACACTTTCCTCCATGTAGATGCAGTTCCATTGAGGACCACACATTGAGTAGGGCCGGTCAGTCAGCTATGAATCCATCTGGTGGTCATGCTGTCTAACCCACCAGATAAGTTCAAGACACAAAAGGATCTCGACAGATGGGAACAGCTTATCTAACAAAATGAAATTGAATGACAAGAAAAGTAAGGTTATACATTTAGGCAAGAAAAACCAAATTCACAGGTACCTAATATGTGGTACCTGGTCCAATAGTAGTAGCTGTAAGAGGGATCTTCAAGTCCTAGTGGACAATCATTTAAATATGATGCCAAAAAAGTCAATGTAATCCTAGGCTGCATTAACAGAGGTATAGAATCAAGATCACATGAAGTATTAGTACTGCTTTATAAAGCCTTGGTAAGAACACACTTGAAATATCATATCCAGTTTTGGTCACCACAATGTAAAAAAGATGTTGAGACTCTAGAAAAAGTTCAGAAAAGAACAACAAAGATGATTAGGGACTGGAGGTTAAACCATATGAAGAAAGACTGCAGGTATTGGTTATATCTAGTTTAATGGAAAGAAAGATTACAGGTGACATGATTTTTGAGGGACTACCACAAAGAAGAGGAGTACAACTTATTGATAAAAAGGACAGGGCTATTTGCTGATATTCTGCCTTAGTTATGTGCCTGTCTTTCCACTGCATACTTCCCTAAATGTAGACCCGCTCCGAGTCTTCGGAGAGGAGCGGCATACAAATCCGAATAAAAAATAAATTTCCTACATGTAGAGACATAAGGACTACATGTTGAGTGTAGTTGGTTAGCCAGTTACGAATCTGTCTGGTGGTGAAGCTGTCTACCCCACATTTTTCTATCCTATCAAGTAGTAGGTTATGGTCTATTTTATCAAATCCTTTACTGGAATCCACTTAAATTGTGTTCACCGCATTTCTCTGGTTCATTAATTTTGTCACATTGTCAAAGAATGCAATAAGATTTGTCTGGCATGATCTGTTTTTGACAAATCCATGTTGATTTCTTGTTATGAATTGCCTCTATATATTTGTAGAGTCATTGCTGGATTACCCTTTCCAGAATCTTCAAAGGTATTGATAACAGGCTAATAGTTGTACAGTTTCCTGGATTCATTTTTTTTCTTTTTTGAAAATGGGAACTATATCAGCCCTTTCCCAGTCATCTGGTAGTTCCTCAATGCTTCAAGTTCTTTCAAAGATATAGTTCTGTGATTCTGAGATCATGTCTGCCAATTCCTTCAGAACCTTGAGTTGTAATTCATCTGATCCTGGTGATTTGAATTCATTTAGAATGAATAGGTATTCTCTTACCATTTTCTTGCTTATTTTGACTTGCATTCCTAATTTTCTTTCTTTTTTCTTTTCTTTTCTTTCTTCTTTCTTTCTTTCTTTTTTGACAGGTTGGACTGTTTTTTCCTATTATGTAAAGACAGATACAAAAAATAAGCTGAGCAGTTCTGCTTATCACCTTCCTGCCATTTTCTCCCATCAATGGACTAATAGTGTCCTTGATGTTTTTCTTGTTTTTTAATTTGTTATTTTATTTATTATTTTTGTTATTTTTAACTTATACTACTTAGAAACAAGGAAAATTAAGAAAGCACTGGAAATAATATAATAGAAAATAATAGTTGTAGCTCAGAAAACCAGCAGATTCAAAGCTTAAACTGCAAATTATAAGCATAATCTCCAATTTCAATCTAATCAAAAATATTTCTACCAATCCATCACGGAGACACTCTAGTGAATCAGTCAGTACTTGACAAGGAAAAACCAGTACAGTTCTGGGTGCAGATATGGTATAACCCAAAAAATACAATAACGCAGATTTCATAACAGAGGTGGATAAAAATGAAAAAGAAGATGAAAGAATGAAATGAAAGAACGTGTAATAACAACAGAAATGGTGGCAGAAAGGGCATGGAAGATTAAGAATTGATTAGCACCTAGTGAAGATGAACTGCATGGACTTGGGTTGAAATATCTTATTAGTTTACATCTACTTGCTGCCAAGCAGCTTAACAAAATACTGCAAGGAAGTGAAATTAAAAAGTGGCTAACACTTAGCAAATGATAATGCCTGGCACTACTTAATAGGCTTACTCACTACTGGAAATACCAAACTGGCCTACGAGAAAGGCCAAATGAAGAACAAAATGGAGGCATGGGAAGACAAAGCATTAAACAGGCAGTACATTACACACACACACACACACACACACACACACACACAATAGCAGGGAAAGTATATAATAACAAGATCTGGTAATGGCTGAGAGCAAGAAAGTTGAAAAAAGAGACTGAAGGATTAATTCTGTCTGCAGTAAGCCAATCCTTAAAAATAAATGCATACATTTATTTTTGTGAATGCTCCAACACTGGAAGTTTTTAAGAGGAGACTGGACAGCCATTTGTCTGAAATGGTATAGGATTTCCTGTCTGAGCAGGGGGTTGGACTACATGATCTCCAAGATCCATTTCATCATCATCATCATCATCATCATCATCATCATCATCATCATCATCATCATCATCATTATTATTATTATTAAGTTAAAGACAGAATTGAGAACACAGTAACAGACAATAAGTGCTGCCTAGGCAAAGAAGTTGAAGAAACAATGGACCACCTGATTAGCTGCTACAAGATCACACAGACTGAGTACAAGCAACAACATGATAAAGTAGCAACAATGGTGCAATGGAAAATCTGTAAGAAATATCATTTGCCTGTAAGTAAGAACTGGTGGGACCATAAAATAGATAAAGCCATTGAAAATGAAGCAGATAAATTGCTCTGAGACTTTAGAATTCAAACAGAAAGGCACCTGCCACAATAAACCCCAGACTTAATTTTGATACAAAAAAAAAGTCTGGATATGGATGTGGCAATATCTGAAGACAGCAGAATAGAAGAGAAAGAACTGGAGAAGATAACAAAATACAAAGACCTGAAAATAGAAAAAGAACAACTGTGGCAAAACACGCAAAGTACTATCAATAGGCACCTTTGGTGCATTCCCCAAACACTGGACCACCATTTGAACATCATTGGCATTGACAAATTCACCCTCAGTCAATTGCAAAAAGCAACTTTGCTCAGAACAGATTACATCCTGTGATAATATCTCTAATACTATCAAACATTCACATCTGTAATACCAGCAAATACCCACATCTGCCTATCCCAGGTCTTTGGAAAGGACTTGATAGGCAGACAATAATGCCAAATCTAGTCTGAATATCTGGCTGACTGTGTGATGAATAATGATGATGATGGTGGTGGTGGTGATGATGGTGGTGGTGGTGGTGGTGAAGGTGATGATGATGATGATGATGACAATGATGATGTCTCAGTCCTTTCTGGGTTTAGTTTTTCAACTTGTTTTCTCCTATCCGTCAGGTTTGCTAAATCTTTTAAATTTACAGAAGGCCAGTGAGAGAGAAAGAGAGAGAGGGGGAGAGGGAGAGGGAGACAGACAGACAGACAACTAAGCTACTCAGTATGTAAATTAACTAAATCTAGACCTTTTTCAAAGCACACAATTTCTGAATCTAGAAAGATACTTTGGGGTATTATCACACATAAAATATGAATATATTATAACTAAGATAATTTGTTATCTTTATTCACCAAATTATAAGGTAAAGAACTTTGAGAATTCCAAACATTTCTAACTAATTTTAATGTTATTTATAAATGTGTTTCAATTCTGCTATATTTATTGTTAATGCTGTACATCATATGCATTTTTTATTTATGCATTTCATTGAATGTTTATTTTTATAGATATCATATTATATTGCATTTTCAATTTACATATACAGAAATAAGTAAAATAAGGATAGGATTTTGCTTCAGCTTGTATTCTATTAAGCAATCTATGCTTAAGTGTATAGCATAGAGTTATAGTTATAGGGAGTGCAATAGTGTAGCAGTTAAAAATGCTGATCTTGTCAGCTAGAGAGCTGACGGCCCGAGTTTCAGACCCAACCACCATGCAATGGAGTGAGGTCTCATTACTTGCCCCAACTCCTGCACACCTACGGTAGCAGTTTACCTATGCAAATGCGAGTAGATAAATAGGTACCACTTTGGTGGGAAGGTAACATATAGTCATGCTGGCTACATGACCACAGAAATAACCATGGAAATGAGCACTATTCCCTAGGAATACTGATCCCTAGTGTCAGATACAAATGGAAAAGAGAAACCTTTACCTTTATATATTTTTATACAGATATATCCTGGGATATTTATTTATTTATTCACTTAGTTATTTAACAAATTTATATAGCTGTCATCTATCTAATGAATTCTGGGCTGGAAGGCAGTGCCGAGACTGGTGAGGGTGGCAGAAAAGATTATTGGCAGTTCACTCCCTTCTATCCAGGACATAGCATATAAGCATTGCTTAAGCGGGGTCCACAGTATTGCCTGGGATACTACACATCCTCTTCACGACCTGTTTTCCTTGTTACCTTTTGGGAGGAGGAGGCTTCTGGTATCCAAAGCAGAACATCCAGATTCAGTCACAGTTTTGTTCCATACAGTAACAATCTTGTGAAGTCTCAAGCTTCCTCTTTCCACTACGTATTCAAGATGGACAGTGATTAATATTTATATGTATTTATATATAAGGGTATAGACATATACATATGTATGTATATAGCATGTTTATATGTGTGTTATGTATTGTATCCTTTTGAGAGCAGGCAACAGAATTTCATTTTTTAATGTGTGCCAGTGTGCCTACAGTAAAACAAAATGACAATAAAGGTTATCTATATCTATCTCTAAAAAAAGAGACATAAAACAAACCAGTTGTAAAGATTCATTCCAAAGTAACCAAACATTTACTTTGGACCCCATTTCAGAATCTCAAAATAATAATAATTTCACTTTGGTTTAATATAATTCCAAAACCAGAATTTTTTAACCTGAAAATCATCATTACTTTGTATAATTTTATAAAATTTCTCTTTGTGTAGAATGAGGACTTAGTATTTTAGGAACAAAACATATTTTGACACTTGGCTTTGCTCCATCTTTTTAAAAATTTATAAATACCTGTAGTATCTACTTTTACTGTATTGGTCAGGAGGAAATTAGTTAAATTTTTAAATAAAGTTTCAGAAACACAAGAAAATAAAATACTTCAAATGATCAAAATTATTATTTAATGGCCAATAACACATTCAACTGCTAATGATACTGTTAAGTTGGGTATGGGTGAACATGTGAGGCTTCTCCCATGATATTAGATCATAAGGTACACTTGCAGGTATTCAAGGATGCAGCTCTCTGTTCAACACTTTTATTACAGACCCTAGAAAGGGCACTAACATGAATAAAAGTAATAGCTAAGTATAGAATTCATGCCATAACTATTAGCCTACCAGAAATAAGAAGTTACATTTGCAACCTCTTTAGGAGTGCCAGGAAGATATAAACAACATAAATATACAAGGGGGAATTAGAAGGCTATAGAACAACCTCGGGAAATAGAGCAATTACCACTGAAATTATAATAGGTTGCAAATTATTTGGAACACAATCTCAGCGTAGACTCCAACGGCTGGAAAGTGACAAGAACATTAGGTGGGTGCTTCCCAAGACACTCTGGAATAGTGCCGAATAAAGTAAACACTTTGCAGAAATTCTAATCATTGCACAGCATCATAGTGATTAGGCAACTGAAAAAATGTTGTCTGTTACTGTGGAACTGGTGAAAATGAGACAACAGAATGAAAAAAGGAGAAGAGAAGATGAGATAAAGACTCTTAATAATTACAATGAGCACCAGACTTCTGATAAATAGCTACAATCCATATTTTACTATGAACTTCTGAGAAGTAATATGCATTGCAGAATAGGAAAGAATTCCATTGAATTCTGCATATCAGATGTAATACTTCTGTTTATGGTGTGTGTGTGTGTGTGTGTGTGTGTGTGTGTGTGCGCCTTCTTGTGTTTCTTTCTGCCACCATCTCTTTTGGTTGGGATTCTTGTTTTTGATCATCTGTTATTTCAGCAATAGTTTGATATCATGGTAGGTTTCCCTGACTATAGATTCTCTGAATGAATCTCCACATCAAAGCACAAAAAAGCTATTGCTTTATTTTAAAAAGACATTTGTAATTAGCTGCTTCAGGTCTTAGACTGCAAAAATTGGTATGTTCACTGCTTGACATAAAAATGATCCAAGTAAAAAGTTGTTCCTTACCAAATACCACTGAAGCCTGGCAACCAAGTCATCCCTTATAATCAAGCAACAGAACCAGTGGTGTTTCAACAAGGCACAGAGTGGCTTGAAAAGTATTTCAAAAGCAATAACTAAGAAATAACTAAGTAGTAAAAAAATGTAGGACAATAAAGGATAAATAAGATTGAGGAAAGCTTTTGAAAGATAACATGTATTATTCCAACCGAAATTCTCAAAACACACTATGTAGGCAGCAGATGTTCCTGGACCCAAGGCTATTTATTTGATTCATCTCAAAACTCTAAAAGACTCTATGATTTTGGGCTATATGCTGTATGTGTTAGAACAAAAAGAGCAATTACTTTTTCTGTTTTTGAGTAGAAAGATCCAAAATCCTAACTGCCAAGAGGCTAGAAATTAAAGGCATTCTTTATGACACAGGTAATGCTGAATTCATTCCATATATTGTTCCTGTTATCTTCTATCATAGTTCTAGATTAATTCAAACATACATCTTGGTACGTATCTGCCAGAAATATATACAATTTAGATATATAATTATCTTATTAACTTTCTCCTAGGAGAAATCATTCATCTCTAATTAGTGCAGACACTGGGCACATCTCCTTAATTAGTTATCCACACAGGCACATAAATAAAACAATCGTATTTCTTTTGTTCTTGACATTTTTTTCAGTTCTGCCTATTTCAGCTGCTATTTATCTGGAACAAAATGGAACCCTCAGTAAAGCATATTTATAAAATTAAATATTTTTCATCTATTTCCTATATGACGGGCATTGACAAAACAAAAAGATTGGGGTTCTTTCAGTTATTTTGAATCCATATCTTAATCCTTCATAACTTTTGTTAAAGGCCTGGAAGGATAACAATTATAAGAATTATAAGAATTGATGAATTTCTCTATGAATTTCTCCCCATATATATTTCTAATCATTTCAAATTTCTTTAATATTTTGAGAAGAGTGAGCTGTAGATTCAGAATGCCTTACAGGAATCTGTCTTGACTTCAATAATTCCAAAATCTTTTTGAATCAATTACTTGAATCTCATGAATATAACTAATACTTTAATTTTCAAATCAAAGTGGAAAGTAAAGAAAAGCTTGACTAGTAACAATAAGAGAGAACAGACACATTACCTTCTCATAATTGTGACTTTAAAATTTGCTGTTAAATATATGAAAAAGGCCAGAAACTTTAATAAGGCTGGAATCCAGACTTATAGCATTAAGTTAGTGCAGAGGTCCCCAGCCTTTTGGGAACCAGGGACTGGTTACGTGGAGAGAGGTTTTTCCACAGACTGGAGAGGGCATGGTTTTGTATGCTGCCTGCATCCTGCAGATGGGGCTTTGCTTATTTGTGTGGCCTGGTTACTGGCATGCTGCGACTTGATACCAGTCCATGGACTGGGGGTTGGGGACCCCTGAGAGTGGATTTTGATATATGTGTATGGTTTTTAAATGGTTTAAAAAGGTTTTGCTAATTCCACTTGAATCAATACCCCACTCTCCACCAAAAAAATGGTTACAAATGTACAATTTGAATCATGGGAAATGGCCAATACATTGTAATAGTACTTTCTGTTTATCTTATTTCCTGTGGCAGTTGTAAAATGTCAAATGTTTAATTAAGCATTTCCTCCAACCTGTTATAAAAGACTGTTTTGTTCTGCGCATTGGTAAGGCATTGAAACGAGGCAGACGAACAACAGATGCTTCTTTATTGAATCTCCAACAGAACCAAAACAAAATGGCGCAGATTCCTTTATATACCCCTTTGCAGGAACAGTGTCAGCCAATCAATGCAATGGATTCTTCCACCTTGCGCATGCGCAATAGGCTGCAGACAGCATGTCTGGTCCCGGGCAACCACGTGGTATGCCTGGGCCTCTCTACAGCTTCCTGCATCTGGTGAGTCACTCAGCAGGCCCAGGACATAACACCCCTCCCCTCTTGGTTCAAAACAAGTGAACACTTACTATTTTTGCACTACTATAAATCTAATACTTGTTTTTTTGAGCATGTTCTGATTTCTAAGTACCCTTAAGCTTGCCCACCTACTGACAGGAATCTTAGATAGTCCTGTAAATGCTTGGGTGGACCTCTGGCCTGCTCTGATCATCTTGGAATGGTTGTGATTGCCTGGCCTGCAAGCTCACCTGCCAGCCTAGATTCAGGTGACCCTCCATCATGCTGACTGGCCGGATCCTGTAAACCCAGACCAGAGTTCCTTGGTGGGTGGAATTCCCCAAGTCCACAATGGACTTCTCTTGGGAACACTGTCCTGTGAGCCCAAGACCAGCAGACGGAGTGGCCTGAACAGCCAGTTGTGTGTAGTATTGCATGGACCCAGTGTCAGAGTCAGGAGCCGCCTTGTTGGCATAACCCCCTTCTGGTGCATGTGCAATTCCGCTTTTGCAGAGAGACTGAGATCCATGATTGTGATCGTGGTCCTCCTCCCCCCCGAGAGCAGAGTAAGGAGTGGAAAGGTGACTGGGAAGACTCCAGTGCAGTTGATCAATGTGCCAACGTACCACATGACCATCTTCAAAGGCCACTTCATAAGACAGTGACCCAGGGACTTTGCAGATCACTGCTATCACCCAGAGATGTCGAGGTCCATAGTTCCTTGTCCAAACCGGATCACCTACCTGTAGTCTCCGAGGTGCCTGCAGCTGTGACACCTGTGAAGCCACCCAGTCTGGGTGCAACCTATCCAGTTAAGTAATGAGACGGCGACCCCAGTGGAGTTCGGCTGGGCTCTTTCCAGTAGCTGTACAAGGTGTGGTGCGGTGGCAAAGAAGAAAGTCAGCAAACCTGTGATGCCAGCTTCCGTGGTTGTCCACACCATGCGCTCAGCTTGGCCGTTGGAAGCTGGATGAAAAGGTGCCGAAGTAGAATGGTGGATCATGTTGACCTGTAGAAAAGCCTGAAACTCAGAAGAAGTGAATTGAGGTCCGTTGTCGGAGACAAGGATATCTGGGAGCCCATGGGAGGTGAAGATCCCTCTCAACAACTGGATGGTCCTGGCAGCAGTTGTGGTGGAGAATGGAATGATCTCCAGCCACTTTGATGGCTGTCCACAATGATCAGGAAGAATTGCCCCTGAAAGGGGCCAGCGTAGTCGATATGAACCCTTGACCAAGGGGCATGTGTCTCCTCCCACCTATGTACAGGAGCCTGAGGCATTTCAGGCCTAGACTGTTGGCAAACATGGCACCCATGGACCTGGGTCTCGATTTCCTTATTGAGCCCAGGCCACCAAAGATGACTACGTGCAAGCGCCTTCATCTGGACTATTCCCGGATGTCCCTCATGCAGAGACTGCAAGAATCTAGTCGTCAATGAGGTTGGGATCACTAACCTACTTCCCCATAGGACACAACCTTTAAAGGTGGATAGCTCATGTTTTCTCTTCCAGAAACTCTGGAACTCTCTGCCAGGACATGTGTCCAGCTATCCTGACAGTACCCCTGTCAACACGTATGTTAATGTGTGATCATTGGCTGTTTCTGCAGCCACATCCCTTGCATTGAGGGCGGACTCAGGCAAATTCTGAATAGATAGTATATGGGTAGCTGGAGCAGGATCTGGTTCAATAAGCTTTATTTATAGTCAGCACAAATGCGGACTTCACCATTGGCTTTCAGTGGAGTAACTATGGGTGTTTCCCATGGACTACTATCCACAGGTTCCCAGATACCTTGCTGGAGCAACTTGTCCAGCTCTGCATTAATCCTTTGGCTGAGTGCAAAGGGCACCTGGTGAGGCTTAATCCTAATCGGTGCGATGGATGGGTCTAACCGCAAGGAAATTGGAGGCCCCTTGTACGACCCTAGTTCTGGGCTAAACACATCAGCAAACTCCTTGCAAACTTCTGCAAGGCCGGCTGTTTGCAAGCTGTGCAGCCCAGTCACTTGAATCCCAAGTGCCTCGAACCAATCGAGTCCGATTAGGTTCGAGTGGTCACCCTCAACCACAACAACGTCCAAAAACCCTTCACAATTCTTACTCTGCACTCTGAGCATGGCCTCCCCCTTCATGCTGACTCAGGAATTCTGAAAATCGGTAAGAACTAGATTCAACCACCTGAGTTTAACTCGCTGGCCGCTTCCATAGCAAATTTGTTTCAAGGTATTCTGGGATATGATTGACAGAGCAGAACCTGTGTCCAGCTCTATTGTTAAGGGGACGCCCTGCAATTTGACATCAATTCATAGCTTTTTCTTAAGTGGCTTGTGGGCCCCTGTTTTCAAGATGCTCCTACGGGACATGCAGTACCCTACCCTGTTCTGGCAGGGGAGCCTGATATCTTTCCAAGGCAATTCTTCCGAAGACCGGTCTTTCTGGCAACCCAAACAGATGGTGGCTATGTGGCCTTGCCTGCCACATGCCCGGCAAATGGCGGAGTGGAAATGGCAATCGGAGTGCTTGTGGCGTCCTCCACATCCGAAACACCGAGGAAATAGAGTTGACTTGTCCTTTCACTCTTGAGGCCTTTTCTCTACTGGCTGCTGCAATCAATCAACCTCCATCTCTGAATCCTATTCGGATACCTCTCGAGTGACCTCTTGATGAACTGCGCTCAAAGTTGGAGGGTTTTGGCGAGCCGCAAGGCCTTCACAGCTCTGTCCAGTGTTTTGTTGGCCAAAATCTCCCTGAGAGCATTCTGGAAGGAAATGTCTTCTCTTGCAAATATCTTTTGCTGTAGCTCATGACTTCTCAGCCCACAAACTAGACGATCACGAAGTCTTTCTTCCAGGTCCTTAAATTTGCATGGCCTCGCTGCTTGTCACAACACAGCAATAAAGTCCGCAACAGACTCTCCAGGACACTGGTCCCTCTGCTCGAATGCGTGACACCATGCAATCACTGAAAGCGTCGGTTCGAAATGTTCAAATAGCATTTTCTTCAGCTCAGAATAAGCAATGGATTCAAGTGGTGCTGGAGTGACCAGATTTTCGGCAATATCAAATGTCTCTTGCTCACAGGAACACAGTAATGTTGCAGCCTTGAGACCATCCTCCCGAACTTGGTTTACCCAAAAATAGTTCTCTACCCGGGCCACGTACGAACTCCAATGCTCAGGATGTGCTGTGTCAAATTCTGACAGATGGCCTAGCTTGGACATCGTTGCTCCTCGGTGGCCTCATCAACGCCTCATGCTGCTTCACTTGAGAAGGGGTTCCTGGACGAATCTTGCCGAGCTCTTCTCCAGCGTTTTCGTACTGGCAGGCAGAGTCCCGCTCTTCGGAACGCCAAACTTCCCAGCACTTCAGGCCTTCTGTGGTGAGTCAACCTATCTTCTTTTGTTGTTTTCTTTCAGCATGATCCCACCTTCATCACCAATGTTCTGTTCTGTGTGTTAGTAAGGCATTGAGACGAGGCAGACGAACAACAGATGCTTCTTTATTGAATCTCCAACAAAACCAAAACAAAATGGTGCGGATTCCTTTATATACCCCTTTGCAGGGACAGTATCAGCCAATCAATGCAATGGATTCTCCTGCCTTGCGCATGTGCAATAGGCTGGAGACAGCAGGCCCAGGACATAACAAAGACCTTGTACTATATTTTCCACATCATCAAGAAAGGAACTATGCTTTTAGATGCTTAAAAGGTACCATCTGATATTCTTCTGGACTTCTTCAAAAGACTTGGCAAAGCAACTAAACATCACATACTCACACACCTGTTACAACACCTTAAATTATTTAAGCATTTCTTTTAAAATCCTAAAGCATGGAAGAGATTGCCACATAAATCCAAGAAAAATATTATTTCTTGCATCAAAGAAATGTAAAATTATAAAGAAACAGATAAACTAAATAAAACCAAAACAAGTACACAATTCTTTTTTTTTTAAATTATTTTTTATTAAGTTTTATAAACTTTTAACAAAATTTAACACAAAAATATAATAACTCAACTGATAACAAACAAATAACATAATTAACAAACAATACAAATAGCTGCTCGGAACCCCCCCACCACATCCTCCTACATCCTAACCCCCTCTTCTATCCTTCTACCTACATACTTTCGCCTTTCTATACCTCTTCCCTCAATCCTCCTCTACTCCTTCTCCACCCTCTAACCCTCTATACATACCAGTACCTCTCCTTCCACCTTCCTCACCCTCCAATGCGGTGACTAGAGTTCTCCCGAGCACCCTGAAAAAATTATATAGTCCCTAAATACCCCCAACTACAGTTGAGAAACATATTCTAATACTTATTATCTCCCTCCCCGAAAACATCATCTCTAAAATTATAATCCCTCCCAAACCCTCGACTTCCCAGAATGATTACAGGGTATAACAAAAGAGAACCCCACTACGTCCAACAAAATTATTATATAGTCTTAACAAGAATTTTAAACTATATAATATATACATTCTCTGAATCAAATCAATCCCTTAAACAAAACACAAAAGAAAAAACTCATCTTATTGAAATTAAACAGATAATATTAAAAATAACAATATCAATAAATCCCTCAATTCTAAAAAAAAATATATAACATCTTGTTAAGAATAATAATTATCATTTACATCTAAACCGTCAATCTAAGTCATATCTAATAAATTTAATTTATAATAATATATCTTGATATATCATTTAAACATCCTATCTTAGAACTTACTTATAATCTCAATCTTTAAATCAGCCCATAATCTTAGATTAACCTTAATTCTCTCATTTAGTTATAAATTTCATTTAATCAATCAACTTCTGGGCTCTCTCATAAAAACAAACTATTTGTACCATTTCTAACTTACATTCCAATCTAATATCAAATCTAGATCATCAAAACAAATACATCCTTTATCAATTTAATTATGTCAACCATTAATCATCTTACTCGTATTCTTAGTCCTTAATTCATTCCATAATTTTAAATTACCCAAACATCCTTACATACAGTTTTAAATTTCACTACTTCAAACGAATTCTAGGTTTTCTTTTTAACCAAATACACCGCCATAACAAGGCCACCCATCCAAATAATAAATCTCTCTTCTTTATTTCTTCGACCCCATAGATAAATTGCTTCTTGAGTTGAGTCATGCTTTCTTGAATCAAATCCTCTTGCTTTCCATAAATAAACTGTTCATCAAACCGAATCCATTTATAGTCTAATTGCTTCATAAAATGAAACAAAGTCTCTCTTTTATCAATTAAATCCTCTTCTTGCTGCCCGGCTGGACAGAATTCCCCTTCTTGAAACAAAACCTCTTGCTCTCCATAAACCAACTTTCCATCTAGCAAAACCCAGTTGTAGTCTTTATGCTCAAAACAATCCTCTTCTCTTCCCTGTTGATCTTCTGATTTCTCTTGTGTTATATAATAGTCAGCAGACAATTGTAAATCAGTTTCATTTGAAGAAAAAGTTCCAGTTAATTGATCTAACTCCTCTCCATGTTCAAATTGTAAAATAAATTGTTCAGCAGTCGGTTGTGCATCAACTTCATTTGGAAGAAAGAATTTAGCTAATATGATTAATATTTCTGTAGAAGCCTCTTTCAAAGATGCTTTAATCTCTTTCAAAGACGCTTTAATCTCTTTAAAGTCTTGGGTAAAAATCTTCTGTGTATCAGACCTTTTTTCATAAAATTCATCAGTACGATCCAACATAGGTTTAGCATTTGGCTGTAAGTTCCACTCCATTTTAAGTTTCAAATAATCACAGCCGTCTCTCTAGCTGCGCTTGAAGAAACAGGAAGAGAGAAAAAAGTAACAGTTCCACTTTCACTTCAAGCACTTTCCTTAACAATGAAAATAGTGAAAGCTAAACGCCATTTTGAAACATTATGTTGATTGTAGACGTTAGAAATGTAAAACCAAAAAGAAACAATAAAGATACTTGCAATCCCCCTAAGACTCCTGTAGTCATTCAGCCTGCTTACAGTCTCTCCAGTGTTAGCTTTAAAAAAGGCAGAAGTGGTCGCGGCGTCTTTCTCTGCCCGAAGACAGAAGCGTCTCTGGATAGGAGCGTCCTCCGGAGCTTAGGGAGCTCACTCTTAATCCCTGGAAACTTATTTTCCAGGGATTTAAGAAGGCTCAACCTTGCTCCCGATGCTCTACACCTCTCCTTTGCCCGGAGAGGGGATTTTTCACCGCGAAAAAACAGCTGGTGTGCGCTGTTTTTCACGGCTTTACAAATCCAGATGATGGAGTCTCACAGAGGAGACCCTAGCGGCGCCGGCGGAGCCACTGGAAGCCACAAGTACACAATTCTTAATGTTCATTCATTGCTCTATCTCCTGACAATAAAATGTTTTCCATACAGGATTACCTAATTTGTTTGGTGCTACAGAAGCAGCTTTCATTGGCCTTCTTTCCGGCCAGATTACCAAAATGTTTAATCTCTTTTTCTGTAAAAATACAGTTTCAGTGCAATATCAGGAGTTGCAAAATGATGGGCCATCCTTCTTTTACAAGTATAGTTGTCTCATGGCAGAGCAGAAGACATAAGAATGGGGCCAGAATAACACATGGTCCTGATTCTGGCAAATGATTACAAAAATAACTCTAAAAGGTATACATTTTCTCTCTCCACCTCTTTTCCGATCCTGGTATGCCTCATCTTTAGACTTCTGCTGTTTAGATCAAGTGAAAACAGTATCAGTGAATAATTCCAAATTAATCAGTTAACTATCAATCTGGTAAAAATTCCAGTTGCTGCTCATAGTGTCAGTAATGACTAAGAATGTGTTAGCAAAAATCTTGGGAAATTCTAAAAATGTGACAAGCAGAAAACCCATGTTTAAGAAACTTTTCAGTAATCACTTTGACTACTAAAAGTCTAAGGGCTTTTTCTGCATTGCAACTTTACCTACTTGTCTCTTGTGACTAAATTATCTTAAAATAAGACTAACTTTATCTGATTCCAACATCTTCTTTGACTTAAGCCACAGTGATATCCAGGTTTTCTGTTTGTATGGGTTATTTAAAAGAGCCTTTTGTTACTTCTTCCCACTCCTAGCCATGGCAGGAAAGCACATACTTTTGTAGACATGTCTTTTGTGGAGAGGGCAGGGCAGGGAGAAGTGGAGATATGTTATAGTTCTTACTGGGGCTTTTTTTTCTCATAGAACGCCCAGAACAGAGTTCCGGCACCTTTTTTGAATGGAACCTTGTAGGGTAGGCAAGGCGGGTTGTATGAAGTGTGTGAGTTCTGGCATCTTTTTTTCTTTTTTCTTTTTTTAGAAAAAAAGCACTGATTCATACCACTAGAAAAGAAAACTTAACAGATTTCTTGCCAACTACATACAATTAAAAAAGAAAAGAAAAAGAGAACTAGCCAGCATTTTATCAACTCATTATTGGACCTGAAAAAAAGAAATAGAGCAATAGTCCAGCCTTTTATGGCAAGCAGCTCACAAATCCTTATAAAGAAAGAATGGGATGAAGTGGATTGGACTCCTTCCTCATACCAGGAGATGGGGAAAATACTATAAGAAGCAAGTAAGCTCAGAGGTGCTCACCTGCCCAGCAGGCTGGAGGCAAACAAGGATGACATCCATTTCTGAACTCTCAGAATATTAGGTAGCCCATCCTTTTCTTAATGCAGATAAGCCCTTAGACTTGCTTATAGCTTTTGAATAAAGGTAAACATTTCAACACTGATTGGGCAAACACTTGGTTGTTGTCCTGGCCAAATAGGAAACTGGAAGAGTCACACAGATCTGACTGCACCAGTAAATTAAATAAAGATTTGAAATAAAAGCAGAATCAGCTAAATGTATTTCTAAGACTTCTTCCTAACTTTTTTTTTTTTAAAATATATTTTATTAATTTTTTTAATTTTTACAGAAAAAAGAAACTACTCAAATCAAATCATAGTGTTAAAATAAACAATCATCCATAAACAAAACATAAATACATTTTTCAATACATCTAATACTAATAACTCAACTGAAAATAATCATACCACACAATTAACATTACTGCTCGGTACCCCCACCACCACATCCCCCCCGACCCTAACCTTCCCCCCTCACTTACCAACTAATTACCTACTTTCCTCCCTCCTTCTCCACTTCTCTATAATCCACCCTCCTTACTCATCCCCCCTCTTACCAACTTTCTTTCTAATTTCTTTCTACTTTCCTCCCTCCTTCCCTATCTCCGTCCTACTCTTCCCCCTTCTTATCAACTTCCACTTACATCAGCCTTCACTCCTCCTTCCTCTTTCCAACAGATGTGGTGCCCAGAGGCCACCCGAGCAACCCCTTAATGACAGTAATTACATATTCTTACATCCACCCCAATTACAGTTGAGAAAACATCATATATAAAATTATAAACCCTCCCTAACCCTCCCCCCCCCGACTTCCCAGAGTGAATACAGGGTAAAACAAAAGAAAACCCACTACATCAAACAAAATTATTATATAATCCTAACAAGAATTTTAAGCTATATACTATATACTACCGGTATATACTTCTTCCTAACTTTGATTTCAAGGAAATGTACAGTTTTGAAGATTGTTAACTATTTTTCTTGCCACGTTCTAGTTTGGATCAACACATATTAATATATAATAAATTGTATAATATATGGTATGTTAATATGTTATTAATATACAATATTAGCATAATTATATATTGGATATTATATCAATATATGTGACAGGATACTGTGAACATTCCTTGATCTTTTAAAATTTTCAGGAGCCATTATGTCACATAATTACAATAATAGCATTTTCCCTTCCTCTCAGTGAATGTTATTGTCTTGCTGATACTTGCTAATAGTTGCAATACAGTATAATGAAAACATTACTCTAGATATACTTTTGCTTGCTGTGGTTTATCTCTACCTATTCAATAACTGTTATTTTTCATTATGTCTTGCACAATATTTCTCAAGGCTGCAAAGAAAAAAAATAAAGAGGAAGAACTTCAACACAAATTGGTTTAATATAATAAATTATAAGCACATTGAAATATGATAAATTTTGTAAAAGTGCTATCACTCTCATTCTGATGTGTTGGAATTACAGGATGAAGTGACTAAAAAAGTCAATGAATAAAGCATACAGTAAGTTGTGTAGTTCTCTATCCTACAGTTTTGCTTTGTTTCATATTACAAATCATCCCTTCATTTTTTTTCATAAAGTAAAATAGCTTTAAGATGGAATTAAGATGGTATAGAGATATTCTATTCAATTTGCTTTATCTTTGGTGCAACACTACTGAGCAATAATTTTCTTTTTTCTCTTCTGTCACTACCATTGCCACTCACAATAATATAAATCAATATGAATTTCAAGGATTATGAGTTGATAATTCCAAACAGTATGAAATGAAACTCACCATAGATGATTTCTTCTAGGTTTATTCAGTAGCATTAATAAAGAACATTTATGTACATGAAGCAAACAAGCAAAATGAACAATTGTATTTGTAAATGACATTTGTGTTAGTTAATGCTAAATAGGTAGTATACACTTTCACAATTTCTTTCTTACTGATATTAAAAATTTTCAATATTTCCTTTATCCTCTAATATGGCCATCTAAACTTAATTAGAAGAGGATTTATTTTTCTTTTCCTAGAGAAAATAAATGCTATGTTTTTACTTTCTTTATTTTGACCCCTATAATGTTCAAAGTGTTACTTTGAAGGTTACACAATAGTGGTCATGTTGTTCATTATTATTGCATGATTTTTGGCAAGCTAAGTAAAGTAAATCTTAAAGAAAAAAAGTTATGCTACTACTACTGATCACAGTAAACTGATTCTTCAATAAATATTGAGAAAAATATCGTGAATTGATCAATGCCCCTGCCCAAGAATATGTAATGGGAAAATTGAGATGTTATTTTCTTAGATTCCTTTATTTTTATATATATATCTTAGTCTGGCCAACCCCTCAATGACTCTTGGTGGATTACATTCACACAAACATATGCATGCACACACTTATATGGATATGCATATATACATACACATATACACATACATATACATATACTCAATTTATAACAGTTCATTTAGTGACTGTTCACAGTTACAATGGCACTGAAAAAAATGACTTATGACAATTTTTCACACTTACAACTGTGGCAACATCTCCATGGTCGTATGATCAAAATTCAGACACTTGGCAACTGACTCATATTTATGACGGTTGCAGTATCCCAAGGTCCTGTGATCACCTTTTGCAAACTTCTGACAAGCAAAGTCGATGGGGAGCCATATTCACTTAACAATTGCAGTGATTCACTTAACAACAGTGGCAAGAAAAATTGTTAAATGAGGCAAAACTCACTTAACAAATGTGTCACATAGCAACATTAGAAGATGCTACTTTGGAAATCATATTACAGGGACTTAAGCAATGTTAACAGTGTGGAAACACTGCTTTCTACAAATATATTTTAATATTATTATATGGTTATAAAATGGCATGAAGCCATTGTACCTGACATAATTATTACAGATGAAGAGCTTCAGAAGACTAACAAGTTAAATTTTAAAAAGTGTGATAAAATACAACTTACTGTTATTTTACTACTGTGGATAAAAGGATATATTAACAATTTTCTATATCAAATTTGCTTTTCAGTAGTATGTGTATCAATAACTAAAAGGTGAGCCTATATATGAGATGTAGCACTGTAAAATTTTGTTCTAAATCAAGAAAACGCATGATTAACACTTCATTTCATTGTTTCCTTTTGGTGTAATATGTTTTTGCAAAATATAACATTTAATTTACCACTTCATTTTTCTCACTACTTCTCAAGAAGATGCAGTTAGAAGTTAATTACTTGAGTACATTTAGTTGTTCTATGGAAAGAAAATGCAAAAAGTAATTTATAGTTTAAAGCACACCTTGAACAATGGGGCTTAAATGTTAATAATGATTCTGCTCTTCATTTTGAATTCTTCAGGTTTTCTAAAAATATTTCTTTTTATATGCAATATACCTGAAACACATAATTTTCTCTGAATATGACACAATACACAATCAATCTATAGTTGTATGACCCAATAATATTGAAACAGATTCAAGTAACTAGTGTTGGAATCATAAAAATATTGCCATACTTTATTTACTTCTAAGTATTCTTCTTTTTCTCTTTGTAAGCAATACTAAAAAAGTATTGAAGTCACAATGTTAACAGAGGGGGGGAAAGTGTGACAAATCATATGTCAATTGAAAGAATATGGGGACTTTTTCAACTATACAATGGGTATCAACAAACAGTTCTTCCAACAGCAATTAGGAAATGTGGAACTAAGACTGAATGCATTTCAGCTTAGATGGCCACCACAAAATTGTACATTGGCTCCCGGCTGGCCTGGGCCAGGGCCAAGGCAGCAGGGGCCGTTCCCTCACTGATTCCAGGATGGTTTCACAGGCCACATGAAACCACTTCACGGGCCGCATCCGGCACCCGGGCCTTGTGTTTGACATGTCTGTTCTATATAGTCTTCTATTATGCCCTGATTTTGCCACATCAATTAAATACACTTATTTCTTTTTAACCACAGTTAAATCTGGTATGTTATTTGCTAAGACTTTGTGAGTTTATATTTAGAAGAATAATCAGCCAATGCAAGTTTTTTCTTCTTTTACAGTTTATTTGAAGTGATGTAACCCCCTGCCTACATTTTTCCAGGGCAGGTGTAAATGTATTATTATCACTATAGGGATGGAATGCATAATCATCAGTTTTCTTGGTTTTCAATCCATACTGTTCAGTTCAGCTTGTGTATAGTTTACATTGCCAGTAGTGTATTGTTTTGGTTAATGATGGCTTTCATGGTATTTTCCCCATTTAATTTTGTTTGTAGTAATTTTGTCACTCTTTGGATATATTCCTTATTAATCACATTTTAACTTGTCAATGCTTGATAATATTCATGTGTAAAATGCCCAGATACTTGTAGGATTCATCTCAATGGCTCATCATGATGTGGCCATTTGGCATTTCAATTTTTTCATTATTTTACTTTACTTATTACTGGTACTCAAGGGAACTGCATCTACATGGAGGAAAGTGTGTAGTGGGGTACCCCAGAGCTCTGTTCTGGGCCCAGTGCTCTTCAGCATCTTCAATGATTTGGATGAGGGGAGATATGGGGAACTCATTAAATTTGCAGACTACACCAGCTGGCAGGAATAGTCAACATTCCAGAAGATAAGCTTAAGACACAGAAAGATCTTGACAGACTTGAACATTGGGCAGTATCTAACAAAATGAAATTCAATGGTGAAAAAAGTAAGCTTCTACATTTAGGCAAAACAAACAAACAAATTCACAGGTACGGTATAGGTGGGACCTTGCTCAATAGTAGTAACTATGAGAGGGATCTCAGAATCCTAGTGGACAGTCACTTAAATATGAGCCAGCAGTGTGCTGCAGCTGTCAAAAAAGCCAACACAGCCCTAGACTGCATTAACAGATGGATAGAATCAAGATTACATGTAGTGTTAATACCACTTTACAATGCCTTGGTAAGGCCACACTTGGAATACTGCATCCAGTTTTGGTCACCATGATGTAAAAAAGATGTTGAGACTCTACAAAGAGTAGAGAGAAGAGCAACAAAGATGATTAGGGGGCTGGAATTGGGTATGTCTAGTTTAATGAAGAGAAGGATGAGGGGTGACATGATAGCAGTGTTCCAATATCTCAGAGGTTGCCACAAAGAAGAAGGAGTCAAGCTACTTTCCAAAGCACTTGATGGCAGGACAAGAAGCAACAGATGGAAACTAACCAAAGACAAAAGTAACCTAGAACTAAGGAGTAATTTCCTGACAGTTAGAACAAATAATCAGTGGAACAGTCTGCCTCCAGAAGGTGTGAATGCTCCTAACACTGTAAGTTTTTTAAAAGAGACCGGACAGCCATTTGTCTGAAATGCTATAGAGTTTCCTGCCTGAGCAGGTGGTTGGACTAGAAAACCTGTAAGGTCCCTTCCAACTCTATTATTATTATTATTATCGATCATTGCAGTCAGCCAGATGTTCAGACTGGATTTGACATTTTTGTCTACCTATCAAGTCCTTACCAAGGACCTGGGATTGGCAGATGTGGATGTTTGAATTGATGGTATTACAGATATCATCACAGGATGGAAGCAGTTCCTAGTAAGGCTGCCTTTTGCAATTGACTAATGGCAAATTTGTCAATGCCAGTGGTGTACAAGTGGTGCTCCAGTTGTTTTGGGATTTGGGATTATTATTATTGTTGTTGTTGTTGCCAGTTATTAACCAGTTGCTGATGTCTCCTTTATAAAATATTTCATCCTTCAAGCTGTTTAGCTACAATTGAATATAAGAAAGTCAGATACATGAGCCAAAAGCCATGAAACTGATCATTTATTTTAGCTCAATTTTAACCATTTCTACTGTTATTAGTTATCCCATTTGATTATTACTAATGCTTTCCAAAGTGGTAATATTTCAGATCCTTACATTATCCATAATTAGGAATTAAAAAAATTATAACAGTATTAAAAAAACAATCTAATTAGCTAAAAAATTGTTGATATAAAATTTGAATAAATAAGAATTAAAAATTTAACAAAACATATAAACATATTGACTAAAGAGGCCACAAGCAGAGGCACAAGTGGTAAACCAGTCGACTCCTACCAGGCGCTTCACCAGGAGCAAAAAGCAAGCCTCAAAGTCAGCTGGAAAATGTTCACTGGAGGTTGCCCTCAAGAACTCCACGGCCTTGTCCTGCACCACCGTCTCTTCCACTGTAGCAAGGCTTTTGAATGGGGGCAGCAAGCAGTAGACATATTCAGACCCCCCGACAAGCTAACTTTACTCCTTTGTCTACATATCTTTCGGTTAAGACATTTTCTGCTGTATTTTTTCCCTTTTCTGAAACTTTACATGTATATAGCAAAACACCATTGCTAGCTTTGTATATAATGAGATATAATAAATCTACAGCAAGAATACTTGAGTAGTTACCTTTATAGTTACAGTTCAGAAAGAATCTTTTAACAATAATATTTTTTTAAACCTGGTTTGGATCTCCATCCTATCAACATTTCCACTTAATTTATATTTTAGTTGTGAAAAATGTGACTTTTCTCAGTTTTTCTTGCTGAGTTCTTACCAAAAATATGTTCTTACTTTTGAGTTTTACCAACAGAAATATCTTTTGGATTTTGGTGTATGTATTTGAGTATAATTTTTTTAAAAAATATTTCATTCTGATTAGCAATGCCTAATTAAATGCTTTCCTACAAACCAGGCTTCAAGCTTTTCTTCTTCTTTTTTTATAAATAAACATATTTTAATTTCATAACAGAAATCCTGACATTACTTTGAAAACTAAGTATGTAGGAGGGTGATCTCAGTTTTACAAAAGTGCATCATATTCAAGTTAACAAGATAACATATTATGTGAATTCTGCTCACAGAGGAAAAACAATCCCTCTTACCAATATGCTCATTGCCTACAAGATGTTTAATGGCAAACCCTTCTATATTTCAACAATTATCCAGCCTATTTTAGATTGAACTAGTGCTACTCCTACATGATATCAATTGTCATGCAGCCTTTACAGATAATACTGTAGATAAAGCATTATAGAAGAGCAAGAGAGCAGCACATCCTGAATTAGCACCCATCAAGAAGCAATAAGCTGCCAAATGTTATTATGCTGACATTTTGGTAGCACAAAGATCAGGCTCACAGCAGGGGAAATGGGCAGGAAAGCTATCAGTGTACATGTTCTTCTAGAAGGAATAGATGTTACTGATTTTTTTTTTATCTTGAGTAGGTGGAACAAAAAATAATAGCATATGATATTTCTCTATTAGCTATAAGCATTCTTATTAAATTTGGAAGGATATTGCTGAAATAATGTAATAATAATATGCTAGATGGAAAAAATCAGCTTAACCAGGAATGATCTCTTTGGTTGTAGCATCTTACTTTGGTTTCCTGGGTTTTATAAAATATTGCTCCTCCACAGAGTCTTAATAGGTATAACTGTACCTATTGTAATTTTATCATATAAGATGTCAAGCTACCTTAATATCAAACAGCTGCAGCATCCAATGTCCTTCCTGGAACTACAGCAAAATAGAGATATTGATGCAAAACATAAACCAATGACAATGACAGCATTATCTACTCTGGGCATCAATGTTATTGGCATCAAGTCAAATACTGAACTGCCTTCTTTGCACCATTTGCACCTGCCAGCATCTCAACAGTTGTAGAAAGTCCTTTATCCATCCATCACCAGCTTCTGCCTTCATCTTGTGCCAAGGAAATACTTTTTCTGCACTGAGAAAAAAAAACATATCCAGGAAACTACACACCAATCAGCCTAACATCAATACCTTGGAAGATACTGGAAAAAATAATCAAAAAACGTATCTGTGAACATCTAGAAACAAATAAAGTTATAACTAGTAGCCAACACAGGTTTGTTAAAAACAGATCATGTCAAACCAATCTTATTTCATTATTTGACAAAGTGACTAAATTAGTTCCCCGCGAAATGCTGTGGACTTAATATATTTAGACTTCAGCTAGGCATTTGACAAAGTAGACCACAACCTACTTCTTGGTAAGCTAGAAACATGTGGGATAGACAACATCACCACCAGATGGATTTGTATCTGGCTGACAAACCATACTCAACAAGTAGTCCTTAATGGAACTATATCTACATGGAAGGAAGGAAGCAGTGGGGTACCACAAGGTTCTGTCTTAGGCCCAGTACTCTTCAATATCTTCATAAATGACTTCGATGAGGGAATAGAAAAGAATCTCATCAAATTTGCAGATGACACTAAACTGGCAGGAATAGCCAACACCCAAGAAGACAAGCTCAGAATAAAAAAAAAATCTTGACAGACTTGAACAATGGGACCTATCCAACAAAATTATATTTAATGTGGAGAAAAGCAAGGTTTTACACCTGGGCAGGAAAAACCAAAGGTACAAGTACAGATTAGGCAAAACCTGGCTCAAAAACAGTAAATGTGAGAGAGACCATGGAGTCCTAGTGGACAATCACTTAAACATGAGCCAGCAGTGTGCGGCAGCAGCCAAAAAAGCTAATTCAATCCTTGGTTATATAAACAGAGGCATAGAATGAAAATCATGTGAAGTATTAGTACCGCTTTATTAAGCCTTAGTAAGACCCCATCTGGAATACTACATCCAATTTTGGTCACCACATTACAAAAAAGATGTTTAGACTTTGGGAAAAAGTGCAAAGAAGAGTAACTAAGATGATTAAAGGCCTGAAGACTAAAACATATGAAAAACTGTTGCAGGATTTGGGAATTGCCAGTCTAGAGAAAAGAAGGACTAGGGCAGACATGATAACAGTATTCTAGTATTTGAGAGGCTGCCACAAGGAGGAGGGGCTTGATTTATTTTCCAAAGCACCAGAAGGCAAGACAAGAAATGAAGGATAGAAACTAATCAAGGAGAGAAGCAATTTGGAATTAAGGAGAAGCTTCCTAACAGTGAGGCTAATTAACCAGTAGAACAGCTTGCCTTCAGATGTTGTGGGTGCTTCATCACTCAAGGTTTTTAAGAAGAGACTGGACAACCACTTGTCTGAAATGATATAGGGTCTCCTGCTTGAGCAGGGGGCTGAACTAGAAGACCTCCATGATCCCTTTCAGCTCTATTCTATTCTTTTAAGAAATAAGAGATATATTTGGTCTTTACAAAGTCCTTATGAAATGATTCCAGCTGTGAGGATCAAAACTTTTGTTTTTTTTTAAACCTTAAAACATGGTTCTAGATTTTAAAAAGTGTCTTAAAATATATAATATCTACTTTGTAGTGAACCCTATGGAAACAGAATGAACATGTATAAAAAGGTAATGGCTCAGAATTTGGTTAAAGTTCCTAATTAATTCAGCTATTTCATTTGGTATGCAAATGAATACAGTTAATTGAAATCTATACAAAATAATAGTCCTGAATTGTGATTAAA
The DNA here is from genome assembly GCA_034064705.1 of Bothrops alternatus. Taxonomy (NCBI): domain Eukaryota; kingdom Metazoa; phylum Chordata; class Lepidosauria; order Squamata; family Viperidae; genus Bothrops; species Bothrops alternatus. The sequence continues at coordinate 4,823,566 of JARGCV010000081.1, read as the reverse complement.
ATCTGTTATACCTATTAGTTAAAATTCTGATCTATTATCTGAAAGCCAATATATTCAACCAACAAAGAGACAGGTTAATGTCCCAATACCCTTGAATGTTGCCTAAATTTGAGAATTGTCCTAATTAGAAAGAACATATAATTTTTATCCACATAAGACAGAAAATGCTGGTGAAATAGACCCAAGGACTAAAGTTTAGTCTGTTTGGGGTGGGACTGGCTTGTTATCATGGAATTCACAATTAGTAGCTATAATGAGGACACTTTCACAGATTAGCATTACCCTTCCTAAATGAGTCATATTTGACATCATTACTTGCCCATTGCAATTAGGTTTGTTTTTTTTTGAGAGCCAGTTTGATCTAGTGGATAAAGCACTAGGCTAGAAAATGGGAGTCCATAATCTCAGGCTCTGCCTTATCCATGAAAGAAAGCTAGGTGATCTTGGCCCAGCTATTCTCTCTCAGTCCAACTCATTCCATAAGGTTGTTATTGTGGGGGGAAAAGGAAGAGAGTTATGTTTGCCGCCTTGACTTCTTTGTAAAATTAATAAGGGTAAGATACAAATAAATAATAAACGTGTCTAAAAATAGCAATTAGTACAAATGTACAGTTGTCACACCATGCCTTCACTGAAAAAAATCCACTGGCTGTAAACTAATGAACAATACAACTTTAAGTATTACTATTAAACATTAAAACTTTAAACTGCTTATGAAATGACTGCTCTAAGAAGCTTAAAACCTTTACCTTGCTTTACTATTTACTAAGTTACAGAAAGGTAAATTCCAGCAGATTGATAGGGGGAAAAAAAGGTTAAACAAAAGGTGAGTTTGACAATCAATGCAATTACCTAGAAAGATGGTAAGCATCCCTTCATTGGATAAAAGGATATTTGAATAAAGTCTTTTATGATCTGAATTATGATACAAAAGTCCTGACATTTTTTTATCAACCTGAGTGCTGGTACTTTTATGTTCATTGTATAGAGTATTTAATCATTATGGTTGTACATTCATACAGTAGTTGATGTCACATTGCCTATTTAGGCCCTTATTTTAAGAACATTTTGGAGGATGCCTACCCAATTTGAAATAACTTTTGGTGGATTCTGTTATGTTTTTATATTGCAAGTGGGGGGAGAGTAACAAAGGTTTTGATACTTACCCCCTATTCTAAATAATGCTTTGTGGTGAATCAGAAAATTGTGTGGGGTGAAGATTAATATCTATTGATATTGAACATAAGGAACAGTTTGGTATTTATATATCTGGTACCTATACCTGACATCACCTATCTATTGGTCTGGAGATCTCCCCTTGTGCTCTTAGGGAAGGGAAAAACAGAAGTAAACAAAGATTCTCAGAAAGACCTGTGCATGAATAATATTTTTTAGAAAGTCAGTGCTGCAATATTTCTGAAACAGAACTATTTAACTCTAAGCCATTAAATAGTTTTTGAGAAAGTTAATTTATGGCAAATATATACTTTTTGGGTTGCAGCAGTTTGAAACTGCCAAAAACTGCCTTATGTTCCCCAGGATGTTTTTCTGTTTTAAAATATGCTTTGATACATTATTTCAATAAAATATTAGTAAAGCTCTGAATAATAACAAAAGAGATTTATTTCGGTGTTGGCAATGAGTTCCCATATAGGCATGCAATATAAGGAGCTATACAATGAAAATTATAAAATAGAAACAGTCTGTTAAAAACCAAAACTTCAAAGATTGTATCAGCTGCCATTTAACATCAATAGTATACAAAATAATGTTATTTTTAACATGAAATTTGGAGTTGTGGTTAATCAAACTGATTTTATTTGGAAAAAGGGAATAAGATTACATTTGGGCTTCATATAAAATAAATAACAAAACACATATAATTAAAAAGTGTATACCATAATTGCAAGGACTTTCATTTCCTTTGTTTGTATATTAAGATGGGGAGTTTTTCTATATGGGGTTATTACCAGCTATTATAATCCACATTTAGATTGAGGAGCCCTTGAATTTAATTCATCTCTTGATAACTAGATGAAGTAGAACATATTTTTATTGCAGTTTTTTTTTTTAGATTTTAAAAACTAAGCTAAAGCCCTAGCATTAGTGGAATTTTAGTAAGTATTAATTAGGTCAGGCTCAGTTTATCTTCTGCTCTCAGAAAAGGTCATCCAGGTGCTTAGATTAGTGTGAATATTTTTTGTAAAAGCTTTTTTTCTGAGGACATTATATGAGACATCTGAGACCCCAAAGATCTTCCTAACAATGTTATTTTTTTAGCTGCATTGGAATGTTTATTCTTACATAGAATATTCTCATTCATAATGAGAAAAAATGTCTTAAATAATTCTGGAATGTTTTGCGAAATTTAACAAAAGAGTCTTTATAAATGTGTTAAATAATTCTGGACCAAAAGTGCTTTTCCTCTGATATCTATATTGATTACAAAACTGAAAATACATGTTTGCCATGTTTGAAAAGATAGATGCAAAATACACGTTGTCAATTTCAAAATCTACCACTAGCAGTTTATTTTTCTGTTTACATAAATACGATAAGAAGTGAAAACCAGTAGCATTTGTAGAAATGCCACCATATTGTAGTTAAAAAAACATTTTTTACAAAGATATTGTTAGATAGACCTGTTTTGAACTAAGAACTCTCCAATTGCTTTTTTTTTATGTTGAGATATTCCCTACTTCTGTTCCTTGATGTGTGTCAATATTGTAAAACTAAGACTAATAGATGGTGGTTTTGGTCTCCATATACATATACATTTTTAAGTAAGGGCAATGTTGCACAATAGCATGCAATGACAATTTCTGTATGTACAGTATAAAATATACAGAGAAAGTTTGGTTTAGTAGTTAAAAAATCGGCCTAGAAAGTTGGAGACCCTATACCATTCCTGACAAATGGTTGTCCATTCTCTTCTTAAAAGCCTTCAGTGTCAGAGAACACATAACTTCTGAAGGCAAGTCATTCCACTGATTAATTGTTCTCACTATCAGGAAATTTCTCCTTAATTCTAGCTTGCTTCTCTCCTTGAGTAGTTTCCATCCATTATTTCTTGTCTTGCTTTCTAGTACCTTTGAAAATAGGTTGACCCCATCTTCATTATGGCAGCTCCTCAAATATTGGAACACTGCTATCATGTCACCCCTAGTCCTTCTTTTCATTAGACTAGACATGCCCAATTCCTGCAATCATTTTTCATATGTTTTAGCCTCCAGCCTCCTAATCATCTTTGTTGCTTTTTTCTGCACTCTTTCCAGAGTCTCTACATTTTTTTTATAATATGGTGACTCAAACTGGATGCAGTATTCTAAAGTGTGGTCTTACTAAGGCTTTATAAAATTATACTAATACTTCATGTGATCTTGATTCTATCATTCTGTTAATGCAACCTATGTTGCAAAAGTGTGTCCATGGTGTCCCGGCAACCATGATTAATGACAGAGACCTGAGTTTGTCTTGGGATGGAAGCCCCGGCAGAAGCCAGGCCTCCCCTTTTATTACACATCAAAGGTCTCTTCCCACAAATTGTCACCCTACTGATTTACAGCCAATTACATTACATAGATAGTTAAAACATACACTTTGAAAGCATGATGTATTTCTCAAGAAACAAAACTTTTCCCTGCATCTTCCTCCACCCCCCTAGTACAGCTGTCAGCTGACAGCCTGTAAGGGGGGGGGGAAAGGGAAGCCCATCCAGGCAGAGAAGGATTTCTTAAAGGAGAAATGGACATTTATCACAACATCGCATCCTTTTTTGTTTTTATTTAGAAGCAAAGGCTTTCAGTCTATGTATTCGATTTCATCCAACTGAGGTGGCTGTTTATCCATTGGCATCCGCTCAAATCCTTGTTGACTAATGTTCACTTGTTGAGACAATTTGTTCTTTGGTATAAAATATTTCATCATAGCAAAAATATCAGTCAAACATTGTATATAAAAGCATCCACAATGGAATAATATAACAATACAAAATAATACCAGAATGCATTCCAAATATCCCCAATGCTTATGATCTCCGGATATTGGTGGAGGGATTTGTCCTTGTTCTTCATTAAGCATTTGAACGGCCATCACTGTCATTGGCTGCAGTCCAATTCCGTGTGCCATTAAAATAGCTACAAACCCAATACACTTGCATTGTACTCTCCATCCTCACATTTTGCATACACTTTGTTATTGCTTTGATCACAATAATCAGGCATATTAAAGGTGATATTACAAGAGATATATATACTTAAAAGAATAATTTCCTTAGAAAAATTAAAACACACTAATACAAAATCTACATAATAAAACCTAAGTGGTAGCGTATAATGTCCTGCCTCATTAATATGTACAAAACTTTCGCTAGCTCCAGTGTTGTTCAAAGGAAGTCCAACTAAAGAAAGTCCTTGACTGGCATCCGATGGTGACATCATACACATCCAGCAGTCAGTATGGTTTGTTAAGGCACTAACTTTTTATTGTCCGTCCACTTTGGGCTCACCAGAGTCTTTGCAATCTTTTGGCTGTACACTGTAAGGGCGAATATTGCGGCCAGGAACCCATATCGTATTGCCTTCATGTTGCACCGCAGCATATCCACGACCCCAGGTAATAAGTTCAGCTGGTCCTTTCCATTGGGGGTCTGGTAGTTTACGATACCAAACTAGCAGTCGAACCAAGGTTGCTGCATCTGGAAGGGGAGAAAAATGCCTGCTGGCAACTGTATTAGGTGTTGTGCCAGGTGGTTTAGAAAATTGAGAGTATATAAAGCCAAATTAAGATGATTTTGCACTCCAGGTAGTCCGGGGGTATTTTGGAATTGGCCCGTTCCACTACTGCTTGCCCCTGTGAATTGTAAGGAATGCCGAATTTATGAATAATGTCCCACCAATTGCAGAACTGAGCAAAGCCATGACTACAATATGCGGATCCATTATCAGTTTTTAATTCTTTAGGAGTACCCAGAGTGCTAAAAGTTTGAATACAATGATTGATGACATGTTTAGTTGCCTCTCCATGCTGTGGAGTAGCAAGGATGAACCCAGAATATATATCAATAGTCACATGTATATATTTCCATGGATTAAAAGATGCATATTGGGTAACGTCCATTTGCCAAATTTGACATGCCTCAAGTCCACGGGGATTCACACCCATTGGAATAGACAGTCCTTGTGAACAGTTGGGGCACTGTTGAATGATAGCTGTTGCCTCCCCAGGGGTTATGCCAAATTGTTTAGCCAAAGCCTTGGTGTTTTGATGAAAATAGTTATGACTATCCCAGGGAGTGGGTTGTTGCATAGTCATAACATGCTTGGCCATATCCGCCTGGGAATTCCCTTCACTGAGAATTCCTGGAAAATTTTGATGACTTCGGATATGTGCAATAAAATAAGGACAATATCTTGTCTCAATAAATTTTTGCAATGTCAAAAATAGTGTCAACAAAGTCTCATCCAAACTAGGAGAGATATAAGCAAAAGGTAAATTTTTTATGGCCAAAAATCATGGATCTGCTGAAAAATGACAAAAAAAAAAACTGACCAGGCCAATCACCAATCAGTAATTGCAAAACCAAATTATTTTGAATCATAGTTTCCCACAATTTTAAGGAAAATGGGATAAAAATAATTGCAAATTCAATTTCAAAAATCTGGCGCCATCGTGTGGCCACGATGTGTCATTTCAGCCAAAGTCATAGCTGGAGTGAAAACAATTTCCTGTAGGCTCATTAGATTGAGTAATTGCCACTGTGGGTGGCCGATCAAAAATCACATTCAAATGCACAGGGTGATTGTCAACACACCGATCAGTCCACTGGGTGTTGAGGGCTGTTTGGACTTTCTCAACGACCAATAGCTGGTCGGAGGTCAATGTCACAACATCTGTGGGATTTTTGAGGCCTTTTAATGCCATAAATAAAGGAGAAAGGGTCAAGGTAGAAAGACCTATATATGGCCTTAACAAATTAATATTTCCTAAATATTGTTGTAGTTGAACCAATGTAGGTGCAAGTGTCTTTTGACCAGTGCCAATTAAGGGTTGCAGAACTCTTTTGCAGTCTGCATTAGCATTTTCAACAGCCAATTTCATCAAAATCTCTTGTGTAGCCAATTCATTATCAATTTCTTTATCAATACTATCTTTTAGTCTATTTATAAATTCATCATAGGGCTCAGTAGTTCCCTGTTTAATTTGAGTAAAACTTTTGCCAAATTTTCCACTCTCATCTACTACCTTTAAAGCAGCAAAAACAGCCTGTAAAATTACACCATGTATAGCTGCATCTGGAATAGCATCTCACTGTTGTTCAACAGAAGTGAACTGTCCAGAGCCATAAATTTGATCTGGCACTAATTGAGCAGTGCCTCTCTGAATAGCTTGAATACGATACTGGGAGTCCCAAACTGCATACTGCGCAGGTGTTAAAATCATTTGCATTAATGCCTTCCAATCTGCTGGAATCATTTTGTGAGCAAATCCATTATCAATTTCTGCATCCATGCCCACAGTTACAGGGTATAAACTTGTCATTTCCTCAGCATTCAATTCTCCTGTTTCATAATCATTCTGTAACGTTTCCTGAATAAAATTACTTGTTTTGGTCAGAGCTGGAGGATCACACAACTCAACATTGCTAGGGAAAATCTTGCTGTGATTTTTAATTGTTACTGGAGTTTCACTGGCAGGGGGAAGAAGTTGAACTTCATTATAATTCAATGGATTCAGTAATGTTTTTAATAATGGTTGTTCCTATGTCTCCAAAGCTTTTAACACTACTCTCCAAGATGCTAAAATAGAAGCAGGGGCCCTAGAATTTGTATGTAACAACTCCCCCACTCTCCTCCAGGTTTCAACTTTAAGGCAGCCTGCCTCTGGGTAGAAAGGAATGTGTTTCCAAATAAATTCAAGGAGAGATCTTAAATCTCCTTCTGTCAGCTTCTTAGCTGTAAAATAAACATAATTCTTCCTGGTTATCTCTGTGAGTTCACTGAAATGCATCTCCTGTGCCTTTGCGAGATCTCCACCCATACTTACGAGGGGTCAGTCCTCATCCAGCGATGAACTGATGAAGCGCGCTTGGCCACGTCCGGGAGGTAAGTATGAGGGTCCAGGGACGTATAACCTCTCAGGTTGCGAAAGTTGCGAAAGTGTGTCCATGGCGTCCCGGCAACCATGATTAATGACAGAGACCTGAGTTTGTCTCGGGATGGAAGCCCCGGCAGAAGCCAGGCCTCCCCTTTTATTACACATGAAAGGTCTCTTCCCACAAATTGTCACCCTACTGATTTACAGCCAATTACATTACATAGATAGTTAAAACATACACTTTGAAAGCATGACATATTTCTCAAGAAACGAAACTTTTCCCTGCATCTTCCTCCACCCCCCTAGTACAGCTGTCAGCTGACAGCCTGTAATGGGGGGGAAAAAGGGAAGCCCATCCAGGCAGAGAAGGATTTCTTAAAGGAGAAATGGACATTTATCACAACAAACCTAGGATCCATTGTCTTTTTTGGCTGCTACCACACACTGCTGGCTTATGTTTAAGAGTTTGTCCACTAGAAATTCAAAATCCCTCTCACATTTACCACTATTGAGCCAGGTTTCACCTAATCTGTACCTGTACATATTATTATTTTTTTGCCTAAGTGTAAAACCTTACTTTTTTCCACATTGAATTTCATTTTGTTAGATAGTACCCAATGTTGAAGTTTTTGAGATCCATCTGGATCTTGAGCTTATCTTCTGGAAGTGTTAACTATCCCTGCTAGTTTAGTGTCATCTGCAGATTTGATGAGTTGCCCTTCTACAGTTTTCTCATCTAAATTGTTTATGAAGATGTTGAAAAGTGCAGGGCCTAGAACGGAATCTTGGGGTACCCCACTGCTTCCTTCCTTCCATGTAGATATAGTTCCATTAAATCCATTTTATGTTTTCTCATTAGACTGTTTATGAAAAAATTAATTGGAATTCTTTTGTGACAATATTCAAAATAAGCCAAAATAAAATTCATAACTGAATTCAAAGTTTTCCATTTCTAGAAGATCTTTCCTAGGAACAAAATGCTAAATAACTTCAAATATATTGGGCAATTTTTCCTAATTGGAATGCATGCAGCACATTGTTAAAACAGAAAAGAGTAAACACTATTTCATTCTTTGAGTTTATATATACACAGATTTGCGTGCATCATTATTTCAATGTACAATGTGTTTTGTTCCAAAACCTTCAGGCACATACACCCTTTCGATGATCACAGAGTAAGAGTAACTCATATTGATAAATGCTGTTGCCTCAGGCTGCATGTAGAATAAATACCAGCAGTGGCTTTATTTGGCATCAGAGTGTTTGTTTTTTGAAAATTACTCAGCAGCACTGTGTAATCAGAAACTAAATGTTAGATGTAGGACTCTTAAAATGTGAAACACAACATTCTATTCTCTTTTATAAAATAACTCAACAGCTAATCCTTACTGTGAAGCTTAAAACTGGTTATCTTGCACCCACATATGATTTTTTCAATGTTTTTGGTAAAAGTCCTCTCCTACCACCCTGGTGTTAATCTTTTATATATGCAAATCTTCAAACTGCTGCTATTGTTCAACAGCTACTCATACTGTTAAACTTTTCAAAATCACTGTGTGTGATTTTGTATATAAGTGATATATATTTGTGTATATATGCACCATAATGAACTCTGTTTCTTTCTCGTGTCCCACTCACATGTATGCATTTTTTTTTCATTTCTATTATTTTAGAAGCACATCTGAAATTAGGGCTTCTACTCAGTTTCACACTAGTGAAAATAATTTAGTTTAATAATCTTTTTTAAACTTTGATTTAATTCTATAGGGAGAAAATAAAACCATGAGCAGGATGGCCATTCAAATGGAGATGTTTATCAAGTAATTTCCACAGGATATGGAAGCATTGTCATTCTGCTTGCTTTCACCTCAACAGTTTAGACTTCAGCAAATAAAAGGAGAAGTGCTATTTCTTACACAGTTCTGTTTCACAAGTGGTAGAAAGAATGAAGAAAAAGGCAATATCAAGGTAGGCTAATAGAAAATATAATGGAAACATAAAACAATTGTTTCTGGAGTTCTCCATTTTACGATGTACATGAATAAGATATTACAAATGAAGGTGTATAATAAGGATAATTTTACAGGTTCCAATCTGGGTCGGTCAATGGGACCAAGGGTTTTCTCTTCTGAGATTTTGGACTCGTGCTGGAGCCCATCTTCAGGAAAATTCTCTCTAGAATAAGATATTAATATAACCAATCACTCAGTCAGTGCAGTAGCAATTGTTGGGTAAAGATTAAGCAAAATGGTTGTTAAGTGAAGCTGCAATTATGTGTATGATCTTACTTATGTACTGTTATTTACTATAATAATCGTGAATAGTTGCTCTAGTAGTTGCTAAGGATTACCTAACTTGCTAACTTGCAAATGCTTCACGACCATTTCATGAACAATGTATCCAGTTCAAAAGTGAAGCACCTGTAGGCAAAACTTCATTTAAAAGAAACATAAGGGACACAACTATAAAGAAAATGTACAACTAAACAATCAAAGAATACTATCTATAATGGATAAATCATGTTTAAGTTACATCAGTACTATAGAATATTTTTAAAAGAATAACTGCAGGTATGTCTTTGTTCCTACACATGCATATTTACTATTGTTGCACTTGAGAAATTCTTTATTCCCTACAATACAATTCTACTTCTAATGCAAAGAGGAAAGGACAGGAAACTTTGCTTATATGCAGAAGTTTCCGTTTCCTTTTCTTTCTTTTATTGTGAAAATGGCTAGTACTTCCAGCAGCCCAGGTTGTCCTTTCTGCATCTTGAGTTCCAGTTCTTGGGATTTAGTTGTTAATCTTGATGACTATACATTACTCCTATTACCTTTTTATTTATATTACCTTTTTATTTTTATTTATATTACATTACAAGCTGCTGGAGAGGTGTTGTAAAAAGGGGCTATCACTCTCTCGTTCTCCATTGCAAGCCTTCTGTATATATCTATTTGTCCTCTTTGCAATATGAAATGCTGCATTGATTAATTGATTGATTCAGCAGGATACTTTTCATATTTTTAAATATCTACTTCTCTTTTCAGCTCTTTCAGTTTCAATCCTACAGTGACATTATTCACTTTCTAACAAATACATGTAATTTCATCTTCTTTATGCAGGCACTTACATTACAAACAGTTTAGTTGCTACTGGATTTTCATTTTGATCTTTCTTCTTTCAATTAACAATGGGAGGAGGAGGAGGAGGAGGAGGAAGAAGACACTGCCACAGGATAGGCAACAATAATAAAATTTGAACTCCTACCCATAGTTTGAAAAATAAAATGTTTCTTTAAAATGATATATAGCTCAGACAAATGTATCAGCCTAATTAGACCATTTAGGTCTTTTGAAGAATTACTCAACCATTCTTCCACTTAGAAAAATGAGAAGTAGGGAAATGCATTTGAATGCTGTACATCCCTTCACTGTGGAGATAAGTTAGAAAACCAATGTTTGATCAGGCAACTTTTTATGATTATGCAGGACTTAAAATATGTAATGACTCTTTGTGAGAGAGATGTGTGTGTGTGTGTGTGTGTTTCTATGTTTTCAAGGATGACAACTGTGTGTTAAGCAATAACTCCCATCTCTGGAAGATTCTGAAGTGGACTCATTCCTCTCCCTACAATAAGGGTGTTAAAAAAATAATTTCACAAGATAATAACAAGTTTTATTTCAGTCATATTGTATACATAGCACTCTAGAAAAATCCATTATTCATTTTTGAATTGGGCAAGATATTTTTTTTATTTCTGTACAAGTCACATATTATCCATATGCAACATCTAAGAATTCTAACTAATCAATTATCATTCTATTGGGTGGAATGGCACTTTTTATTGTATAAATAAGTTTCTTAGCAACCAAAACATAAGACTAATATATTATGTATAGCTTATGTAAGATTTATTGGACTGGAATACTATCAAGCATCAAGTAGGTAATGATTTGTTCTTTCTTAGGCATATTCCAAAACCATGCAAACACACACACACACACACACACACACACACACATTTTTTGTTGGGCATTAATTCATACAATGTGTACCATGTAAGTTAAAGTCTTCCCTAAAAACAGACAACTGAGCCTATAAACAATTTACAAAAACATTTGTTCATATGTTCTTGTAAATGGTCTATGAAATGTACTTTGAAGAAAGAATTTTGATAAATTTTTAGAATTAATAAGATAGTTCTTTCATTTAAACTTGTATGTTTTAAATTAAACTAAACTTTAATTTTATTTCATTTTAATAGGTCTCCTCTTTCTTGGCAGGGCATAGTACTATATATAATCAGGCAACAAATCCATACTCACACTGATGAGTTACCTACCGGGGTAATGAAAGTCTGCAAGCAAGCAACTAATTCAGAAAACACCAAGAACACCACAAGACTGTAATTTATTCTAGTGTTCCATGAACATCCTTTCACTCACTAGCCCCATCTAACTTGTCCAACCATTTCCTTGGCCCAAAAATATATAAATGTGCTATTATTTCTGTTAATGTTTAGCTGTACATTCTATTTTCTTTCTTTCTTTCTTATTTACTTTCACTTGCATATTTTATACTAGATAGTGTTCTCATTTTATTCTCCTTTTTCTTAAGGATGAGTTAACTTTTATAGCTTCATAAACACCACTGAAGCGTCAATCTATATTTTATAATAAATAACTTACAAAGAAAAGAAAATGTGCTCCCTGTCATGGTTTTCAAGCAATGGGTATTATTTCATATTTAGGAATTGCAATTAGTTAACTCGGAAAGTTAAAGTTGTTTTAAATCAGGCATGCATGCTGAAAATTAAATTAACATCATGTATTTACATCAAGCTTTTATTCAAAGATACAATCGCACTGATTTCTTACACCTAGAAGCAAGTCATTATTTTGCACTACTTCAATTAGGCATGATAGGTGTGTATTTGAGAATTAAATTGTGTGTTAGACGGCTGGTTTGCTTTCTACATTCTTTTTAGTATCAAAATGTAAAATAGCCTTGATATAACTGAATTCCAGTGCAAGCCTAAAAAATGTACATTGTATTTTATTTGGTTTTCTTATATCCGGTTTTGATGTATGTACCAAAGCAGACTTCAACTAAAAGATTCCAAATCTTGAAATTTATTATTGTCGATAGACTGCATGACCTTTACTTAATGACATCTCAGCTGTCAGTAATAATCCAAGGCTGTACTTCCAATGATAGAAGGAGATAGTTTGCATATTGAGTCTCTAGGTCTCCTTGAAATAGTTCAGAAATCATAATCATTTATTCCTATTGTCAGAGCAAGGTCTGTTCTGAAAACCTATTAATCTTCACTTTAGGGTAAAGAATAAATAAACTCCAGTTTTGCTTTGCATCAAACACTCAATATATGTATTTGCTATAAATAAGTCAAGTGATACTTAAACCAAGTAAGAAGGGGCACCCTTTATTATAGTTTCCTTCACCTACGATTTTTATATCTATATAATGCATTAATAATTTTTACTGTATATATAGAGTAAAGGGTTCTACACATGTCAAGAATGATTTAGAAGAAATCTTTTGGATCTCAAACAATACTTCCTTGCTGTTCATTGAAGTACCTTGGCTATTTTCAGGTTTCCATGCCAAATAGCCATCCACTGGCAGGAGAGAGAGGTTATCATGCTGTCATGCTACAGGTATAAAAAGGGGAGAGCCTAAAAAAAAAGTGATGCTGCTGTTTTATTGAATCCACTCATTAATATTAATGTGACACTTAAAGCAGCAGCACTTTTTTCAAGTTCAGACAAAACCCTGAAAAAAAATGGAGCTAACTTAATGAAGAATAAAAGGTCCTAAATTCATGAGAAATTCACAGCACTTTTCCAAATCATTTTTAAAGTATGCATAGTGTTAACAATTAAAACTTCTAATTTGCATATTCCAATAAACTGAATTTTGTATAATTTTCTAAGCAACTCAAGGCATTATGAATTTAGGAGACAATGTTGTTAACACACATAATAGTAAACTTCGAATATTATGTTTATGCTCTTTTAATAGTCAAATAATCATTATTTTTATTACTATTATTATTTTTAAAGGTTGACAGATGTGAAGCGCACTTGCACCCTAAGCCTGAAGTGAAAGGGTGCAGCATATTGATGTACAAGGCTTTTGTTTTTATGTATCAGTTGTTTATTTACTATATAAGGGTGGGGGAGAAAACAAGAGGGTTGTTTTTTTTTATAAAAAAATTAAATATTTTACATATTTTGATACCTTTATATACTATTGTAAGATTGCAATCACAACATAGTAAGGAAATCTGCAATTTTTAACTGGCAATTTTAATCTGACATTCTTATAAGTAATGGAGAAAAAACAAGAGTATTGGGAATGGCAGTTTGCTTTAGGATGTTCATGAAGAAAAACAGTTTCTTTATTTTTAATGTTATTTTTCTGCATGCATTTTAATTGTTACATATGTTT